>CM056050.1:113664552-114264552 GCA_029574335.1 Rana kukunoris | reverse complement strand
CAGTTTTAGTAAATAACCACCAAAGGGTTGAAGGGAAATTGCTATGTCTATGCATTCGGACTACGTTGGGCAAGAATGCCCAGTGCAGCCCAGCACATATGGCATGAATGCCCCCCAAACAAATCCAGCACATGTGGAAGAACACGGGACATGTGTAATTTATTTTACAATTAAAATCTAGCTACATGAAAAGTGTCATTTTTATTCTTCTTTTTTTTTTTTTTTTTTTTTTACAGAAGGCTACCTGTTGTGAATTCCGAATTCCCTGAAGTAATTCTATTTTGGTCAGAGAACATTTTTGTATCCTATTGAACAATATTTTATATATTAAAATGAAGGATCGAGGGAAATTTCTATTTCTGAGTCAACAACTTTTCTTTGTTATTTATGTGTCCAGAAATTGTGCAGTGATACACAACATTTTGTAATCTAAACTGTCAATACAAAATAAAAGACTCCTTTTTATATTTTTAGAAATTGATGAGTTTTGGAAAACGCTTCTGTTATACATTATTTGGATTATTTCATTGGGGTATAAGCCTATTTGATTTAAGATTAAATATTTTTTTCCTTACATACACTTTAACCACTTAAGGACCGCCGCACGCCTATGTACGTCCACAACATGGCTCGTACAGGCACAAGGGCGTATATTTACGTCCTCGCCTTTGTGCGGTTCGGGGGTCCGATCGGGACCCCCTCCGCGGCGTGCGGCGGTCCCCCTGGCTCTGGGAGCGATCGCCGACGAGCGGGCGGATGTCCGTTTTTTCACACCCCCCCCCCCCGCGATCGCTCCCAGCCAATGGGAGCGCTCCCCCTTCGCTGTAATCTCTCATCGCAGCGGTGTTTCCCACCGCTGCTGATGAGAGAAGACATCCACAGTAAGTGTGCACCAACACAACACTGACACACACACACATAGGCACATTAACCCCTTGTGATCACCCCCCACCCCCCTGTCACAGTGTTACTGAATGCAGTGATCTAATCACTGCATTTAGTGTCCGTGTGACAGGCAGTGTGAAAGTTAGTTGGTGTTAGGTTCAGGATAGCCCTTTCACTCCCTATTGCCAGCGTCACTAAGCGATCATTTTTCTGATCGCTGTATTAGTGTCGCTGTTCCCGCTAGGTAGCTAGTTTTTTTTTTATTGCGATTTTTTTTTTTTATTTACTAAAGACATGTGGCTGAATTAATTTTTGCCTAAATGTTTTACTAAAATTTAGTTTATTTGATTTTTTTTATAACAAAAAGTAAAAAATAGTGATTTTTTTTCAAAATTGTCGCTCTATTTTAGTTTATAGCGCAAAAAATAAAAATCGCAGAGGCGATCAAATACCACCAAAAGAAAGCTCTATTTGTGGGAAGAAAAGGACGCAAATTTTGTTTGGGAGCCACGTCGCACGACCGCACAATTGTCTGTTAAAGCGACGCAGCGCCGAATTGTAAAAACACCTTGGGTCATTTAGCAGCATATGTGTCCGGGTCTTAAGTAGTTAATCTGTCATCTAAGCTGGGTATACGTGCTTAGATTTTTATTTGTTTGTTTTCATTCAGGAAACAATTGGATCACTCCATTCATACAAATGAGGTGGCTGGAAGAAACTTCCCAACAGCAACCTTGTATTCTGACAGCAAGGACACTGTCAGAATTCACTGATCAGCACCTGCATCCGATTGGCTACACACAGATTGAGATTCAGCTGGTCCCTGCTGAAGCGACTTAGGGCTAGATTCAGGATGGAGAGCGTATCTTTATGCGGGCGTAGCGTATCCGATTTATGCTACTACTCCGCAACTTTTACAGGCACGTGCTGTATTCACAAAGCACTTGCTCCGTAAGTTGCGGCGGCGTAGAGTAAATGGCCCGGCTTATCCCCGCGCAATTCAAATAGGGCAGGTAGGGGGCGTGTTGTATTTAAATTAACACTGACCCCACGTAAATGACGCGCCGAACGTACTGCGCATGCATCGGCCGTGAACGTATCCCAGTGCGCATGCTCCAAATCACGTCGCAAATAGTCAATGAAAACGACGTGAACGTAACTTACGCCCAGCCTCATTCTGAATCGACTTACGTAAACGATGTACAATACGACGCTGTCCCGACGTCCATACTTAACATTGGCTGCGCCTCATATAGCAGGGGTAACTTTACTCTTGCGTAAGCCTAACGTAAACAGATACGCGGGCCGCAACTACTATCGTGAATCGGTGTATCTAGCTCATTTGCATATTCGACACGTAAATCAGCGGAAGCGCCACCTAGCGGCCAGCGTAAATATGCAACTAAGATGCGACGGCGTAAGAGACTTACGCCGCTCGTATCTTAGCTAAATTCCGGCATATCTTGTTTTCTGAATACAGAAAAAAAGATACGCCGGCGCATCTTAGAAGTTACGCGGCGTATCTCGAGATACGCCGACATTTCTTCTTACTGAATCTAGCCCTAAATTTTGATCCGTGTACCCACCTTAAGCTGTTAACAAATGCCCCACCACCACCAGCCTAAGGCTTCATGTACACACCACCTACGTTGATGACGGCCGTGGGAAAGCACAAAATGCAGCTCCTAAACTCTTCTAAAAACCTATGTGTACATTGACACATAGGGGTTCATTTACTAAGGCAAAAAGACTATGCACTTTGCAAAGAGCAGTTTCACTGTGCAATTGCAGTTGCTCCTGAGCTTCGTAAATGAGCAGACGCTCTGCTGACTTCCATCATCCAATCATGTTCATGAAAAAATGCTGATTTATTTTTTATTTTTCTTGCATGTGATTGGGTATTTGCAAAGTGAAGCTTTACCACATTTACTAAGATCTGGAGCAATTGCAGAGTGCAACTGCACTTTACAAAGTGCACAGTCTAGTTTCCTATAATAAATCAACTCCACAAGATTATATGGAGTGGAGTTGTGTTTAGGATGCTTTGGCAAAAAAACACCAAAAGGACTTTCAAGGTGCTTTAGATCTCAGGAATGAACACACGTAATAAAATACAAATCCCATTTTGTTGTGTACAAAAGATTAAAAACTAATCCTCATTTTAACATCCATAGTCCATCATTAAAATATACCAGACACTCCCAGCCTAGGAACCACTATATCCACTTGTAAAAAATGCCAAATGCTATGACAACCCAAACACAATATTGTCACATACAGTATATACAGGGAGTGCAGAATTATTAGGCAAATGAGTATTTTGCCCACATCATCCTCTTTATGCATGTTGTCTTACTCCAAGCTGTATAGGCTCGAAAGCCTACTACCAATTAAGCATATTAGGTGATGTGCATCTCTGTAATGAGAAGGGGTGTGGTCTAATGACATCAACACCCTATATCAGGTGTGCATAATTATTGGGCAACTTCCTTTCCTTTGGCAAAATGGGTCAAAAGAAGGACTTGACAGGCTCAGAAAAGTCAAAAATAGTGAGATATCTTGCAGAGGGATGCAGCACTCTTAAAATTGCAAAGCTTCTGAAGCGTGATCATCGAACAATCAAGCGTTTCATTCAAAATAGTCAACAGGGTCGCAAGAAGCGTGTGGAAAAACCAAGGCGCAAAATAACTGCCCATGAACTGAGAAAAGTCAAGCGTGCAGCTGCCAAGATCCCACTTGCCACCAGTTTGGCCATATTTCAGAGCTGCAACATCACTGGAGTGCCCAAAAGCACAAGGTGTGCAATACTCAGAGACATGGCCAAGGTAAGAAAGGCTGAAAGATGACCACCACTGAACAACACACAAGCTGAAACGTCAAGAATGGGCCAAGAAATATCTCAAGACTGATTTTTCTAAGGTTTTATGGACTGATGAAATGAGAGTGAGTCTTGATGGGCCAGATGGATGGGCCCGTGGCTGGATTGGTAAAGGGCAGAGAGCTCCAGTCCGACTCAGACGCCAGCAAGGTGGAGGTGGAGTACTGGTTTGGGCTGGTATCATCAAAGATGAGCTTGTGGGGCCTTTTCGGGTTGAGGATGGAGTCAAGCTCAACTCCCAGTCCTACTGCCAGTTTCTGGAAGACCCCTTCTTCAAGCAGTGGTACAGGAAGAAGTCTGCATCCTTCAAGAAAAACATGATTTTCATGCAGGACAATGCTCCATCACACGCGTCCAAGTAATCCACAGTGTGGCTGGCAAGAAAGGGTATAAAAGAAGAAAAACTAATGACATGGCCTCCTTGTTCACCTGATCTGAACCCCATTGAGAACCTGTGGTCCATCATCAAATGTGAGATTTACAAGGAGGGAAAACAGTACACCTCTCTGAACAGTGTCTGGGAGGCTGTGGTTGCTGCTGCACGCAATGTTGATGGTGAACAGATCAAAACACTGACAGAATCCATGGATGGCAGGCTGCATGAGTGTCCTTGCAAAGAAAGGTGGCTATATTGGTCACTGATTTGTTTTTGTTGTGTTTTTGAATGTCAGAAATGTATATTTGTGAATGTTGAGATGTTATATTGGTTTCACTGGTAAAAATAAATAATTGAAATGGGTATATATTTGTTTTTTGTTAAGTTGCCTAATAATTATGCACAGTAATAGTCACCTGCACACACAGATATCCCCCTAAAATAGCTAAAACTAAAAACAAACTAAAAACTACTTCCAAAAATATTCAGCTTTGATATTAATGAGTTTTTTGGGTTCATTGAGAACATGGTTGTTGTTCAATAATAAAATTAATCCTCAAAAATACAACTTGCCTAATAATTCTGCACTCCCTGTATAGTGGGACTAAAAGGCTGTAAAACCTCAACACGTTTTGCTACTTTTGCCTTTTTCAAGCGATATCTGTGAGTGCACTGGTATGGTAAATGTAGGAAGCTCTGCTTGCAGTCAACAGAAGGAAGAGGAAAGGGGCCACAGATGGTGATGACCCCCAGTCTGTGATCAACCCCAAAGGGATTGCACAAAAATGGAGGGTGATCAGTAATCAGGACAAGTATACCTGATTGGGCCGAGTAAGGGACCAATGCCAGAGCCTCCATTAATACACACAGGTCATAAAAGGATACTATCCTTGGGTAACAGCTATAACAAGATCTCCCCCACCAGCAGAGCACCATAATTTGTTCCTTAATTTTTCTTTGGTTTATAATTTAGGGATGTGGTGCTTAGCAAACCCATTCACGCTATGCTTACAGTGATACTGTATATGAAGCCTGACAATGGATCTTACTTTGTTTACTCCTCCTATTAAAGTGGGAGTCAACCCACATATGATTTTTACCTATAGATAAGCCTGTAATAAAGCTTACCTATAGGTACTGTAGATATCTCCTAAACTTGCACTGTTTAAGAGATCTTTAGTTTAGATGCCATCAGTGATGTCACCAGCGCATGTGCTCTGAAGGAATGGCATACCCATGCCGTTCCTTTAGAGCCGCGCCGTAAACATCGACTCATGCACGGGAGTGATATTATCGTCGGTTTGGTCAATCAGATAGCTGGGATTAATAAACTTTTCCCTCACTTTATGTCTGTCATAATGTGCTAGCATGGGATGCATAATAGCACATTATGAACTGTCTGGGGCCGTTTTTTTTTTTTTTTTATGCGGTATACTGCTGTCCATTTTAAACAGCATTTGTTTAACCTCCCTGGTAATCCCACATCAGGCTCGGGGTGAATTTTATATACCAAAAGCGGTAACCCCGAGCCTGACTCGGGATCGCATTGCAGGATACAGGGGAAGTTACTTACCTTGTCCCTGGATCCTGCGATGTGTCCCCGCTGTGTGTGTGAGCGGTCATCTTTCTTTATTCACATAGTGGTGACTGCCAAGTGGCGCAACGCACGGGGGTGGAGTTCGGGGCCAAATTAACAAAATGTAAAACACAGTATAGATACAATATACTGTAATCTTATAGATTACAGTACTGTATGAAATAAATACACACCCCCCTTGTCCCTAGTGGTCTGCCCAGTGTCCTGCATGCACTTTTATATTATAAAAACTGTTCTTTCTGCCTGGAAACTGGAGATTGTCCATAACAACGAAAAAGTGTCCCTTTATGTCAAAAGTGGTTTTAGAGCAGCTAGAAAACAGCGATAATAAATTAGAATCACTTGCAGAATTGAGCGATAGCGATTTGTGGGGAAATTCGTCATCAAACAATAAAAGTAATGACGCAACTGAGCAAATTTCAGTGTTTTTGATTTGATTACATTATTGAATTATTTTTATTATAATTACATTATCATTTGTTATAATTATTTATAGTTATTTATTATATTATAATTTATGATTTTGTGTTTCAAACTTTATCATACCCGGGATGTCTACTAGACTCTTGTTTGGACAGATTTAAGTGAGTTATTCCTAAGAATTACAGAGAAAAAATAGAAATATCAACTGTGCTAAAGATTTAGATGACATAAAAATATTAAGAAGCAATTAAATGCTTGAAGTGGTAGAGAGCAACTCAAAGCTCAAAGGAAGCTGCACCTGACTGTACTAGCAAACACAGTATAAAACAAATGATAAAAAAACAGGATGCGCTACAAACGTGACAAAAATAAAAAAGATTGTCCAAAAGTGATGTAAACAATTGTCACTCTGAGTCCAGACGGAACCAAATTGATTAAATGTTAATAGTCATATGATAAACGATGATAAACGATGTGGATAAAAAACACCAGTGGAATAAGTGTAGACATATAAATCGTGGTGACACTCTGTTGAGAAGTGCTGATAGAAGATTGGTACAAAAAATACCATATTAGGGACACCAAACAAGTGATCAACACTTTGGATAGGATTTCACCCAAACCAGGTATGTGGTTGGTCACAGCAGACGTGACTTCCTTATATACGGTCATACCCCACCATTTGGGTTTTGAAGCAGTACTTTTGTATCTGGAAAGACAGTCCGGACTTGTTAAAGCACAGATAGAATTTATTATGGTGCTGCTGAAATATGCAGCTACATATAATTATTTTTTGTTTGACAACCTATTCTATAGACAAGACAGAGGTTTGGCCATGGGGGCTAAATATGCCCCCAGCCTGGCCAACCTCTTTATGGCCAAGTGGGAGGAGGACGTCATTGACAGTTGCCGCCGTCCGGAGATTCTACTCTGGTCAAGGTACATTGATGACGTCCTCCTCTGGGACGGTTGTGAAGCTGGTCTCCATGAATTCATGTCGAGTTTGAATCAAAACACTAGGGGCATTATATTCAACTTTGAGACCAGCCAACAATCTATCCATTTTTTGGACCTTCAGATCTCAGTTAGAGGGGATAAATTCGTTACATCAACATTTTTCAAGCCAACTGATCGTAACGCGTATATCCCATTGGACAGTTGCCATCTCCCCACCTGGTTAAAATCTGTACCTTTAGGACAATACATGCGTTTAAAACTAAATTGTTCAGATACTCATATGTTTGAAAGTCAGGCCTCTGTTCTTTCAAATAGGTTTCAAGAGAAGGGGTATGATAAACACACTTTACATCAATCAATGGAAAAAGCTAGAAATTCAGATCGATCATTGCTACTCGCAAATAAAAGCAAGGGAGTCCCAAACAACAGTTTTGCCTTACCATTTATTACCACCTTTTCAGCACAACATTTTAGTGTAAAGAAACTCATACAGAAGCATTGGCACATTCTTGCTTCGGTTTGGATCAGGTCTTGGCCCCTATTCTTCCAGCAAGACCTAATGTGATTTTAAAGGGTGCCTCCACGGTTGGCAATCGCATTGCTCCAAGCGTGCATGACCCCCCAAAAGCGTCTAGGACGTTCCTCGAGAATCTTATAGGTTATTTCAGGTGTAAACGTTGCCAAGTCTGTGCTCTTAACAGATGCAGGGAAAGAAAGATCTGTTCTTTCCAATCTACCGTTACTCAGCAAACATTTGAAATAGATCAGTTCATAACTTGTGCATCCAAAAGGGTCATTTATCTCATACAATGTCCATGCGGCCTACAGTATATAGGCAGGACTAAGAGAGCTCTATCAGTTAGGCTGAACGAGCACATTGCCAAAATTAGAAGCGGGTACGATAAACACTCTGTCTCAAGACATTTTTACCTAAAACATAATAGAGACCCGTCTAATACATTATTTGTTGTGATCAACAAATACCGCCCCCATTGGAGAGGCAGCAATTTGGTTAGGGAAATCTCTAAACAAGAAATGGCTTGGATATACCGTGTCAAGACGTACATACCGTTTGGTTTAAACATCGACACGGATATTAACGCCTTTATTAATAATGCATAATGGATTAGCCAGGCATTTTGTTAATAAGTCTGCGAGTGTATTCTAATTCATAATACCCAACCGTACTCCTATTCACAGTATTGTACTCCCTATCTCATTTGCCAATTTAATATATTAGATTAACTTACCTTAGGGTTACTAACACATTTTATTGTTATTTTTATTTGTATTCATCTCATGTTTATCAAATTTTATTAGTTTGTTTGACTGTTATAGTGGGCATTGGTTATACATAAGGACACCGACTGGGATATTGTTCAACTTTTTCCCTAATGGTGGTTGGTAATGGTCATGTGCGTGCATGCTGACCAGGGCACTCCCTAAGTTCTGTATAATCTTATGTTGGGGATGCTCATTATATTTTCAGTGCCCAATGTATAGACCTGTTTACCCCTCCAATGTGGTGGCGTATGCCCAGCAATATGGGATTTTTTTCCCGTACTGCTCGTTGGAGTACTGTAAAATATTATTTTTTTTTTTTTTTTTTTTTTTTTTTAGGTTTAGACCAATGAGATTCCTTGTTTTTGTTCGGTTCTCAAAACGAGGCTTGGTGCTCCCTGCATGTTGGGCCTCTGTATGTGGCCACCCTGTGTAAAAGTCTCACACATGTGATATCGCCATACTCGGGAGGAATAGCAGAATGTGTTTTGGGGTGTAATTTGTGGTATGCGTATGCTGTGTGTGAAAAATAACCTAATAATATGAAAATTTGATGAAAAAAAAAATCTTGATTTTGCAAAGAATTGTGGGAAAAAATGACAACTTTAAAAAACTCACCAGGCCTCTTTCTAAATACCTTGGAATGTCTTCTTTCCAAAAAGGGGTAATTTGGGGAGTATTTGTACTTTTCTGGCATGTTAGGGTCTCAAGAAATGAGAGAGGCTGTCAATACATCAGGTGTGTTGAGATTGATCAATTTTCAGTAATTGGTACCATAGCTTGTAGACCCCATAACTTTCACCCAGACTAAATAATATCCAACATTTTTTTTTTTTTTTTACCAAAGATATGTAGCAGTATACATTTTAGGCCAAATTTATGAAGAAAAATTTCTTTTTTGCAAAATGTTTATAATAGAAATGAAGAAAGATTATTATTTGTTGCAAAATTTTGTTCTTTTTTCATTTATAGCAAAAAAAATTAAAACCGCAGAGGTGATCAAATACCACCAAAAGAAAGCTCTATTTGTGGGAAAAAAAGGACAAAAATGTCATTTGGTTACAGTGTTGTATGACTGAGTTATTGTCATTCAAACTGTGAGAGCCCTGAAAGCTGAAAATTGGTCTGGTTATTAAGGGGGTTTAAGTACCCAGTGGTCAAGTGGTTAAGTAAGGGACCACCAGACATCTGGTAAGCAGTTTGCATATTCTTATGGTGGAGGATCTTCTATCAGCACTTCTCAACAGAGTGTCACCACGATTTATATGTCTACACTTATTCCACTGGTGTTTTTTATCCACATCGTTTATCATATGACGATTAACATTTAATCAATTTGGTTCCGTCTGGACTCAGAGTGACAATTGTTTACATCACTTTTGGACAATCATTTTTATTTTTGTCAGGTTTGTAGCGCATCCTGTTTTTTTATTATCCTAAGAATTACAGGCCTACAATATAAAACGTCAAATTTCCATGCAAAACAATGGTACTGCTTTCAGGACCAAAAATCTAAAAGAATCATACCGCCAGGAAGGTTAAAGAAACTTTAAGAAAAAAAAATGTTTTCTTATATTTAATATATGCAAATAAAAACTGGTTGATCCTGCCAAAAATCTTGTGAGTCCGATCACTTTCTGTGCTCTCTGACTGTGCTGCACTGTTATCAGTTAGCAATGATCAGTTCCCTATGGACTACAGAACACCTCCCCTATGGTATGGATAAGGTTGAAAACCTGTTACATTAAGGGCGTTTTTACAGCCACTTTTCTGAGCGTTTTTTGCAGCTTAAAAACGCCTGTCCATGTTAGTCTATGGCCCCATGCCCACCATGACGTTTTTGAGCTGTAGATGTCTGAGACATTTTTAAGCTGCAAAAAAAAGCGGGACCAGTGCGTTCTGAAGCTCCAACAATAGAGCTGTAAAAACGCCAGACATTAAAAAACGCTCAAAAAAAAAAAAAACGCCAGTGGAAATGAAGCCTTAAAGTTACAAATAAGCCACTTGGAGTCCCAACAATAAATGATAATAAACCAATTGATGGTAGTGAAGTATCAGGAAAAACTTCTTGATATGGAATAATTGAAAAAAACACAACAAAGTCCGTGCATAGTTGATTCAGGATTGTGATGTGCTGGTTTGGGATGCCTTCACCAATAAATTATTCGTGTTCCACCTCAGGTGCTGGGGGAGTGCTAGGTGCTTACCAGATATTTAGACCCCTCTATTACAAGTAGGTCTGATGGGCAGGTCAGGATAAGTGCCTGAACACTACGGGCCTGAACACCACGCCCCCCTGAAGACGCACATCGTGCGAAACATATGTCGGCGGCAGTACACTGGCATCCTGCACGGCTTTTAAACCCTCCGTTTGAGCCTACCAAGCCCGGACCTGTCTAATATCCACAATCGGTGGTCCACTGGAGATAGGAGCTGTGACACGCTTTATTCCCAGTGCCAGGCAGGCACTAGTTGGGGTAGGAGGCCACTCGGCTGTTTGTGTTTTTTATAATTGATTTTAATAAAACGATATTGCACCATGATGTTTTCCATTCCTATTTCCATCCATGAATGAGCTACCTGCTAGCACTGTGGAACTACATGATCCAGCATGCCCGTAGTGTTCAGGCACTTATCCTGACCTGCCCATCAGACCTACTTGTAATAGAGGGGTCTAAATATCTGGTAAGCACCTAGCACTCCCCCAGCACCTGAGGTGGAACACGAATAATTTATTGGTGAAGGCTTTTTCACATCCCAAACCAGCACATCACAATCCTGAATCAACTATGCACGGACTTTGTTGTGTTTTTTTCAATTATTCCATATCAAGAAGTTTTTCCTGATACTTCACTACCATCAATTGGTTTATTATCATTTATTGTTGGGACTCCAAGTGGACTTTTAACCATCCATATCACCACTTATTTGTAATTTATTATTATTGTTGCAATTTTTCCACTATTTGTTGTATTCTATTATAATTAATCACATAGGTATCACATATGTATTTTTGTATATAGTCCTAGTGGCGCCCTCTATTGTTCTTTTTATTTATCACCCATTATAGTCACATACTATATCACTGAGGAGCAGCACAATATTTAACTCTATCTTCACAGCAGTGGAGATCACCTATTCACGGGTTTTGGCGCGGAATATATTTTCTCTTTTTTTCTTTTCAAGCCTTAAAGTTGCCTGACCACTGAGCCAAGTGCTTGTATAATCTGTATGCTGATGCATTGCCCCCTATATGAAAGTTATTACCGTAATTATCGGCGTATAACACGCACCCTAACTTTAAGAGGAAAAAATCTTTCCACAGCCCCCTGCGTATAACACGCAGGCACAGTTTACCCTCTATTTTAAGGGTAAAAAAGTGAGTGTTATACATTTATCAATAAAACGCACCTAGTTAAAGTTTTACAGTTAAAAAGGGCTAAACGGTGCTGCACAGACATGCGGCCAGAAGAACCATGGTCATCCCAGGTCATCTTGAGCCCCATGGGAGGAGGGGAGGTAGAGGAATTACCTTGATCTTGGCACAGAAGTCCTATGAGAAAGGGAAATGTCAAGGATAGATTTAATCCACTTTAGTTTGCAAATGTCATTAAAAATCATGTCATTGACAATTTAATAAACCAGATACCAACTTCAATTACTTGATAGCATCTGCAACCTTTAGAGTACAAAAAAGAGCCCATAGATTTGTAAGGCATATCTGCTGCTTGCTATCAGGATAAATAAAATGTGACCACGTGTGTTCAGGACCTATAAATCCCGGCTACACCAAATCAGCAAAGCTGTGGCCAGACTGGGACATCAATCCTACGGAGCTGTCTGACACAAAAAATCGTTACGTTGCGGGCAGTGCGCACCTCCCCAGCCTCTTCCTGGCAATTTTTTTATGGGCAAATCAAAGAGATTAAACTTCAGTCTAATGAAACGTCCATTGGTCATCTAGAGAATGGCATTGTTTATAGGAGTATTGCACTGTAAAATATACACAACAGCTTTTTTTTTTTTTTTTTTATCAAACACTTAAAGAAAATAGGGCAATATTTTAAGATGTTATTTTTATGGGAACTTTGTCTGCTAAGGAGAACTCTGGTCAAGTCCAAAATGAGTAAACTTTTAGTGAGATTTATTAAAACTGGAGCACTCAGAATCTGGTGCAGTTGTGCACGGTAACAAATCGGCTTCTAACTTCAGCTTATTCAATTAACTGCTTGCGGACCGCCGCATGTACATTTACGTCAGCAGAATGGCACAGGCAGGCACATAAACGTATATATACGTGCCTGCCTTGCCGTGGGTCGGGGGTCCGGTCGGGACCCCCCCCCCCGGTACATGCGGCGGTCCCCGTAGCTGGCTGAGCGATCCGGGATGAGGGTGCGGCTATTAGTTTTTGCCCGCCCCCTCCGGATCGCTCCCAGCCAATTTGCGTGCTCCCCCTGCTCTGCACTTCCTTCTCCTGTGTAAACACAGAAAGAGGGAAGTGATGTGATCTCTCCCCTCTCTTTTCAACCACCGCTGAGGAGAGATCACATCGCACAGTAAGTCTGCACAACACTACACTGACACCAGTACACGCAGGCAGACTTAACCCCTTGCGATCAAACCCCCCCTGTCACAGTGTCACTGAATACAGTAATCATATATGTATGATTACTGTATTTAGTGTCAGTGTGACAGGCAGTTAGTGTTAGGTTCAGGGTAGCCCCTGTACCCCCCCCCTAATAAAGTTTTAACCCCTTGATCACTGCCCTAGTTAACCCTTTTACTCCCTATTGCCAGCGTCACTAAGCGATCATTTTTCTGATCGCTGTATTAGTGTCGCTGTTCCCGCTAGGTTTTTTACTAAAGACATGTGGCTAAATAAATTTTGGCCTAAATATTTGACTAAAATTTAGTTTATTTGATTTTTCTTACAACAACAAGTAAAAAATATTGATTTTTTTTCAAAAATGTCGCTCTTTTTTTGTATATAGCGCAAAAAATAAAAATCGCAGAGGCGATCAAATACCACCAAAAGAAAGCTCTATTTGTGGGAAGAAAAGGACGCACATTTTGTTTGGGAGCCACGTCGCACGACCGCGCAATTGTCAGTTAAATCGACGCAGTGCCGAATCGCAAAAAGGGGCCTGGTCATTTACCTGCATTTTGGTCCGGGTCTTAAGTGGTTAAGTTTTGACAATAAAACCTGGAAACTGATTGGTTTCTGTGCAGAGCTGCACCAGATTTTGCACGCTCCTAATTTTAGTAAATCTCCCCCTTAGAATTACCTGATACAATTTTTCATCCACATATGGGATAAGCTAATGTCATTAGTCATGTGCATTTTTAATTCTTGATGTGCTTTGTGTATTTCTTCTAGATCTTTGTATTAATCCAGTATAAGGCTGGGTTTACACCTCTGCTAATTGGTTCACATATCTCCGCTGCGGGGCTCCTGTAAGTCTTTTGGTCTGTTTCAAGTCATAATTCAGCCAAAAATGTGTGCTAAAATCGGACCTGAAACGGAGAACGGGGACGCATCGGACACATTAGTATTGGGTGTGAACCCAGCCTAAAACGTTCCCACTGTGTAAAAAAGACTGGGCTCCGCTGTTTTCTTTCCTTGGATAGGGTGACTGGTCTTGTCGCCGCCCCTTCCTATATTATTGCCTGTAGTTTGTGGGGCTTGTTGGGTTCCTTCCACAGCTTTGCTTTCTGTACATGCCATGTACAGCATAGTGATAATTGTACATGGGTTTACAGAGGCATTTGATTGCTGTGATATATTTCTCAGTAGCAACAAAGCATATAAATCTACTTTCTGTGCATCCGTTGGCAAATCTGTCGATCACTATTATTCACCCCCTTGCGTAAGCCTGTGTCAATCACCTCTCCTTTGCCAAGTGTTTATTTCTCTAGCATTTAAATTTAAACTGATTATTTTATAAAGATATACAGTGGGTACCAAAAAGAATCACCCCCCCCTGTAAAAAAAAAAAAAACACATTTTGTTGCTTTGCAGCCTGAAATAAAGACACCCCGTTTTTGTTTCAGGGGTGTATTTAGGTTTTGTGCTGCCCTAGGCCTGGTGAACCCCGCGCACCCCCTACTTTATATATGACGCACCCCTTCCTTTTTAAGACCCGTCCTGTAATTTTCATGGGATGAGGACAGGGGGACAGGGTGGGATGAGCACAGGGGGATAGGGTGGGATGAGCACAGGGGGACAGGGTGGGATGAGTACATGTGGGCAGAGCATCTTTTAATTTGGGGGGAGAGGGTGGTATGGGGATATGTGCTGGGGAGTGATTTGAGAAGGAAGAAGATATGTGTTAGTGGGGGGGGGGAGGGATCAGACGCCCCACTAGCACATATCTTCTTCCCTCTCAAATCACTCCCAGCATATATCCCCATACCACCCTCTCCTCTCCCATCACTTCATTCGTTCACCTCGTATCTGCCTGCCCCCCCTCCTTCCCTCCTTTTTTACCGCCCCCCTAGGCCTGGGCCTTGTCGGCCTAGGCCATAATACATCTCTGTTTATCCAGACATATTTACTAGTGTAACTTATAACATTCCAGTGAAAGATATAACACCAATATGTCACAAAACACAATCACAGAGTTGGTAAAATGATCACTCCCTTATGTTAGTATTTTGTTGAACCACATATTGCTTTAATTACAGCCTACAGTTTGTTACTAATGTAACACATCTAGACTTTGCAAGTGCAGTTAAACCGTTTGTGGACTGCAGTTTTCAAGGCATTCCATGGATTTTCAATGGGGTTTAAGTCTGAGCTCTGACTAAGCCTTGCAAGAACATTCGGCTTTTCTCCTTCAACCACTGTTTGGTCATTTTTGCAGTGTGCTTTAGGATCATTGTCATGTAGAAAGGTAAACCTTCTTCCCATTGACAACTTTCTGGCAGAGGGCAGCAGATTTTCTATAAGAAATTGATGGAATATTGCCCCATCCATTTTCCTTCTATCCTGACAAGTGCTCCAGTCCCTGCTGCAGAGAAACACCCTATAACAGGATATTACCACCTCCATACTTTACTGTAGGAATGGTGTTATTTGGATGGTGAGCTGTATTGCTCCAAATTTGGAGGGGCGGGGCGCAAATAAACTTTAAAAAAAAAACATAAATTGCAGCCACTGTGCCCATCAAACGCAGCCACTGTGCCATCAATTTCCGCCACTGTGCCATCAAATGCAACCACTGTGCCCATCAAACGCAGCCACTGTACCCATAAATTGCCGCCATTGTACCCATAAATTGCTGCCACTGTTCCATCAAACGCAGCTACTGTACCCATCAATTGCTGCCAGTGTGCCCATTAATTGCCGTGACTGTGCCCATCAATTGCCACTACTGTGCCCATCAGTTGTGGCCAATGTGCTCATCAACTGCCGCTACTGTGCCCATCAATTGCTGCCAGTGTGCTCATCAATTGCCGCTACTGTGCCCATCAATTGCTGCCAGTGTGCCCATCAATTGCCACTACTGTGCCCATTAAATGCTGCCAGTGTGCATCCCCCGCCCACCCAACACCTACCTGTCTTGGTGGGGCAGCGGATCACGGCATTAGTGTCCTCTATGCTCCTCGGTGTCACCTCCCATCCTCTCTTCCCGTCCTCTGCTATGAATGGACGCCTGATAGCATGGCGCCCGCTGTTCACATTTTTGGATGCCTATTAGAGCCTACTGCTGTCACTATCCCCATCAGAATACACAGATAAACACTTGCAGTTATTGGCTGCCAGCACTGATCGAATGCTGTTTTTTCCAGCATGACTGTTGGACATTAGACCAGCATCTGTTGAACAGACAGTGGTATAGAGATACTGAAACTCATCAAAAGCAGGAACTGGTCAAATTCTGGTACGTGTGTACTGGGCTTAAGGTAAGTATTACTCCTTAACCCTGCCCTCCTAGACTTAACAATCAGTTGATCCTTGCTAGGTGGGTCATCACTACAAGGGTAGATTTACAGCTTAGAGATTCCTTTGGACCAAGGCAATTTTTACATGAAATAGTAAATACAATGAAACAACACATGTTGTATTTACTCTGTTTGCAATTGTGATACACAAGTGCGGCTGTCATTTTGACAGGCAGTAACAGCAGCAGGGGCAACAGAGCAGGACGTAAAAGATGCATCCTGGAAACTATGTTGGACCTATCTCTTACATAGTTACATAGTTAGTCAGGTTGAAAATAGTCCATCTAGTTCAACCATAAAAAAATAAAAATATCGTACAATTCCATATACCCAATTCTATACCCACAGTTAATCCAGAGGAAGGCAAAAGACCCCAGCAGAGCATGATCCAATTTGCTACAGCAGGGGAAAAAAAATCTTTCCTGATCCCCCGAGAGGCAATTGGATTTTCCCCGGTTCAACTTTACCTATAAATGTTAGTACTCAGTTATATTATGTACATTTAGGAAAGTATCCAGACCTTTCTTAAAGCAATCTACTGAGCTGGCCAAAACCACCTCTGGAGAGAGTTTGTTCCACATTTTCACAGCTCTTACTGTGAAGACACCTTTCCGTATTTGGAGATGAAATCTTTTTTCCTCTAGACGTAAAGAGTGCCCCCTTGTCTTTTGTGTTGACCGTAAAGTGAATAACTCAACACCAAGTTCACTATATGGACCCATTATATATTTGTACATGTTGATCATATCCCCCCTTATTCTCCTCTTCTCAAGAGAGAGTAATGTTCAGTTCCTCTAATCTTTCCTCATAGCTGAGCTCCTCCATGCCTCTTATCAGTTTGGTTGCCCTTCTCTGCACTTTCTTTCCTCATAGCTGAGCTCCTCCATGCCTCTTATCAGTTTGGTTGCCCTTCTCTGCACTTTCTCCAATTCCCCAATATCCTTCTTGAGAACTGGTGCCCAAAACTGGACTGCATATTCCAGATGAGGTCTTACTAATGATTTGTACAGGGGCAAAATGATATCTCTCTCTCTGGAGTCCATACCTCTCTTAATACAAGAAAGGACTTTGCTCGCTTTGGAAACCGCAGCTTGGCATTGCATGCCATTAGAGATTATATCTTGCCTTATTATTTATTGCTCATTGTATGCATTTCCTGCACTGGGGTTGTTTACTAAAAACTAAGAGGATGTGCATTTTGCAAGTGCAGTTGCTCCAGAACCAAGTAAATTAGGTAACGTTTCAATTTGAAAAGATTATCCAATTACATACAAGGAAGATACAAAGAAAACAAAAAAAAACAGCATTTTTGCACATGATTAGATGATGAAAGTCAGCAGAGTTTCTGCTCATTTACTATGCTTTGTCTAGAGCAACTACGCTTTGCAAAGTGCATAGTCTATTTGCCTTTAGTAAATCAACCCCACTGTGTTCAAAGCAAGCACGTTGTTTCATTTATTGAGCAGATTGTACATGTTTACCATACGCCTAATCTTCAGTCACACATTTACATTTTCATGCTGTGTGATGCTATAATTAGCAGCCAAACTAATTAATAATTGACTATACTGTAGTATGTTTCTTTTTAGGTGGGCCTTATCGTGCCTTCTAATTGCAGAATGGAAATGCATTCATGTTCCACAAATTTATACACACATGCACAATACATGCATGTACTAATATATGTATCAATAATTCTTTTTTCACAAGGTTGCAGTGTGTTGATTTATTTTTATATGGTTGAAATAAGTAGGTTTTGGTTGCAATGTGTTTATTTGTATATATCATTTTATAATTATATTATGTTTACACATGTATATGAAATGGTAATACACATAAAACTGGGGGGGGGGGGGGGGGCAGAACTCCAGAAAAATACCTTAATAGTATTATGATATAATTTCTCATTTTTAAATACTATAAATATATATATATTATAATTCTCATGTAAATGTACCCCCCCCCCCCCCCACAAAAAAAATTACCATAATCCTTCAGACCCCAGAAATCAGGCAAGGATAGGAGTATCAGCTTTGGTATCAGAATAGGATAACCAGTATCAGGTAAAGACTGTGGTAAAGTGGTGGGGGGGACTTACATTGTCAGGAGTGAACAAGGTCTTACAGTAAAAATCCAGAAAACCGGTTGCATGCTTGATGTTTAATTTGCTTCTATAAATGTGAAATGGATCTAGTAGTAGACATAGGCATGAACAAAGAATAAGGTATGAGGAGTTCCCAATCTTCCCTAGAGCCCCATATTGTAAAGATGGAATTGTGTGCATGGTGGAAGAATTCTCCTGATTCATAGTCAGTACAACATATTTTTGGGCTATCAGAAGCCAAATCATCACCAAGAGTAGGTGACCATGTGGGATGCGTATGTCTAAGTTTATGAAATGAGGAGCGGAAATCGCAGCACTACACTTCAAGCTAATGATCTTATTTTCTAAAGTTATTGTAGCAGTAGTATTATAGTCACTAGAGGTCTACTTTTTTTTTTTTTTTTAACAGAAATGTACTAGAGGTCTACTTTGAACATTAAGGGCCAGATTCAGGTAGATGGGCGAATCTTTATTTTGGAGTAACTTTTCTCATTTACGTTACTCCGCCGAAACTTTAGGAGCAAGTACTGTATTCACAAAGCACTTGCTCCTAAAGTTGCGGCGGCGGAATTCAAAATTGGGCGGGTAGGGGGCATGTAGTATTTAAAATAGGCGCGATCCCGCGGTGAACGTACTGCGCATAGGAACTCCAACCCGGCGTTTCTTGTTTTCTGCTTACTGAAAACAGAAACGCCGGCTCAAAGTGAGAGTTAGGCTGGAGTATCACTGATACTCCAGAGTAACTCTACCTGAATCTGGCCCTAAGAATTTAGTTGTAAGATCTGCCGTCTTTACATTGGTAGTCAGTGTAGAAAACCCCCATTATGCCGATGGTCAGCATAGAATTCTCTATTACAGGGTCATTTGTAAATAACCCCCTAAACCCACAAAAGTAAAATCAGTGGCCCAGATTCATAAAGCAATTACGCCTGTCTAACGGGAGAAATACACTACGCCGCCGTCGTTTACTGGACAAAATCTACCTGGATTCCACGTAGAGCCAGGTAAAAAACGGCGGCGTAGTGTATTTCTGATACGCTACGAGAATCTAATTCTCTCTGAATCTGGGCCAGTGTGTGTATGCAGTAAAGCATGCTTGTTATATTCACTGTGGAACCTAAGGGGTTGGGCCACCACAGGACCAATCAGCACTGTCCAGATAAAGCAGGGGTAGGCAATCTCGGCACTCCAGCTGTGGTGAAATTAAAAATCCCATCATGCCTCTGCCTCTAGGCATGCCTGTAGATTGTCTGGGTCTTGCAGCGTCAAAACAGCCGGCGGGCCAAGGTTGCGTACCCCTGAGATAGATGGTCATGCAGCCTCAGAGGAGAATGAAAGCTCCTCCTACAAGCTTTAACCAGTGCTCGGCCAGACACTGATAGTAGTCACAAGACCGCTATATACTGCTGCTGATGAGAAAGGGTATTTAGTAGTTTATATTTACTGTGTACTGTGGGAGACCAGAAACAAGTGAAAACATTCAACTATCCACTGACTCCGTGAATGTATCTTGAAGAGATGACCAAGACACTTGTGCCCTTCACCACAAAAAAGGTTGGCCCTTTTACTAAATATGACAGATGAGCCAGGCATGTAATTAAGATACCTCCGGACATTCATCAATGGCAATAAAAGGACACCAACTTCTAGTTTCAGTGATTCCAAGGAACAGCATTTCAGATCAGGCCGCATCCGCACTCATGGCATTAGTACATACTGTGATATTTTTCTCTGTAAGTACCTTTCTATTGTTTTAAATAAATTGTTTGGCGGTTTTACACTATATGTGGTCTCTGTTATCCTCCATGAGTGCGGATGCGGCCTGACCTGACATGCTGATCCTTGGAATAACTGAAGCTGGAAGTTGGTTTCATATTTATTAAGAGGTTAACCTTTTTTGTGGTGAAGGGCACAAGTGTCTTGGTCGTCTCATCAAGATACATTCACAGGCAGTGCCTGCTGGTGCTCAATTTTTTGTTGGGGGGGCACAAACAAACTGAAAAAAAAAAACAATTGCAGCAACTGTGCCCATTTAACACAGCCACTGTGCCTATCAATTGCCACCACTGTGCCATCAAACGCAGCCACTGTGCCCATCAAGCGCAGCCACCGTGCCCATCAAACACAGCTACTGTGCCCACCATTTGGAGCCACTGTGCAATCAAGCGCAGCCCATGTCCCCATCAAGCACAGTCCATGTCTCCATCAAGCACAGCCACTGTGCCCATCAAATGCAGCCACTGTGCCCATCAAACACAGCCACTGTGCCTTCAAACGCATACACTGTGCCATCAAACGCAGCCACTGTGCCATAAAACACAGCTTTTGTACCCATCAATTGCTGCCAGCATGCCCATCAATTGCTGCCAGTGTCCCCATCAAGCGCAGCCACTGTGCCCATCAAACGCAGCCACTGTGCCATCAAACGCAGCCACTGTGCCCATCAAACACAGCCACTGTGCCATCAAACGCAGCTACTGTACCCATAAGCTGCTGCCAGTGTGCCTATTCAATTGCTGCCAGTGTGCTCATCAATTGCCGCTACTGTGCCCCATCAAATGCTGCCAGTGTGCCCATCAATTGCCACCACTGTGCCCCATCAAATGCTATTTGTGTGCCCATTAATTGCCGCTACTGTGCCCCATCAAATGCTGCCAGTGTACCCCATCATTTGCCACTACTGTACCCCATCAAATGCTGCCATTATGCATCGCCCGGTGTTCTGACGAGAAATTACCTCTGTCAAATAATGCCCACATTGTACTGTCCATGCTCAGCGCTTGCTCAGTACAGAGCACTACTGAGCCGCCGAAAATCTCCGAACATGAACAGCTGTACACAGCGCCTGCGCAAAGAAGACGATATTGTGCCACACGTTCCTGCACGCTCCCGATGCTCATGCAAACTCTGCAAGGGGCGGGTGCCCATCATAATACAATACGGCCTCTTCTGTAGGCATCCGCCCCGTGCAGAGTTCCATTAATAGTTAGTTAGTTCCATTAATAATACACCCGCCCCTTGCAGAGTTGCATGAGCATCGGGAGCGTGTGGCAAGCAACTAATCGCTCAGACTCCCTGTAAACTCATAACTATGTCCTCCTACTTGGGAAGATTCGCCAAGATTTGCAGTCTTGGGAGCATCCTTCACATGGGTCAGTCGCACAAATATTATAAAAAAGTTAATATTGCCCTACATACTTTTTCTCCTGCAGATGGTACCTGTGCCTTTACCTCAGCGCTTCTTTGAAGAACTCTGTAACCTTTTCATTAGGTTTGTGTGGGATGGTAAGAGACTGTGACTTGCCATGGCACTGCTACAAAGGTCCAAGTGAACAGGGGGCCCAGGAGTACCCAATGTTTCCAATACTACCAGGTGGTTACACTGCAGCGTGTTCTCAACTGGAGGTTCCACTCTGCTCTGGGTTCCCCTTGAAAAGACTATGGCAGGTTGGGACCTGGGTTTCTCCAACTGGGTGTACTCATTGACCGCTCACTCTCTGGGGGTTTGGGATAGATTAAATGGCCACTTGGCACTGGCACCTCAGACGTTTTCCATTGGCAAAAGCTAAAGCTAGCCCCAAGCCCTTTTTCTTTGTGAGAGAATGAGTACCTCCAGTGTGAATTGATCGATTAGCAGTTTTGCTGCATTTTGTAGTGCATTTTCCATTTTGTTTTTACAATAAAGACAACCCAAAGGTTTATTGGAGCGCGGCTGTCCATTTTCTAGCTTCTACTATTTGCCTTGTGCATTGCCGGCACCCTTGATTTCCTGAGAAGTTACTGATTGCTCTGCATACCCACCTGGAGCGGTGACTCCCTTCTTCTATTTATACATATATGGTTGGAGTGCCCACTATTAACACCTTTTTGGTCAATGGTTATAAGCATATATTGATCTCACAGCCTCACCAAAACACTTTTTGCTCCACATCCCTCTTATGCCATCTACTATGCCATCTCCCCCACCTTCTCAATGTTGCAAAACACTCTATACCAGTTAATTGCAAAAGTCTGCGCATTCTGAGCAAGCTTGACTGGGTTGGGAAGGTGAGGGAGATCATGGAGGTAGAGGACTGGCTTGCTAATGTAAAGACACTCAAGAGTGATTTGAACTTACCTTGGCAGCCTGGAAAGACCACATACATGGCACAATCCCAGTTTCATCTAACCTGAACATTGCTTTATTGCCTTTGGCAGATCCAACATTTAGGCGACTTGTCTAAACGAATCAACGTCCTATGGTCGACAGCCCTACATAGGCTGCGTCTAATCAGCCAACGAACCAGGTGCAAACTTTTCTGTACCTTTGGTACACCTTCATTTTTGTTCTTGATATATGAGTGGTACCCTAATTCTTGATAGTTGATGGTATCCTGAGATTTCATATGTTTCAAATGAACTTTGAGCCATGTATGCACTACCTATTGACCCTAGCTGAGATTGGGATCCCCTATTCTCTCCCTGTAGGGAGAGAGGCTTGTCCACATGGACCAAATGTCCGGGACAAGGGGGTATCCCTGTTTAACGCAACATGTTGATATGTTTAATTGTTTCCCTTATTGTTTTCCTTGGGACCATGGCAAATGCACCCTTCTTATTCCTTTTCCCCCTTTTTGCTCTCCTTTGTTAAAATCTTGCAGATCATCGGTGGGGTAAATTTCAATAATTTCCCTCATTCCTATGGTACTTTTGTATTTTTAAATTCAATTACTAAGTATTTCATGTGGGGGATCTCTAATGGCAGAAGCATTAGTCATACCACTAATCAGTACATTTCCAAATAACAGTTTACATTTTTACACTATGCTGCTTGTTTCTGTTTACCATGTACCCCCTGCAGGTGGTGACAAACATTAATTAAGATCTCTGTAAACAGATAGCGCAGATTATCGCTTAAACATAGTGACACAAATATAAGTACCGAGTACAACATCTAATTACTGTTGAATTAGTCAGGGGATCTATTGCTATTTTGTTTCAGCCATCACCATTTTGTGTCCTAATAATACTATTTCTGGTGATTTATTGCAATGTGAGCCGAGTTGTGATTGATAGGTAGAGGATCGAAAAGCCCAGTGTTATTACATCTCCTCCATCTTCCCTGTGCAGGTTGGGCTCATCTGCCTCCAGATCACTTAGGCCATTAACAGTGTGTGCTGGTCATATCAAGTTACAAATGGCTAAGACCTTAGGGGCTTTATAACATTACCATCACTGCTCTTAGTTGGCTGGTAACTTCAGATCAGCATCAAGCAGCATAGCCTTCAAAGTTAACTATGACAGCACTGTATCCCATTACATTTCAAATATCGATGCACAAAGCCCTTGAATGTGGAAAATTCCTTTTTGTGTATCAGTCTCAGGACACCTGTGTCTTACTATCATGACCCAGTAGGGACATCACCTATTTAGTCTACTGTATAGGGAAAGATACACACATAGGCTTGTAACATTTTTTTTTTACAGTTAGATGAAATTATACAAAAACAAAATTGAAAATGTAAATTCAATTGAAAAATTGCAAATTAAATTAAATTATTGTGATCATATATTTTAAACAAGAAGACTGACTTAAAGGGTCACTAAAGGAATTTTTTTTTATTTTTTTTGCTGAAATGACTGTTTACAGGGTATAGAGACATAAAAGTTAACTGATTCATTTTCAAAATGATTAAAAATAGATAAAAATCAATTATTTAATGTACCTGCAGGTTAGTTTCACTTTTGAACTGGCTTCATGTTTCTGTGAAGTAGAAATAGACACACAAAACAAAAACAAACAAATCCAGGGCAGTGTTTTGTTTTTAAAATGAATCTGATTGGTTCTGGGAAGTTTTAGACACACAGTAATGACAGCTTAGACCACCGTGAGAAAGCTCCCAGCACTGTGGTTATAAGGAAACAGACAAGCAGGAAGTGTGGAGATCAGAACAGGATTACAGCAACTTCAAAGCAAAAATGAACAATAAGGACATGAAACCAGTACTGCAGTAAGGTAAAGGAAGCTATTTAGCTAAAAAAAAAGTGATCCTTTAAAATAGGTCTCCCTAGATGTAGTCGAACTGCAGTGGGTATCTCGTAGAATGTTTTAGGGTATTACTATGACAGTTCAAGTCTTTATGTATTTAGGGCTCATCATAAAATATATTTTGTATGCAATCATGTGTACAATTTTTAACATTTTTTAAATTATGTTTTATTAATTTTAGTAGAAGTACAAGATACAGTACAAAAAAAATTGGACAGCCTATACAACAAAACACTGCTGATTTTTTTTTAAATCATGTATAAATGTAACAATCAAAAGATATAACAAATTCAGGATAAAAAATAAATTACAATGTGTGTTTTTATTTGACAGATTGTATAATTATTATATTTTCCAATTTGTAGATACGTGAAATAACTTCTTAAAAAAAACAATGGAGCTGTGTTAAAAGAAAAAGCAATCAGTCAATCAGGCAAATATTTATTGTACACAATCTAATTTGACGAGTGTACAATTCTGCATAAAATCAATGGGAATCTTCATATGATTGCGTAACCTGACCATCATAGAAATGCACCTCTTATTATTTATGTTATTTTTGTATTTTACATTTTAAAGAGTAACTCAACTTTTGTTGAGAAAAAAAAAAAACATACCCCTCTGGGTGATCCATGTACATTGCAATTTTTTTTAACAAACTTTGTTGCAGATTCCTATCTTTTGTTATATTCAAAAAAATCCCTATGTGTTTGTCTGTGTAAGTGAATCTAATGGTAGTGGTTTCATAATTATCAATCAGCTGCTGAACCTGCAGGGCTCTAATGAGAAAAATTGCAGGGCCTGCTTCCCTTTAGATGTGATTTCCTATTGGGAGTATCTCACCAAAAATGAAATGTTTGTTGTGGGGAATGCCTGAAATTTGACTTGTATATTAGTGTGGACTTCTGGGAAAATCAGTGAGCCAATCACACAAGCAGGATATTATGTTTTTTTTGGGAGGGGGGGACGGGGACATTCTATGCAAATTCTGTGTACAGAATACCTCCAGGTAGCCATATTGCAATGCGTTTTATATAAAATTACAGAGCTGCAGATTGAAAAGCAAATATGACGTGTGTCGTAATTGTATATGCTATATTTTTTTTTTTGCTATTTTCCCCCCACGAAAGTGGAGATACCCTTTAAGTGCAGTGCCAATGATCAGCAGGTCATCAAATGTCTTTGACAGTCTTTACTTATATTTCAGTTTTCTTGTAAGTTACTTACATAATCACTAACATGATATTATCATACTCAATACTAAAAAAAAATATGAACGATTCTGATGTAATTAAACTGAACTGTAGCTATATCAATTGCAAAACCCGCCACAAATGTATTATTTTTCTATTGCTCCAGCAGTACTGACCCATTTAGGATCCCAGCCCCCTTCCTGGACCTTGCTGGAGCATAGGCAGCCATCTTGCTACACCCAGCCCCATTCTTCCCCGTCCCAAAACCATTAGTACTTGATCCAGGGTTTATCCGATCGCCTCTCAAGGGGTCAGGAAGGAATTTTTTGGCCCTACTGCATTATATTGGCGTAGCACTGCCAGGGTTTTTTTTGCCTTCCTCTGGACCAAATCAAGAGAGAGGATTCACCAAATCCTTGAATCACCACCCCCCCCCCACCTCCCTGGGGTTTGGCGACCATGGTTAATCGGCAATATTCCGTGGAAACCATTTGGGATCTGAGGCGATTTGTCGCAACGTTACCTGCCGTCACCAAAAAAGCCCTAAGAAGTCTGCGACTTTTGAGAAAGATCGAAGATCGACTATCAAAAATCACAGTCATGTATCCCAGCCTAAGCACATATCATGTGCTTTGATCAACACAAGATCGGCAGTAAAACACCGATTGGAAATCCATGATTTCATATTGCAATACGATTTAGATTGCCTCTTTATTACAGAGAGCTGGTTGACAGCCGACTGCAACACCATTCTTGGAGAACTGGTGGCAGAAATTACCGTATCATAACGGAAAACAGAATAGGACAAAGAGGAGGAGGCCTGGCAGTGATCCACAAGACCCATCTTGCAATCACTAAACCAGTCCTTCAAAACCCTCTTCCATTCATGAAAACACTTACGCTGCAACTACAAACAAACTCCCAGGAGACCGTCCGGATTTTACACTGCTATAGACCACCAGGCCCAAAATCGCAGCTGTTACTATCATTGACGGACTTTATCTCCACCTATACCCTTAACAGCAAACACCTTTTGCTGCTCGGGGATTTCAACCTCTGGGCCAACTCCCCACAAGACCCAGTTGCCGACGCCTGCATCGACCACCTGGAAGTATTAGGGCTACAACAACTATTATGTGGGCCCACACATGCTTCAGGGCACACACTCGATCTTATTTTCAGACAAGCGCTGGAAATAAAAATCCTGAAAAATGAACCATTGCCATGGACAGATCACCATGCAATTAAATTCATTATTTCCGACTTCCCTCCCTTAACAAAAACATCTAATCCAGTGACAACACACTGGACCAGATGTCAGAAGAAGGTCCACTCGGAACACTTCAAAGCCACATTAAGGAAAAAAATAAAAACAATTCAGCCGCATCAAACGGCTGAAGAAACACTGGAGGCCATAAACACAGCCCTATTACAGTCAGCTGACTTAATAGTGCCGAAACGTAAAACCCACATCCGGAAAAACAACGCAGGCTGGTTCAACAACCAACTGTCGTCACTGAAGCAAAAGCGTAGAAGGGCGGAAGCCGCCTGGAAAAGAAGCTCTTCAGATGAGAACCTCACCATCTACAAGGCAACAACTAGAAAATACCACAAAGAAATTTTCAAGACCAAGAAAAACTATTTTTCTGAGGCTATTAATAGTGCCCTAAATCGCCCCCGCAAACTCTTCAAGTTGGTCACTCAGACCATGAATCCAGGATGTCTTGAAGCCCCCAATTCGGATTCACAAGAATTTTGCAATGAATTATCGGATTACTTCATTAATAAAATTGAGGACATCCGGCAAAGCATTCCGCAAAACAATTCCCCACCTACCCCTTCCAGCAATGATTTACACCACACTCGTAGCAACTCACCACAACCAGGTGAGTTTACACTGGAACCCATCTCTATCCAAGCCACTAAAAATATCATCGGCGCTCTGCGTAACATCACTGCGCCAAATTATATCATCCCCACTAAACTGCTGAAGGAATGCGCCGACATCCTGGCACCTCCTATCACGCAGCTGATTAACCAATCCTTCAGGGAAGGCATAGTGCCCTCTCAGCTAAAGGAGGGCATAATCCGACCCATCCTGAAGAAACCCTCCCTGGATCCCAAGGATCCACTCCACCGCCGTCCCATAACAGGCCTAAATGTACTCTCCAAGGTAATGGAAAAAGTAGTGGTACAACAGTTGCAACAGCATCTAGATACCCACAATCTACTTGATCCATTTCAATCAGGTTTCCGGCCCGGACACGGGACGGAAACAGCATTGCTCACGATATGGGACGACGCTCTCGAGGCCGCAGGCCGAATACACCAGAATCTTGTCTTCTGGTTCTGTTGGACCTAAGCGCCGCCTTCGACACAGTAGACCATAAGCTTCTATTGACTCGGCTAGCCGAAGTAGCCAAAGTCGCAGAAGGCGATCAATCTTGGTTCTCCTCTTTTTTGGAAAACCGATCGCAAATAGTGAAGTTAGGACCCTTCACTTCTGAAAGACGCACAGTGTCTTGTGGAGTCCCTCAAGGGTCCCCACTGCCGCCTGTGTTATTCAACATCTATCTTCATCCTCTTTTTGAAATCATTAGCAGTCAGAAACTGCTCTATCATTCATATGCTGATGATACGCAACTGTATTTCCGCATTTGTAATAAGAAGGATCACCACCTCAATCTAGAGACATGCCTCTCTTTGATAGAAGACTGGATGACAAAGAGTTATCTTAAACTCAACGGAGCGAAAACAGAACTTCTTCTGTTTCACGCCAATCGTAGGATTCAACCTGCAACAATTTGGACCCCCCCGCCCATTCTGGGCAAAATCATCACCCCTAGCGCCAAAGTCAAAAGTCTTGGGGTCATCTTCGACTCCTACATGACAATGGACGCACAAATAGGGTCAGTAGTCATCGGATCTCACCATCTGCTGCGCCTACTACGCAGACTTATTCCTTTTATTCCCAATGAAGACATAGCGGTCGTAGTGGGAGCAATTGTTAACTCCAGATTGGACTATGCAAATGCCCTTTACCTCGGACTCCCCAAGTACCAAATTCCTCGTCTTCAAGTCGTTAAAAACACGGCCCCCAGACTTGTGACTGGGAAAAAACCTTGGGAATCAATCTCACCTTCACTGAGATCCCTTCACTGGTTACCAGTAAGGCCTCGTACACACGATCGGACATATCCGATGAAAACGGTCCGCGGACCATTTCCATCGGATATGTCCGATCGGGAGTTTGATCCGATGGCGTGTACACACCATCGGATCAAATTCCCCGCCGCCGGACGGCGCGGTGACGTGGCGGTGACGCGGCGGTGACGTTGACGCCGCCATGTCACCGCCACGTCACCGTACCAGGAACTTAAACACTTCCGGGCATGCGCCGAATCCATTCGGCGGCGGCGCGGCGGCGGTGGGGGACGACATGTCTGCTGGTAAGTGTACTAACCAGCAGACATGTCGGGCGGACAGATTCCCACCGGATAGATTTCAAAGCATGCTTTGAAATCTGTCGGGTGGAGAAATCTGTCCGCTAGCCCATACACACGAGCGGAGATGTCTGCTGAAACGGTCCATCGGACCGTTTTCAGCGGACATATCCCCTCGTGTGTACGAGGCCTAAAAGACAGAATCACTTTTAAAGCACTCTGTCTAACGCATAGATGTATCCATGGGAATGCTCCCCATTATCTATGCGAAAAAATAAAAGCTCATAATCCCAATCGCATTCTGCGATCCACCAATCAACTCCAGATACCGAAAGCCAGTTACAAGTCCAAGGGAGAAAAGGAGATTCGCGGTCCCAGACTATGGAACGCTTTACCAACCAGCATTCGGTTGGAGGAGAACCACCCAGCATTCAGGAGAAAGATCAAGCCTCATCTCTTTTGATACCAAAGGAGACAGGAACAACAAGCGCCCAGAGGCGATTCAGTTCGCATGTGCCGAGCTATATAAGTTTTCATTCATTCATTAAAACAATTAAAACAGTTTATAACAGTTTAAACATTTTTTTCCTGTTTGGATAGAATGCGAATGGATTAAACTCCTGGGCCGTAGGTATCTCTGGTCTCTGGTCATCTTTGTCCCCATTGGGGAGATTTCACTTCCTATCCAGTATACCAATGGTTCTCAACCTTATTGAAACCAGGACTCACTTAATTCTGCCAAAACCTTCCATGGCCCAATAATAATAAAAAAAAAGTTTATTCTAAGTCTTGGAATAAAAAAACGTATTGACATTCTGGAAGGCTATGGATGGGTTGTGTTCTTTGTGGAGGAATTAGAGTTATGGAGTGGGTTAGTTAGGGGACTGTATAGCAGACTTGGATGGTGGCCCTGTAATGTAACTGTGTCTCTGGAGGGGGCTGCGGGTATCTCTAGGAGGCTGGGTACTATACAGCTGCACTGTGGGAGGCTGGAGGATACTGTTGGAGGTTGGGGGCACTATAGTGAGCTGCAGCAAGTTAGGGGTCACTGCAGAGGGCTAGGGAGGGGCACTGTGGGAGGTTGAGGGGCACTGCAGCCCACTATATGAGGCTGATTGCCACTATAAGGACTGGGAGACACTATGGTAGATTAGGGAATCTGCAGCTGGCTTGAGGCCGGAGGGAGGGAGGTTGTGGCCCCACAGTGGCTGAGAACCACTGCTGTATAAAAAGAAAGAAGTGAGAGGAAATCTTTCAGAGTAGAAGATTAGAAATATTTGAATAAATGCTCCTGCTGTAAAATTTTCTCAAGACATTTCCGATCACTTTCACTCCCAGTCATGGTGGTCATTACAACAAATGGAAAGAAGGAATATCCCTATCAGGGACAAGGGGAAAATTCACTAGCAAATATTGCATGTGTTTTTATTTAACTACTGCATGCAATAATAAAAGAGTCAATCCATCCAAGTAAAATATACAATTTGAAATAATTATCTCAATTAAAATGTAAGGTAAATGCATAAAAAAAAAAAAAAAAAGAGAGCGAGATTATTGAAGTGAATTCATTAAAGAAAACATAAGTAACCTAAGAAGTTGTGCTAATAGTGAGTAAAAGGTGTGTCTACTGATACATAGATACCTAAATAAAAAAAAAAATAGTAATTGGTGTCATGACACACAAATAAACCTGTGAAAAAGAAAACTTTGTCAAATATTAAAAAAAAAAAATTCTGTGCAATAAATAATCTGGATGTTTCCAAATGCAACAAATCTAATATAAATAAAATATAGCACAGATAATGTGATAAACATGAAATAACTGAAAATAACAAAAAGTCTCCTAAATAAAGCATAAATATTCATATGAGGTTCTAAGACATTGCAACACCCTGTGAAAGTTTTCAATAAACAGGGGACACCGTGAATCTGCCACCACACGAAATAAAGGCTTACGGCCGCGTACACACGATCGAATCTATCTGCTGGAAACGGTCCGACGGACCGTTTCAGCAGACAAATTCGATCGTGTGTACGGGCGGACAGACAGGTTTTTCCAGCAGACAGATTTTAAAGCATGCTTTAAAATCTGTCTGCTGGGAATCCGTCCGACATGTCTGCTGGTTAGTACGCTAACCAGCAGACATACCTGCCCACGCATGCGTCGAATGGATTCGACGCATGCGCGGAAGTGTTTTACTTCCTGGTGACGGTGACGTGGCGGCATCAACGTCACCGCCACGTCACCGCGCTGTCTGCCGGCGGGGATTTTGGTTTGATCATGTGTACACGATCAAACCAATATACCCCAGCAGACAAATCCGATCAAAACGGTCTGTCAGACCGATTTGATCGGATTTATTTGGTCGTGTGTACGCGGCCTACCAGCTAGCCAAGCTAATCAGGCTTGTCACCCAACCTTGGTTATGACGATCTTCCACCGCAATGCAATGCAAAGTAGTCACAGACGAATAGCACGCTGGATATTAAAGGCTTGATGCTAATCCAGAGAGGGAGGGTGGTAGGAGCCGATAATCTCAGTACTTGGGTAAACCCAAATGAAGAAAACAGAGAAGGGCCGCCATTGGTAAAACCAGACCAAAAATGTATTATATAAAATGTCTGTGAACATCAGACTCAATTATTGTTAAGAGCACAAAAAACGCCAGCCGACATATAATAAAAACACACACACCCGGGTGTGCACGGAGGAGCGTGGAAAAGAGAGGTGACGTCAGCACGTCACTCAACCTACGCGTTTTGTCACACAAAGGACGCTGCCTTGGGGCTTCAAATCCCCTCTTAAAGCTGAGGTCGAGGCTCCTTCAGAAAAAAATTTAAGTCAGCAGCTACAAATACTGTAGCTGCTGACTTTTATTTATCAGGACACTTACCTGACCACAATTTCAGCGGTGTCTTTACCCAAGCCGATTTTTCAATTGGCTCTCTCGGGTGCTGCTGCCGCCACCATCATGGCTGAGGGAAACCAGCGGGAAGCCTTCAGGCTTCACAGCCGGTTCCCTACTGAGCATGTGCACTGTGCATATGTGAAGTGCATTGCCCTTTGTAAATGGCCCTGCGGCAGGGGAAGGAGGAGGGTTGCGTAACTTATAAATTAATTTGTCGTAGTGAAGTCAGCTGGAAGTAGGAGCGGGTAACCGCTTCCCCCTTGAAAGGTGCCAAATGTGGCAGCGAGGGGGGGAGGGAGTGGAGGCAGATAGGCAGAGCTTCCCCTTTTGGGTGGAGCTTCACTTTAATCTCCTCTTCTCAAGTGAGAATAAATTCAGTTCCTCTAATCATTTCTCATAGCTGAGCTCCTACATGCCTCGTATCAGTTTGGTTGCCCTTCTCTGCACTTTCTCCAGTTCCCCAATATCCTTTTTGAGAACAGGGGCCCAAAACGGAACTGCATATTCCAGATATTACTAATGATTTGTACAAACAGCCAATCTAAAAACCTCTCACCACTCAATCCATAACTACAAATGTTTGACTTTCAATATACTTTAATTATTATTGTAATTCTTATTACTTGTATGTTACATTTAGTATATGTTACATTTAGTGTATGTTGTATATTATATTTAGTATATGTCACATTTAGTGTATGTTATATTTAATATATGTTACATTTAGTGTATGTTGTATGTTATATTTAGTGTATGTCACATTTAGTGTATGTTACACTTAGTACATGTTACATTTAGGCCACGTACACACGGAGGGACATGTCCGCTGAAACATGTCCGACAGACCGTTTCCAGCGGAGATGTCTCCTCCGGATTTTCGTATGACGGTGTGTACACACCATCGGATCAAAATCCCCTCGGCCAGGCAACGCGGTGACGTGGCGTTGACGTTGACGCCGCCACGTCACCACTCCAGGAAGTAAAATACTTCCACGCATGCGTCGAATCCATTCGGTGCATGTGGGAGATTTCTGTCCGCTGGTTAGGCATACTAACCAGCAGACATATCCGACGGACAGGTTTGTAGCGGACAAATCTGTCCGCTAGGTCGTACACACGATCGGATTTGTCCACTGAAACTGGTCGGCGGACCAGTTTCAGCAGATAAATTTCGATCGTGTGTACGCAGCCTTAGTGTATGTTACATTTAATGTATGTTACATTTAGTACATGTTATCTTTAGTGTATGTTGTATGTTATATTTAGTGTATGTCACATTTAGTGTATGCTACATTTCATATATACCACATTTAGTATATGTTATGTTTAGTATAGTATAGCTTATATTCAGTACATGTTACATTTACTATGTTACATTTAGTATATGTTATATTTAGTGTATGTTACATTTTGTATATGTTACATTTAGTGTATGTTATATTTAGTGTATGGTACATTTAGTATATGTTACATTTAGTGTATGGTACATTTAGTATATGTTACATTTAGTGTATGTTATATTTAGTGTATGGTACATTTAGTATATGCTACATTTAGTGTATGTTATATTTAGAATATGTTACATTTAGTGAATGTTTTATATAGTGTATGTTATATTTAGTGTATGTCACATTTAGTATATATTACATTTAGTGTATGTTATTTTTAGTGTATGTTACATATAGTAGACAGTATGTTATATTTAGTGCATGGTACATTTAGTGTATGTTACATTTAGTATATGTTACTTTTAGTATATGTTACATCAGCCCTCAAAATTTCCACTTGCCTACTAGCATTTGGCGAGTGGATTTAAGCTGGGGGCGAGTGATGACAGGGCTGCATGACCAATCTCCCTCCAATCTGTGCCTACACTTAGAGTCCCGATGAGATTGTCGAAGAGGAAAGGTGCGTGCTCAGGAAAAGTAGTCTGGTGAGCCGCGCATCAGGCAGAGCAGTACATAGGTGCTCTCCTTACAATTCTCATTAAGCCATGGGACCTAACAGTATGACCTCTATGAGCCTGCCCCCCTCCCCCAACCAAAGTAATCTGGAGAGCAGAAAGTAATGAGTGAGGTGGAGGATTGCGAAAATTACCACTCCAGTGCAGCGCTCACTAAAAGTTGCCCTGACATGAGAGTGGCAGCCTTCCAGTTTGTGCAGTTTTCTTCTCCTTGTGCTCTATGTAAGTGTCCAACAGTTCAGCCTGAGCACTGTGAACAGACTGGTCTCAATGTGTGCTGTGCAGTGTCAGTGTGCGCTGTGCTATGGTGTCAATGGCTGTGCAGTTGTGTGGATCTCAGCGCTGGATTGTACTCCCTCCCTCTGTGCTGCAGCTCCTCTCCTCACTGCCAGCCTGAATAAAAGGGGGAAGTGGGGACATGCAAGTGTAGAGCCGCACACACAAGCTCCTGATGATGAGATGAATATGAGAGGGAGAGAGAGAGAGAGAGGGGGGATGGATGGGAGTTGCAGAGGAGACCGCAAGAGAATGGGGAAGAGACCTAGTTCTAGTGCCCTGACCCTCTGGTCCGCCCCCAGTGCCCTGTCCCTCTGGTCTGCCCCCAGTGCCCTGTCCCATTTTGTTAAAGTTGTTGTTGGTAATATTTAATTTTGTAACTTGATTGTGCTTAAAAAAATGTAACAGTGTCATTCCATGAGATAATCTACGAGGGCGTGTTTACGGGTGCAATTAGGCGCAGGGCAGTTTATGAATTAGGTGGGGCAACTGGTGGCGAGTAACTCTTGAGGCCTGGCTAGTAGCTCAGGACTTGAAATTTTGAGCCCTGTGTTACATTTAGTGTAGGTTACACATAGTATATGTTACATTTAGTATATGTTACTTTTAGTATATGTTACATTTAGTGTATGTTACATATAGTATACAGTATGTTATATTTAGTGCATGGTGCATTTAGTGTATGTTACATTTAGTGTATGTTACACATAGTATATGTTACATTTAGTATATGTTACTTTTAGTATATGTTACATTTAGTGTATGTTACATATAGTATACAGTATGTTATATTTAGTGCATGGTGCATTTAGTGTATGTTACATTTAGTGTATGTTACACATAGTATATGTTACATTTAGTATATGTTACATTTAGTGTATGTTACATATAGTATACAGTATGTTATATTTAGTGCATGGTGCATTTAGTGTATGTTACATTTAGTGTATGTTACACATAGTATATGTTACATTTAGTATATGTTACTTTTAGTATATGTTACATTTAGTGTATGTTACATATAGTATACAGTATGTTATATTTAGTGCATGGTGCATTTAGTGTATGTTACATTTAGTGTATGTTACACATAGTATATGTTACATTTAGTATATGTTACACATAGTATATGTTACATTTAGTGTATGCTACATATAGTATACAGTATGTTATATTTAGTGCATGGTACATTTAGTGTATGTTACATTTAGTGTATGTTACATATAGTATATGTTACAATAAGTGTATGTTACATATAGTATATGTTATATTTAGTGTACAGTATGTTATAGTTAGTAGTATAATATTGCTGATTGTCATCTCTGTGTAGGGGTGATGGTCGGTGTAGGAGATCGGTGCTGTCCTTGGTGCTGATTAGGGTTAATGCTCTGCTATGTGTGTGTTTGATGCTGAGCTCCGGGCGTGTCTGACCTCCGTAGGGATGCAATGAGAGATAGGAGGATCCTGCTCTATGGTCCTCCTCCTCCCTCTGTATCTCTCTTCATCCTCCTCCATCCACCCACCTTCCCCCCTCCCCAAAAAAGCATTGGAGAAGAGCAAGCACTGGTCTCCATCAGTCCTTCCAAGGGGGAGAATAAACGGGTGCCCCCATCCCCCTGCAGTCCTCCAATGATCCAGATGGGGACTATGCAGAGGCTGTGACAGGAGGAGGCCCTTGGGAGAGCAGGCTCCTGACTATTGTGTAAGGCGGACACACAACCAGAGCCATCGCTGTGATTAAAGGTAAGAAGAGATGATCTGCAGGGTGATCCATCCTCCTCTGATCCTGTGCAATCCATGTATACAGCCTGCCTATGGCTCCTTGTACCTGTGTACTGCCATGGTGGGATCCATCCATCTGCTGCTGGATGATGATGATGTGCAATCACAGTCTGCATTGTGTGCCTGGCCAGGTTATGTGCAGCTATAGGCCTTCCCTTCCTCCAATTAGGACTGTGTAGGTCTTTCTGATTGAATCTATAAATCCAGACACATTATGTATAAAACAAGAAATCCACTGGATAGTCCATGCTAACCTGCTGCTGACCTTCATTGGGGAGATCAGAGTAGAGCTGATTGCATGCACTCTACAGATAAGAACATGACATATAAATATGCCCAATCATCCCCATGTACAGACATTCTGCTGATGGCTGATCACACATCAGGTACATAGATAGAGGAGACAGCAAGATGGACTCATGCAGCAAAATGGAAGGATAACAGCAGGATGGATTGGATGCCTGATGGGTGAAGGTTAATACACACACAGCTGCAAAGAGGAAGATCTGTTAGATTTGTAGTATGATGACTATGTTAGAACTGTAACAATCTCATCATATGAAAATGCTGCTGGATAAATACATAAGAAATATCAGCCAATCAGACATAGCTTGTACAGCTTGATAATCAATAATGTAAACAGTGAAGAGTTAGGAGAAGTACAACTTCTGGCTCTGCGCCCCTCATTAACTGTTTAAATGGCACATAATTGTCCTCCATGGGGTCTTTTTTTTTATTGGAGGCTGCAATTCCAGAAGTGGCCATGAAGGGGCACTAGAGCCTTATTCTTAAACAAGGGGATGTGGTGTTGGGCTGTGTCTACACACAGCTGTTTGGACCACATGGGTGTGTGTGGGTGTGTGTGTGCACATGTGTCTTCAATGGGCAGAATGTCACTGATGTGCTCATGTATGTGTATATGTATAAGTCCATGTACATGTATATATCCATCTATAAATAGGACATGGATGGGGTTTTCATTATGGCTATGATAGGCTACATTTTTTACATTCTCTCATTTGTAAATTAATAGGTTTGGTACTTAAAGCAGAATTAAACCCAAAACCAAAATGTAATATACTGCAGTGCCATTAAGAGTTAACAGCACCCCCTTGTGTTTCTTTTTAAGCACCGCGTTTTGTTTGCAGCGGTATATGGGTGCGGGAAAACATGAGATTTGGACGCGTTCCTGCACCAGCTCAGATGTGAACCTGGCCCAAGGATTGGTAAACTGCAATATAATAACTGTTTTGGGTTTAATTGTGCTTAAAGTGCATCTAAACCCTCACTGGGTGACATTTACTTTGCTAAAGCACTGTGTAGGATAACCAACTGTGTATGATAAACAACTGTGTATCATAACCAACTGTGTATGATAAACAACTGTGTATCATAGACAACTGTGTATCATAGACAACTGTGTATCATAAACAACTGTGTATGATAAACAACTGTGTATCATAACCAACTGTGTATGATAAACAACTGTGTATGATAACCAACTGTGTATCATAACCAACTGTGTATGATAAACAACTGTGTATGATAACCAACTGTGTATCATAACCAACTGTGTATCATAACCAACTGTGTATCATAAACAACTGTGTATCATAACCAACTGTGTATCATAAACAACTGTGTATCATAAACAACTGTGTATGATAACCAACTGCCATTTTGTCTAACTAAAATGCACCTTTGACCTTTGTTTAGTCCACTCCTTGGTGCTGCTGATTTCCTATGGTGACTTACTGTCTATATCAGTGGCCTCTAAAATGCGGCCCAGGGGCCAGATGCGGCCCTTTGTGTGCTTTTATCAGGCCCTTGGGGGATTTCATCCACTAATACCAACATTAATTCCCCCCCCCCCTCCCACACACACTGAGACCATTGAGGGGGCACAATTCCTCACAATTACACCAACAATGGGGCACAATTCCTCCCAATGACACCAACAATTGGGCAAAAGGACACCAATGATGGGGTACAATTCCTACCACTGACACCAAGGATGGGGCACTGATGTTGGGACCACTGATGTTGGGACCTTTTCTACTCCCAATGGCCACAGTCCGGCCCCCCTCATGTCTTAGAGACAGTAAGCTGGCCCCCTGTTTGGAAAGTTTGGAGACCCCTGGTCTATATACTCACCAAAGATTATTGCATGGCACTTCCCAGGTTGCCGGGGTAATGTGTGCTCCACCAGAAGCCCATGTCTACCCGTGAGACAGGTACATGTCATTGTCACTGTACGGGGTCATTCACATAGGTGGCAGGCTCTACCTGTGAAAAGCGATCTGAGGTGGATTGTTTTTTTTTTCCAGAGGCTGTTGACAGCCAGTTTAAAGGCATTCAGGAGGTGATAATACCACCTCCGGAATGCGAATGATTCATTTCAACCCCAAGGGGGATTTTGCTTTGAACTACCGTGCTGATTCTGCCATAGTCACATTTGGCACGCAGTCACGTTGCAGTCCCGTTGACAGAAGTGGGTGGATTTGACAGGTGTTGCTGCCTATTAAACTCTTCATGCTGAATTTAAATTGCATTATGAAGCATCACAGCAGTGCCAACGTAAACAGAACTGAGCATCAGCCATGTACTCTGGTAGGTGGGAAGTTGGGGGTGGTAAAAACACAGATCAGACATCTGTTTTTATTGTCCCCTGGTCACCTGTGTGGACGTACCATACACTATGCAATCTGTTTTTACAAACTCCTTTAGCTCTACCAAAAATTGTGTAATGTAAACACCTGTGTGATTGGATAACAATTGATTGGCTTGTATAGGTTTGTCCTGATATTACATACACAATATTACCACAAGTATTGGGACACCTGCCTTTACACGCACTAAACTTTAATGGCATCCCAATCTTATTCCGTAGGATTCAAGTTGGAGTTGGCCCAACTTTTGTTGCTTTAACAGCTTCAATTCTTCTGGAAAGGCTGTCCACAAGGTTTAGGAGTGTGTCTATGGGAATGTTTGACCATTCTTCCAGAAGCGCATTTGTGATGTCAGGCACAGATGTGGATGAGAAGGCCTGGCTCACAGTCTCCACTCTAATTCACCCCAAAGTTGCTCTATCAGGTTGAGGTCAGGACTCTGTGCAGGCCAGTCAAGTTCCTCCACCCCAAACTCTCTCATCCATGTCTTTATGGACCTTGCTTTGTGCACTGGTGTGCAGTCATGTTGGAACAGGGAGGGGCCATCGCCAAACTGTTCCCACAAAGTTGGGGGCATGCAATTGTCCAAAATGTCGTGGTATGCTGACGCCTTATGAATTCCCTTCACTGAAACTAAAGGGCCAGCACAACCCTGAAAAACAACCCCACACCATAATCCCCCCTACACCAAATGATTTGGACCAGTGCACAAAGAAAGGTCCAACAAGAAATGGAAGAGCGAATTTGAGGTGGAGGAACTTGACTGGTCTGCACAGAGTCCTGACCTCAACGCCATAGAACACCTTTGGGATGAATTAGAGCAGAACCCTACAGAATAATGCCGCGTACACACGGTCGTTTTTTGCGATGAAATAAAACGAAGTTTTTTAAAACGTCATTTAAATTGATCGTGTGTGGGCAAAACGTCGTTTTTTGTCTTCAAAAAAACGACCAAAAAAAAATTCCAACATGCTTGAATTTTTTGTGTCGTTTTTCAAAACGTCGTTTTTTGTTTCACAAAAAGTCACCGTGTGTAGCAAAAACGTCTTTCAAAACGACGTTTTTCAACCCGCGCATGCCCAGAAGCTAGTTATGAAGCAAGCTTCAATGGAAAAGAGTGGTGAACGTAACCTCGCTTTTTGTGAAAAAACGATGGTGTGTATGCAAAATTGTCTTTGAAAAGTGACGTTTCAAAAACGTCGTTTTTTACTTCACAGAAAACGTCGTTTTTTTTCATCGCAAAAAACGACCGTGTGTACGCGGCATAAGACTCGGACGTCATTAAAGTTCATATGTGTGTAAAGGCCAATACTTTTGGTAATATAGTGTCATTTTTGTAAATGTATATTGGACGGTTCAGGGATTCTACAATCAGATTGTATTGTGTATGGCCACCCTAAGGCCTGGTTCACACCTATGCGTTTTCAGTGAGTTTTCAATTTTGCAGAATTGCACTATAGTCCATTTAACATGATTTCCACAAACTTCAATGGAAACACAGCAGAAACACTTAAAAAACGCAAATAAACACAGTACTTTTTTTTCTGTGTTTCTGTTGCATTTTTGATGGTTTCTCCTGCATAACAAGAGATATTTCCCAAAAAGGCAAAAACGTATCAAAAATGTGTAAAAAAAATACATAATGCACCGGGAAAATGCATCAACTGCAAACTGCATAAGTGTGAACCTAGCGTGAGACAGGAAGTGCTTGAACAATGGACTTTTGTGGCAGGATCACTTTATATATTACAATATTCATTTAATATGTTAAAGATTTATAAAACATTTTGGTGACTGGGTTTGCATACACTGTCATGAATCCATATCATATCAATCCATACCCAATCAGCTATATTTATCTTGCTGTTCTAACTACAGCTACCTAAATTCCGATTGGTTGCTATCGCTAACTGCATTGTGTAAATCACTGATGTATTATAAAGGGTCTCATTGAATATTTGTAAAATGATGTATATATGAGGTCTTAGGAAATATCTATATAATATGCTGTGATTGCATCATTCTCAGAATAGAGTGGAGTTGCTTATTGCTCATATGCTCTCGGCTTTATACATGTGCTTGTTCAATCAGTTGTGTTTTTTTTACATTTTACATTACAGGACATTGCTTCTTTTCTTCGTGGATTCTTTATTTAAATTGTGAAAGTAAATTGACTTGTGGGAATGATGTGTGTGATGTTGTTGTATTTGTCCATAGCTTGATCTGTGTCCTGTGTACAAGTTTGCCTTCTGAGACTAGATCATGGTGTTGTAGAGGAGTTTTGTGTCTGTGTCCTAACTCCCGAATGAATGGAAGCAAGCACACATTCATTGATGGGCACTAGTAGGCTGCATTAATGGGCGCAGGTTAGGCTGCATCGATGGGTGCTGGTGAGGCTGCATCGATGGGTGCTGGTAGGCTGCATTGATGGGTGCTGGAGAGGCTGGCTGTGAGTAAGCACCAGTAGTTACGGTGTGAAACATGTCAGCTGTTGATTGCATCTTTTGCTGTATGGTTTTTAACCAATAAAGAAATCGGAGGGCGGCCATCCGGATTGAATTATTTTCTATATGCTACTTTGCATACTGAGTCAGTACCATCATTTTGAGGAGGAGGAGATTTTTTGGAACCCAGACACCTAGAGCAGGTTCTTTTCCCTGTTGGTGAGGCTGCATTGATGGGTGCTGGTAGGCTGCATTGATAGGTGCTGGTAGGCTGCATTGATAGGTGCTGGTAGGCTGCATTGATAGGTGCTGGTGAGGCTGCATTGATGGGCAATGGTAGTGCTGTATTGATGGGCGATGGTAGACTGTGTTGATGGGTGCTGGTGAGGTTACATTGATGGGCACTGGTAAAGGCTGCATTGATAGGCACTGGTAAAGGCTGCATTGATAGGCACTGGTAAAGGCTGCATTGATGGGCGCTGGTGAGGCTGCATTGATGGGCGCTGGTGAGGCTGCATTGATGGGTGCTGGTGGGGCTGCATTTGATGGGCACTGGTGGGGCTGAATTTGATGGTCGCTTCATTAAAAGGGTGGGGTATACGTGGGCAGGACAAAGGGGTGGAGTCAGGGGTGGAGTCAAGAGCAGTGTGGCAAAATGGGGTTTCATCTAGGGTGTCAAAAATCCTTGCACCAGCCCTGATCAGGGGTTAGTAGAGCAGGTTTCTGAGACTAAATCACAGGGTTGTAGTGCAAGTTTCTGAGACTAGATCACAGTGTTGTAGAGTAGGTTTATGAGACTAGAAAATGGTGTTGTAGAGCAGGTTTCTAAGGCGGCGTACACACGACCGAGGTTCTCGCTAGAAACCAGCGAGAACCTTGCTGGAAGCTGCATTCCAGCGAGAACCTCGGCCGTGTGTACGCTCTCGGCGAGCATCCCGTCGGGAATGCCGTCGAGCAGAAATAGAGAGCATGTTCTCTATTTGCTCGACGGCCCGCCTGGATGAATGGCTGGTTGCCATTCCCGACGGACGGGTCGCCGAATCTGACGGCCGACAGAGAACCTCGACGGGCGGTTAGATGTGTTCTGCCCGTCGAGGTTCTCTGCCGTGTGTACGCGGCTTAAAGCGGAGGTTCACCCTAAATATAAGATCTCCCATGCGATCCAGCATACTGGCGTCAGCGCCAGTATGCTGTTTTTTTTTTTTTTTAATAGCACACTTACTGTATTATTGTAGAATTCCTTTTCTGTCCCCCGCGGTGGACGGCTGTAGTATAGCGCGTCACATCTTCCTAAAATACCCGATATGGACTCGGGTAATCTCGGCGAAAATGCGGCGCCTGCGCACAGACCTAGGAGCTGACTGCGCAGGCGCCGTATTTCTCCGAGTCCTATTTCGGAGGGCGTGACGCGCCATAGCCGTAGGACTCGGAGAAATACGGCGCCTGCGCAGTCAGCTCCTAGGTCTGTGCGCAGGCGCCGCATTTTCGCCGAGATTACCCGAGTCCATATCGGGTATTTTAGGAAGATGTGACGCGCTATACTGGCGCCGTCCACCACGGGGGACAGAAAAGGAATTCTACAATAATACAGTAAGTGTGCTATTAAAAAAAAAAAAAAAAACCAGCATACTGGCGCTGACGCCAGTATGCTGGATCGCATGGGAGATCTTATGTTTAGGGTGAAATACCGCTTTAAGACTGGTTCATGGTATTGTAGTGCAGGTTTATGAGACTAGAGCAGGGTAATGTAGAGCAGGTTTCTGAGACTAAATTACAGTTTTGTAGAGCTGGTTTCTGAGACTAGATCATGGTGTTGTAGAGCAGGTTTCTTAAACCAGATCACTATGTTGTACAGCAGATTTCTAAGACCAGATCATGGTGTTGTAGAGCAGGTTTCTGAGACTAGTTTATGGTGTTATAGAGGAGGTTTCTGGGACTAGATCATGGTGTTGTAGAGGAGGTTTCTGAGACTAGATCATGGTGTTGTAAAGCAGGTTTCTGGGACTAGATCATGGTGTTGTAGAGAAGGTTTCTGGGACTAGATCATGGTGTTGTAGAGCAGGTTTCTGGGACTAGATCATGGTGTTGTAGAGCAGGTTTCTGGGACTAGATCATGGTGTTGTAGAGCAGGTTTCTGAAACCAGATCACTATGTTGTACTGCAGGTTTATGAGACTATATCACAGTGTTGTAGAATAGGTTTATGAGACTAGATCACAGTGTTGTAGAGTAGGTTTATGAGACTAGAAAACGGTGTTGTAGAGGAGATTTCTGAGACTGGATCATGGTGTTGTAGAGCAGGTTTCTGAGACTACATTACAGTGTTGTAGAGCTGGTTTCTGAGACTAGTTCATAGTGTTGTAGAGCAGGTTTCTAAGACCAGATCAGTGTGTTGTAGAGCAGGTTTCTGAGACTAGTTTATGGTGTTGTAGATCAGGTTTCTAAAAATAGATCACAGTGTTTTAGAGCAGATTTCTGTGACTAGATCACGGTGTTGTAGAACAGGTTTATGGGACTAGATCATGGTGTTGTAGTGCAGGTTTCTGAAACCAGATCACTATGTTGTACAGCAGGTTTCTAAAACCAGATCAGTGTGTTGTAGAGCAGGTTTCTGAGACTAGTTTATGGTGTTGTAGAGAAGGTTTCTGGGACTAGACCATGTTGTTGTAGAGATTTCTGAGACTAGATCATGTTGTTGTAGAGCAGGTTTCTGGGACTAGATTATGGTGTTGTAGAGCAGGTTTCTGTGTTGTAGAGAAGGTTTCTGAGACTAGATCATGGTGTTGTAGAGCTGATTTCTGGGACTAGATCATGGTGTTGTAGAGCTGGTTTCATAGACTAGATCATGGTGTTGTAGAGCTGATTTCTGGGACTAGATCATGGTGTTGTAGAGCTGGTTTCTGTGTTGTAGAGAAGGTTTCTGAGACTAGATCATGGTGTTGTAGAGCTGATTTCTGGGACTAGATCATGGTGTTGTAGAGAAGGTTTCTGGGACTAGATCATGGTGTTGTAGAGCAGGTTTCTGGGACTAGATCATGGTGTTGTAGAGCAGGTTTCTGGGACTAGATCATGGTGTTGTAGAGCAGGTTTCTGGGACTAGATCATGGTGTTGTAGAGCAGGTTTCTGAAACCAGATCACTATGTTGTACTGCAAGTTTATGAGACTAGATCACAGTGTTGTAGAGTAGGTTTATGAGACTAGAAAACGGTGTTGTAGAGGAGATTTCTGAGACTGGATCATGGTGTTGTAGAGCAGGTTTCTGAGACTACATTACAGTGTTGTAGAGCTGGTGTCTGAGACTAGTTCATAGTGTTGTAGAGCTGGTGTCTGAGACTAGTTCATAGTGTTGTAGAGCAGGTTTCTAAGACCAGATCAGTGTGTTGTAGGGCAGGTTTCTGAGACTAGTTTATGGTGTTGTAGATCAGGTTTCTAAAAATAGATCACGGTGTTGTAGAGCAGATTTCTGTGACTAGATCCCGGTGTTGTAGAGCAGGTTTATGGGACTAGATCATGGTGTTGTAGAGCAGGTTTCTGGGACTAGATCATGGTATTGTAGAGCCATAGGCGTGCACAGCCTATTGCATTAGGGTGTGCACCCCAAAGCCCAAACACACTACCGATCACTCACGACGTTCATTCAGAAAGGAAAGGGGCCAACAAATCACATATTTAGTGGCCCATTCCCCACTCCTAAAACATCCCAGCAGCAACAGCCATTAGGAGAGGAGGGAAGCTGGCAGCACTGTGTAGGCAAAGATGGGAGCCAACCAGGGCTGTAGGGGGGATCTGTGCTGCACAGGGTGATTAGGGTGTGCCTGGGCACACCTGGCACACCCTGTGCGCACGCCTATGTGTAGAGCAGGTTTCTGGGACTAGATCATGGTGTTGTAGAGCAAGTTGAGGGGAGGACTTAGTGTCTTTTTTTTTTTTATTACAATTTCCAACACCTGTAGAGAACAAGCTGTCAGCTGTACAGAAGCTGTGTGTAGCCTGTCTGCTAGCATTGCACTGTCTGTACATGATTCAGAATGGAATCCACACATTGATTTTCAATATGGCTGCGCCATAGGGCGTCTTTTTATGGAAGCTGGCAGAATGAGTTTTCTTGTTCTATTGTTGCATGTCAAATGTAAATTGCATGGCACAGCTTGTTTATTTGTTTCCTAAGGTACACGGGTACCTCCATTCCATCTCAGTAGGAGATTCGTAGCAAGATCCCCCTACTGAGTCAGATCAAAAGGAAAACGGATGCCATACATGTGACATCCATGTCTGTTCCGGCTTTGCTCTGTTTTTTTTATTCATTGGTCATGGGGGAAAAAGTAACTTATATAATTCCCCTGGGCACACAGATGTAAGCACATGAGCATCCGATCCTTTCTTTTCAGGTCTGTAAAATTAGGCTGGATGCAAGACTACTGCCTTTCAGTCCAACAACCCAGAATTAACCTGTTTAAAAATGGACATATATCCCTTTACATCCGGCCTTCCATAGGAATACATTACAGTCCATTTGTGATTGGTCTAAAATACAGGTCAACAACAGACTGATGGAATGCCCTTGTGAAAGGGGCCTAAAGCGGTATGAAACCCAAAACCAAGAATGTAATATATTGCAGCTTACCAATTCTTAGATGTGGAGGCTGCATTTGTTTTCTTTTCTAGGCATTTTTTCCCTGTGTGTCCACCTGGTGATCTGGCCAGTAACACACCTACTATATTAAGCCTCATGCACACTGGATATACACATAGGCGTTGTAGGAGTTTTGAAGCAGGAAAAAAATACTGTAAGGGCTCTTTGACACGGGGCGGATCAGTAATGATCCGCCCCGTGCACCTCCGTTTGCTCAGCAGGGATCGCTCCATTGATGTCCGCTGAGCTGCCGGGTGACAGGGCGGCCCCCGCACACTGTGCAGGGACCGCCCTGTCTTTTCTCTGCTCTCCCCTATGGGGAATCGGATGAACACGGACCGTCTGTCCGTGTTCATCCGATCCGATCCGCCAGACCGAAGGAAAAGTAGGTTTTTCCTCCGCCATACTTTGGCGGATCAGAGCGGATTGGATGTCAGTGGACATGTCTCCGCTGACATCCGCGATCCCATAGGGATACATGTATGTCCGTTTTTCATCCGACAACGGATGTATGAAAAACGGACATACGGAATGTCTGTGTGAAAGAGCCCTTAGTGCGTCCAGGAGCAGCTGAGTTTTGGCAGAAAAAACATTTGCCACTTTTAAAATGTATGTAAACGTGTCCAAGCGCTCGTTTCGACTAGGGTGATCAGACATCCCTGGTTCTGGGGACAGTCCCCGGATTGAGGACACTGTCCCCGGACCAAGTCTGTCCCCGGTTTTGTCCCCAGATTTGATTTGAACAGGGGCAGGGGCAGGGGCAATTTCAAAGACAGTCAGTGCAGAATAAAAAAAAAAATCTGAATTACACACCCCCACTCCTACTATCTAAGAGGGGTGTGAGTTTTTCCATTATCTGTGCCCCTTTCTGATGATCACGTGCTGCTTGGAGCGGAGCAAATATTTCTTCCGTTTCGGGAACATACCCATTCAGCTCCACTCACATGTTCTTCTGCCTTGGCTCAAGTCCCGGCCAGCCGCCTGCCTGCTTCTCTCCTTGCCTTCCGTGGCGGTCGGAAGTAGTAGCCGGGGGCCGGAGAGTAAGTCTTGACAGGCTGTGAGTGGGGCAGCGCTGGTGACAGGCAGAGAGTCACTGATTGTTGCCATTACCAGTAAAAAAAATATGTCCCCGGATTTCATTTTAAAAATCTGGTCACCTTAGTTTAGACCCCTTTCACACCTGTACGACCTGAAAGTCACGTGACTTTGGTGCGACTTTAAGCAATGCCTGTGTTATCATAAGGTCTATGGATATTAAGTCAAATCAAAGTCAGACCAAAGTAGTGCAGGGACTTTTTTGAAGTCGCTGCAACTTGAAGTCGCACAGATATGAACAGTACTCATTGGAAATCATGGGGTACGACTTGTAATGCGACTTTGTAGTCCCAAGTTGCAGGACAAGCCGCACAAGTGGGAAATGGGCCTGTAGTGGAACCACTCTGGATCTGAATACCACAGACCAAAAACATTATTTAATTAATTTTTGTTATTTAAATAAACTTTTGTTGCCAGCAGTGTAGACATTAATGGCTGTGTGTTGAGCTATTTTGAGGGGACAGCAAATTTATACAAGCTGTACACTCACTACTTTATATTGTAGCAAAGTGTCATTTATTCAGTGTTGTCACATAAAAAGATATAATAATGTGAGATACTGTAATAATTATATATATATATATATATATATATACACACACGCTGTATATATCTTGTTTGGCTGTGGCGGCAGAGTAATGTTTTTAGTGTTGAGGTAAAATGATGACGCTGTGTCTAGTATTGTATTTATGTTTACGAAGACTTGGAGTATGCAGATCTCTAGAATTTTGGCCTGCGTGGAGCTAATAATTTATGTGTATTTATGTGGCTAAGGAAAGAAATGCTGAGCACTCACAGGCTTGGATCAATGTTTATCGATTATTAGTAAGAAAACATTAAGTGACAGATAATATGAAAGCCTAGAAGAGCTTAGAATGGGCGGGAGGAGAGAGACTCCCTGAGTGATGAGGTAACACCAGCAAGCTTCTCATGTAAGCTCCTCAGCATGGGTGGGGGGCCTTTACTAAATCAATTACTCCACACTCTGTTTTGTTCTCTGCTCTGCAATGTATGAATTTCTGTCCATAGAAGACTAAAAACAGTCTGCGGAGGAAAAGGATGCATGTTTTGATTCCAGAAATCTCTACCCCTTGTTAAATAACAGCTCCAAAAAAGTCATTCAACAAAGGATTGGGATTTGATGGTGAATATTGGGTCTGGCATTAGAGAATGGTCAAAATCCAAATCCCCCCACCGCCCTGTAGCTACAACTCATGGCTCAGCTAAGTGTTCCCATCTGTTCTTTGCAGCAGATGGAAGATGAGAGCAATGGTCAGCACTGGTAATCACAGATGTGAAGTTGCAAGAAACCACGAAGGGGCCCCCAAACGAGGCCCTTCCCACTGATCCCGAGGCCCTTTACTCCCATTGTAGGACCCTTTATTACGGTTCCCCAGTGGGCCACCTTCCTGCCATATTGGGGTCCCCACGCAGTGGCGGAACACCAGAGCCTAGTCTCAAATGCACCTTTGCGAGCCTGGTAGTTCCACCACTGGTGTGAGTAGATTTTTATTTGTGTTGTTTTATTTTTTTACCATTACATTTTTTTTTCTTTTTATTTAATTGTTTTTACATATTTTTTTTAAGACTCCCTTTGGGAGGGCTTTGGTGAAATATCAGGGGTCTAAACAGACTCCTGATGTCTCAGTTTTGAGACAGAGACTGAGAATAGGTTCATCAGTCGTCGTCTCTTCAATCTAGAGCTGCACAATTAATTGTCAAGAATCGTTATCGCAATCTTTTTCCCATTGCGATCTTGACACAGGGTTTCACATCTTTGGTATGCATAGAATTTTCTCTCTGCTCTCAGACAAAAGTCAAAGTCTGGGCAATCTCCCAAGTCTGGGCAGTCTGCCAAGTTTTGAAAACATTCTATCAGTGGAACATCAAAGGAATAGACTTCTGTATGTAAATTAGGAACGTTTAACCACTTAAACACTAAGGGCCATATTCAGATAGCCTTTACGTTGGCGTATCTATAGATACACTGCGTAAAGTCTATTCTGAGCCGGCGTATCTTTTTTTTGTATTCAGAAAACAAGATACGCCGGAATTCTGCTAAGATACGAGCGGCATAAGTCTGTTACACCGTCGTATCTAAGTTGCATATTTACGCTGGCCGCCAGGTGGCCCTTCCGTCGATTTACACGTCGAATATGTAAATTAGGGAGATACGGCGATTCACGAACGTACTTGCGTTAGTCCGACGTAAAGTTACCCCTGCCAATGTTAAGTATGGATGTTGGGACAGCGTTGAATTGTACGTCGTTTGCGTAAATAGTTTGGGAATGGGGCTGGACGTAATTTACGTTCACGTCGTTTACATTGACAACTTGCGACGTGATTTCACGCATGCGCACTGGGATACGTCCACAGACGGTGCATGCGCCATCCAGAAAAAACGTAAATTATGTGGGATCATGATTCATTTACATGAATCACGCCCCCACATTACTAATTTGAATTAGGCACCCTTACTCCGGACACTTTACGCTACGCCGCCGCAACTTATGGAGCAAGTGCTTTCTGAATAAGGCACTTGCCCATAACAGTTGCGGAGGCGTAGCATAAAGAGCATACACTACGCCCGCAGAAATTTACACAAACTTCTCTGAATCTGGCCCTAAACCTTTTTCTGACAGTTCTTTTCAAGTTAAAATTATTAATTTTTTTTTTTTGCTAGAAAATGACTTAGAACCCCCAAACATTATATATATATATATATATATATATATATATATATATATATATATTAGGGTTGTCCAGATACCGATACTAGTATCGGTATCAGGACCGATACCAAGTATTTGCGGGAGTACTTGTACTCGCACAAATGCTCCCGATACCTAAATAGAATACTTTTTTTGTATTTATCAACATGTTCTGTGAAAATTCTTTGAGTTTTTTACTACTGCATGACAAGAAAATAAAACATTTTTATTCATTTTTACTCTATTCTTTTATAATGTCTTGAGTTACAGTTCTTCATAATTCTAAAGAAAATATCCTTAGTCTGTATTGTGGTTTGAAAACTGTCACATGACATTTAAAAAAAGTATCGGTATTTGGTATCGGCGAGTACATGAAAAAAAGTATCGGTACTTGTACTCGGTCCTAAAAAAGTGGTATCGGGACAACCCTAATATATATATATATTTTTTGTAGAGACCCTAGAGAATAAAATGGCGGTTGTTGCAATACTTTATGTCACACTCTATTTGCGCAACGGTCTTTCAAATGCAATTTTTTGGGGAAAAATTACTTTAATGAATTTAATAAAAAACTAACCAGTAAAGTTAGCCCAAATTTTTTTTGTATAAAATGTAAAAGATTTTACGCCGCGAGAATCCTGATCTTTATTCTAAGCAAAAAAATAGTGATTCTCATTTTAGCCAGAATCATGCAGCTCTACTGCAATCTCAGCTGCACAGAATGAATGAACATGAATAGCTCTGTACAGAGCTTCCTGTTCATTCATAAACTGTAGCATAGCAAACACAGTTTACTATACCTTAACTATGAATAAAAAGAAAACAGAGTCAACGATCGGTACCGATCACTGACTCTATTCATTAAGACAAGTAAAAGGCCAGTAAATGACACATTTACCTGACTCTTCCCCGCTCTCCAATCTGACAGATCCCCGTAGCAGCAGGCAGGAGGTAGGGGGGGGGGGACGACGACTCTGCAGCGCTGCCAGGTTGTCAGGGGCCAGGGAAGCACACAGGGGCCCAGGGGCAACAGGACAGGGATAGGAAGACAGCAGGAGCGGCATGTAAAAGAACCCAATGCCCTCCATTTCCCTCTTGCAGCCGCTGAATATCTTCGGAAGGGAGAGCAGGAGAAGCAGGCATTCAGCGGCTAAATTGAGGGATCGGTTCCTCTACATGTCGCCACTCTCCTATCCAGGTGTACATTGGGGGCCACACAGGCAATGGAAACCCCTGTATGTGCACCCCTAAAAGGGGCTATTGGTGCGCCTAATGGCCCATACACACGATCCGAATATCGGCCGATGGATCGTACGACTTTTTTCGCTTAATAATCGCAAGTAAAATAAAATAGGTTATTAAACTCACGAAAAATCTTGTACGACAGAAAAAAAGATCGGAAGTGATATCACGTGTTGTAATGTATTTGTATTGTATTGTAGGACGACGGCTGTACTGACTAAACGAAAATCGTACGATCTGACATCGTACGAGGAAAATTTTCGCGCATGTCCGATCGAAAAATATCAGATGAACGGTCGTGATCGGCTCTCGAAAGTAGTGTACACACGATCCGAAAATCGTACGATCCATCATCGGACGATCGTTTTTGTCCGATATTCGGATCGTGTGTATGGGCCATTAGGATCATGATGATCGATCAGCTGTCATGCATGTCCCACAGACATGAAATTGCTGACTAATCCAACTGAAAACAGTGATCGGCAGTTTGAAGTAAACCTGACACGATTGTAGGCAATTTCATCTAAACCTACAATAAAGAATGCAATGTGAGCATTATGTCAAAGAAATGAGAAGATCCAGAAATATAGTAAACTTGAATGCAAATTGTTTGCTTTTAAAAAAAAAAAGATATCATGCTTCAGCTAACATGTACTACAAGCATGTCACAATGTGCTGCGGCGTGAGAAAAAGCCACCTGCTTCATTTGTTTTCAGCACGCACCAACGCAGAACTGACAAAATATGAAACACACTTTTTTATTTACCTTGTCCATGCTCTAGGACTGCATTGACGAACACAGCCCAATGTATGTGGTGGGGGAGATTTACTAAAGCAGAAGCACTCCAAATCGGGTGCAGCTGTGAGTGGTAGCCAATCAGCTTCTAACTTTAGCTTGTTCAATTAACTGCTTGCCGACCAGCTATACGGCGGCAGGTCGGCTCTGCTGGGCGAGATCATGTAGCTATACGTCATCTTGCCGAGCAGCCAATAGGGGCCCACGTGCGCGGCCGTAGGCACGCCCGCGAGCCCCCCACTCGACTCTGACGCCGACACCCCCCCTTCAGTTAGAACACACCCAGGGAACATACTTAACCCCTTCCTTGCCCCCCAATGTTAACCTCTTCCCTGCCAGTGGCATTTATATAGTAATCAATGCATTTTTATAGCACTGATCACTATAAAAATGCCAATGGTCCCAAAAATGTGTCAAAAGTGTTCGAAGTGTCCGCCATAATGTCGCAGTACCGATAAAAATCGCTGATCGCCGACATTACTAGTAAAAAAAATAGTACTAAAAATGCCATAAAACTATCCCCTATTTTGTTAACGCTATAACTTTTGCGCAAACCAATGAATAAACGCTTATTGCGATTTTTTTTTACGAAAAATATGTAGAAGAATACGTATCGGCCTAAACTGAGGAAAAAAAATGTTTTATATATTTTTGGGGGATATTTGTTATAGCAAAATTGTGTCTCTATTATTGTTTATAGCGCAAAAACTAAAAAACGCAGAGGTGATCAAATACCACCAAAAGAAAGCTCTATTTGTGGGGGGGGGGAAAGGATGCCTATTTGGTTTGGAAGCCACATCGCATGACCGCACAATTGTCAGTTAAAGCAACGCAGTGCCGAATCACAAAAAGTGGCCTGGTCTTTGACCAGCAATATGGTCCGGGACTTAAGTGGTTAGGCTAAAAAAAACAAAAAACTGGAAGCTGATTGGTTTGTATTTAGAGCTGCACCAGATTTTGCACTTTCAAGGAACACTAAAGGTTTGTCTTTTATTAGATCAATTGATTGCTGTAAGCTAGAGCATTTATATATCACTTACCTCGATTTTCCTTTTGACCTCCAAAATACAGTAATCCAGGTTTGAAAATGCCACTTCCTGTCTCTCCTCTTCTTGCTTTCCACCAGCATCTGAGCCGTTTTGCATGGTGGAAAGCAGAATGTGCTCACCCCCTCCCTATGACTACAGCCCTGCGTGAAGATGCTCTCTTATACCTCACAGGCATGGAGGCTAAGCCTAATAGGCCGTGATGTAGCAAGGATGAACGCGCACCGCAAACCAGGAAGTCAGTGAGAATAGCGGTTCAGGAGTGACGGAGGTGAATAAAACGGCTCGATTTCAACAGGTATCAAACTAGTTATAATGCAAAACAATACTTGTTACTTTATCAGCTACTGTCAGACTTTAATTTAAGAGGAAAATATTTTTGTCTTTACAACCCCTTTAAGTTTTAGTAAATAATCCCCCTTATTCACTGCCACTGATTAATGTATTCTGACAGCTGCAGATGCTGCTATCAGATAACAATGTTCTGGTGAGGGGGGTTCCTCCATCCACCCGACCTCATTTGTGTAGATGGAAATTCTTTTTTTTCTTTTTGTTCAGCCTATTTGCTGATTGAAACAAACAATATGTATATGTATCATTCAAAACAGAAACGCTTTTTAAAACATCCAATCAAAGTTTCGATTTAGCTGATCTACAACATTTTGGAAAGATTACAGATTCACTTTAATGGGTTCACATTGATGCGATGAATCACATCGCATGTGATTCACACAGGAATCGCACCGCATTCTGTTTGATGCAGGCACCTTTTTTGTCGCACTGGAATCAGATCGCATGGGTGTTCAAACCCATGCAATCCAATTCTAGCAAACCCACTGCGTTCTGAGACCTGCTTTTGGGGTGCTGTTGACTTTTAATTGACACCCCCAGCAGATCGCATGAATGTGATTACTATGCATTTCCCGCATTACATCAGTGTGAGCCGAGCCTGGCAGGTAGTTTCTTTTTCATTTAACTGGATGGGCAAGTGTCCACATTTTTAATAAAGATTTTAAACATGCCTTATGGAACACTGACTTAAAGGATCACTAAAGGAATTTTTTTTTTTAGCTAAATAGCTTCCTTTACCTTAATGCAGTGCTGTTTTTATGTTCTCGTTGTTCGTTTTTGCTTTGAAGTAGCTGTAATACTTCTCTGATCTCCACAATTCCTGCTTGTCTGGCTCCTTATGAAAAATCTCATGGCAGCTTTTCACTGTGGTCCAAGCTGTGTGTCTAAAACTCCTCAGACCCAATCAGATTCATTTTAAAAACAAAACACTGCCCTGGGATTCAATTTAAAAACAAAACACTGCCCTGGATTTGTTTGTTTTTGTTCTGTCTCTCTCTCTACCTTACATAAACACAAAACCTTTTTAAAAACGAAAGTGAAACTAGAGGCATATTATATGATTGATTTGTATCTATTTTTAATAATTTTTAAAAGGAATCAGTTAACTTTTATGTCTCTATACCCTGTAAACAGTCATTTCAGCAAAAACATTTTTTTCCTTTAGTGATCCTTTAAGTAATCCATTTTAACTATCCAGCTTCAGTGGGGAAAATATTTTTTTGATCCCCTGTAGATTTTGTAAAGTGTTCCCACTAAAGCCTCATACACACGATCGGATTATCCGACAGGAATTGTGTGATGACAGGTTGTTTTTGGAAAATCCAACCCTTTGTATGCTCCATCAGACAATTGCTGGCGGATTTTCCACGGATAAATGTGGGATGGCATGCTTTAAAATTATCTGCCAACAATTGTGTGTTCATCGGATTTTCCGATCGTGTGTACACAAGTCCGTCGGACAAAACTTCTAAAGTACAAACACGCATGCTCATAAGCAATTATCACCATAACACAACATTAGCAGAAGATGCCAAAAGGGTGGCGCTAAAGAGCTGAAAAACCATGTAGTTTTGTGTTTGTTGGCTGACAATTCTTTGCCCTTTGTATGCAAGACAAGTTCCTGGTCATCGCCCTTCAGACAAAAGTCATATGTTTTGTCCACATAAAATCTGATCGTGTGTATGAGGCTTTACAAAGAAATTAAGGATCTATCATTTTTATCATAGGTGTATTTTAAATGATAGAGACAGAATATTAACCAAAAAGTATAAATGAGTATATGGGGTATCTGAGCCAATGGGTTTTCTTGAATCCCTTGGCCTGCTGGGAGAACCTATATATTCGGGTGAGGTCAGGTGATCTGTGTTCTGTGCCACCTGGACGGCTGTCTGGGTGGACGTGTGTCGTACTCCCCGGGCTGCTAGGCCAGAAATTGGGCCTATCCCAGTGGCATTTGGCTGCCAGGCTGTGTGAGGGTATATCCAGAAGTAAACAGAGTAGCGCAAGGTTGGGATTGCAGCTTGCAGTCCAACCAGAATTGATGGTTCTGCCGGCCGGAGAACCTGTCAGCGGTCGGAGGTAGAAGGACAGCTGTTGTCACAAAGGGACCAACTATCTTTACCAGGGACCACAGTGAGTAACTGAAGCAAGTACCGAACCACATTGTCACCGAATGGCATAGTGGAGAAGTGGGAAACTTTAGGCGGTGATCAAGTCAGAGACCCAACCCGTGGAGGAGAAGCTTGCAGAGCAGCCTTGTGTGTCAAGCCAGGGACCGAGCCTGTTAGCAGGGGTGAAGCTTGAGGAGTATCTGGAGTGCCAAGCTAGGGACCCAGCAGAGAAGAGGGGGTGACGCTGGAGGGGATACCACCGCAAAACTTGGAGGAGCTCAAGGGATTTATAGTCAGTGAATCAGAGGTTCTAGGAATAGACCAGGAGCTCAGATGTTGAAGAACTACAAGGAGCAGTTGTAGTGAAGCTGAAACAATTGTTACATTTGAGTTAAGAACTGTTAAAGACTGTTACCATAGGAGATAGCATTCCTGCAAGTGCAGATGTGGCTTCTTGCTGGATGCCTTTCCCTGCACTGCTGTCTTCCTATTGAAGTCTCAGAGTCTGCCAATTGAATCTACAACTACTTAAAGGATCACTAAAGGATTTTTTTTTTTTAGCTAAATAGCTTCCTTTACCTTACTGCAGTACTGATTTCATGTCCTTATTGTTCGATTTTGCTTTGAAGTTGCTGTAATCCTGCTCTGATCTACACACTTCCTGCTTGTCTGTTTCCTTATAACCACAGTGCTGGGAGCTTTCTCACGGTGGTCTAAGCTGTCATTACTGTGTGTTTAAAACTTCCCAGAACCAATCAGATTCATTTTAAAAACAAAACACTGCCCTGTATTTGTTTGTTTTTGTTCTCTGTGTCTATTTCTACTTCGCAGAAACATAAAGCCAGTTCAAAAGTGAAACTAACCTGCAGGCACATTATATGATTGATTTTTATCTATTTTTAATCATTTTGAAAAGGAATCAGTTAACTTTTATGTCTCTATACCCTGTAAACAGTAATTTCAGCAAAAAAAAATGTTTTCCTTTAGTGACCCTTTAAGGGTGTCCTGGCCCTAACCCTCTTTTCCCCAAAAATACAAAAAGGACTGTCAAAAGAAATAAAACCTCTTTTACATCCAAGTGTCTGCCGCCCAATGACATTCACCATCTTTGCACCCACTATGCCTCACAACCCACCACATATTGAAGGATGTCAGCTATCTTTGGCCTTGGAGGTCCTCATTATACTGGATAAGGCTGGAGACCTTGCTACAACTGTACTATCATACTCTAATAGTACATAGATACTATGGAGACCATCTAACTCTGCTATAAATTGAATGTAAGATCGTCTCTGAAAAATATGTTGACAATGAAAAAAATCCCGGCATGTTGGACCTCAGAGAAGATCTACAGCGTGCATTATACTATATAGCTGTAAGATTTACCTGCATTGCATACAGTAAAACCGTTGTGATATATGTGAGGCTGATGTGAAATGCAGGAAAGGCAAAATAGAAGCGTTGATTCGCTTGCATGCTTGTCGATATGATGCTGTTTTAGAATGATCAATGTTCCAGTATAATTCCCCTAATTAAATAAGCTTGCTTGCGACTGATGTCTTCTTGGCAACACCGACCTGTTATGCATTAATCTGCCGTTTCCACTGCATGAAGATATTATCTTTGTGCTGTGTTCTTGCAAGCAAATGGGGTTATGATGGTGACATATTTTCTTGGTGATGAAAATCAAATATTGTACCATTGCGGTACAGGGGACTCACAGGGTTAATGGATGAACACATCGGGCCATATATGCCACTAAGAGCTTGCAGGTCAGTGCCTCGGGCAGCCGAATAAGATTGGGCGGCATCAACATTGACATGGGCGATTTATTTGTATTTATTTTTAATTCTTGTTTTGACTGCCTACTGCTGGAGAAGGAATAATCTGCTCTTAACCAGAAGCAAAGGGGTAAAGGGAGGGCATAGTCTGCTAAAGACTGAGAAATCATGGGACGAGGGCAGCTTGTCCTTCTCAGCAAGGTGGTAATCAGTTCCAATGACGGCTCTACATAGAAAAAGGGCTGCGTGGTGCCTCCAACAAAATGTTCACAATAATCAATTCATTCAGGTCACCGTCATTTCATAATCTTAAAGCCCACGCACAGCCAAAATCAGAAACAAGGAAATCAGCACAAGGGGCACAGATCCTTCCCCATCCCACCCCTGCCAGAGTAATATTCCGGTGCAACGTGGTTTAATACGACCCCTATGCCTACTCTATCTGCTCCGCTCCACCATTCATAGAATCAGTACTACAGCTTCTGTAAATGGAATGTGATCTATAAATGAAGACTACGCGGATAATTGATAGCTTCATCCCCTCCATTCATAGATCGTAGTTCCAATCCATTGAGCCAGTAGTACAGTTCAATGAATAGTAAAGCTGGGCGGAAAAGGTGAGCAAAGTCAAGCTCTCGTGATGAGAGCCGGTCAGTGCCGGCCCAAGACATTGTGCTGCCTGGCACCAAGAATGAAATGCTGCTCCCCACCCCCCCGCCAAATAAATCAAGCCCACCAAAAAAACCAAAAAAACACATTCATTATTTTATATCATGATAGCTAAAGGGGACACGTCATGGCTCTATACATGTATATAGGAGTATAAAGAGGACATGTCATGGCTATTTACATGTAAAGGAATATAAAGAGTACTTGTCATTGCTCTTTACATGTAAAGAATATAAAGAGTACTTGTCATGGCTCTATACATGTATCCAGGAGTATAAAGGGACCTGTGCATTGCCACAATGTATTTTGCGCAAACTAATCATGTACGCTAATTGTGTTTTTTTTGTACCAAAAATATGTAGAAGAATACATATTGGCCTAAACTGATGAAGAAATTCAGTTTTTTATTATAGCAAAAAGTTATATATATATATATATATATATATATCATTTTTTTTTTAAATTGACGTTTTTGTTGTTGTTTATAGCACAAAAAAATAAAAACCGTCAGTAGGGCAGTGGACGGTGTCAGTAGGGCAGTGGATGCTGTCAGTAGGGCAGTGGACGGTGTCAGCAGCATTGTACCTCCATCCAAAAACCTGAATCACCTCTACTGAACCCAACCCCATACAAACTGTTCACAAAGTGGCACTGTGCATTCTACAACCCTTTCAAGCACCTTTTAATTACAGAAAAAAGTCTAAAAAATTTCAAACCAATCCACAGGCACCCCACAAATAGAGAAGAAAATAACAGATTAAATATCAGACAGTGCCTGTGCCCCCCCAATAGAGACCTCCATTACAGAAAGACAAAAAAAAAACATCACCTTCCAGGAGCCACTGCAAAGATGTGGCCCTCCATTCACTGTCTCTGGAGTGCACAGACAGTGCAGTGTGACCTGGTTGCAGGACATTAGCCCTGCTGGAGCGGGGGAAGAAAGGAGGGGTTTGCAATGGGTAGTTGATAGAAGGGGGGAAGCTGACAGAGGAGGGGGTAGGCTACAGAGGAGAGGGGCAGGTTGACAGAGAGGGGGCTGACAGAGAGGGGGGCTGATGACAGAGAGGGGGGCTGACATGGGGGTGGCTGTCAGGGGGGTTGGCTGACAGGGGGGTGGCTGGCGGACAGGGTGGCTGACGGACGGGGTTGCTGACGAACGGGGTTGCTGATGGACGGGGCTGCTGACAGAAGAGGGGGGCTGACGGACGGGGTTGCTGACAGAGGAGGGGGCTGACAGAGAAGGGCGGGCTGACAGAAAAGGGCGGGCTGACAGACGGGGTTGCTGACAGAGAGGGAGGCTGATAGAGAGGGGCAGGCTGACAAGGGGTGTTGATGACAGAGAGGGGGATTGACAGGGATGGAGGCTGACGGGGCTTGCTGACAGAGAGGGGGGCTTGCTGACAGAGGGGGACTTGCTGAAATAGAGGGGGCTGACAGGGGGTTGTTGCTGACGGGGGTTGCTGACAGCCAGGGGGAGACCTACAGAGAGGGGCAGGCTTACAGACGTGCGAGTGGAAGATCGGATGACACAGACCTCATCCCAGGCAGTCAGAAGAAACAGCGCGCCAGGCAGGGGGGGCGGGACTCTGGGTGGCCACAGTCACGCACATGTGTCAAATCTGGACAAGCCCTGCGGCCTGCCCGCTCCTGTGTCCTGTCACCACTACAGAGCGGCGCCGGGCTCCTGAGAGGCAGCGGCGCCTGCCCTTCTCACTCGCTGACTGCTTCCGCTGGGAGTGTCCTCACAGGCAGCGGGCGGAACGGGCTGGCAGGGGCGGCAGAATGCCGCTCCCCTAAAAGTGCCGCCTGGTACCCATGGTACCACCCGGTCCCATCATAGGGCCGGCCCTGGAGCCGGTGACAGCCCATTAGTTGTATTAGCCCCCACCCCACTGGAAGATTATGGTGGCGGGAGTGCAGAATGGAGGAAGGTTTTCACTAACAGAAGAGGAACCGGCACAAGGGACACATCCTACTGATTTAAGTTATTTCCCTTGTGCTGATTTTTCTATTTGCTATTTTGCACTTAAGCTTTACTTATATGGCCCATGTTTTTCCATTAACACAGTTCAAATTTTTTTTTCCTTGTGTGTGATGTTATTTTTCAATCAGGGACACCGATAAGAGGGTACCCCTAGTCCTCCTATATCAGTTCAGCAGGGGTAATCGGATCATGCACAGGAGGGGATGATTGGTGAAGTGGGGGGGGGGGCAATTACTGAAACCAATCCCCTGTATGGCTCTCCCTGTAGCAGCTGAATGTTGGCCACTCTTCTTTTCCCTCCCTCCAGCTTTCAGCTGCTACAGGAAGAGCCACAAGCCCATTCTCTCCCCCCCCATTTACCGATTGGAGACGGATGATGGACAGGAAGGCAGCGGTCGCCGCAAGCAACCCTCCACCCAGCCCCCCGGCGTTAGATGTATGAGAACGCGGCAGGGTTCCACCACCACTGCCCGCGGGAGACTGACCTTAACTTAGGAGACAGGGGGAAAAAGAGCAGGGCCGTTGCTTCTCCGGCTGAATAGGAAGAGTGTCCTTAGACCTGATTGGCCAGGGAGTTCTAATACTGGACAATTGGGACTCAGGACCTGCTTCCTGATTGGCCGGAAGGAGTCTAAGTAAGACCAACTGGGTCTAATCACGTGCTTTAAAAAAAAAATGTTGGAATCCTTTCGTCCTTCACCCTGCATGTAGATTAGGAGCCAGGCGCATGGATTAGGGTGGCGGCACCCCTGCACCACATATCGATGGGCTGCCACTGCTAAGAATTGGCATACAAATGTTTGTTTGAAAATCTGCTACTGTACAGTCTTAGGCCGCGTACACACGATCAAATCTATCTGCTGGAAACGGCTCGACAGACCGTTTCAGCAGACAGATTCGATCGTGTGTAGGGGCAAACAGACGGATTTGGCCAGCCGACAGATTTTAAAGCATGCTTTGAAATCTGTCGGCTGGGAACCCGTCGGACCGATATGTCTGCTGGTTAGTACGCTAACCAGCAGACATATCTGCTCGCAAATGCGTCGAATGGATTTGACGCATGCGCGGAAGTGTTTTACTTCCTGGTGCGGTGACGTTGCGGCGTCAACGTCACCGCCACGTCTGCGCGCTGTCTGCCGGCGGGGATTTTGCTTTGATCGTGTGTACACGATCAAACCAATACATCCCAGCAGACAGATCTGTTCAAATCGGTCTGTCCGACCGAATTGATCAGATGTATTTGTTCATGTGTACGGGGCCTTAGACTACATTCACATGTGGGAAGCTTTCAGTGTGAGTAAGTAAGACACAGTAAGAGTTGCTTAAGGTTGAAGTACGGGCAAAAATTATTCTTGCCCATTTGCACAGAATAAAATAAGTTGACCTTAGTGAAGTTTGCACCATATCTGGTTGCTGCAGAATTTGTTACATATTTTACATATAATAGCCTCCATCCAGTACCAGATGTCTGGGACTTGTACTTCTCGCTGCAGTATATTCAGCACACTAAACGCTGTTTGTCAGTCTCTTGTCACCTCCTCCATTCATAAAAGGAACATTTGTCCAGGTGTGTAAAAATGGAAAGTTAAAAAAAAACTGTGCTTCAAAAAAAAAAAAACAACGTTGAATCCAAGTTAGACTTGCAAGTGCTCAGTCCAAAATAAAGCAGCTGTTGCTGAAAGATATGTCAAAAACAATCCTTATGATATTGTGTCAGTAAAATGAACCCACCACCTTCAGGTGAAATAGCCACTCACCTCAGGGAACGACCAATGGGTCAAACTGCGCTTTTGGAGTAGGGTTGCCACATCATCCCTTTAATCCAGGACACAAATTAATTACACAGGTTCTGTGACTGAATAAGGCTGTAGTTAAACTCACTTGGTGCCTTAGGGTCCTTTCACACGTACGGACCGTTCGTCCGTTTTTTACAAGTCCGTTTACGGATTTGTAATGCATCTCTATGGGATCGTGTCCATTAGCGGATGATGCATCCGCTAACGTCAGCAAAGATCCATTTTTTCGGACGGAAGAAAACCCCATTTTTCTTCCGTCTGCCAGATCAGATGAATACAGACACATGGTCCGTATTCATCCGATTCCCCATAGGGGAGAGACAGGGCGGTCCCTGCACAGTGTGCGGGGACCGCCCTGTCCGCCGACAGCCCAGCGGGGATTTACGGATGATCCCTGCTGAGCCGACGGACATACACGGAGCCGATCAAAAACAGTCCGCTCCGTGTGAAAGGACCCTTATCTGCATTAAATTAGCCTCAGAACCTGTGTACTTAATATGTGTCCTGGATTAAAGGGATGATGTGGCAACCCTATTTTGGAGTAGAGAGTAAAGAAGTCACATGACCAGTGACGCAACGCGTTGGTTGGAGCTGGTGACATCATTTCTGGTGTCTCTGTTATTCAGAAGTGTGGTGAGGAGGCGATATTGATCCTATTTTGGAGTAGAGAATAATGGTCTTCAAATCCTGATCACTTCCACCAAAAACAATCTGTCTCCCTAGATCCACACTTCGCTCCATCGATCTCTCTGCAGGGGGGTTAGCTGGATCCTTGCCTCCCGTTTTGCGTATCACTCAGAATATAAACAGACATTTATAGGGCAATATTGCCAAGAAATATTAAATGTTATTAAAATAACCAAATATCTGCTTACATTAAAACCAATTTAAACATGGCATAAGATGTTCCTGAAGAAGTCACATGACCAGTGATGCAACGCGTCGTGTGGAGCCGGTGACATCATTTCTGGTGACTCCATCATTCAGAAGTGTGGTGTGAGGCAATATTGATCCTGGATTGTTACTATGCAATGTTTACATTGGTTTTAATGGTTTACCCTCAGCTTTTTTTTCCAGCAAGAATGGTCATCAGGACTAGTAGAGGGCCGATTTCCCCCAATAAAGACAGAGAAAGCAATTAAAACGTGACAAAAGGGTTTCCCACTTTATTCCAAATAAAACAAAGAAAAAACATTGTATTATGTCAGCACACATTGGGTTGTCTCAGTGTAGAGGATCCAGGTGCAGGAGGCGACGGCATAGGTTCAGCCCAGCAAATCATCCAACACACCTTAAGCCCTAGGAGACTCATATTGCAGGGCCTCCACCAGAAACGATGAACAGTTATAATCACTCTTACATTTTATGTCCGTATGTAACTACTCTCATACTTCGTTAAAAAGAGCCAGTTTACTTTGAGCTAGAGTAGTGGTGTCCAAACTGTGGCCCGAGGGCCAGATGTGGCCCTCTGCTTGCCTTTTTCCGACCCTTGGGGCACTATTCCTCCCACTGATAAGAGACACTTTTCTGCCACCTGACATCAACAATGGGGAACCATTTCTCCCACGGACACCAAAAATTAGGTACTATCCCTCCCTATGATACCAAGGACTCGGCACTATTCCTCCCCCTAATAGCAAATGTGGCAATGCTTACTCCCACTGATGCCAGGAAAATTTCCACTCCTGCTGGCCGTAGTCTGGTCCTCCTAGAGTCTGAAGGACAATAAACCGGCTCTTTGTTTAGAATGTTTGGAGACCCCTAAGCTAGAGGAAAATTATACACTAATTTACTAATCGAGCAACGGTCTGGCATACATTTTGTCAACCAGTATCTATAGCCCACACACAATAAATGTATTTAAGAGAAGGTAAACCCCCCCCCCCCCAAAAAAAAAAAACGGGGGGAAAAAACCTGAAAGAGAAAGGCATAATAAGCTAGTATGCATAGCATACTAGCTCATTATGTTGCACTTTCCTGAGATCGAAGTCCTCCCCGTTCACCGCCGCCGCCATGTCCCCTCGCACATACTTCCTGTTTTCGCAATGTGATTGGCGGAGCGGCGATGACGTCACTCCCGTGCATGCGCAAAATCACAGCATTAACCCCGTTAATGCCATTGACAAAAAACGGCACTTTCAGTGCGCCTGCTCCGTTGTCTACGGTGCACATGCTCCATAGACATCGGCGCGCATGCGCCGTAGACATCAGCGCCTATCATTTCTGCAAATATCTCCTAAACCTTTTAGGTTTGGGAGATATTTGTTGCACCTACAGGTAAACCTTAATCTAGTCTTACCTGTAGGTTAAAGAGGGTTTAAGGGGTTTACAACCACTTTAATGTTACTGACAAATCACAATTCATCAGCACATACTGAATCAATAACCAAGCTAAAGTTGTCATGTACTGTAGTTAAAGGATATGTTGACATTTCCTGTCCCTAAATTTGCATTTTAGGTGTTTTATTTCATGGCTCCATAGACTGTATGAAATGCCTGGTAACATAATTAACACCAATAGTAATAATAAATGTGAACATTTGCAGTCACACCTGCTTCGTGGGAAATCGTCGTCCATGAAACTAGCTTTCTACCTCATTGCACTTCACAAGATCACACGATCCCACAGACAGGCATTAATCTTCTAATCAGCCTGAAATAGGATAGATTGTACAGTCCTTGTCTTGTGTCTATGAGCAGTTTAACTATTGAATTGCCATTCCTAAAATTCCTCTGCATGATTTTGAAGGATTCCAAAATGCTGTACAGTAGGGCAGAATATCCAGGCTTATTCAGTAAGATAATGGACAATGTGCAGAAAGCAGCACGCTGTTATGTCAATGTGTGTATTATACATTGGGTATTAGATTCTTTACCCACTGACATTTTATTCCTATCTCCAGCTGTGTCTGGGAGAATTCTATAACATGCTTATATGAGTTATATGTACACCTGAGCTGATTCCTAAATAATGAAAAGCAGTACGCAATAAACAAAATATTCACTTCTATACAAAAGTCCTGAAACAGGAATATTTTAGGGAAAAAAGAGAACCAAATGTTTGACATCAGTGGCGTCACTAGGGTTGGTGTCACCTGGTGCGGTAAAACATGGTGTCACCCCACCCCTCCCCCCATCGTCTAAAGAACTATGTGCAGAATGCCCCTCATCCCCATATACCCCCTCCTAGCACAATTCCTCTTTCTCCTTCCCTCATCCCCCCTCTCAGCACAAATCCCCCCTCCCCCAATATTCCCCCTCTTAAAAATCTTCACCCCCATATGCCCCCTTCCAGTACAAATACCCCCTCTCAGCACATTAATTCCCCTCCATTTCTCCCTACCAGCACAAGTCATCACCCTCATATACCCCCTTTCAGCACAAATCCCCCTTCTCAGTACAAAATGCCCCCCATATCCCTCGTCCCAGTATAAATCCCCCCCAAACCCCTCCTTCTTATACAAATTATTTTACCCCCCAAATCCTCCTCTCAGCACAAATCATCCCCCCATCTCCCTGCACAGATCCCCCTCAGCATAAATCATTACCCATCTCCCTGCACAGACCCCCCTCTCAGCACAAATAATCACCCCATCTCCCCCCTCCCTGCACAGATCCCCCCCCCCAGCACAATATTAAACCTTTCTTCTTGCCCAAATTCTCTTATTCCCCCAACCAAGCCACCCTCAGCAGAAGACTTACCGGGTCCTCAGTGATTGATGGCTGACACTTTAGCAGCTCCCAGTCCCATCTGTCCCAGCCGGCTTCCTGTTAACAGTGTCAGAGCGCCGGGAGATCTCCTTCAAATGTGTGTCGGCATTTGCCGACATCTCCTGCGGGGTGTCCTCGGGTCTCCAGCACAGTGATGGCTGACACTTTAGCAGCTCCTATCTGTTCCCGGCCAGCCGCATGTCAGCCGTGTCAAGGCGCCAGAAGATCTACTTCCGTCCCATCAGTAGACCCGCCAAAGCAGGGGAGGAACTTGGGAAGTAGATCTGCTGGCGCCCTGAAACAGCTGACATGCGGCTGGCCGGGAACAGATAGGAGCAGCTAAAGTGTCAGCCATCACTACGCTGGAGACCCGGGGACACCCCGCAGGATAGGTCGGCAAATGCCGACACACACTCGAAGGAGATCTCCCGGCGCTCTGACACTGCTAACAGGCAGCCGGCTGGGACAGATGGGACTGGGAGCTGCTAAAGTGTCGGCCGTTGCGATCGCTGTGCTGGGGACCCGGGGAGACCCCGCAGGAGATGTCGGCAAATGCCGACACACTGTAGTAGCCCACTCGCTATCACACTGCGCCCGAGAATGAAGCCCCGCTCTTGCCCCTGCCTAGTCCCGGCCCCTGGTGTCCGCACCCTCCGCATCCCCATAGCAACACCGCTGTTTGACATGTACATACAGGGATTGATTTACTAAAGACAAATAGACTGTACACTTTGAAAGTGCAGTTACACTAATTTTTCCCAGAGCTTAGCGAATGTGGTGAAGCTTCAGTTTGTAAAGAATACCCAATCGGGTATAAGAAAAAAAAAAAAGCAATTTTGGATGATGGAAATCAGCAGATCGTCACCAAATTTGCTAAGCTCTGGGGAAAATAATTGCAACTCTATTTGCAAAGTGCACAGTCTATTTGCCTTTAGTAAATCCCCCCCAAAGTGTCACTATACATAACTATAGGAGCAAAATTCCTGTTTCCCAAAATCAAAGGTTGCAATTTGTGTTTTTTTTTAACAATAATCGTTTTGATAATTTCATAGTTGTATGGTCATCACTATATCCACTAAAGAACTACAAGTCTAAGCATGCATTGACATGCCAGCTCCAAGGATGGACTCACCCGGTTTCAAAAATCTATTGGTTGTCCATCAACATCTAATAGTGCATAGTACAGGAGCATAACTACAGGGGGTCACTATTGACCCGAATCCATGCTCAGGCGGTCCGTGCCCCCCCCCCCTGTACAGCTGGATAGAAGGGCTGCGGCTTGTATAGGAACAGATTGCTCTCCATGTAGACGCTGAATGCCCGCATCTCCTCCTCTCCCTCCCACAGACATTCAGCGGCTGCAGAAAGGCAAATGGAGGGTATCGGTTCCTCTACATGCAGAGGCGGCTCTAGGCTTTGTGAGGCCTTAGGCGTAACTTAGATATGAGTCCCCACTCATGCCCGTAATGGAAAAAATGTAAGCGATAAAAATGAACTGCATGAATTGCATATATTAAGATCCTTAAAGTGCTGGTGTCGGAGCACTCTGTCTCAGCACTAGGGATGAGCCGAACACCCCCGGGTTCGGTTCGCACCAGAACTTTCGAACAGACCGCGGGTTCGCACGAATATTTCGAACCCCATTGAAGTCTATGGGACCCGGACGTTCGAATTCAAAAACGGTCATTTTAAAGACCAAAATTCAAATAAATGTTGAAAAAACCTGCTTCAGAACCCGGGTCTTGCTCCAGGGAACATGTATCCATGGAAATTTTTTTTTTTTAAACGGACGTTTTTTTGCGGAGCAGCCATTTTAATGATGCTTAAAGTGAAAAAAAATAAAATAAATTCCTTTAAATATCACACCTGCTGGGTGTCTATAGTAGTGGCACGTGTTTAGAAATGTCCCTGCACAACATGAAAGGACCAAAAAAAAAAGAAGTAATTAATGCTACTTGCGCAAGTTCTGTGTGGCAACATTATGTCGAATATTTTAGCGGTGGTGGGGGGGCCATTATTGTTGTGTGAAAGAACATTTTTAGAAAAAAAGGCACCCCTCAAACATACTGTAATTGGAGCGCAACAAGGAGCCACGTGCAAAGTATTGCATCAAAAATTGTTATTAGGCGCCCCTGTTAAACAGGGGCTGAAAAATTGTGCCTTGGGCACAACACAACACTTGCAACCCCTCCCAATAACTTCAATTGGAGCGCAACAAGGAGCCACGTGCAAATTATTGCATCAAAAATTGTTATTAGGCGCCCCTGTTAAACAGGGGCTGGAAAATTGTGCCTTGGGCACTATCTGTGCTCAGGTGGTATATAGGAGCACACGTACAGTGGCACTATCTGTGCTCAGGTGGTATATAGGAGCACACGTACAGTGGCACTATCTGTGCTCAGGTGGTATATAGGAGCACACGTACAGTGGCACTATCTGTGCTCAGGTGGTATATAGGAGCACACGTACAGTGGCACTATCTGTGCTCAGGTGGTATATAGGAGCACACGTACAGTGGCACTAACTGTGCTCAGGTGGTATATAGGAGCACACGTACAGTGGCATTATCTGTGCTCAGGTGGTATATACCAGCACACGTACAGTGGCACTAACTGTGCTCAGGTGGTATATAGGAGCACACGTACAGTGGCACTATCTGTGCTCAGGTGGTATATACCAATCTCCTGCCTGACAGATACTAATAGCAGAACTAGCTAAGCTATACAGTTTATAAATATATTGACAACTCCTAGGGATGTGAATATATTCTCTACAAACTGTACATTTAACTATACTAACTAGTAGCCTCCCTGATCTATCTATCTATCTATCTATCTGAAAAGACACTCTGTCTCTATCTATCTATCTATCTCTCTCTCTCTGTCTGTCTGACTTCTCTCAAAGAAAGCCGGAACACACTACACGAGGCCGCCCGGGAGGCGGCCTTTTATAATGTGGGGCGTGTGCTAAAGCCCTGAGCCCTAATTTGCCAAAGCACCCAGGTCTCTTCGTTTTTTGGGCGCTGTGATTGGCCAAGCATGCGGGGTCATGGTGCATGCTTGGCCAATCATCAGCGCGCAACGCCGCAGTGAATTATGGGCCGTTGCGCGTCTTGCGAATTTTGGCGCGAACGAGCCGATTTGTTCGTTTTCGACGAACGATCGAACGGCCGATGCTTATCCCTACTCAGCACTGGCTTCAGCGTGTTTTCAGTGCTGGTGTCGGGGCACTTTTTTTCAGTGCCGCCCCCCAGGGGAGATAAAGGGGGTCCCTTTCCTCAGGGGGCGGAGCTGTGGATGGGAAGGACTCTGAGCTGAGCCGCGCTGCATGGGGAAGGATCGAGGGACACGGAGGAGCTGGTGACCGGCCGAATACACAAGTAGGGAATGTGTATTCAGACACAGAGCAGCCAGTGCGCTAGAGGCGGGAGCTCTGCTACTAAAAAAATGTACAAAATAATAAAAATAAAATGGTTAAAAAAATATATAACAACAAAAATAAAAAACTACTGACACCAGTGTCGGAACTACCAAGGTCGCACTTGCGACTGGGCTCTGGCGTCCCGCCACTGTGGGGGGACCCTAAGATGGCAGGAAGGTGGCCTGCTGAAGGACCATAATAAAAGGGTCCCATGTAAAGGGCCTCATAATTAGTGAGAAGGGGACCGGGGGGACCTTCATGGTTTCTTGCATTGGGACTCTGAAAGTTCTAGTTACATCTCTGGTATAGTATGTATAATTTGTAAGAACGTTTATGGTGAAAACTTTGGGCCAGATTCATAGAGAATTAGATTATCGTAGCGTTTCCCAAATACACTACGCCGCCGTATTTTACCTGGCTCTACGTGGAATCCAGGTAGATTTTGTCCAGTAAACGACGGCGGCGTAGTGTATTTCTCCCGGCGCAATCCATCTACGCGATTAGGGGGCGTGAAGCATTTAAAATAGGCGCGTTCGCGCGGCGATCGAACTGCGCATGCTCCGTTCAGAAATTTCCAGCCGTGCATTGTGCGAAATCACGTCGTTACGTCATTTTTTCTTGAGTAGCGTCGTTTACGGACATTCCTATTCCCGAACGAGTTACGTAAAAAAAAAAAAAATATATTTAAAATTCGACGCGGGAACGACGGCCATACTTAACATGGGCTACGCACCGTTAGACCAGCAAAAAGCTGGTCTAACAGTACGTAGAAAAAAATAGACGAAAGCGATTGCGAAGACCGCTCGTATCTTCGTGGATCGCCGTAAAAACTCATTTGCATATCCCGACGCATGAAAACGACGCAAACTCCTCCCAGCGCCCGCAAAAATATCGCAGCGTAGATCCGAAGGCTTACGAAGACGTAAGCCTCTCGGATCGAAGCCCGAAGCCGCCGTATCATGGTTTGAGGATTCAAACTAGTGATACGGCGCGCAAAATTTGAAATTACTCCAGTCTAACACCAGTTAGACAGGCGTAATTGCTCTATGAATCTGGGCCTTTGTTTTTAAATATTACTGTATGTATAGAGCTTGTCAAATAAGAAATGCTTTCACAAGCAGTGTTCATTTTGGCAGAAAAGTTCGATTCAGTTTTAGCCTTAGGACTAAAATGGCATTTTACTTTTAGTCCCATTTCAGTCTTCTGCAATTGTTTTAGTCGTATTTAGTCGACTAAATCTCCAGTACATTTTAGTAGACTAAAATGAATTATAATCGTCTAAAATCTAATGGGTGTAATTAAATTGGAATGCATCAGTCAACATTTCTCTACAATGTCCAAACTCATTATATACTGCTGGAGTTAAAAATCTAATATGTTATTATTTATGGTATTGAGGTATAAACTTTCACCACAGACCAGTGTTCATTTTGAAGTCAAATTTTTTATTTAGTTTTTAGTCTTATGCTACGTACAAACGACCGTTATTCATGTCATGGAAAAAAAACAATGTTTTTCTTTACATGATTCCTCTCAAGCCTGCCTTGCATACACACGATCGTGCTAAAAAATGCTCGAGCAAAGCGCGGTAACGTACAACGCGTACGACGGCGCTATAATGGGGAAGTTCCATTCGAATGGCGCCACCCTTTGGGCCGATTATGCAAATTTTACTTCTCATAACTTGCTTCTGAGCATGCGCGTTTTTTTCCCCGTCGTTAAAGCCTACAGACAACCGTTTTTCACAAAGAAAAAAACGACGACGTGAAAAAACTAGAGCAGGTTCAAAATTTTAGTGCCCATTTTTCTTGTCGCGAAAAATGCTCTGGAGCCTACGCACGACCGTTTTTCACAACCAGTTTAAAAAATTGCATTTTTCTCGTCATGAAAAACGGTCGTGTGTACGCGTCTTTTGACTAAAATGGCATTTTAGTTTACTAAAATAGTATTAATTTAGTCGACTAAAATGTTATAGTCGACACAGGGGCGGACTGACAACTCATGGGGCCCCCGGGCAATAGAAGATCATGGGGCCCCTGGGCTTACAGATGGTCACCACGCCAGGAAGCAGTGCAGAGGCGGGGCAGCTAAAATCTCTGTATTTTCACATCAAAAGCATGTCTGTTTCAGACATATCAGGGTCAAATGTAAAGAAAACACAGATTTTGACATACTGTCCTGTTTTTATTGAACCTGTCAACTAGGGCTGCGCATCTTCACCGGTCTCACGATTCGATGCGATTACGATTATCAAGTCCACGATTCGATTCGATTCGATTCCGCGATGCATCACGATGCATCACGATTGCTGCGCAAGTGCGAATGGCTCTCCCCCCAAAATACTAAAGGAGATGATCTGAGACTGCAGACGTGGTACAGGAGACGGTCAGAGACTGTGGGCATAGTACAGGAGATGATCAGAGACTGCGGACATGCAATAGGAGATGATCGGAGAGGCGGACAGGGTACAGAACAGGTGGTCAGAGGATGGCAGACAGGAGGTGGTCAGAGGATGGCAGACAGGAGGTGGTCAGAGGATGGCAGACAGGAGGTGGTCAGAGGATGGCAGACAGGAGGTGGTCAGAGGATGGCAGACAGGAGGTGGTCAGAGGATGGCAGACAGGAGGTGGTCAGAGGATGGCAGACAGGAGGTGGTCAGAGGATGGCAGACAGGAGGTGGTCAGAGGATGGCAGACAGGAGGTGGTCAGAGGATGGCAGACAGGAGGTGGTCAGAGGATGGCAGACAGGAGGTGGTCAGAGGATTCAGACAGGGTACAGGATAGCAAGACAGATTGTGAACATCTGTAATTCTGTACAATCACCACTGCCATTCTTGTCTGATAACCGCTGCCTGTAGGGCAGGGGTCACTATAATTCATTCTCTCTCAGCAGTGCACCCCCCCCCTCACTCAAGTGGCCCCAACTAGATCACTGGATTGCACTGTCTGTGACTGAAGTGAGGGGACAGGGGAGACGATGAGTCCTGCAAGCTGTCGCCTGTCTGTCTCTGTCTCTCTCTCTCTCTCTCTCTCTGAGAGAGAGAGCAGTCTAGCGAGTCAGTCACTGTGTCCCAACCTTGCCTGACCCTTTTTATAAATTTAATATAGCAGGCGGCTTTGAACTGCAGACAGACTAATACTGCACTCACCAGGGAAGGCTCAGCCAGGCAGGGTCTGATCGGTCCTTAAAAAATTCTGTGCTGCGCGTCTCTCTGTAGCCCAGTCTCTCCTGGCGTCAGCACCTCCCGCCTTTCTACTGATCTGAAAGTTACAGTCAGTGGGCGGGGCTGACGCCAGGAGAGACGTGAGATGTAAAAGCAGAGAGGAGAGAGGCGGGCCGGGGACTCACATGAGCGCACCTCAAGGTAAAATATCGTAACGGAGCGCTCTCCCGGGAGGGGCGGGGACGGGGGAGGGGCCAATAATCGATTATTACGGTCGCATGCATCGGTACCGAATCGGGAACACCCGAATCGCGATGCACCGATGCAGCGATTAAATTTGACACCCCTACTGGCAACCCTAATGGGGCCCCCTAGTGGCATGGGGCCCCCGGGCAGTGCCCGAGTGCCTCAATGGTCAGTCCGCCCCTGAGTCTACATAATTAACACTGCTCATAAGATGACCCACAAACTGTCTGGAGAGTAATTACGTTACCTATTGTTGTAGAAGTGATATATTTTGGGTTGCAAACTTTTTTTTTTTTTAAAGTGTATTTTTTGTGCGTGTACTCAGGAGAGGAGCCGGACTGCAGGAGTTGGGATTTGGCAGACCTCCCCCAGAGGCAATCTGCCATCTTTCTCCATACCCCCGGGTGGCAATGGTGGGTGTGAGGGGGTCCTCCCACACAGCCCGCCCTACCTGCTGCGCTTTGAAGCCCAACGGGGCAGAGGGACTCCCCTATGAGGGAGTGAGAGGATCTAGCCCGCTCAGCCAGCCCTGTTAGTCCTTCGCCTCTCTTTTTTAGAGACCGCGTGGCCAAAGTGCGTGCATGTTAACCCAATTTCGAGTGTGTGTAAGTGTGGTGAGTTTGTGGGAGGGGGGTGGGCGTACTAAGCGCAGGCTTACCTCGCATAGCACACCCACCGGGAGCCGGGCTGAGACCACCAAACTCAATTCACATGCAGCCGAGACCGGGATCCGAACCCTTAGCTGTAGAGGTGAACGGCTTGTCAGCGCAGTGCCAATCGCGTTGAGCTACCGCAGTTCTCTATCAGGTGTGACGAACAAAACTGATTTCGTAAAGATTGCCCACCAAAAAATATTTGGCTAGCCAACGAGAAGTATTGAATGCTTTTGTCGTCTATGGCTAACACAAAACAGCCCTTTACTGCCCGGCAAAAGAAAGCGGTCATTTTGAGGTACATTTTAAATTCCATTTTTTATTTTCACATTTTTTCTCCACATTATTCTTTAATTTTCAAAGAAATGGATATGTAAAATAGTTTTTAGATCTTTTTTATGTTGACTGTGTATGGTACTGATGTCTATTATGGATAATATGATGCCGCCTGTGTCACGTTATTGGTATTGCCATAGGAATGAACAATCCCGTGAGTTCTAAACAATAGATTTTTCCTTATATCGTTAAAGCCAATTGCTACACTGTGTCTGGAGCATGCGGCGTTATGTTGAGATACAGATCCTCTCTCTGCTCGGATCACACAGTTTTACAGGGAGGGGTGTCTGTCCCCTTGCTCCTGTGCATATAACTCATACAGGCTCATTTAATAAAGCAATGCAAAGACCAATGATTTGCAATCTAGACTACCCTGTCAGATTTTACCCATAATCAGATTTAAGCACAGACAACGGTTGATATTAGTAACCACACTTTTCACGTGTCTCCTCGTTTATTAGGTCTGATGGTTCTTTCAGCTTCATACTCTTCAAACTCTGCAACCCAACGGAGAGTTTTATAACAGTGTCACAAATGCAGATATGCAGAGCTGCTGACACAGCATGCTGATATTCTGATCCACGTGCTCTCACGCACACTTTCCCCCCTCCTCCTCCCCCATTTATTACTGCTTAATGCGTCTTTTCCCTCCACCCATCTCCCCAGACCAACTCCCTTACCAGCCTTCCAATTATGGTCCGAAATCCTTGTGATAGGAGTACAGGGCTGCCTGGCGGCATCCTATGATTGGATGAGATGAACATAGTCACAGACCTTGATTGGCTGTTTAAATGTCCCATATGTGTTCTTATTGGAGGGTGTCACCAGCTCACGTTGTACAGTGCTGTTGAGAGGCAAGGAGTGACGCTGTCCGGAGTCTTGTCGCTGCGAGGTCAGTCCAGGGGGAGGCAGACGGCTGGCGAGCATCTTTTATTTATAGTGTTTGGGTGCTCTGCTCTCTCTCTTTGGCTCTCCTCGAAGGGAAACTCTGCAGAATTCCTCCCCACGCACCGAGCTCCAATCGTCTTGCAGCTTTTCACCACACCTACCAATAACAGGACACCTCACTTGTAAACAGCCAATACTAGCACGTTGCAATTGGTGGGCATAAGGGGTACTGTGTGCTGATTGGTAGAAAAGAAGCCAGGCACAGGTGTTGCTGAGAGATGTTGGGAGGCAGAGCGACGTCTTTTCTGAGAGATATGAAAAGCAAGTTTATAAAAAAAAAAAAGTAAAACTTCTTTATTCCCTGATTGGTTTTAATGCACATCTGCACCTGTCAGTGCGTATATAGGGGTTGCAGCAGAAATAACCCTTTCACTGCTATACAGAAGCTCATACGTCTCTCACTTGTCACAGCGGCAGTCCCCATTGCCCCCTTGACCTTCAGGTTCTTTTGAATGAAGAGACTCAATGGGATACTAGAAGAACACTGGAAAGACTGTCTTTACTGAGACTCAGACAACAAGCACTCGACGATCGTCTCTCAGCAGCATTTGTAACAACTGACAAACAGTAGGAGATGGATCTTTAAGAGTAATTGGCACTTAGTGTGAAGATTGTAAGAATATGTCACAGCCAGTAGTCAATAGAAATTTCATTAAGGTGAAAGTATGTACACAGCAGTACAACCTGGCAGAAGAATTAGTTCAAAATATGAATGAGTGCCGCGAAACAACATTAACACCTTCTAACTGACTCTTTGGTAAATGCGGCCATATTATACATGTCCTAGTGGGGTGTATTACTTGCTCACAGCTGAATTTATACCTTTTACTGCTCTGCAAAAAACCTAGTCTTGGTATTAAGCTTCATAGCCAATAGGCACAGCCTTAGGTGGGGAATGAAGAGACCGAAAGAGACAGTTTGCCCACTCTGTGCCAGTGTTTATTTCTTTTTTTTTATTATGGGTATTTATATAGCACTGACAAATTGTATACATTCACATCTAGACTCGACTACGCAAACTCCCTCTACTTAGGATTACCAAAATACCAGATCTCGCGCCTACAAGTCGTTCAGAACCTAGCAGACAGGTTGTTAACAGGAAAGAAACCCTGGGAATCCATCACCCCATCCCTGAGGGCCTTTCATTGGCTAACATTAAAGGATCGGGTCACATTCAAGACCCTCTGCCTCACCCACAAATGCACACAAGGAAAGGCTCCTCAATACTTATGTGAGAAAATGAAACACTACTCCCCCCATCGCACTCTCAGTTCATCAAACCAAAACCTCCTCTACATCCCCAAATTCAATTACAAATCAAAGGGAGAACGAAGATTCGCAGTCCAAGGACCACGGCTATGGAATGCTCTACCAACAGACATCCGCATGATAGAAAACCATCGGGTCTTCAGGAATAAACTGAAGACCCACCTCTTCTGAAGGATAGAGATGACACTGGATGGAAATAAGTGCCTTGAGGTGATTCAGTTCGCATTTGCAGCGCTATACATGTTATTCACTCACATCAGTCCCTACCCTCAGGGAGCTTACAATCTAAGGTCCCTGTGACAGCCTCACCAGGGACATCACCAGACCCTCTTAGGTCTAAAATCATCCTATGTCCACTAGGGGCATAGGATGACTGAGGAATGATATCTTGGACTACCTCAGATGGGATTATTATGTAATTATTATCCACAATATATTCCAGGATATCTGTAAATAACTATTTACTGTTTGTTGATTCTGAACTCAACGGGTTAATTGTACGGCCTCATTCACACTACGATCTGTTCGGGTCCGCCTGTCAGTTTTTCAGGTGGACCCGAACGGCCGCTGGCATCCGACCCTATCCGATCCGCTAAAAACAGACGTATGGGGGCATGTCCCCATCCGTCCATGCGGATCGGGTCGGGTAAGTCTGATAAAAACGGACATGCTGTCCGTTTTCATCAGATCGCTCCATAGGACACAGCGGTGCTGACAAGCTCCTCCCCGCTCAGTGAGCAGAGAGGAGCTTGTCATCCGTCGGCTCAGCGGAGATCTGGCGGAATGAAGCCTAAGACTGACTCATTCATACTGTTGGGACATATACTGTTAGATGCTAATGCCATCACCTCCAGCCATCTGTCTGTTCTCTGTGCTAATTGACCCTGCTATTGTGTATTTAACGGTCACCACCATTTACGACCTTCCATCCACCCACGACAAGCTTATCCGACACTCCACAATCCAGCAGACATGATCCATTCCATTTCCCATAATCAAGACGAGACTCCGCTCTGTACTTGTTCCAAAATGAATGATTACTTTATTGGTTTCTTAGCTTGCTTATATATCCAGTACAGCATATTAAAGTTAATCACAGGACAATGCAATCTCCACCCCCCTCATCACACACTATGGCTAATTACTATGCAGACATTTCGGCACCGATACTGACGAGACACATCACATTCCTTTATCAATAAAATTTAAACAAAAAACAATCACACAATGATTTTTCCTTCAACCCACATCTCCAGACAGACGGACCGTCTCCAAAGGAAAGGGACCCACAGCTGAGCAGCAATACATTCCTTTGCTAAACATAATTAAACATAATTGACATGCTAATTCAATACATCTGAAGAGAGACGTGTGATCTTGAATACACAATCTTTTAAGTGTAAACACAGAGGAATGAGTCACTGTCTTGTTGACCTGGTCAGGTCAACCTTAACCAACACTTGTAATATCTCAAGACATCCTGCAATATGAAGTATCAATAATGTCCCATCTCATGTAATGCATGAAGTATGATTTTATTAGCCACCCTATGCCCAAAAGGGCACAGGGTGGACTTAGACCCAGGAGTTATTAGTGCCGCTGGCACAGGAGTATCTCTCATCCTTCCAATGTCTCTGGTTGTCACGGGTCATTCCGTTACAGATGCTAATGCCATCACTTCCAGCCATCTGTCTGTTCTCTGTGCTAATTGACCTTGCTATTGTGTGAAGATGTCCTGTGTTTACACTTATGATAATGTGTATTGTATAGCAGGTGAGCGGAGACTTGACGTCTACTCTGAAAGGTCATATCTAAATCGCCTAGTCTGGGTAAATGATTAGTTAATTAGCTCATGTTAATTTATGTTCTGGTTACCTCCCCTTTAAACTGTATATAAGGTTGCATTATTGGTTCTAATAAACACTCCATGTTTAGCACACAAACAAGTCTCGTCTCGTTGTGTGTTGAGAGCAGCTGGAATATCTGATATCTTTATCCAGACTGATAGGAAGCGGTATATGATGAAAACACTCAAGCGGAGTGTGGGACGTTCCGTTACAATCCCTATCCTACATACAGTACACATACTAGGGCCAATATAGACAGGAGCCAAATAACCTAGCAGCACGTTTTTCAAGTGTGGGAGGAACCCAGAGTACTTGGACTACCACTGGCTGCCCACACCTAGAACCTGGGAAAACGGTCACCCTCTTTTGATAACAGTCTAGTACTAGATGTCTGGGCCCAGACTTGAGAGACTGTAAGCACACTGTACACTATTACGGCAACACAAGGCCATAGACAAAAACAATGAGTATCTGTCTGGATTTCTCTACTAGGCAAACTGGTAGACCATGGAGCCTTTTATTAGACAAAGGAATGAGAGTGAACCAAGTCTGCTACTCTAGGCCACAATCTATATTGTCCATGCAGAAAATCGGCACTGAGCAGTGGTATTTACTATTTACCAATGAAACCATGAGGCCTGACATTTAGGTCAGGCAATTGGTGGCTCTTCCAAAATACTTTTCCTTTTCCTTTTCCCTTTCCTAGGGTAGATACCACATGATGAATGCTTATGTATTTATCATCTGGCTAGTATTATCACTAGCCACTAAAAGTACCATTTCAGTCTTTGCAGATGACACAAGCTGTTCAGTGGAATAAAGTCCTTACAGGATGTCTCCAACTTACAAGCTGACCTTCATGCTCTGTTTAATTGGGCAAATGAGGTTTAATGTTGATAAATGTAAAGTTATGCACTCGGGGGCACAACTGGGGGAGTCAATGGTGGAAAAGAATCTGGGTGTTCTGGTAAATCATAAGCTTAGTAATAGCATGCAATGCTAAGCTGTGGTTTCCAAAGAGAGCAAAGCCCTTTCTTGTATAGAGAGGTATAGACTCCAGAAAGAAAGATATAATTTTGCCCCTGTACAAATCATTAGTAGCACCTCATCTGGAATATGCAGTTCAGTTTTAGACACCAGTTAAAAAAATGGATATTGGGGAACTGGAGAAAGTGCACAGAAGGGCAACCAAACTGATAAGAGAAATGAAGGAGCTCAGCTATAAAGATAGATTAGAGGAGCTGAATTTATTCTCTCTTTAGAATAGGAGATTAAGGGGAATATGATCAACATGTATAAATACAAAAGTGGTCCATATAGTGAACTTAGTGTTGAGCTATTCACTGTAATGAATGAATGAATGAATGAATGAATGAATGAATGAAAAACTTGTATAGCGCAACACATGCGAATTTAATCGCCTCTGGGCGCTTGTTGTTCCTTTCTCTTTTGAAATCAAAAGAGATGAGTCTTGATCTTTCTCCTGAATGCGAGGTGGTTCTCCTCCAACCGAATACTGGTCGGTAAAGCGTTCCATAGTCTGGGACCTTGGAACGCGAATCTTCTTTCTCCTTTGGACTTAAAGTTGGCTTTCGGAATCTGGAGCAGATTTTGATTGGTGGATCGCAGAACGCGATTGGGATTGTGAGCTTTTATTTTTTCACATAGATAATGGGGGGCATTCCCATGAATACATCTATGCGTTAGGCAGAGAGTTTTAAAAACAATTCTGTCTTTTACTGGCAACCAGTGAAGGGATCTCAGAGAAGGTGAGATTGATTCCCATGGTTTTTTTCCAGTCACAAGTCTAGCGGCCGTATTTTGCACGACTTGAAGACGAGCGATTTGGTACTTGGGGAGTCCGAGGTAAAGAGCATTTGCATAGTCTAATCTTGAATTCACAATTGCTCCCACCACGACTGGTACGTCTTCTTTGGGGATGAAAGGAGTAAGTCTGCGTAGTAGGCGTAGCAGATGGTGAGATCCGCTGACTACAGACCCTATTTGTGCATCCATTGTCATGTAGGAGTCAAAGATGACCCCAAGACTTTTGACTTTGGTGCTAGGGGTGATGATTTTGCCCAAAATGGGCGGGGGTATCCAAGTTGTCCCCGGGTGATTCGTGCGCTTGGCGTGAAACAGTAGAAGTTCTGTTTTTGCTCCGTTGAGTTTTAGGTAACTCTTTGTCATCCAGTTCTCTATCAAAGAGAGGCATGTCTCTAGATTGAGGTGATGATCCTTTTTATTGCATATGCGGAAATACAGTTGCGTATCGTCTGCATATGAGTGATAAAGCAGTTTTTGGCTGCTAATTATTTCAAAAAGGGGACGAAGATAGATGTTGAATAACACCGGCGACAGAGGCGATCCTTGGGGGACTCCGCACGATACTGTGCGTTTCTCGGAAGTGAAAGATCCCAACTTCACAGTTTGCGATCGGTTTTCCAAAAAAGAGGAGAACCAAGATAAGTCGCTTTCTGCGACTCTGGCTACTTCGACTAGTCGAGTCAGTAATAGCTTATGGTCTACAGTATCGAAGGCTGCGCTTAGGTCCAACAGGACCAGGAGACAGGATTCGCCTTCGTCTGCGGCCTCGAGGGCGTCGTCCCATATTTTGAGCAATGCTGTTTCCGTCCCGTGTCCAGGACGGAAGCCAGATTGGTATGGATCTAGTAGGTTGTGGGTATCTAGATGCTGTTGCAGCTGTTGTACCACTACTTTCTCCATTACCTTTGAGAGGACATTTAGGCCTGTTATGGGACGGCGGTGAGTTGGGTCCTTGGGGTCAAGGGTATGTTTTTTCAGAATGGGTTGAATTATGCCCTCTTTTAACTGGGAGGGCACTATGCCTTCCTTGAAGGATTGATTTATAAGCTGCGTGATCGGAGGTGCCAGGATGTCGGCGCATTCCTTCAGCAGTTTAGTGGGGATGATATCATTTGGCGCTGTGCCGTTACGCAAAGAATCAATGATAATCTTTGTGGCCTGTATAGTAATGGGTTCCAGGGTGAACTTACCTGATTGTGGCGAAATATTGATGGTGCTGTGTGAAAGATTACGGGAGGGATTGGGGGGGGTTTGGTTCTGCTGAATGCTTTCCCGGATTGCCTCAATTTTGTTAATGAAGCAATCCGACAATTCATCGCAAAATTCTTGGGTGTCAGAGTTGGGGGCTTCTAGACATCTTGGATTCATTGTCTGATTGACCAATCTGAAGAGCTCGCGGGGGCGATTTAGGGCGCTGTTGATAGCCTCGGAAAAATAATTTTTCTTGGCTTTGAAAATTTCTTTGTGGTATTTCCTGGTTGATGCCTTGTAGATGGAGAGGTTCGCCTCTGAAGAGCTTCTCTTCCAGGCGGCTTCCGCCCTTCTACGCTCTTGTTTTAATAACGCCAATTGGTTGTTGAACCAGCTGGAGGTATTTTTTCGGATGCAGGTTTTATGTTTCGGCGCTATTAAGTCAGCTGACTGTAATAGGGCTGTGTTTATGGCATCCAGTGTTTCTACAGCCGTTTGGTTCGGCTGAATTGTTTTTATTTTATTCCTTAACGTGGTTTTGAAGAGTTCCGAATGGAGCTTCTTCTGACATCTAGTCCAGTGTGTTGTCACTGGTTTTGATGTTTTTGTTAAGGGAGGGAAATCGGAAATAATGAATTTAATTGCATGGTGGTCTGTCCATGGCAATAGTTCCTTTTCCAAGATTTTTATTTCCAGATTTTGCCTGAAAATAAGATCGAGGGTGTGACCTGAAGTATGTGTGGGCCCACATACTAATTACTAACTGTAAGGTCATCACAGAGGACAAGGGGCACTTTTTATGTCTGGAAGAAAAGAGATTTAATCTCCAAATACGGAAAGGTTTCTTCACAGTGAGGCCGCGTACACACGAGGGGATATGTCCGCTGAAAACGGTCCGATGGACCGTTTCAGCAGACATCTCCGCTCGTGTGTATGGGCTAGCGGACAGATTTCTCCACCCGACAGATTTCAAAGCAAGCTTTGAAATCTATCCGGTGGGAATCTGTCCGCCCGACATGTCTGCTGGTTAGTACACTTACCAGCAGACATGTCGGCCCCCACCGCCGCCGCGCCGCTGCCGAATGGATTCGGCGCATGCGCGGAAGTGTTTTACTTCCTGGTGCGGTGACGCGGCGGCGTCAACGTCACCGCCGCGTCACCGCCACGTCACCGCGCCGTCCGGCGGCGGGGAATTTGATCCGATGGTGTGTACACGCCATCGGATCAAACTCCCGATCGGACATATCCGATGGAAATGGTCCGCGGACCGTTTTCATCGGATATGTCCGATCGTGTGTATGGGGCCTAAGAGTTGTGAAAATGTGGAATAGACTCCTTCAAAAACTGGTTCTGCCCAGCTCAGGTAATTGCTTTAAAAATGGCCTGGGGTTGTAAAGGTTTTTTTTTTATTTTCCAAATAGTTTTTTAGTGCATTGTTGGTTCACTTACCCTTTCCTTTGATTTCCCTTCTAAATGTTTTTTTTTTCTTTGTTTTCTTTGTCTGAATTTCTCACTTCCTGTTCCTCCTCAGTAAGCTGTTCTGGCTGACTAGCCCCCAACCGGAACGGCTCGGATGATGGGGGCAAGTTTACTGAGGAGAAACAGGAAGTGAGAAATTCAGACAAAGAAAAAAACATTTAGAAGGGAAATCAAAGGAAAAGGCAAGTGAATCAACAATGCACTAGCTTAAAGGAACCTATTTAAAAAAAAACTGTTGAACGATGGTGTCTAAAGTTAAACCCATTTCCTTGCCCATGATTGCGCTTAATTTCTACCTTTTACCTGTGATCACTTTTATTTATGTACTCACCGAAAGGTGTTTTTGTACAATTGTTTTTATTTATTAAATCCCCTTTTGATTTACGCCATGTGGAGGCTTTTCTCTTTTTTCTTTTTTGGATCCAATTGATACTGTTTCTGATGCAGTGTTTGTGAGAGCCCATCCATCCTTTTATCTGGTACATTGCGGAGTTCCTTTTAAAATCAACCACTGGCTGGGATTTTTTAACCCACTGTTTGAAGGTACCCCTCAGTTGCTACATCTGTTTGTTGGTGCCAGCAGCTTTTCCCTTTTTTTACTCATTTATTGGCAGCGCAGTATTATTCCCCCCTTTTTTATATATATCCTCTACACACTGTAAATTTAACTGACTAGCCTGCCTGCTCTATCTAGCTAGAAAAAAAAAACACTCTCTCTCTCTCTCTGTAAATGATATCTAACCAGCGCCGCAACACACTACACGAGACCACCCTGCAGGCGGCCTTTTATAGTATGGGGCGTGTACTAAAGTACTGAGCCATAATTGGCCAAAGCCACCCCGGCTTTGGCCAATTGCGGCTCCCTGTACTGACAGCGCTGTGATTGGCCAAGCATGCGGGTCATAGTGCATGCTTGGCCAATCATCAGCGCGCAATGCCGCAGTGAATTATGGGCCGTGGCGCGTCACTCGAATTTTGGCGCGTACGGCCCGTTTTGTTCGTATTTTGACGAACGATCGAACATACGATGTTCGAGTCGAACATACTTCCAAACTCGAAGAGGAAGCTCATCCCTACTCGCGGGTATCATTCTTTGCCTCTCTCCCTTATGAGCCCCGGATACAGTTTTTTGTCTCTCGCTTGGGCTCTCCACAGGGTAATAATCCACAAACTTTCCCCCAATACCTCTCTGGGGGTTCTCCACGCACCAGACCACTGTCCCATATCTATATACCACAGGATTAATAGGCCAGACCCAGAGAAGAACCCACCAAAAGACCAAAGAATCTGGAAAAGCATTCCACCCTCCCAGCCAGGACAGCGCCTATCAAATTATTTTAACCCACTTATTATAATGCTGAGGGGAGGAAGTAAGATAAAGTGAACCCTTTATTTGGCCCTGCATTGGCATTCTGTGTTCAGGGTGTCAGTCTATTCAATACTGATATTTTATTTGTGCCTAGTTGCCAGCAGGGAGATCTATGAACCTGTGTTCCTTGGTCTATTGTTGTAGGGTGTTGCTCTGACTTTCGGAAGGTAACAGAGCTAGAAATTGCAATGCAGAGGTGGGCAAGAGTCTCTGGGAAATTAAAGGAGCTTTTACCTGGACTGAACGCTTATTGTACCAGACAGAAGTCTGGTGACAAAAGTAATTAGCACTACAGATTTTTTGCATTTATGTGTACAGCAGCTGCAAAAGTACTTTCAGCAAGGTTTTTGTCTGCCATAAGATTAACAGTTGAAAGAAAATGCATAGTTCCCAACTGTCCCTGATTTTGAGGGACTGTCCCTGATTTCGAGCAATGTCCCTCTGTCCCTGATTCCTTCTCATGTGTCCCTCAATTTGGTCTGATCTGTATAGTAGTATATAAAATGCACTTTATCTATCAAAAAGTGTTTTCCAGGTCTAAACCTTTCAACCAATTTCTAAATTGCTGCATTTCTAAATTCCAAAAGCCAATATAAAGGAATAGTAGTGGTAAAGTAAGCACTTGTGGGTTTTTTGTACAATTCTCCTTTAAGGGGGCGTGACAAGGGGTGTGTCCTATGCCTGCATACTTTTGCTGATAGGTGTCCCTCATTCCCATCTCAAAATTTGGGAGGTATGAAAATGTGGTACAGTGCTGAAAATGCACCCATGAAAACCATGAGTATGTAGTTAGCATTTAGCAGACACATTTCCCTGATCAGAAAAAGCACTCCATTGAAATACTGCCCATGTGCCACCACTCTATTGGAAGCTAAAGACATTGGGCCAGATTCAGATACAATTACATTGGCACAGAGTATCAGAGATACACTACGCTGCCGTATTTTACGAGGCTGTACGACGAATCCTGGTAGATTTTGTCCCTTACGGTACGGCGGCGTAGTGTATTTCTCGCCGCGTAATCGAAATACGCGATTAGGGGGCGTGAAGTATTTAAATTAGGCGCGTCCCCGCGGCGATCGAACTGCGCATGCTCCGTTCAGAAATTTCCCGCCGTGCATTGCGTGAAATAACGTCGTTACGTAATTTTTTGTCGTTTACGGACATTCCTATTCCCGGACGTTTTACGTCAAAAATAAAAAAAGACGTTGGAAAACGTTGAAATTCGACGCGGGAACGACAGCCATACTTAACATGGGCTGTCTAATATTAGACCAGCAAAAAGCTGGTATAACTTTACGAGGCAAAAAGATGACTAAAGATGCCGTAAGAGATTGCGATTGACGTTCGTAACTTGGTGGATCGCAAAAGCTCATTTGCATACCCCGACGCGGAAAACGATGGGAACTCCACCCAGCGGCCGCAATTTTATTGCAGCGTAGATCCGAAGGCGTACAAACACGTAAACCAGTCGGATTGAAGCCCGCAGCCCTATTTTCATGGTTTGAGGTTTCAGAGTAGTGAAAAAACGCGCGTAATTCGAAAGTACTCCAGTCTAATGCGAGATAGACAGGAGTAATCGCTCTGTGAATCTGGCCCATTATATAATAGTTGCACAGTAGAACTATGGGTGGCCCCAGATTTTACCAGCTATTGTTAAGGCAGTGAGCAAGTGGACAGATTAGAAAAAAAAATCCTGGCTACCAAATCGAAGGACAGAGCAGTAGGATTAATTTAATCCCTGACTTTATCTGTGCACTGCCTATGCTCTGTTGACCCATTTTTTCCTTAAACCCATATAATTATCTCAAAACCAGACAGTACATCACAAAATCTAAATACTGGGACAAAATCCAGACAGACGGATTGCAATCCAGACTAAAAACGAAGGAAACTAGTCCACAGTTCACACAAACCAGAAAGATTAAGCATCTGCCAATGCCCTCACTGTTAAGCTGGTCATGGACATTATTAACAGTAATATTAAAGTATTGTCTTACAATGTCTTTTTGGGTAGTGTCACACAAGCACACCTGTTTTGGGCTGGAAGGAAAGCCATGTGCCAGTGCTGGAGAAAACAGTATTTGCCAGGGAGGTATTGCAACCCTCCTGATCATTGTGTTCCCCCAAGATACTTATTTGAGCCAGTGGTGTGCCGCCCCTGGCATTAAGCTAAAAAACCTTTTGCCTTTAGAACCATTTTAAAAGTTGGAGTGGCTTTCAATGTCGCCCCTGCATGGAAAAAACATGGCTTGTTGTGACTTCTTGAAATTCCAAAAAAAATTAAATAAAAATATTGAAACAGAAAAATCAGAGTGGCTTAAAAGGGCATGGATTAACAAAACCTGTGCCTATTTCCTCCCCACCATTCCCAGGCACAAAGGTTCCATAGTCTTTGTACCCACAAATTATGGTTTACATACAATGCCACTAGTGAAAGACTCAGTCACATAAAACAAAATAAAAAGCGAATCCATTACATGAGCTTTTTTTCACACAGTTAGAACTACTTAGCAGAAATATGTATTGTACAATATACAGTGCGGAAAATAAGTATTTGAACACCCTGCTATTTTGCAAGTTCTCCCACTTGGAAATCATGGAGGGGTCTGAAATTGTCATCGTAGGTGCATGTCCACTGTGAGAGACATAATCAAGAAAAAAAATTCCAGAAATCACAATGTATGATTTTTTTAACTATTTATTTGTATGATACAGCTGCAAAGAAGTATTTGAACACCTGAGAAAATCAATGTTAATATTTGGTACAGTAGCCTTTGTTTGCAATTACAGAGGTCAAACGTTTCTTGTAGTTTTTCACCAGGTTTGCACACACTGGAGGAGGGATTTTGGCCCACTCCTCCACACAGATCTTCTCTAGATCAGTCAGGTTTCTGGGCTGTCGCTGAGAAACACGGAGTTTGAGCTCCCTCCAAAGATTCTCTATTGGGTTTAGGTCTGGAGAACCTTGATATGCTTCTTACAGAGGGACTCCTTGGTTATCCTGGCTGTGTGCTTCGGGTCATTGTCATGTTGAAAGACCAAGCCTCGACCCATCTTCAAAGCTCTAACTGAGGGAAGGAGGTTGTTGCCCAAAATCTCGCAATACATGGCCCCGGTCATCCTCTCCTTAATACAGTGCAGTCGCCCTGTCCCATGTGCAGAAAAACACCCCCAAAGCATGATGCTACCACCCCCATGCTTCATAGTAGGGATGGTGTTCTTGGGATGGTACTCATCATTCTTCTTCCTCCAAACACGGTTAGTGGAATTATGACCAAAAAGTTCTATTTTGGTCTCGTCTGACCACATGACTTTCTCCCATGACTCCTCTGGATGATCCAAATGGTCATTGGCAAACTTAAGATGGGCCTTGACATGTGCTGGTTTAAGCAGGGGAACCTTCCGTGCCATGCATGATTTCAAACAATGACGTCTTAGTGTATTAGTGTATTACCAACAGTAACCTTGGAAACGGTGGTCCCAGCTCTTTTCAGGTCATTGACCAGCTCCTCCCGTGTAGTCCTGGGCTGATTTCTCACCTTTCTTAGGATCATTGAGAGCCCACGAGGTGAGATTTTGCATGGAGCCCCAGTCTGGGGGAGATTGACAGTCATGTTTAGCTTCTTCCATTTTCTAATGATTGCTCCAACAGTGGACCTTTTTTCACCAAGCTGCTTGGCAATTTCCCCGTAGCCCTTTCCAGCCTTGTGGAGGTGTACAATTTTGTCTCTAGTGTCTTTGGACAGCTCTTTGGTCTTGGCCATGTTAGTAGTTGGATTCTTACTGATTGTATGGGGTGGACAGGTGTCTTTATGCAGCTAATGACCTCAAACAGGTGCATCTAATTTAGGATAATAAATGGAGTGGAGGTGGACATTTTAAAGGCAGACTAACAGGTCTTTGAGGGTCAGAATTCTAGCTGATAGACAGTTGTTCAAATACTTCTTTGCAGCTGTATCATACAAATAAATAGTTAAAAATTCATAAATTGTGATTTCTGGAATATTTTTTTTGACTATGTCTCTCACAGTGGACATGCACCTACGATGACAATTTCAGACCCCTCCATGATTTCCAAGTGGGAGAACTTGCAAAATAGCAGGGTGTTCAAATACTTATTTTCCGCACTGTAGCATAAAGAGTGCATGGGTCAGGAATATGTAATATATAAAAAAAGGTGTCAGGCATATGTAATGGACAATATAGTATATTTAGTGGAAGAGTCTGGAGTATGTAATACACAGAGTGTAGTGGACAGATGTGTGTAATGCACAGAAAACAAGGGTCATAAATATGTAATGAAAGAAGGGGTAGCTGCGCTTAGGAAATACTAAATGAAGGGTACTAGGGTCAGTGAACGCACTGAGATGAGTGGGCGTGTGTGACTGCAGCCCCCCCTAAATATAACTCCCCAAAGGGGTATATATAAGGAAATACAAGAGGTGGTGGGGGTGGTGGCGCTGTCACTAATATGTTGTTTATTAAGCCGGTAAAATAATGGGCTTTAATGGGACAACATTCCCCTGAGGAAATATAAGAATATAGACAGCTGGCAGCAGGTGGAGCTAGTGAGTCCGAGGTGTGTGTTCAACACAATAAGGATATTCCCAAGGTCTAGATCTCTTCTGTGGCACATCAGGAAATTATAATACCAACTGAAATTCATTACAACAACAATACATACTAAGGATACATCGCAGGAGCCCAGGTGATCCAAAGGAAATCGGTGCAAACTAAGGAAGGGAGCCACGGCAACTTGGAGCAGGACAACGATCTACATGCTTTTTACCCCTGCAGGGGTGATTGCCTTTGGTGAGTGGGGACCCATAAGGGGGAACACCGGACCCACTGCGAAAGTCACTTGTGATTTTGTTTACCACCTATCCCATTAGGTGCACCTTGACCACCTTACTTCACCTGCTATATATATCTATGGACATTGTCATCTAACTTTTATGTTTTTTGGACTTCTATTTTCATATTATGCACATTTGTATCTATGCCACATATTACATACTGGGCCACTTATACTATACACTGGGCCACTGACTGTGTTCTTAGTGCATATCTTATATGACCAGGAAGACCTAATTTATTTATCTACATTTTTATATTTTATATTTTTTACTTATGTAATCACACCTCCGGTGGCTGTTTGAGGTATCACTACTAGTGATCTTACACATTCATTTATATTATTATTTGTGTCTCCTCTTATTTTTTATATTCTTATATTTCCTCAGGGGAATGTTGTCCCATTAAAGCCCATTATTTTACCGGCTTAATAAACAACATATTAGTGACAGCGCCACCACCCCCACCACCTCTTGTATTTCCATAAATATGTAATGCACAGGATGCAGAGGTCAGGAGTATGTAACAAACAGAGTGCAGATGTTAGGCGTACTTAATGCATAGGCTAAGGGGTAAATCATGCACAGAGTGCAGGCATGTGGAGTATGTAACACAAAGAGTACAGAAGAAATTAATACATAATACACAGAGTACAGGGGTCAGGAGTACATAAGACACAGAGTGAAGCTGTCCCAATTTGCAAGGGAAAGAGGGATTTTTACTGGGGAAGAGAAGCAAGGAGGTTGTTTTGGGGAGAAAAGCAGTGAGAGTTTTGCTACATAATACACAGAGTGCAGGGGTACATAAGATACAGACTGCATGGATCAGAAGTACCTAAAACACAGTGCAGGGGTCAGGAGTACATAACCCACATTCCACTACTGCAGTGGTCAGGAGTATTTAAGATTCCACAGAGTGCAGTGTTCATGTAAGTCCTGCTTACTGAGTGCAGAGTTCAAGAGTATCCCCCAAAGATATAATTCCCACACAGGCAAAAAATTCTCTTTGCCGACTCGCTGACAACCTGGGCAAAAATTTGAACACAAATTTCTCAAGTAAAAACTTCATCCCCCAAAGCAAAACTCTCACTGCTTTTCCCCCCAAAGAAACCCTTTTGCCTCTCTCCCCCAGTAAAAATCCAAACCCCCAACAAAAATATCTTCCCCGCAAGCAAAATTTTCCTCCAGCACAAATCTTCCTTCTCCTCTACCAACCACAAGAAAAAACACCCCTAGCACATATGCCCTATTTAGGCCTTACAAGCAAAAGTACACCCATTTCTACCTCCCCCCCCAACCCCAAAGTCCCCCCAAACCCAAAGTCTCCCCAGTACACACCTACTACCTAAGCAAAAATTGCCCTCAAGCATAAATTCCCCCTTTTCTCCCTAAAGTGTTCTCATCAGACCTCCCAGCCCTCAGATGCAACAGTACCTGGCAGAGTGAAGCAAAGTCCTCCCGTGCTGTGGTCCTCAGTTCTGCACTTCCCATTGTATCTAAAGACTGACAGATGGCATTAAGCTCTTATATTATCTTGCACTTATTCATGTTAACATCCTGTGATTAGATTTAATTTGTCTTTAGCAATGTGATAACTTTTCAACTCTCTATGTACCGGTAATACATTCCTGTATAATATTGAAGAGACCTTGCCTTATCTATTTCTTTGAATAAATCTGTACAACATGGGTCCATGTCATTGTCAGCATTTGTGTTGCTACTTTATGCTTATTTCAGTACTAATAAAAACTCTTTGGGGTTTGGCACAGAGGCTGGGCAGTTTCGGCCTTGGGACCTGGGGCACCCTGGAAGAGACTTTATGTCTACAAATTGTCCTGGATATTGTAGAACAAGCTTCCTGGAAAAAACCTGGGACCCCTGGATCACCTATCTGATGGGGACTGCCTAAAGCAGATCTGAGGCGAATGCCCCGTCAGAGGTGTATTTAGGTTTTGTGCTGCCCTAGGCCTGACTAAACTTGCGCACCCTCTAATTTAAATATGACCCACCCCTTCCTGTCAAAGCCACATCCCTGTCATATTCATGGGAAGAGGACAGAGGGACGCCCTGGGAGAAGGACAGAGGGACGCCATGGGAAGAGGAGAGAGGGATGCCGTGGGAAGAGGACAGAGGGCCGCCCCCCACAAAGTGCCGCCCTAGGCCTGGGCCTTGTTGGCCTAGGCCAGAATACATCCCTGTGCCCCGTACACATGATTGGAAATTCCGACAGCAAAAGTCCGGTGTGGGCTTTTGAACGGAAATTCCGACCGTTTATATGCTCCATCGGACTTTTGCTGTCGGAATAATTGAGAGCCGGTTCTCAAATTTTCGTACGGAAAAAAATTCCTATCGGAAAATCTGATCGTCTATAGCAATTCCGATGCGCAAATTTCAGATGCATGGTCGGAAACAATTCGACGCATGCTCGGAAGCAATGAACTTAATTTTTCTCGGCTTGTCGTAGTGTTGTACGTCACCGCGTTCCCAACGGACGAACGTTCAGAGAACTTTTTTGTGACCGTATGTATGCAACACAAGTTTGAGCCAACATTTGGTTGGAAAACAATCTGCGGTTTTGTTGTCGGAAATTCTGATCGTGTGTACGCGGCATTTGTTTACAAATTGTCCTGGATATTGCAGGACAAGCTTCCCCAATTCGAAAAAAATCTGGGACCCCTGGATCACCTATCTAATGGGGACAACCTAAAGCAGATCTGAGGCTAACTTCTTAGTGCCCCGGGAGAGGCTCGCTGTCTCTTTCCCCTTTCTTCTTCCTTCTTCCTTCATCCCTTTCCACTTTCTTTTCTCCCCCTTTTCCTCTTTTTTCCTACTTACTAAACCCTTTGGTAGTTTACATTCAACAAGGTGTTTATTGAGAAGAAAATGCACACATGGTCAATAAAGGGTTTAACACATACAGGTTACATGTAGCAGTACACAAGACAGGTAAGACACATCGAGTAGTTACAGCAAATCGCTTACAATGGTAGCCTAGAGCAGGGGTAGGCAACCTCGGCTCTCCAGCTGTTTTAAAACTACAAGTCCCATGAGACATTGCAAGACCCTGACAATCACAGGCATGACTCCTAGAGGCAGAGGCATGATGGGATTTATAGTTTCACCACAGCTGGAGGGCCGAGGTTGCCTACCCCTGGCCTAGAGAAATCATGTGGTCACATACAGGCAGTGTCTAAGACAATGCTGACATGTGAGCATGGCCCAACTATCCATTGAGAGGTCTGTGCTTTAACCGCAGGTCTCCGAGTCTCCCAACCAACCCCTTTGGTAGTTTAGAGAGTGATGTATGACAGCTGGTTGGCCGTCATTGGTCTCACTCCCCATTTGCGGGCTGTGTATTCAAACACAAAGACCAGCTACCATGATCGATTTATGGCTTAGGTGACCCACCATTTTAGATGAGAGTGCCCCCGATCATGCAGTTCCTCTTCGGAGGATGTATCTTCTGTTCTTCAGAAGTATAGTTAAAGTTAAATTATACCAGTTCCTTAACGACCAATGATATATGTCAATAATGTTATCATGTACCGGTACTTTTCTATACTGTATTGTATGGTTTTATATCTGTATGGTTTATTACCTTAATAAAAATGATTGGAAAAGAAGAGATACTGGGCCAGATTCTTGTAGATATGCGTTTTTTTGACGTAGCATAGCGTATCCCATTTACGCTACGCCTCCGCAGCTTTTACGGGCAAGTGCTGTATTCTCAAAGCACTTGCTCCGTAATTTGCGGCGGCGTAGCGTAAATGGCCCGGAGTAAGGCCGTGTAATTCAAAGTAGGAAGGAGGTGGGCGTGTTGTATTTAAATTAAGCGCGCCCCCGCGCCAAATGAACTGCACATGCGCCAGCCGTAAACGTAGCCCACTGTGCATACATTGGTTTCGACGTGAACGTAATTAACGCACAGCCCTATTTGCGACGAGTTAAGTAAATGACGCAAACGACGTAAACTACGACGACGGGGCGCAAATACGTTTGGGAATATGCGTATCTAGCTCATTTGCATATTCAACGCAGAAATTGACGGAAACGCCACCTAGCGGCCAGCGTAGAATTGCATCAAAGATCCGATGGTGTAAGTGACTTACGCCAGTCGGATCTACGCCAAATCTATGCGTAACTGATTCTAAGAATCAGTCGCATTGATAGGAGGGCTCAGAAACAGAGATACGACGGTGTATCTGGAGATACACCGTCGTATCTCTTCTGAGAATTTGGCCCAGAATGTCTATAGCTATGGAGCCCAGGTGCACTGTCTATGCTTGCCCCATAGACAATGAATTTTCACTCAGTAGACCCAGTAAAAAAATTGAGAGAGTGTTAAATTATGTCTGTGGGTACCTTCAATTCTAAATGTACAATAATTTCCCATACCAGGGATCTAAAGTGGATACAGTGATGCATGTCCGAATACACACACACTGCATTCATCTGCAATTGTATCGTACTAAAAACAAATGTACCATTCCGTAAAGTGATTAGTTTGTCTGTTTTTGCAGCTCCGGCTGCTGCATTCTTAACCAAATTAGTAGAGAACCAATCTTTGCATCCTTCCTCTATCAGTCGAGTGCTTCCATCAGCAGTATAGGCTAGGTGTAGGGGGGGGGGGGGGGGGGTCTGATAAGAGTTATGGCTCATACCCCAGCTATACAGTCAGGACAGCAACAATCGCAGCAATCTTATTGGACAGGGGAAAGTGTTGTGGGGCAGAATTTAAAAACTGCAATGTAGTGAGAGTAGACAATATGCAATAGGAGTTTACATTCAGTGGTCATAAAACAGCACTCAGAGAATGTACAGCAGAAATATATGTAGGTCCTGGACCATTTCACAGCTCGAAGGACAATTCCAACTTTGTTTTACAAATCAATATTGTAATAAGCCTAACATGCCTATCAAATAACCAATATAAATAGTAAACCTTTTTTATTCCACATATAGTAAAGTTTTTCCATGGTTGCCTAGCCTAATGCCGCGTACACACGGTCGTTTTTTGCGATGAAAAAAACAACAAAGTTTTCTGTGAAGTAAAAAAACGACGTTTTTGAAACGTCACTTTTCAAAGACAATTTTGCATACACACCATCGTTTTTTCACAAAAAACGAGGTTACGTTCACCACTCTTTTCCATTGAAGCTCGCTTCATAACTAGCTTCTGGGCATGCGCGGGTTGAAAAACGTTGTTTTGAACAACGTTTTTTGCTACACACGGTGACTTTTTGTGAAACAAAAAACGACGTTTTGAAAAACGACACAAAAAATTCAAGCATGTTGGAATTTTTTTTTGGTCGTTTTTTTTTAAGACCAAAAACGACGTTTTGCCCACACACGATCAATTTAAATGACGTTTTAAAAAACGACGTTTTTTTTCATCGCAAAAAACGACCGTGTGTACGCGGCATAACTCTGTTGCCAAAATGAAGGCTGCTTACATAATCACTAACTGTAGAGCAGTTGTTTTCAACCAGGGTGCCCAGGCACCCTGGGGTGCCTTGAGGATTCTTCAGGGGTGCCTTGGCAAAATGTCTAAATCTGATCAAAAACTGTATACAAACCAGTAGGTGGATCAAGCCGGCCTATTAGTTACACAAAGCCACCGGTTTTCATTGTGCACCATTACGGCTTTCTAGACACTGGCATCCTAACAACCAATGACCTCATCAGTTGATAAGGAGGATGTCTGTTGCCTCCACAGCATCCTTGTTTGACCCTCCTCTACTCCTCTCCCTCAGCAGTGCACTGGGGTGGCATTAGCTGACTGATAGAGAGAAATTGAGGAAGAAGTGAAACATTGGAATACTGGTCAGTACCAGTGTGCAAAAGTGTATTTGTTTTGGAAAAATAAATTACCTCTAACATTGGGTGTCCTACGTGTGGATGTTGATGCATTATGCAAAGCTATCAAAATAGATTTGTACATTTTAGAATGGTTTGCCCTGATTATCAGTGTAGATGTAACCTGTGTGGATTTACCAGTTATTGGCTCTCCTCTCTTCACGGGCTGTAAGCATTAGGAGAGGATTGCCGATAACCGGCAAATACTGTAATCAGCTGTGATTGGACACAGCTGGTCACATGGGAAAGATTGTTACTGCTCTGTGCAAAACCTTTGCACAGAGCAGATAAGTATAACATGTTTGTTATTTAAAAAAAATATGCATTCACAATCACTTTAATGCTGTGCATAGTCTTAATTAGGGTTGTCCCGATACCACTTTTTCAAGACCAAGTAGAAGTACCGATACCTTTTTTAAAGTACTCACCGATACCGGTTACCGATACTTTTTTTAATGTCATGTGACAGTGGCACATGTGTCAGTATTTTCTTTTAGGCCGCATACACACGGCAGAGAACCTCGACGGGCCAAACACATTGTTCCGCCCGTCGAGATTCTCGGCCGGCCGTCAGAATTGGCGACCATCCCGTCGAGAAAGGCGACCAGCTGTTAATCCCGACGGGCCGCCGAGAAAATAGAGAACCTGCTCTCTATTTTCTCTCGGCGGCTTTCCCGACGGGATGCTCGCCAAGAGTGTACACACGGCCGAGGTTCTCGGCAGAATGAGGATCCCAGCGAGCTTCTCGCTGGTTTCTGCCGAGAACCTCGGCCGTGTGTACGGGGCCTTACACTTTTTTTTTACTATTGTTTTTTACAGTGGTTTCTTCTTCTGTATTGTGTTAGTGTGTTTTTTTTATTGACATTTTTATAATTTTTTACAATAAATCTTTCTATTTATTGCAATATTTTATTTTTTTTGTTAGCCCTGTTGGGGGCTTTGGTGAGATTTCAGGGGTCTTAACAGACATGAGATTCCCCAGTCCTTTATCTGCAGCCTCAGCTAAAATGAATAGACAGAAGCTCAGTGATCACTGACTCTGTTCATTTGGAAAAGGTAGGAGCCGGGTTTAGAAGCTCCTAACTCCGCTCTCCATCCTGACAGATCAAAGACAGAGTGGAGGAGGACATTGAGGGAGACATGGAGCCCGGAGGGGGAGAGCAGCAAGAGGGGGACACCGACCACGGAGCACAGACATTAGCAGCTCGGAAGGGGACAAGGACCCGGAGAGGGAGAGCAGTATGGAGGGGGACACACAGTACGGAGGGGGAAAAGAACCCGGAGGGGGACACACAGCACGGAGGGGGACAAGGACCCGGAGGGGGACACACAACCACGGAGGGGGACACACAGCACGCAGGGGGACATACAGCAAGGAGGGGGAGAGCAACATCACGGAGGAAGACACGGGACACATAGCGTGGAGGAGGACAGCAGCAACACAGAGGAGGACACAGGGACAGTAAGTGGTGATCGGTGCGGCTTTGGGGCGAGTTACAAGCACCGATGTATACATTTCTCTAAAGCATCTGAAAATGGGGGGGGGGGGGTCCGGTGAGAAGCTGTCAGGCTTTATTGAAATGTATACAGGCAGATCGGTGCATGTAACTGTTTTTTTTCCCCTTGCACCTGATATTCTTTACAAAGTGAAGCTTTACCGCATTAACTAAGCGCTGGTGAAAATAAGTGCAACTGCATTTATAAAGTGCACAGTCTATTTGCCTTTAGTAAATCAACCCCCTAAGTGACATATGTGGGGCTAGGGATCTGCATTCCTGCTGTTGCCAGGTGTGCCCAGCCTATTGTATTAGGGTGTGCACCCCAAAGCTCAAACACATATGCGTGTGTGTGCATGTGAATACATATTGACAGTGCCAGTAAAGCAATTGATGGTGTCAGTAGTTTTATTTATTTTATTATTTTCTAAAAAAAAAATGTAATTACAATTTATTTAAGAGCCCTGTTGGGTTTGGTGATCAGGAGTCTAAACGGGGGGAATCTGTACCACACAGGGTGATTAGGATGTGCCCAGGCACATATGGCACACCTTGTGCGCACGCCTATGGTTGCCATAATAAAGACCCCACACGCCCCACTAGACTTTTTTTTTTATACTATGGGGAAGGCAGCAGGATGTGCCGGAACACACATTGGGAACACCTAAACCCCCAAGCGAACAGACACAGAGTGAGAGAGTATGGTAGGTAGACCTCAGTGTTGGAATATCCAGGACATGTAAGAAGCCTGGGGCTGACAAAGCCCACCAGGAGGAAAGTATAAATAATATATAATGTTTGGGTGGACTGACACTCTAAATAGGGCTGCCAATCCAAACATGTCTACACTTAAATTGCTGCTCGTCTTAAATGTAAGCTTTTAAAAATGAGAGTACGTTATCAGACAAGCACCGAATGCAGTACACAGAATAATTAGGACTTTATAGAACAGAAGGGCTGGCACTGAAAACCACGGACAAACCACGAGCTGTCCCTGGAAATCAAGGTCTTTGGGTGACTATGAAATCTTCTCTGCAGTCTGGTAACCTTTTGTGTGCTGGGGAGAGAAATATTATTGCAGCATTTATCAGGAGAAGATTGTACTGCAGCAGAAGAAGAATGTCGAATGAAAGAATTATGTGCCGTAGACAAGAACAAGGGCTGGGCATCAAACAATGAAGTTTTTTTTGTGTGTGTGTTTTTTCTTTTAATTTGCTTTTCGTGTCTGACAGAAGAGATATCACTCTGCCTCCCAACCTCTCCCAGCAACACCTGTGTCAAGATTACAATTCACCAATAAGCACTTCGAACCACCATGTGCCCGCCAATCCGGTTGTGGCAGAAGTTGCTGTTTACCAATCCAGTGTGCTCTGATTGGTAGGAGTGGGCAGGAGCTAGCAGCTGATTGGTTGCTGTTTGTGTATGGGGGGAAATTTGCAAGGTTTCTGTGTCTGGACTGAAAATACAAGTGCGGAGGAACATTGGGCATACAGCGTTAACCCCTTCAACCAGTGCTGAGAGGTAGCAACGCACGCGCTGCTGTTTTACGACTAAAAATGCACCAAGACAGAGGGGAATTTAACGCCAGACAAGCTGATGAAGGCTTTTTATACACCCACACTCATATATCATGTAAATTAACAAAACATACCGTATTTATCGGCGTATACCGTGCACTTTTTCCCTTAAAATAAGGGGAAAATCGTGGGTGCGCGATATACGCTGATACCCGCTTCCCGCACTCAGTTTGAACTGAGCCACCGACATATACCGAGTGCAGTACACTCGGGTACATTCAGCCAGGCTCGGCTTCGCTCGTGCTCACGCATATAGGTCACAGAGCGTGAGCACGAGCGAAGCCGAGCCTGGCCAAATGTACCCGAGTGTACTGCACTCGGTATATGTCGGCGGAGGCGTTCAAACTGAGCGCAGGAAGCGGGGATTCGACTGGAGAAGCTGGGAGGACACCACTGGAGCCGAAGATGGACGCCGGACTGGACGATAGACGCCGCGCAAGACACCAAAACTGTAAGTACTAAAATGTTTTTTTTACAGGTCCACATTAGGGGTGCGCGCTATACGCCAGAGCACGCAATACTCCGATAAATACAGTAGATGATTAAATCTTAAAGCGGTTGTATACCCGAGATAAATTTTTTATTTTTTTTTCACCTGAAAGGCAAAAGCCATAATGAGCTAGTATGCACCGCATACTAGCTTATTATGAAATATTACCTCGGAACGAGGGTGAAGAGAACTTACCTGGTCCACGCCGAGCAGATGTCATCTTGACTCGGCGTGTCTTCCGGATATGTCGCCACTCCCGCGCATGTGCGCGGGAGACTTCAATTCAGCAAGGTCCGGCGGCTGCCGACCCTTTAGCCGAGGATCCCAGCTGCGCATTCGGGGGGAATATCTCCTAAACCGTACAGGTTTAGGAGATATTCTTTATACCTACAGGTAAGCCTTATTATAGGCTTACCTGTAGGTACAAGTGGTAGTAAAGTCTTTACTTTACTTTACTACCACTTTAACTCCAGGCACCAGAAGAAAAAAAAATCCTTCTAGTGGGGCCTCTCTGCAGTGCAAGGTTGAAATGCTCAGTAGGTCTAGGTGTTGAGGGTTAAGCTGTAACACTTACCTTATTCCTCACTCCGGCAGGCTTCCTCTACGCTGTGCAACTCCATGTTTAGTATAAGTAGACATGTGCAATTTGTTTCGTTCTGAATTTGTTTTTCAATGAAATTTGACAAATTCGTTAATTCGGAAATATTCAAATTAACGAAAATCTGTTTAAGGAATCTTTCTGAATATTGGGACATTCGAAAATCTGAAAATAGAACATTAGGAAATTCGACAATTCGGAAAAACGAGAATCCAAAAATTTGGAAATTTGAAAATGTTATATATATATATATCTTATATATTCGAAAATGAGAAATCTGAAATAATAACTGTGACAGACTCACCCGGGACAGAGGCTTTTGGAGGGGACTGAATGCTAGCCTCTTGCCTTGCGATTATGGGCCCTGGCATTTGGGGGAACGGTGCTCTTTGTGAGCTGTATGCCTGGGGACCCTGTATATGACATATTAGAGTGTCTGATTCATACTGTTGGGACATACAGTGTAAGGAGATGCTAATGCCATCACCTCCAGCCATCTGTCTGTTCTCTGTGCTAATTGACCCTGCTATTGTGTGAAGATGTCCTGTGTTTACAGTTATGAAAATGTGTATTGTACAGCAGGTGAGCGAAGAGACGTGACATCTACCCTGAAAGGTAATATCTATGAGTCACCTAGTCTGGGTAAATGATTAGTTAATTAGCTAATGTTAATTTAGGTTCTGGTTACCTCCTCTTTAACTGTATATAAGGATGTACTCTTGGTTCTAATAAACACTCCATGTTCAGCAGACAAACAAGTCTCGTCTCATTGTGTGCTTGAGCTGGAATATCTGATATCTATATCCAGACTGATAGGAAGCGGTATATGACGGAAGCACTCAAGCGGAGTGTGGGACGTTCCATTACAATTATAGATATTGGAATTTCCTTTCAAATTTGGCTGTTAGTGAACATAATGAATACGAATTTATCCGAAGTTACGAATTATCCGAAATGTATTCAAATAACACATTTATTCAAGGTTATGAATTATCAGAAATAACGAATGTCGCATCTAAACGAATGGAATGTAACAAATTTATAATAATAAATAATAATAATAATAATAAAAACTTTGTATTATTACTATTAATTTTAATTATTAATTTGTTACGTTCCATTCATTTAAATGCAACATTCGTTATTTTGGATAATTCATAATTTCGGGTAAATTCGTATTTGTTATATCCTTTAACAGCCAAATTTGAAAGAAAATTTGAATACCTATAATTTAATAGTTATCATTAGCTAGTTAGTGAGTTATTATTTCGGATTTTCAAATTTGCGAATAAGCACTAAGGTTTGGTGTGAAACGCGTCAGCTTGTACCCCGTTTGCTATGGCATGTTTCCTGTGTGTTTCCTGAATTCATTTTTGGACTGCGGCTGTCCAGAAAGTTTTCTCTTCATTTTGCATAATTTCATGCATTGCCAGCACCCGTGGCTTTGGATCCGGTAAGGAGACCCTTGAGCGGTATCCTGGAGAGGTGATTTCTTCTTTTCATTGGGATTTTCATTCTTTTGATTTTTCGGAACTTCTTTTTTATTTTTGGATTTTCGAATATCCAAATTTTAGAATTTCTGAATTCAAATTTTCGTGTTTTTCGGATTTCCAAATTTAGATTAGATTTTCTAATTTATGAATTTTAATACGTTCAGATTTCTAATTTCTCAAATCATCAAATTTATGATTTTTTTCAAAATAATGAATTTCGATCATAACCAATGATAGGAACAATTAAAAAATAAAAATAAAACATGAAATAAAAAATGTTTTTTGGGCAGTGCACATGTCTAAGTATAAGCAGCTGACAGCACTAAAATAAATTTGGTAATTTGCCATTTATAGATAAGGAACAGGTCCACTTAAATTTTATTTATTTTTTTAAAGATATTTTTATTGAATTTTTTTTACAAAACCAACAATACAACACATACAGAAACAAAACTTAAACAACACAGAACATACATCGGCAGTAGTTTGCTCCTTGATCACTCCATACTATTATCAACAGCATAGTTATACAAAAGTCAAAAGTCAGAGTAGAAAGGTACATACAACAAAGTATAAAAGGTAGTATTACCCCCTTGTGGGATTGCACATTAAGGTCACTCTAGCAGATGAAGACTGCACCACCAACATCCCTATTTACGGCTGTATAGGAGATAGGGTCAGGGGGCTAGCCAGCCACCTGCCCCAAATCTTATCAAAGGACTTATTTATTTTCCTAATTTCAAAATTAAGCTTGTAAAGCCGTAGGGCGTCATTGACCAGTTTCAACCATAGGTCCCTTGTCGGGGTCGCCGCTCCCTTCCAGGTCAACAGGATGGATTTCTTAGCATAGAAATATAGGATTCGAAGCAATTTTTTGACCCGGGAGGGAACCGCGAGGTCACCAAAGACCCCCAACAGACAGTTTTTAGGGTCCAGTATATTGGGGAGTTCCAAGGCAGAAGAGAGGAAGGATCCTGTATCTCTCCAGAAGTCTCGTATAACTGGGCAACTCCAAAAGCAGTGGATAAAATCAGCCACCTGCCCACATCCGCGGAAACAATCCGCCGAGGCCAGTATGCCCATTCTGGGCATCCTGGCCGGGGTCAAGTGCGATTGGTGAAAAAAATGTAATTGGATCACCCTGTCTCTGGAGGCTATAACGGAGGTCTTAAAAGTATCACAGAACTCAGTCCAGTCATCTTCCGTCATGGTAATATCTAGGGATTCCCACTTGCTCTGCGCTGCCTTAAATCTAGGATTAGAGTTCACCGTTAAGGCTAAGTAATAGGTAGAAATGAGTTTTGTTCGGTCTGGGGAACGCAAAAGCTTTTCTAGGTCAGGAATCGCCAGTGGGTTGTCCAAGGAGCCAAACTGGGCTCACGCAGCATGTCTTAGCTGGTAATAAAAGAAGAAATAATTGGGCGGAAGTCATCTCTCAACTGGGTAAAGGACTTAAAGCCTTCTGAGGTACACTTAAAAATTTTACTTTTAAAAAATGATATTCGATGTGGGGTACAAGAGCGTACATGAAAGAGTAATCTCAGTACAGAATGTCTCCTCTGGCCAACTCTAGAGCTAAACCAGAGTCTCGCTTAACATCACTAAGGCAACAAATATAATAATAAATGAAGGTCAGTAATGAAGTTCAGCTCATAGAAATGAATGTAGAGCTCAGAATTTACATCACATTGTCATCTTGTTACTGTACAGTTACATAGAATCTGCAGTGTTTACCAAAGGATCCTTGGAGTGTATTTATATTAGGGCTGTTACTGATCAAAATTTTTGTGTTCGATTAATCGTTTTGTTTTTTAATCGATTAATCGACTAATTTCGATTAATTATAACGCACATACAGATCCAACTACTTTTAGCTGCTCTCCTTGCAGGCTGATTCCCAGTGCAGCTACTGGAAAAATGGATAGCAGGATACAAAAAACACACAAAGGCAGCGCTCGATGGGAATAGCATTAAAACTTTTATAGTCTTCAAGTAGGTAACCAAATAAATATTGCACTGGAGATAAAATCGATGTAGCTACATAAACTGTAAAAATGGTGCGAGTAATACCAAACGGTACCAAAACCAGTCATAAAAACATGTAGCTAAGTATGATACTGGTATAAAAATGTGTACAATGATACCACTGCTGAATCCAGATGAGGAGATGTTAACATCAGTCCGTCGGCATGTAGATGTCCCATGAAGGGAACTATCACAACTCCCAGTGGATGGATGTAGAATCCCAGGTTGATAGAGGGAAATGATAGAGGGAAGTGTAACAGTCCTTGTGTGTGGCAGATAGTAAGGTCCCGCTGGCATGCAAATATGAAGGCACAGCAAAGGAGCACTTCAGATGGACACAGCAAGCCCTGCCGGTGTCCGTGACATTACGGGATCTCCGACGGAACTCCCTAACGGCCTGGAAGCCTGTGGGGAGGTGAATACCAATCAAAATAATTTTAATCGATCAAAAAGATTTTGATCGATCAAAAAAATTAAAGATTAATCGATTAATTAAAAGTTAATTTGCACAGCCCTAATTTATATACAGTGCTTTGCAAAAGTATTTGGCCCCCTTGAACTTTGCAACCTTTTGCCACATTTCAGGCTTCAAACATAAAGATATAAAACTGTAATTCTTTGTGAAGAACCAACAACAAGTGGGACACAATCATGAAGTGGAACCAAATTTATTGGATATTTCAAACTTTTTTAACAAATAAAAAACTGAAAAATTGGGCGTGCAAAATTATACAGCCCCCTTAAGTTAATACTTTGTAGCGCCATCTTTTGCTGCGATTACAGCTGTAAGTCGCTTGGGGTATGTCTCTATCAGTTTTGCACATCGGGGGACTGACATTTTTGCCCATTCCTCCTAGCAAAACAGCTCAAGCTCAGTGAGGTTGGATGGAGAGCGTTCGTGAACAGCAGTTTTCAGTTCTTTCCACAGATTCTCGATTGGATTCAGGTCTGGACTTTGACTTGGCCATTCTAACACCTGGATATGTTTATTTTTGAACCATTCCATTGTAGATTTTGCTTTGTTTTGGATCATTGTCTTGTTGGAAGACAAATCTCCGTCCCAGTCTCAGGTCTTTTGCAGACTCCATCAGGTTTTCTTCCAGAATGGTCCTGTATTTGGCTCCATTCATCTTCCCATCAATTTTAACCATCTTCCCTGTCCCTGCTGAAGAAAAGCAGGCCCAAACCATGATGCTGCCACCACCATATTTCACAGTGGGGATGGTGTGTTCAGGGTGATGAGCTGTGTTTCTTTTACGCCAAACATACATTTTTGCATTGTTGCCAAAAAGTTCAATTTTGGTTTCATCTGACCAGAGCACCTTCTTCCACAAGTTTGGTGTGTCTCCCAGGTGGCTTGTGGCAAACTTTAAACGACACTTTTTATGGATATCTTTAAGAAATGGCTTTCTTCTTGCCACTCTTCCATAAAGGCCAGATTTGTGCAGTATATGACTGATTGTTCTCCTATGGACAGAGTCTCCCACCTCAGCTGTAGATCTCTGCAGTTCATCCAGAGTGATCATGGGCCTCTTGGCTGCATCTCTGATCAGTCTTCTCCTTGCATGAGCTGAAAGTTTCAAGGGACGGCCAGGTCTTCGTAGATTTGCAGTGGTCTGATACTCCTTTCATTTCAATATTATCGCTTGCACAGTGCTCCTTGGGATGTTTAAAGCTTGGGAAATCTTTTTGTATCCAAATCCGGCTTTAAACTTCTCCACAACAGTATCTCGGACCTGCCTGGTGTGTTCCTTGTTCTTCACGATGCTCTCTGCGCTTTAAACGGACCTCTGAGACTATTACAGTGCAGGTGCATTTATACGGAGACTTGATTACACACAGGTGGATTCTATTAATCATCATTAGTCATTTAGGTCAACATTGGATCATTCAGAGATCCTCACTGAACTTCTGGAGAGAGTTTGCTGCACTGAAAGTAAAAGGGGCTGAATAATTTTGCACGCCCAATTTTTCAGTTTTTTATTTGTTAACAAAGTTTGAAATATCCAATAAATTTCGTTCCACTTCATGATTGGGTCCCACTTGTTGTTGATTCTTCACAAAAAATTACAGTTTTATATCTTTATGTTTGAAGCCTGAAATGTGGCAAAAGGTCGCAAAGTTCAAGAGGGCCGAAGACTTTTGCAAAGGCACTGTAGACCTTCGCCACATTTCCCACAATGGCCAACAAATCATTTGCTGCATTTCTAAAGCACATTCTCCAAATTGAGAACAATTTGCCAGCATCTGTGCTGGTTCTTCAGTGCGGTTAGTTACTTATTGTACTAGTCACCCTATTTATGTGACTTTAGTCATAAATACCTTTAAAGCAGCGTTCCACCCAAAAGTGGAACTTCCGCTTAAACCACTCCTCGCCCCCTTACATGCCACATTTTTTTTGTGGGGGGGGGGGGGGGGGGGGGGGGTGGGGGCTTCAGTAGGAATGGGACTTCCTGTCCTACTTCCTCCTTCTGCCCAGGGACCGCTTAGGCAATACGTCATATGACCTACGGCAGCCCCTCCCTGTAGGCGATCAACTGGGACACGTGACATGTCCACTCAGGTAGAGAAACGCCGCTCGCGCATTCGCAGTGAGTGCCCGGCCGTGAAGCCGAAAGCTGTCACGGCCTGGTGCCCACAGTTAGAATGGAACAGGTAAGTGTCTGTTTATTAAAAGCCAGCAGCTATGCTTTTTGTAGCTGCTGACTTTTAATAAACATAAAAAAAGTCTGGAACTTCGCTTTAACCACTTCAGCCCCAGAAGATTTGGCTGCCCAATGACTGGGCCATTTTTGTGTGATTCGGCACTGCATCGCTTTAAATGACAATTGCGCAGTTATGCGATGTTGCTTCCAAACAAAATTGACATTCTCTTTTTCCCCCACAAATAGAGCTTTCTTTTGGTGGTGTTTGATCACCTCTGCGGTTTTTATTTTTTGTGCCATAAACAAAAAAAAGAGAGCCAAATTTTGAAGAAAAAAATATTTTTTTACTTTTTGCTATAATAAATATCCCCAAAATATATATAAAAAAACAAATTTCTTTCTCAGTTTAAGCCGATACGTATTCTTATACATATTTTTGGTAAAAAAAATCACAATAAGCTTATTTTGATTGGTTTATGCAAAAGTTATAGCGTCTACAAAATAGGGGATAGTTTTATGGCATTTTTATTATTATAATGTTTTTACTAGTAATGGCGGCGATCTGCGATTTTTATCAAGACTGCGACATTATGGCGGACACATCAGACACTTTTTGACGCTATTTTGGGACCATTGTCATTTATACAGCGATCAGTGTTATAAAAAATGCACTGATTACTGTGTAAGGGCTCTTTCACATGGGGCGGATCAGTAATGTTTGCTCAGCGGGGATCGCTCCATTGATCCCCGCTGAGCCGGCGGATGACAAGGCGGTCCCTGCACACTGTGCGGGGACCGCCCTGTCTTTTCTCCGCTCTCCCCTATGGGGGGATCGGATGAACACGGACCGTATGTCCGTGTTCATCTGATCCGCCAGCCAGAAGGAAAAGTAGGTTTTTCCTCCGTCACACTTTGGCGGATCAGAGTGGGTCGGATGTCAGCGGGCATGTCACCGCTGACATCCGCGGCTCCATAGAGGAGCACGGAGTGCCCGTTCAGGTCCGCATAAAAAAACGGCAGGCGGATCTGAACAGACGCTCCGTGTGAAAGAGCCCTAAATTACACTGGTAGTGAAGGGGTTAACCACCAGGGGATGAGGAAGGTGTTAAAGTCTGTCCTAGGGAGTGATTCTAATTGTGTGGGGGCTGGTCTACGAGTGACACGACATTGATCACTGCTCCCGATGACAGGGAGCAGTAGATCACTGTCATGTCACTAGGCCGAACAGGGAAATGTCTTGTTTACATAGGCATCTCCCCGTTCTGCAGCTCCGTTACACGTCCCACGGTTTTACGTTGCTTGCAGCAGGGGCACGCGCACCCACACAGCGTCAATTTCAAAGCAACATACAGGTATGTTGCTTTGCGCAGCCGTGCCATTCTGCCGACGTATATGTACAGTTGGCTTTGTTTATTGAGCCTCTTAAAGTGTTACTAAACCCACATCAATAAAATCAGTCTGTATATTCAGTAAAGCATGCTTGTTATACTCACTGTGGAACCTCACTGAGGGGTTAATCCTCTACATTGTGTAAAAAGGCTGTTTGTCTTCCACAGTCCCCAAACCATTTTTTGGGGAGAGTGCATGTGATCAGCATAGGGCCAATTAGCACTGTCCAGACAGAGGATCAGGGGTCATGCAGCCTTATAAGACCATCAGAGGAGATTGAAAATTCCTCCTACAAGCTTTACAGGGGTTGTAAAGGTACAACTTGTTTTCCTAAATAGCTTCCTTTACCTTAGTGCAGTCCTCTTTCACTTACCTCATCCTTCCATTTTGCTTTTAAATGTCCTTATTTCTTCTGCGAAATCCTCACTTCCTGTTCTTCTGTCTGTAACTACACACAGTAATGTGAGGCTTTTTCCCTGGTGTGGAGTGTCGTGCTCGCCCCCTCCCTTGGACTACAGGAGAGTCAGGACGCTCTCTGCGTTGCAGATAGAGAAAGGAGCTGTGTGTTAGTGAAGTCCTTTTTAGTCTGCATCATTTCAAAAGGCAGGAACAGACACTCAGTAACCTCTTTGTTATACAAAATAGATACAGAGATTCACAATTATCAAATACAAACACAACATGTACCACTACCACAAAAACAACACATCTGTCATCTGAAATCTGAGATAAGCTCAGGGTACCCCCACACTGAACCAGCACAGACAGCTTGAGAAGTCTCCTTTACATCATAGTGAAGGTCACTTGTTCATTCATGAATAATTGCCCAAGGGGATAACCTCCTCTTAATGAATGTAAAATCCAGGATGGTGCAGCCGTTCCTCCTCTAACCCCAAAGGGTGCTTTCACGTGACACGTTATTGATAAACGATAATACGCTGGGGTTCCCCATCCTTATTTCTCCCAGTTGCTTATCCTTATAAAAAGCTTACCTTTCCCCGTAAGTTTTATGTAAGTGCAGGTATCACTAAATACAAAGTTCAAACATACAGTGAAACCTCGGATTACGAGCATAATTTGTTCCAGGAGAATGCTCGTAATCCAAATATCAAAGTGAATTTCCCTATTGAAGTCAATGGAAATAAAAATAATTTAATCCGCATTGACTTCAATGACTTCAATACCGCATGCTGCCACAGGTGGGGGGCACCAGAGAGCCTCGGGAACACACGAAAAGGCCCGAGGACAGCTCGGCTGACCTTGGAAAGGCTTGGGAACGCTGTATTTCCGAATCTTTCCGAACGACGACATTTGGCCATGCTCGACTCCCGTTCCCCCCCCCCCACCTTAGGCCAAACGCGGTACTGCATACCGCGTTGGCTTGAATCCTGCTCGTTTTGCAGGACAAACCGAGTTAGGATTTAAAAAAATACTGTGCTCGTATCGCGAAGCGCAATCAGAGGTTCCACTGTATATCTATTAGTTGGCAGCAATTTTTCAGCATATCCACCCCACCCCCCGCTCAACAACTTTGGCGGATGGATGTATTCCTCGGCACCCCCCCCCCCTCAACAACTTCGGCGGATGGATTTAATTCTCAACAAATTCGATGCTCCAGAGGGCTTCTTCACTGCAGCTGTGTAAAATTACTAAAGGCGGCTGCCCCCCCCCCCCCACTCAACAACTTCAATAGGTCGGTCGGCGGTTCCAGCCCCCCCCTCCCGCAACAACTATGATCGGTCGGCGGTAACAACCCACCCCCCGCTTCTCTGCTCTAGGGGGCCCTTTCGATTATTAAGACCAGGGGCCCCCACCACCCTAAGTCCTGCCCTGACTATGTATAGGTAGCCCACTTTAATCACCTTCTTTTGCAATATCCACTTGCAAAAGTTTCCATTTCTAACAAGCTGCATTTGTTATATCATCCGGCCATAAACCATCACACCAGCATGTTTCGCTCGCACAGTATGCTTCATCAGGTTGCTACTGTGCATGCTCAAGGTCCTTTATTTTCTTCTACTTAAAGTGGAACTTCGCTCTCCCAATCAACATTGATTTGTTTTAATTCTCATACTGCTAGCATTAGTACATAGATAGGAAAGTATATCATATTTACTTGTTTTAAACTGCTTTTTTTTTACATTTCTTCAGTTACTTCCTGGTTTCTTGCCTAGGCAAATTATGTCATACACCCCAGCAGACTTTAGGAGAGGAGGAGGGTCTTTCTCAGCTAAGCACACTCTCCTGCATGCATGCTTGAGCTAAGGGCAGATGGATTCCAGGCGGTAAATGCTATATGAATCATTTGCCCTTACTCAAGATGGCCATGGCCAGAAATAGTAAATTGGTATTTTTCAAACAAAATAAAGCATGTAGACATTGATGGATGGGGGACGTTTGTTTTGATTATTAAAAATGAATTAAATAGTGCTTTGGATTTGTGGTGCTCAGATGCAGTGAAGATCTGCTTTATTACTATGACACTTTCCCTGTCCTTCTAATCCTATATTAACATACACACCAGAGATTACCCCCATTCCTATTGTGGAAAGATTCCCAATTTCAGCTCACGATTCAAACATTTAGGGCCAGATTCTCAGAGGCGTTACGACGGAGTATCTCAGATACCCCGTCGTATCGCCTTTTTTTTTGTCTCGTATCTATGCGAGTGATGCTTAGCATCACTTTTGCATAGATATGCTTCTACATCCGACAAGTGTAATACAATTACACTTTCGGATCGTAGGTGTAATGACAACTCCGGCCACTAGGTGGCCTTTACGTTGTTTTTTCATTTGCATATGCAAATGAAGTAGTACGCCGATTCTCGATCGCTTTTACGCCGCCCCGTCGTCGCGTACGTCGTTTACGAACTCGTAAGGTTACCCCAGCTTCTATGTGGAGTAACCTTACGAGGTCCCGTCGGATGCCGTCGTGTCCCGTCGGACGCCATGTTAAGTATGGCGTCGGGTCAGCGTCGGCTTTTTCCGTCGCTTACGTCGTTTTACTAACTCGTTCGCGAATAGGGACTTGCGTAAATGACGCTCACGTCGTTTTGACGTCGGTTTCAACGACGCTTCCCGACGTGAGCTGGAGCATGCGCACTGGGCTTTTTCCCCGGCTGGCGCATGCGCAGTTCGTGCGACGCGGGGGCGCGCTTAATTTAAATACAAGCCGCCCCATTTGAATTGCGCGGGTTTACGCTTGGCGATTTACGAGACGCCAACGCAAACTACGGAGCAAGTGCTTAGAGAATAAAGCACTTGCTCTAGTACGCAGCGGCGGCGTAGTGTAAATGGCTTACGCTACGCCGCCGCAAATATATGAGAATCTGGCCCTTTGGCTGCAAGGTTGAACACTTGTAAGTCCAGGAGGTTTTTCTTTGTAAGAAGATATGGTCAAGGTCACCTCTGTGGGATTTATTTCAAGTTGATAAACTCCTTTTGCCCATTAGGGGTTTAATATGACTTGATGTAAAATATTAGGACACTGGACTCTTATCACTACCTGAACATACGTCTCTTAAATGCTCCGTAATCTTAATTCTTACCTGCCCTTTATCTTCACCATATATTTTACATTGCAGGGACAAATGAATTCATACACAACTCTAGTTGTTGAACAGTTTATTAGGCTGTACTATACTGTACTGTACTGCTTAGAATCATCACAATTTAAAAAAGCTTCCCCTACTTCAACAAGCTTACATATGGAGCACCTGCCACTTATAAACACCACACCCCAGATGACGTGTAATAGCATGAAACGCGTCGGGAGGTCTCCATTGCCGCCTCATCTATATTCTTATATGCGCTGCATTTTTTCAACATTCATGTGCAACCATCTTTTAAATTTCACTATTTCATACGAGATTACGCTATGTTGCCTCCGCTCTCTTTCTCCATCTCCTTCCACCATTGATTCATACTGAGGGCAAGTTGTGTGCAATCTACATTGGTCGAATCTGCTATGGTTGATGATCGGGTGTATTGATCCATTCCCTATAAGGACGCTCCTGCCGTTCATATCAGTTTTCACACTTGTTTGACTCATAAGAGATTGAAATTTCTTTGAGTCCACGGGCTCTGGTAAGCCTGCAATCCTATTGGTGGAGAGTTAATATGTTATACACAAGAAGTCACGTTTATGTTATGAATCACTTCAAAGCTTGAGTTCCAGAACACTTGGTGGACTATTCATTTATGTTTACATATAATTTGTCTATGGACTCACTTATTCTCACATCTGTTTGTCACTGTGAGAGATCCTTATGTATGGTATTATATATACACTGTTTGCATACAGTGAGTGATCACTATTTATGTTAATTTTTGATACAATCATTTCATTATTTATTGTATTGTTTTGAGCACTACACTAAGGCCCCGTACACAGGCAGACAGCGCGCTGACGTGGTGGTGACGTGGCGGTGACGTTGACGCCGTCACGTCACCGCACCAGGAAGTAAATTAATTCCGCGCATGTGTCGAATCCATTCAACGCATGTGCGAGCAGATATGTCTGCTGGTTAGCGTACTAACCAGCAGACATATCTGTCCGACGGGTTTCCAGTCGACAGATTTGAAAGCATGCTTTCAAATCTGTCGGCTGGCCAAATCCGTCTGTTTGCCCGTACACACGATCGAATCTGTCTGCTGAAACGGTCCGTCAGACCGTTTCCAGCAGACAGATTTGATCGTGTGTACGCGGCCTTACACATCACATATCTTCTTTGCTTTTTTTCAATTAGCCGTGTGAGCAGCTACACCATTTACTGGCAGTGCAGGGTTACTTACAGCTATTTTCTCACTTATAAACATCCCTTTTATTCTACAACTTTTCTTTCCTGAGGGTTGGCATTTACTCCATAACAAAAGATACCAGGGGCCAGATTCTCAGAGGCGATACGACGGTGTATCTCAGATACACCGTCGTATCTCAATGGGTATCTATGCGTGTGATTATTAGAATCACTTACGCATAGATACACTAATAATCCGACAGGTGTAAAAGAATTACACCGTCGGATCGTAGATGTAATGTCAACGCTGGCCGCTAGGTGGCCATAACGTTGTTTTCTCATTTGCCTATGCAAATGAGCCTAATACGCCGATTCCCGAACGATTTTACGTCGCCCCGTCAAAGTTTACATCGTTTCCGTAAGGTTTGCGCAGCGTAAAGATAAAGCAGCCCGAAGGTGGCGCATCCTATGTTAAGTATTGCCGTCGTTCCCGCGTCGCCATTTGAAAATTTTACGTCGTTTGCGTAAGACGTCCGTGAATGGGGCTGGACGCCATTAACGTACACGTCTAAAACACTGACGTCCTTGCGACGTCATTTTGCGCAATGCACGTCGGGAAGTTTTTGGGACGGCGCATGCGCCGTACGTTCGGCGCGTGAACGCGCCTAATTTAAATGCTCAACGCCCCCTACCCGGCTCATTTGAAGTACGCGGGCTTGCGCCGGGGGATTTTCGCTACGCCGCCGCAACTTTACAGGTAAGTGCTTTGAGAATAAAGCACTTGATCTAGTACGTTGCGGCGGCGTAGTGTAAATGCCTAACGCTACGCCGCCGGGGATTCTTTGAGAATCTGGCCCTATAAATGTATTCCTCTCCTTGACATTACAACAGGCTATGGTCCTACTTTGCTATCTACCACTGTGTCTAGAAGCTGATTTTTTTAAATCTCCTTTACATTATTCCATTATTTATTGTATGTAACTATGGGGGTTATTTCAGAAACGCAAATCCACTTTGCACTAGAAGTGCACTTGGAAGTGCAGTCGCTGTAAATCTTAGGCGCCGTACACACGGCCGAGGTTCTCGCTGAAAACCAGCGAGAACCTCGCTGGAATGCACATTCCAGCGAGGACCTCGGCCGTGTGTACGGTCTCAGCGAGCTTCCCGTCGGGAAGCCCGTCGAGCCGAAATAGAGAGCACGCTCTCTATTTCCTCGACGGCCCGCCTGGAAGAATGGCTGGTTGCCATTCCCGACGGGCGGGTCGCCGAATTCGACGGCTGGGAGAGAACCTCGACGGGCGGAACGATGTGTTCTGCCCGTCGAGGTTCTCTGCCGTGTGTACGGCACCTTAGAGGAAGATCTGACATGAGGGGAAGCTCTGCTGATTTTATCATCCAATCCTGTGCAAGCTAAAATGCTGTTTTTTATTTTCCTTGCATGTCCCCCTCGGATCTACAGCGACTGCACTTCCAAGTGCGCTTTCAGTGCATTTTCAAGTGCACTTTGCATTTGTAGTGCAAAGTAGATTTGCCTTTAGTAAATAATCCCCTATATAACTATGTAGCAACAATTCCACAGTCCTCCTCACCGTCCTTACTTTACTCTACTCGGTCAGAGGCAGTTGCTCTTCTAAAACCTTGCCAAATCTTTTTTGGGGACACACTGACAATTCCTTTGATTTACTTACAAAGTGTTCGTGACACCATTGATCTTTTTCTGAGTAAACCAAGCTTGTGTACGAGGCTTTTAGGTTTCTCGTCTGGAAATCTTCCCATAATCTCGACAAGAAAAATAGAGATCCTGCTTTCTATTTTTTCGTCAGGATTCTTGTTGGCCTGTTTCCCGACGAAATGTGTATACTTACCTGTTGCCGTGGAAACCCGCGCATGCTCGATATGACTTTGAGGAATGCGTGGTAGCTTCCACGGCATAGGTAGGGTGAAGCAAGATGGCGGCGACGGCATCGAATGTGATGAACGCATGCTCGTCGTTCGCAATGACGTCACTGCATTCTTGCGAAAGGACTGTGTGTACACTCGCGGCAAGAGATTCTTGCCAAGAATCTAGTCAGGAAAAGCAACGGTCACCAGTCATCTCTATGACCATCACGCCTGGGTACCCGGAAGTAAACAAAGCCGCGATTGCGGCTAGTAAGCAATACTAAGCATGAGATTGTGACATTTTTTTCACGATCTCATGCTTTCCAGCCTGGAGGAGAGAGGCGGGGTCTTATTGACCCTGCCTCTCTCCATAAAGAGGACCTGTCATCCTATTACAAGGATGTTTACATTCCTTGTAATAGGAATAAAAGTGATAAAACATATTTTTTTTTTAAAGTGTAAAAAAAAATAAGTAAAACATTTTTTTTTTTAAATTAAAACGCCCCTGTCCCCGGTAGTTTGCGAGCAGAAGCGAACGCACACGTAAGTCTCGTCTACATATGTAAACGCTGTTCAAACCACATATGTGAGGTATCGCCGCATGCCTTACCGTGCCAGCAACAATTCTCACACTAGACCTCCTCTGTAAATCTAAACTGGTAACCTGTAAAAATTGTCAAAATGTCGCCTATGGATATTTTTAAGTGCCGAAGTTTGGCGCCATTCCATGAGTGTGCGCAATTTTAAAGCATGACATGTTAGGTATCTATTTACTTGCTGTAACATAATCTTTCATATTTTACAAAAAAATTAGGCTAACTTTACTGTTTTCTTATTTTTTAATTCATGAAACCATTTTTTTCAAAAAAAAGGCGTTTGAAAAATTATTGCCAAATACCGTGCAAGATAAAATGTTGGAATAACCGTTGTTTTATTCCCTAGGCCGCGTTCACAAGATCGAACATGTCTGCTGAAACTGGTCTGCAGACCAGTTTCAGCGGACATATCCGATCGTGTGTACGGCCTAGCGGACAGGTTTCCAGCAGACAAAAGTTTTAAAACATGCTTTAAAACTTGTCCGCTGGAAACTTGTCCGTCGGACATGTCCGCTGGTTAGTACGCCTAACCAGCGGACCGAAATCTCCCTCATGCCTCGAATGAATTTGACGCATGCGTGGAAGCATTTTACTTCCTGGTTTGCGGACGTCGCGGTGTCAACGTCACCGCCACATCACCGCGCTGTCTGTCCGCGGGGATTTTGGTTTGATCGTGTGTACCCACATCAGACCAAAACATCCCAGGAGACATGTCTCCTCGTGTGTACGCGCCCCTAGGGTGTCTGCTAAAAAACATATATAATGTTATGGGGTTCTGAGTAATTTTCTAGCAAAAGAATGATGATTTGTACATGTAGGAGAGAAGTGCCAGAATGGATATAAAAGCCCGGTATTGAAGTGGTTAAGAAATGTTAAATTCCGAGTCACACATTTATTCATTTAAGAAAAATCCTATTACCTAAAGTACAATGATTTTGAAAACAGACTGGAATATATGGCACTGTTGCCATTTTTTTTTACCACTGTATGATTGATCTTCACATTTTGCCATCTTATGATAACAGAACAATGGCACCCAATGTACATTTGCATTTCCTGTACCTAGAAGCATCATTTCAATATTAACCAAACCATCTCATGTGTAACATACTCATTCCTACGTAGATGACGTCTTCTGTGTTTTTATCCAAGAATAATTAGTTCCGACCATATTGTCCTCAATATTATTTTCAATTATCACTGTGGCGTGCATAATCAAAGCGTTTACATAGAAGTAGAATGCCACACAATAACACATCGGTATGATGTAATATTAAAATCCACTACACAAAGCACAGGCACATCCAGGGATCTGAGCACAGATAGTAACACACCGTTAAACACACACATAGTACACATCTCTTTCTTGGTGCTGTCAGTGCTATCTTTAGCTCTGACTTCATGCACTGCTGCTAGGATGCATCTCCCTGGTAACGCCGCAGCGTGCTCTATCCCATAATACTCCCATACACTCGCTGTTAGGCAATCATGTGACCTACAGGAAACAAGCGCAGGAGACAGCGCATCCCACTGGGGATAGTGTCTCCATAAACCACACGAACAAATCACTCCTCACTCACAGATCACTAAAGACACTTAATGCGACAGGTTTACAAAGACAGAGACAATGAAATCTGGATTATATGAAGCTTGATCCCATGATTATCTAAATTCCATCATTTTTGCACAACACAGTTATTCATCACTAATGCAGCTATGTTTTAGGATTCCGCCAAATGCAAACATTTAAACACCACTTCCATTATTTATAATTTGTATCACTACTAACAAGTCTGTATGTCATCTTGACAGTTAAATATATGATGCTGGTATGCTTAATGAGATACATGTTTACTACACTCTAACAAAGACATCTTCCTTTGTCTTCTTATATATACACCACAATTTAACTACAGTGGAACCTCGGATTACAAGCATAATCCGTTCCAGGGGAATGCTCGTAATCCAAAGTACTTGCATATCAAAGCGAGTTTCCCCATTGAAGTCAATAGAAACGGAAAAAAATTGTTCCACATCGACTTCAATGGCATGCAATACCGCATGCAGACAGACATAGGCGTGCGCACAGGGTGTGCCGAAGAGCCTCAGAACACACGGAAAGGCCTGAGGACAGCTTGACTGACCTTGGAAAACCTTGGAAAGACTCGGGAACTGAGTATTTTCGAGTTCTTCCGGGTATTTTCGAGTCCTTCGGCGCCATTCAGCTCTGCTCAGCTCCAGCACCCCCCCACCTCAGGCCAAATGCGGTACTGCACACCAATGTGGCTTTTTTCTGTGGAGCCTCGGAATACAAGCAAAAAAAAAAACAGTTCCAGGAGAATGCTTGTAATCCAAAGTACTCGCATATCAAAGCGAGTTTCCCCATTGAAAATAATTTGTTCCACATTGACTTCAATGGCATGCAGTACCATATGTGGCCAGAGGTGGGGGGCACCAGACAGACTCAAAAATACTCGGAGATCGTTCGGCTGCCCTTGAAAACCCCCCCCGGAAAAGGTTCGGAAACTGAGTATTCCCGAGTGTTTCCTAGTATTTCCGAATGGCCCCCGATCGGCTCCGGTGTCCCCGCACCTCTGGCCAAATGCAGTACTTGGATCCTGCTCCTTTTGTGAGACAACACTCGCAACATACCGCATGCGACCAGAGGTGGGGGGGGGGCACCAGAGAGCCTCAGGGACACACGGAAAGGCCCAAGAACAGCTTGGCTGACTATGGAAAACCTTGGAAAGGCTCGGGAATGGAGTATTTCCGAGTCTTTCCAAGCATTTACGAACTGAATCGGCGCCGGCACCCCCCACCTCAGACCAAACATGGTACTGCCCACCACTGTGGCTCAAATCCTGCTAGTTTTGCGAGACAACACTCGCAAACCATGTCAGGATTTTTAAAAATACAGTGCTCGTATTGCGAAACGCTTGTTAACCGCGTTACTCACAATACGAGGTTCCACTGTATTCTAAACCACAATATGTTACCATACTGTACCACAGGGCTTCTCAACTAGGGTTCCCTCAGAGGTTCCTAGAGCAATGAGCAATTTCTGCCTCTCGAAAAACTTCCCATTGACAACTACCTGTAATTTTTCCCAATGACCAAAAGTGTAAGGAGCATTCTTCCCACTGACCATCACACTAATGTATCATGACTAATGCCTCGTTTCCACTGAGCGGATCGGTTCGGTACGGTACGCTATTTAGGGGGTTTCTATTATGAAAGCGTGCCATAAAAGCGAACCGTACCGGACCATTCTGGGTCCTGCTTCAGATGTGGGGCCATAGAAAATGGAACGGTTTGGTTAGGGCGGACCTACAATACATCTCACTGATTGGTGGACATGCTATGCATTTTATTCTAAACCCTGTATGGTCCCGGATGGTCCGATTTGCAGTGGAAACGCTCAGCAGAATAGACCGGACCATTCTAAGCGCTCCAAACTGTAGCGACCCGAACCGTTCCGTTCAGTGGAAACGAGGCAATAGTAATTTTTAGCAGGGGTTTCCTGAGACTGGAAAGTTATTTCAAGGGTTCCTCTGTGTTGAAAATGTTGAGAAAGGCTGATATACTGTATGTCATGTTATTGTTTTACATACAGCACTATTCTCCTCTATATATAAATTATCTGGTTTCTCTACAAAAATATATTATCCAAGATACAGTATATCATACACACTCACCGGTCACTTTATTAGGTACACCTGTTCAATTGCTTGGTAACACAAATTGTTAATCAGCCAATCACATGGCAGGTGAAGACAATTTGGTGGTGAAGACAATTTGAAGATCAAACCGAGCATCCCCTGGAGAAGGAAGGGGATTTAAGTGACTTTGAATGTGGCATGGTTGCTTGTCTGGAGTATTTCAAAAACTGCTGATCTACTGGGATTTTCACGCACAAACATCTCTAGGGTTTACAGAGAATGGAAAAAGAGAAAATATCCAGTGAGCTGCAGTTGTGTGGATGAAAATGCCTTGTTGATGTCAGAGGCCCGAGGAGAATGGGCAGACTGGTTAGAGATGATAGAAAGGCAACAGTAACTCAAATAACCAAGTTATGCAGAATACCAACTCAAAACACATCGAACCTTGAAGAAGATGGGCTGCAGCAGTAGAAGACCACACTGGGTGCCACTCCTGTCAGCTAAGGCTGACAGGCAACTAAGGCTACAATTTACACAGGCTCACCACAATTGGACAATAGAAGATTGGAAAAACGTTGCCTGGTCTGATGAATCTCGATGTCAGCTGCAACATTCAGATGATAGGGTCAGATTTTGGCGTAAACAACAGAAAAGCATGGATCCATCCTGCCTTGTATAAAGGCTGGCGGTGGTGTTCAGGCTGGTTGTGTAATTGTGCGGGGGATATTTTCTTGGCACACTTTGGGCCCTTTAGTACCTATTGAGAATCGTTTAAAGCAGAGCTTTTTTTCTCAGAAAATAGGTGCAGGAACTCAACCACGACCCCGTTCAGATTTCACAAACAGTAGAAGGGTCTTAAAGGGGCATTAAATACCAGAATTGCACTAATACAGAGTGCAGAGTTCAGGGGGGTTACACACAGAGTGAAGAGCTGGCACTTGTAAACACAGAAACCAGACTTCTGTGTTTACAAGTGATTGTGGTGAGCAGGCACCAAAGGGTCTGAGCCAAAGGTGGTGGAACTGAGTTCCACCAAGTTCCCCCAGAAAAAAAGCCCTGGTTTAAACACCACGGCCTACCTGAGTATTGTTGCTGACCATGTCCATCCCTTTATGACTACAGAGTACCTTTCTTCTGATGGCTCCTTCCAGCAAGATAATGCACCATGTCACAAACCTCAAATTAGGGTTGTCCAGATACCGATACTAGTATCGGTATCGGGACCGATACCGAGTATTTGCGGGAGTACTTGTACTCGGGCAAATGCTCCCGATGCCTAAATAGAATACTTTTTTTGTGTTTTTTACTACTGCGTGACAAGCAAATAATTTTTTTTTACTCATTTTTATTCTTTTATAATGTCTTGAGTTAGAGTTCTTCATAATTCTAAAGAAAATATCCTTAGTCTGTATTGTGGTTTGAAAACTGTCACATGACATTTAAAAAAAGTATCGGTATTCGGTATCGGCGAGTACATGAAAAAAAGTATCGGTACTTGTACTCGGTCCTAAAAAAGTGGTATCGGGACAACCCTACCTCAAATCATCTCACCACTGGTTTCCTGAACATGACAATCAGGTCACTGAACTCCAATGGCCTCCACAGTCACCACATCTCCATCCAATGGAGCACCTTCGGGATGCGGTGGAATGTGAGATTCGTATCATGGATGTGCAGCCAACAAATCTGCAGCAACTGCGTGAGGCTATTATGTCCATATGGACCAAAATCTGAGGAAAATCTGAGGAAAATGGACCAAAATCTCTGAGGAATGATCCCAACACCTTGTTGAATCGATGCCATGAAGAATTAGGCAGCTCTGAAGGCAAAAGGGGGTCCAACCCGGTACTAGCAAGGTGAACCTAATAAAGTGTCCGGTGAGTGTATATCTTTATACATGGAGCTTCCTAACCCTCAACATTTGCAGTACAGGTCTACTTTACTAAAGAAGTTGAGAATGTTCATACAGTAAATTGTGTTAAAATTCACTTCAATTATGCAATCATGTGTAGATGAAAAGATTAACTACAGTAGCTTAGTGTTTAGCACTTCTGCCTGCCAGAGGTCTCGGTCAGGACACCATCTGTATATTATTTGCATGTTCTCCCTGCCTGGGTTTCCTCTGGGGAAACTCCATTTTCATCCCACACATTTATTTCATTTTACACACACATCTTAAAATGTGCATTTTCGGCAGGAAAAACCCTCAAAAATACTTACCTCCATCTTCCAGCCTTGGGGAGGTTACATCCCTCACCTGCCTCTGTCTTCTTCTCTCTGACTACTTCAGGGTGCTGGGTTTTCAGCCTCTTAATTGACCTGTGGAACCTTGGATTACGAGTATAATCCGTTCTAGGAGAATACTTGTAATCCAAAGCACTCGCATATCAAAGCGAGTTTCCCCATAGAAGTCAATGGAAACCAAACGAATTTGTTCCACATTGACTTCTATGGCATGCAATACCGTATGTGGCCAGAGGTGGGGGGCACCAGAGAGACTCGAAAATACTCGGAGATTGTTCGGCTGTCCTTGGAAACCCCCCGGAAAAGGCTAAGAAACTGAGTATTCCCGAGTGTTTCCTAGTATTTCCGAACGGCCCCCCGATTGGCTCCGGTGTCCCCGTACCTCTGGCCAAATGCGGTACTTGGATCCTGCTTCTTTTGTGAGACAACACTCACAAACCGAGTCAGGATTTAAAAAAAGAAAATATCGCTTGCATTGCGAAACGCTCGTTAACCGCGTTACTCGCAATCCGAGGTTCCACTGTATGTCTCTTCTGCAATAAAGAGCCGCCTGTTTGCAGTTTTTCACTTCCACTTTAAGCCCTCCAAAATATTATACATTTTCTGACAGCAAAGGCCCTATAGAATAAGATGGTACTTGAAGATTTTTTGTCATAATTGTGCAACTGTCTCAGGACCCACTTCATGGTTGGCAGGGAGGAGAATCAGTGTGACAATAGTGAATATTAATTCGCTATTGTCACACAACTGGGTGGGCTCTGCCCCTAACCCTCCCTTTTTTGAGGGTCTATTAGAGCCTCTGGCATTGGAATCCATGCGTCTGGCATGTAGATTAGAGGGTCGGACTCATTGATAGGGGGGTGGCGCCCCTGCGCCCTGCATTACGGGCCGCCACTGGTAAGTATATGCTCCTCAGAATTTCTGCATTAAGGTGAACTTGTTGTTTTGACCTGTAGGACACTGTACAAGAAGATCCTTATAGGCTGCCATTGTTGGCCTTATTCTGAAACGTCAAATCCCTTGGCAGCCTGTGACATCAATAATTTACGAGTCACTCAGCCCAGAACACCAGAAAAATAATGCAGCCAGTAAAGTCAGAACCCTTGAACTAGGTCAGTGACACACAGGGGGGGATTTACTAAAACTGGAGCATGCAGAATCTGGTGCAGTTGCGCATAGTAACCAATCTAACTTCAGCTTGTTCAATTACTGTAGGTTTTGCCAATAAAACCTGGAAGCTGATTGGTTACTATGCTGAGCTGCACCAGATTATGTGTGTACCAGTTTTAGTAAATCCCCCCCAAAGTATTTAAGCCATTAAATCAGTGTGACATATATCTCTTGTGACAGGTTTACATGAGCTATATTACAGAATAGAGGGACAAATACTTCCCCAAGAACAACAGCCAAGGAAATATCTGCTCATACACCAACCAGTTACATGACCATCGGCACTTGTAGCCTGGCAGTCACTTCAGTGTATTTGTGGCATTTTAATTGGGCCTGTTTAGATGGAGATGGGATAATAGGCACCCATGACTGCCAGAGGTGCTTATTGTGGCCCCCTTGGCCGTTGGTAATGGCTATATAATTGCAAGAAATACTAGAAATCGCAAACAGTTCCTGCGCTCATTGAACCAACAATGCCCTACCTGAAATACAAAGTAAGAACTTTGCACGTTATTTGGAACTTTACACTATTCTCAGCTTTCTTCCCTTTTCTGAAAGGACTAATATAGACCACTGATTTTGAATGTCCAAAGTCTGAGCCCCCTCAGAGTTGTGCTCCTTGAACTTCTGCCCATATTATTATCCTTATTATGATCCACCATTTTGAGAACGTGAATATGCAGAGTTAATGCCCGAGTTTGATATCACACAGGAACATTTTATCTTCTTGTAATTAGATAAAGCCATGCCATTAAAGAGCTTGTTTAGACATACCGAATGTCAAGGAAATTGGTTTCCATGACAAATGTACAAATATAGTTGAAACTGCAATGTATTTCTGAGCAACAGAACTGATATAAAAAGACTCAACATAACAGATGTTAGTCATAGAAACCAATAGTGCTGGCTTTCAATGTCTATCTTTCACTGCAGAAATGGCTTTTGGGTCTGTTTGCTCCTATTTGCTCCTATTTAGGGCAGAGCAACAGGTTCACTTTAATGCCGGGGTTATACTCACCTTTTCCTTACCTTCTTGCCACTGTGTTTATCAGCCAATAAGGAAGAGAAAAATCTAGTACATCCGGGTATGGAGGTGCATTTGATTACTCCCCTTCCTTTCACATAACAGCGCTAGGGTTGCCACCTGTCTGGGATTCACCCGGACAGTCCGGGTTTTGAATCATGTGTCCATGTTTCAGGCAGACTGAAGCCCCGGACACATTATTCAGACCAGGCTGTGGTTGCACAAGTAACCAAGATAGTCACACACAGATCTGTTGCTGTCTCGGAGTTGTGGCAGCTGTCTGGGGGCAGGTTTGGCATTGCTGAGGGGCAGGGCGATGATGTTAGCAAGATCAATGCACACCACATTACTACTCTCCTTGAGGGCACTGTTTGGGTTTGACTTGAAGAAAAGGTGACAACCCTACACAGCGCTGGTGCACGGTAATTGGCCACTTAGGTACCCAATGTGATTACAAAACTGAGCTTACAGATTACTTTTTCTTCTTGCCCCTGCAATATGCATTATTATTTTTAAATACAACGGTCGCTTGGCTGTATACATTCACATACATACACATTATAAACAAGGAGTGAATGAGCTTTAAAACAAACCCTACCTGACCTCTGGACCTGTATGCACTGTGGAGTAATTCAACTTCAAATTTTTCTGCAGACGCACTTTCTCTTTCATTCTCGGCAGCTTAGCTCATTCTGCTCTCACCACTCAGTAAACTTTCAGCATTCTAATTTCTAAACACAGAGAAGTAGTAGTAGTAGTAGTTTATTGGAAGAGCGGCGCACAGTGAGTAATGAGAACCCACATAGACAACTGTAATGTTTGAAGATGAATTTCTCCACAGTGTCTGCAGCAATAGAGAATCTGAGAGGACTTGTTCTAAAAGCTCATTTACTGCTTGTTAAAGGGACAATAAACTCTGGTTAAAAAAGAAAAATTCTATTCAAATACGTATTCTTAAAGGGGTGTTCCACCCAAATGTAATGTTTATTAAAAGTCAGCAGCTACAAAAAGTGTAGCTGCTGGGTTTTAATAAACATTCACTTACCTTCTCCACGTTCCAGCGACGCGCCGACCGGGGCTCCGCTCCTCTTCCCCTGTCCCCGGCCGGCGTCTTCATTCCGACTGTGGGCACCCAGCCATGACAGCCTTCGGCTTCACGGCCAGGCACCCACTGCGCATGCGCAAGCCGCACTACGCATGTGCGCGCGGCTCGCCACGGATTGGACAGGCGTTCGGCTAGGACCTGTCAGTGTCCTAGGCCATCGCCTACAGGGAGGGGCTGCAATAAGGCGATTAAGCCTAATCGCCTTACCAGCCCCTCGGCGGAAGCAGGAAGTGGGACAGGAAGTCCCACTCCTCCTGAAGCCCCCACTCCCCCCCCCCCAAAAAAAATTACATGCCAAATGTGGCTGTAAGAGACTGATCCTGGGTTAAAGCCAAGCACACCTTGCATTTAAAAATAGGTTTAATAATGTTCTAATGATTACAGAGCTGTATTATGTGGGTATTTTACAACTACCTAGAATTCAGCTTTAAAATGTTCAGCATATGCAAAGCAAATATACACTATATTATCAAAAGTATTGGGACACCTGCCTTTACACGCACGTGAACTTTAATGGCATCCCAGTCTTAGTCAGTAGGGTTCAATATTGAGTTGGCCCACCCTTTGCAGCTATAACAGCTTCAATCTTCTGGGAAGGCTGTCCACAAGGTATAGGAGTGTGTCTATGGGAATGTTTGACCGTTCTTTCAGAAGCGCATTTGTGATGTTAGGCACTGATGTGGACGAGAAGGCCTGGCTCGCAGTCTCCGCTCTAATTCATCCCAAAGGTGTTCTATCAGGTTGAGGTCAGGACCCTGTGACATGGATGAGTCAAGTTCCTCCACCCAAAACTCGCTCATCCATGTCTTTATAGACCTTGCTTTTTGCACTGGTGTGCAGTCATGTTGGATCGGAAAGGGGTCATCCCCAAAACTGTTCCCACAATGTTGGGAGCATGAAGTTGTCTAAAATGTTTTGGTATGCTGACGCCTTAAGAGTTCCCTTCACTGGAACTAATGGAAAAGCCCAACCCCTGACCTTAAAGGGTCGCTAAAGGAAAAAATGTTTTAAGCTAAATAGTTTCCTTTACCTTACTGCAGTCCTGTTTTCATGTCCTCATTGTTCGTTTTTGCTATGATGTTGCTGTAATCCCTCTCTGTTCTGGACACTTCCTGGTTGTCTGTTTCCTGATGAAAAAAGTCACGGGAGCTTTCTTTCTGTGGTCACTAATCAAGGAGGTGTGATTACTGTGTGTCTAAAACCCCTCAGAACCAATCACTTTCGTTTTACAAACTATCACTGCCCTGTATTGGCTCTGTGTCTCTGTACATCACAGAAGCAGGAAAAAACATGCAAAAACGAAACTGAAACTGCAGGTACATTATATGATTGATTGTTATCGATTTTTAATCATTTTTAAAGGGAATCAGTTACCAATTATGTCTCTATACCCTAAAAACAGTCATTTCAGCAACATTTTTTTTTTTCCTTTACAACTCCTTTAACCCCATAGAACAGCTTTGGGATGAATTGGTGCAGAGACTGTGGGCCAAGCCATCTTGTCCACATCAGTGCCTGACCTCACAAATGCGCTTCTGGAAGAATGGTCAAACACTCCCATAGACACTCCTAAACCTTGTGGATGGTCTCCCCAGAGGATTTAAAGCTGTTACAGCTGTAAAGGGTGGGCCAACTCAATATGAACCCTACAGACTAAGACTGGGGTGCCATTAAAGTTAAAGTGATTGTTAAGGTTTGAATATTTAAAAAAAAAAAAAAAACATGTTATACTTACCTCCACTGTGCAGCTCGTTTTACACAGAGTGGCCCCGATCCTCATCTTCTGGGGTCCCTCGGTGGCTGTCTCGGCTCCTCCCCACCTCAGATAACCCCCTCAGGGAAGCTCTCTCCCAATAGGGCTACCTTGCGGGCACGCTCCTGAGTCCTGCATTTGCGTCCATAGACACGAATTCCGGACTCTGCCCCGCCCCCCCGGCGCCCACGTCATAGGATTTGATTCACAGCAGCTGGAGCCAATGGCTGTGCTGCTATCAATTTATCCAATGAAGAGCCGAGAAGACCGGACCGAGATCCAGCGACTTCTCGACGTGGGACTTTTCAGGTAAGTAAACTAGGGGGCTGGGGGGCCAGTAATTATGGGATGTTTTTTTACATTAATGCATAGGATGCATTAAAGTGCAAAAACAAGGAGGTTTACAACCCTTTTAAAGTGCATGTAAAGGCAGGCGTCCCAACACATTTGGTAATATAGTGTAATTGTGTGTGGAAGCTGTACTACCTGATTTCTCCAGCAGATAGCACTGTGGTAAAATGTACAAAACAACTTCTATCCTAGAGCAGCCATTCTCCATCAGAGTGCCATTGTGTTCTAATACTGGAACTCCTGCACTGGCAAAATACACTGATCAAATGAAAAGTTACCAACAGTCCCCTTAGAGGAGTCGATCATTAGATGGAAGTGGTAGTAAAGGCTTTTTTGTAATTCATAGCTACAGGTAAGCCTATAATAAGGCCTAGCTGTAGGTACAGTAAATATCTCCTAAACGTGCACCATTTAGGAGATATTTACTGTACCTACAGGTAGGCCTTATCCATTGACAGCAAAGCGCGCATGCGCCGATGCCATCCATTGAGATGCCATTCATTAAGAGCCCTCAATGCTATCCATTGAGAGCGAAGCGCGCATGCGCTGATGACATCACCGGCGCTGCGAAAGTAAATATCTCCTAAATGGGGCACGTTTAGGAGATATTAACTTTCGCAGCACCGGTGATGTCATCGGCGCATTCGCGCTTTGCTCTCAATGGAATGCATGCCATCCATAGAGAGAGCCGTGCCATGACTCCCGTGCGCATGCGTCAAAGTGACGCCCTCGCTGCTCAACTAATCAAACAGCAGCTGCCTGTGTACCCAGAAGGAAGACCAGGTGAAGATGGAAGCCCTGTCAGTGGTAATAGCGCACCGCTGGAGTGATTTATTTTCAGGTAAGTGTTTTATAATGTGCTAGTATGCGATGCATACTAGCATATTATGACATTCATTTGCAGAAGTTGTTTTTTTTGCAGTTTACTACTGCTTTAACTCCTTGCGAATGAGAATGGCCATAGTTAGATTGAAATTGGGCCGTTTCAGCAGGGACCAGCCAAATTTCATTTAGCATGTGGCTGGCCCTGCTTGACAGAAGTTGATAGTTTGATTGCATTCAGCTGCAGATAGCGGGGGTCCGGTGCGTCTCCATTCACCATTTTAGGTTCCATTTTTAGCCCGAATTAGGACCTGAAACAGACCAAAAGACACACAGGACTCCTGAGCAATTCGCCCTGGAGGTGCTGCAGAGATGTGTGCAGGGGCGGACTAACAACTCATGGGGCCCCCGGACAATAAGAGATTATGGGGCCCCCGGACAATAAGAGATTATGGGGCCCCCAGGCAATAGGAGATTATGGGGCCCCCAGGCAATAGATTATGGGGCCACACAGTATACACACACACATACAGTATACATACACAGTATTCACACACACATAACACACATACACACACAGTATACACACACACACAGTATACACACACACATAACACACATACACACACAGTATACACACACAGTATGCACACACACAGTATACACACACACAACACACACACACACACACAGTATACACACACACACACACACAGTATACACACACACACAGTATACACACACACAGTATACACACACACAGAATATACACGCACAGCTTGTTTTTTTTTTTAAAACACAGATTTTTACATACTGTCCCTGGTTTTACTGAAGCTGGCAACCCAAGTGCCCGAATGGTCAGTCCGCCCCTGGATGTGTGAATCGGCTCCATAGAGTGTTGGTCACAATCTCCTGCTATAAAGTTGGGTTCACACTATTGCAAATTGGATGTGGGTTTCACTGCATCAAATTTGCAATATTGTGAACCCAATTTTACTGTCTATGGAGGTCTTTGGATGAGACATCCTTGAACAGCAGCATTGCCAATCAGAGGAGAGATTGGTGTTAGACTAGCAGATTTACATGGACTTGACTAACAAATTAAAGTTGAATGCCAGCTAACCCTTTATAAGTAGTTAGAGCAACAGTTTTAAATAACACTGATCATTGTAAGCACCCCTGTCAGAAATAAATTGTTTGTGTCAACCCTCTAACTGCCACCTTTGCTGGACAAATTGCTCTGTTTATGGAAGATTATATATATATATATATATATATATATATAAAAACAGAAAATTACTGGCTGGATCACCAGGTTAAAATAAAGGGGAATAAAATCATAAAAAAAGAAAACGAAAACAAATGCAGCCACCATGTCTAAGAATTGGTATTGTGAAATATATTACATTTTTGTTTTGGGTTTAATACTGTTGTAAAGGTACAATTTTTTTACACATATATACAAAATAAAAGGACAAATCAAACAGAAACCAGTTAAAGCAGAGCTAAACTTAAAGAGGTTGTAAAGGAAAACATTTTTTTCCTAAATAGCTTCCTTTACCTTAGTGCAGTCCTCCTTCACTTACCTCATCCTTCCATTTTGCTTTTAAATGTCCTTATTTCTTCTGAGAAATCCTCACTTCCTGTTCTTCTGTCTGTAACTCTACACAGGCTTTTTCCCTGGTGTGGAGTGTCATACACGCCCCCTACCTTGAACTACAGGAGAGTCAGGACGCCCACTAACACACAGCTCCTTTCTCTATCTGCAACATAGAGAGCGTCTTGACTCTCCTGTAGTCCAAGGGAGGGGGCGAGCACGACACTCCACGCCAGGGAGAAAGCCTCGCATTACTATGTGGAGTTACAGAAAGAAGAACAGGAAGTGAGGATTTCTCAGAAGAAATAAGGACATTTAAAAGCAAAATGGAAGGATGAGGTAAGTGAAGGAGGACTGCACTAAGGTAAAGGAAGCTATTTAGGGAAAAAATGTTTTCCTTTACAACCCCTTTAAGTTTAGCTCTGCTTTAACTGGTTTCTGTTTGATTTGTCCTTTTATTTTGTATATATGTGTAAAAAAATTCTATTATTTTTATAAATTTTTTTTGCCCTTAAATGTAACTGTCTGGCAGTGTGGTTAGCAATACTATTCTAATTATTAACATTATTATGTCTACTTACCTCTCAAAAACAGAACAATCCATAGACACCTGTCACCTGTTAGTTCACACTTGCTTAGATACATGTAGCAATTTCTTTCCAAGTTCTTTTCTTAACATAAGATCACACCACAATGCAACAATACAAACAACAGAATGTTGTGGATAAAAATGTCACACCGATCTGTTACAATAAAATGACACTCTGCCCTACACTTTTTTCTCTGCATTCTGCTGTATAAATTGACAGCTATAAAGATTATGTGCTGTGGCTAGGTAAACGTATACTTAGCGGCTTGAGCGAAAAAAACAAAACCTGTCAGCTCCAGTTGAAGCCGTTGTACTAACAATTTGATGTTAGTACAGCTATCTCCACCTCTGAGCTGTTGTGTTCCAATCAGCGCTGTCTGCCATTGGCTGAGAGCCTTGATTGGGATGCGTTCGGCTGTGGGTTTTCCAGCATGCACGTGCGGCCAAACGGCCCGCTTCTGTTGGACCGGCTGACGAACATACGGGGGGGGAAGGCGGCTGGTTTTTATTGAACCAGCTGATGTCGTCTGCCATTCGGCTCATGTGTACGGGGCTTAAGAAGTATGTTCCAAAGAAAATAACCACTTATGCCCTATTGCAGTGGAGTGGTTCAAAAAACAGTGCCCATGCCCTATTTAGGCACAGATTTAGGACAGATATTACCAATGGCAAAGCATAAAAGGATCACACTATGATACCACCTTCTGCATTTTGGTTTCAACAGAATCCCTAATTTTCCACTTCTTGATTAGAGTTTGAACACTGCTGATTGGCATTCTCATTTCCTTGGATATCTTTTTATATCCCTTTCCCGTTTTATACAGTTCAAATACCTTTTCCCGCAGATCTTTCAAATTCTTTTGGTTTCCCCATTAATCAGAATCCAGAAACGTCAGTGCAGCATTGAATGAAAGATGCAAGGGTCTGTCAGGAATACAGAAACTCAGTGACCTTTTATACACACACACTATTTACAAGAAAACAGATCACAGATGAGGATGGTTACCTTTAATAGCCATTCAAACCCCTTTGTGTCAACTTGTGTGCATGTTATGAGGCCAAAATCTACCAGGGTATGTAAACTTTTGATCAGAGTCATTTAGGTAGTTTCTGTTGCCATTATGATTTAAAAAGATTAAACACAGTTGATTGATAATAAATGGCTTCAGCCCAACACAAACCATGAGTGAAAGAAGGGTTTAATATCAAAGCCAAAATTTCACAATTTCTAAAAGGGTGTGCAAACGTTTGAGCATATCCATAGATACCATAACCTACTGTAGGGCTGTGTAACTAGCTATATTTGGTATTGATCCCTGAATTCCTGGACAAAAACTATTCCACCACTTCCATTTTCAGTCAGTAACAACTTTTTATGCCTTCTCTTGACATGATGTTGTTAGTTTCTTTATGCCTGGTTCACACCTATGCATTTTTAGTGCATTTTCAGTTGTGCAGAAACACACTACAGTCCATTTAACATGGTTTCCTATGGATGTAGTTCAAATCTGTGCATTTTATGGAAAGGACCAGGTTTTTTTTCTGGTTTTTGGTTTCATAGACTTCAGTGGTTTAACCGCTCCCGGCCGCCTCACTTTTTTACGGGGGCACAATGGCAGCCCTGTGTGAAACCCTGTATGGGTACAGGGTTCCCTTTAGGAGCCGCCAGAGGGCGCACATGCATGCCTGCTGCACAGCGGGGTACCCAATGCGAGTTGCTGGCAGGCGCGATCACCACCGGCCACGCGCGATTGCGTACATGAGAGCCAGCATGGGAATTTGTGTGTGTAAACACACAAATCGCTGTTCTGTCAGGGCAAAGGAGACATGTCGTTTGTTCCTACTAAATAGGAACAACGATATGTCTCCTCCCCTAGTCAGTCCCCTTGACTCACAGTTAGAACACACTGAGGGAACACACATTTATGCCCTTTATCACCTCCTAGTGTTAACCCCTTGCCTGCCAGTGACATTTACAAAGTAATTAGTGCATATTTATTGCACTAATCGCTGTATAATTGATAGAGGTCCCAAAAATTTGCCAAAAGTGTCCGATCTGTCCGTCGTAATTTTGTAGTACCGTTAAAAATTGCACATTGCCACCATTACTAGTAAAAAAAAATGCCATAAATCTTTCCCATAGTTTGTAGATGCTATAACTTTTGCGCAAACCAGTCTATATACACTGTTGTATGTTCAGTATATCAGTGCCAAGCCATACAGCAAAGCAAAGTGACATCCTTTGTAAAAATGGAGAATTGACAATATTTTCAGCTCCGCATTATTATCCATTATAAAAAAAAAATCTTGTCACAAGAGTCAAGTGACTCACTGGCCAAGTAACAACAGTCTCCAGGGTATATGATTGCTGCTGGTATAGAAATAGCTCTTGTCTCTAACCAGGTAAATGCTCGCTGCTTGCTAAAGTGCCAGTGTTGCTCCTGGAAAGGTAAATGCTGATTGTGCTACATCTGGTGTGCGGCTTCATTCACAGCACCTCTGTATAGAAAGGAATAATGGGGTATATATAGCTACATACAGTATAATTGGGACAAGCGTCACATGCTTATGCCATGTGCAAATCACATGCTGTAAGTATAGAAACAGCTGAAACTGGCCCGTAGTATACACATATACATGCAATACTCTCTAGATTAAGAACATTTCTTTGCTCTGTTAGGTACAAATGCAAAATTATCATCAAAGTTTTGGACAAAGTAAGAGTTTCCCTTGATTGCCCTTTCCTCCTAGAACTTAAAGGGAAGCTCTGCCCAAAAGGAGAAGCTCTGCTTGCCCCCCCTCTGCTGTCTTATTTGGCATCTTTCGGGGGGAGATTTTGACAGGTACCCGCTCCCACTGCCGAGAGATCTTGCCACCAGGCTTCACTGACGGTTTATACACATATACATGCAATACTCCCTAGATTAAGAACATTTATTTGATCTGTTAGGTACAAATGCAAAATTATCATCAAAGTTTTGGACAAAGTAAGAGTTTCCCTTGATGGCCCTTTCCTCCTAGAACTTAAAGGGAAGCTCTGCCCAAAAGGGGAAGCTCTGCTTGCCCCCCCTCTGCTGCCTTATTTGGCATCTTTCGGGGGGAGATTTTGACAGGTACCCGCTCCCACTGCCGAGAGATCTTGCCACCAGGCTTCACTGACGGTTTATACACATATACATGCAATACTCCCTAGATTAAGAACATTTATTTGATCTGTTAGGTACAAATGCAAAATTATCATCAAAGTTTTGGACAAAGTAAGAGTTTCCCTTGATTGCCCTTTCCTCCTAGAACTTAAAGGGAAGCTCTGCTCAAAAGGGGAAGCTCCGCTTGTCCCCCCCCTTTGCTGCCTTATTTGGCATCTTTCGGGGGGAGATTTTGACAGGTACCCGCTCCCACTGCCGAGAGATCTTGCCACAAGGCTTCACTGCCGGTTTCCCTTAGTGGAGTTGGCGGTGGCAGCACCTGACAGCCTTGCGAAGTGCATGTGCAAGCGCTTCGGAAGTGCCACATCACGGGCGCTTTTGACCCCTTTTTTAACATCTTCTTGGGGATTAAAAGTTCCCTGCTACCACCTGAAAAGCGGCGCCAAAGCACCACTATAAGACCCCCTTCACACTCAGGCACTTTGCAGGCCTTATAGTGCTAAAAATAGTGCCTGGAAAGCACCCTGAAAAAGCCGCTCCTTTCACTGGAGAGGTGCGCTAGCAGGAAGGTAAAAAAAGTCCTGCTAGCCGCATCTTTGAGGCGCTGTAGGAGCGGTGTAATACACCGCTCCTAAAACGCCCCTGCCCAATAAAATCAATGGGCAGAGCCGCCGAACTGCTGGCAAAGTGACGCTGCAGGGCCACAAAATATCTAGGTGTCTGGTACTTCCAGATATGGGGAAAGCATTTAACCTTTTCTGTGTCTTCCCACAATGCAGTGGGTGAGGCTTGAATGGCCCATCACAAGGCCTAGCACTGTCACATGCGGACATGAGGAAGCTATGGACCTCCACAGAGCTTATACAGTGCATCAAATGAACACGGGGAAGGTAGGCATCAGAAGGAGGTGGGTGGGCTGTCAAGAAAACCTTTCTCTGACATAATATACAGAGGGTAGGTCAGAACAGAATTTGGTGCATTTTAGGAGTGTTGGTATTTAAAGACTTTTATATTAGCAGAAATCATGCCATATGTGCCTGTGAGTCCTCTACAAACAAGCAAAATAACCTCTGCAACAGCAAAAATGGACCTCATGTGCTTCTTCGGACACTACTAAGTTCAAGCCAGGTCAGATATAATAAATCCTCCAAGACCACAGTGTACTGATGCAACCACTATACAACAAAAGGAAAGGAGGGGGTGACTGGTTCACATCATTACCAGCCAGCTAAACAGAGATTACAAGGCGCTTTATGTAAAGAAGCTTTAAATGCATTCATATGTAAATACGTTGAAGTATGAGGAGCTTATATGTCACCACAACAGAAGATGTTTAAAATGAAGCCAGTATAGCGAGAGGCAAGATTTTCAAACACATAGCTGACCTCCTGCCAGTACCCCAACAATGGGTAAAGCTGGATCACACTTGTCTGTTTTCCAGCATTAATATACATTTCATATACAAATCCCATTTATTGCATGTGCTTAGAAGTGGTTAATGTACCTTTCTCAAATGTTTTCATGCTTCTTCATGTGTTTTTTTTCAGCAAAAGGCATGAAGATGCAAAAAAAACGCACATCAACATGCACTCAAAACACATGTGCATGTGGGGTGTTCCTATTCATTTTAAAGCCTACATTCAGTCAAAAAAAAAAAAAAAAAAAAAAAGAAAATCAGCACAAGGGACAGAACTTACATTCAATGTGAAGTGTCTCTTGTGCTACTGGCTGGTCTGTTAGTAGAAATCCAAAGTTCTCTGCCATCTCCCATCCCAAGCCTACCTCTGCAGCCATAATCTTTCAGTACTGCAAAGTTTAAAACGAGCACTGAACATGTGACATGCACTCATCAAGAGTGACAACTATGCCCACCCATGCTGCCCCCTTCCTCCAATCATAGAAGCTGTGCTAGAGCTTCCATCAATGAAACATGAGCATCTATGAATGGGCAGGGGGGTACAGGCAGTACACCTGTAAGGGGCCCGGAGGTCCCAGGGCCCCGGATGGCAATCCTCCCTTTTTTATAAAAAAAAATATTTTTTTTTTATATATTTATTTTTTTATTATTATTAAAGGGCCCAGAGGTTCCCAGGGCCCCAGATGGCAACCCCCCTTTAAAAAAAAAAATGTGTGTGTGTGTGTATATATATATATATATATATATATATATATATATATTGTAAGCTGGGGATAGGTAGCGGGTACAAAAGCTCCCTGGGATGAGCAGGCACAGATACCAAAGTCCATAGGATAAGTGAACAACAGTGGGATTTTTATTGGTGCTATACAAAGTCTATTTACAGGTGCTGTACAGTGTGCAGAAAACAAAACAAGCAAAAGTAGTTTAAACAAACACCTAGCCGTGTCTCGGCTCTAACTACACGATATGTAGGCCCTAACTACTAAGCTAAACAAGCCTACCGCTTGTTAGCTCAAAATACAAACTGCTCACCAGTCTTTTAACAACCTCCTTGCTCCTACAGATCCACACTATCTGTTTCCCAGGACAGAGCAATGGCTGTTAGCTCAGGTGAGCTTAAATTGGCCTGGGGGAGAGGGCCAACACCTGACCTGGATCAGGGATCAGAGATCCCTGAACGTGTAAGAGAGGAGCCTGGGAGAGGTATAAACCCCGAACTGGACTTTCCCAGGCTCTCTCTGGGACGCTCTGCTACACACCCTCCCCTCTTGTTTCAACCCCAGGGTTGGAACACCTGTAGCCCAACAGGAGTGAACACGGGACAGGGCATCTACATTACCCATCTCAACCCCTGGCCTGTGTTTTACCGAAAAGGAATAATCCTGGAGGGCCAAAAACCACCGGTTCACCCGCCTATTAGTCTCCTTCTTTTGGGCCATCCATTTCAGGGGAGCATGGTCAGTTATTAACTCAAACTGGCGCCCTAACAGGTAGTACCTGAGCGCGTCCACGGCCCACTTTATGGCTAAACATTCCTTTTCAATGACTGCATATTTTTTCTCATGATCATTGAGCTTTCTGCTTAGGTAGACCACAGGGTGTTCTTCCCCATTGTATACCTGTGATAGTACTGCCCCGATACCTACATCAGAGGCATCTGTCTGAACCAAAAAATCTTTGGAGAAATCGGGGGAGTATAGCACTGGCTGTGCACAAAGAGCCTTCTTCAGGACTTGGAAAGATTCTTCTGCTACTGGGGACCATTTTATCATTACGGAGTCTTTCCCTTTCGTCAGGTCTGTCAGTGGGGCAGCTATAGTGGCAAAATTTGGAATAAACCTTCTATAATATCCCGCAATGCCAAGAAAGGCCCTGACCTGCTTCTTGTTTGCAGGACGTGGCCACTGCTGGATGGCTTCTACTTTATTCACTTGGGGTTTAATAACTCCACGGCCAATAGTATAGCCCAAATACTTGGCTTCCTCCAAACCAATGGCACATTTTTTGGGATTTGCCGTAAAACCTTCCTTGAAGAGGGAATCAAGGACAGCTTGGACACGGGGCAAGTGAGACTCCCAGTCAGTGCTATGCACCACTATGTCATCTAAATAAGCTGCAGCATACTGCTGGTGCGGTCTTAGGGTCCTGTCCATGGCCCTCTGAAAGGTTGCAGGGGCATTTTGCAACCCAAAAGGCATTTTCTTATACTGGAATGATCCCTCCGGGGTCACAAACGCAGTCTTTTCTTTGGCACTATTAGTCAGGGGTATTTGCCAATATCCTTTGGTCAAGTCCAAAGTGGTCAGATAACGGGCCTTGCCCAGTCGGTCTATAAGTTCATCTACCCTGGGCATCGGGTACGTGTCAAACTTTGTTACTGCATTGAGCTTTCTGAAGTCGTTACAAAACCTCCAAGTGCCATCCGGTTTTTGGGACCAACACGATGGGGCTCGACCAGTCACTATTGGATTCCTCAATGACATCTAGTTCCAACATCCTTCTAACTTCATCACTGATGTCCTTTCTCCTCGCTTCAGGAATTCGGTATGGTTTGAGCTTGACACGGACCCCAGGTTCAGTAACAATATCATGCTGAACCGCTGAAGTCGTGCCAGGCAACTCTGAAAATTTCTCTCTATTCCTTATTAGGAACTCTCTAGCTTCCTGTTTTTGGGAATATGACAGGGTGTCTGGAATCGTGACCTCAGGGATCAGAGGGGATTCAGTACCCTTAGGCGTTACCGGTAGGGACCTCGCAGTTAACGCCAGTCTATCCTTCCAGGGCTTTAACAGATTCACGTGGTAAATCTGTTCGGGCTTCCTTTTACCTGGTTGATACACCTTGTAATTGACTTCCCCAACTCTTTCAATTACTTCAAAGGGGCCCTGCCACTTAGCCAGGAACTTGCTCTCAACAGTGGGAACTAAAACGAGGACCCTGTCACCCGGTGAGAAAACACGGAGTTGGGCCCCCCGGTTGTATATTCTCTGTTGGGCTGCTTGAGCCTGTAGTAAATGTTCTTTCACCACTGGGATTACGGCTGCAATCCTGTCCTGCATTTGAGCGATATGCTCAATTACACTTTTGTGGGGTGTCTGTTCCCCCTCCCAAGTTTCCTTGGCTATGTCCAAGAGTCCCCGAGGGTGTCTCCCATAAAGCAACTCAAATGGAGAGTACCCTGTAGAGGACTGGGGAACCTCCCTGATAGCAAACATCAGGTACGGTATCAGGAAGTCCCAGTCTTTCCCATCTTTGTCAACAACCTTTTTTAACATGCCCTTTAACGTCTTATTGAAACGTTCCACCAAGCCATCCGTTTGCGGATGATACACAGAGGTTCGCAACTGCGTCACCTTAAATAACTTGCACAGCTCCCTAGTTATCCGTGACATAAATGGGGTACCCTGGTCTGTCAGGATTTCTTTAGGGATGCCCACCCGACTGAACACCATAAACAGCTCTTTGGCAATATTTTTAGCAGATGCGGCGCGTAAGGGAACGGCCTCAGGGTAACGGGTAGCGTAATCCATAATCACAAGGATATGCTGATGACCACGGGCGGATTTGGGGAGGGGACCCACAAGGTCCATGGCAATCCTCTCGAAGGGCACTTCAATAATGGGCAAGGGCACTAAAGGACTTCGGAAGTGGGGCTGGGGGGCTGACATCTGACACACAGGACAGGATTGACAATAATTCTCAATATTTTTCTGTATCCCAGGCCAGTAAAACCTGCGCAACACTCTTTCAGTGGTTTTCTCAACCCCTAAATGACCTCCTAGCAAGTGCCCATGGGCAAGTTCCAACACCACCCTTCTGTAAGGCTTGGGGACCACCAACTGTTCAGTAACTTCATCATTCTTTTTACATACACGATACAGTAAATCATCATTGCTGCTGAAATAAGGAAAACAGGGCCTATCCCCTGGTTCAACAGGTACATCATTAATCACCATTACATTTTCCCAGGCCCTGGCAAGGGTAGGGTCTTTTCTCTGCTCAGTACCAAAATTTTCCTTGTGCACATTAAGGTCAGTAAACTCCAACATAGGCTCCGAGTCGGCAGACGGCTGTCCGGCTCTACTGGTTGTGGGGACTTCCTCAGGCTCCTCCAGCTCTCCTGCCATAACCGAGAAAGGATAACTCGGAGAGCCCTGAGATGAGTCCCCTGAACCCACAATATCGGAAGTAGTCAGGAGCTCTGGCTCTGCGACTGAGTCAGGTACTGCGACCGGGTCGGGACGATCCCACAGTTCCCAAAACTTAGGGAAGTCCCTACCAATGATGGCCTCGTGCACCAAGTGGGGCACAAGTCCGACCGCATGGGACACCGTACCTAAGCCAGTTTTAAACTGAACTGTGGCTATAGGATACTCCCGGGTATCCCCATGTACACAGATCACAGCAACTTTTTTTGCATGAAAATTCACAGTTTCAACCATCTCAGCTGTAACCAAAGTAACCAGACTTCCAGAGTCCAGTAAGGCCGTAATAGGCTTATTATTAACAGTCATGTGACACATATGTTTCCCCACATTTGGCGCTGCAGCGCATGAAACAGCAGCAAACATAGACTGCCTTCTAATAGACAGATCACACTGCATTGGTTCATCAGTCAATGGACAGTTTGCTGCAACATGTCCCAGCTCTTGGCAACGAAAACACCTGATGTTTCCCCAAGTTGGTTTGCTGACAGGCAGTGGTTTCCCTTGCTTGGGACGCCAAACTTCAGTCCTGGCACCAAAAATCCTCCCCCCTATTTCCTTGCCATGCTTACCACCCACTTCCCCTGGAACAGTCTTACCGGTTGCCTGGGGAGACCGTGGCTTTGGGTGGAAAGTCCGTGCGGTTGTTGGGGTGGTGACCAGGTTCTCTGCAGCAAAGTACCTTTCGACGAGTTCCACCAGGTTATCTGCCGACTTGGGGTCCCCTTGACTCACCCACTTCTGCAGGGGAATTGGGAGTGACCTCAGGAATTGGTCCATGACCACACGCTCCACTATTTGTGGCGCAGACAGGGACTCAGGCTGTAGCCATTTTCGCACCAGGTGGATTAGGTCGAACATCTGCGATCTTGGGGGCCTCTCGATTTTGAAGAACCAGCTGTGGACCCGTTGGGCTCGAACGGCCAAGGTGACGCCGAGTCGCGCCAGAATTTCCTGCTTGACCTTTTCGTAGTCTTCTGCTTCTGCTGACTCCAGATCATAGTAGGCCTTCTGCGATTCACCAGAAAGTAAGGGGGCAATCAGTCCTGCCCACTTGGTTTTAGGCCAACATTCCCTCTCAGCGGTCCGTTCAAACGTTAACAGGAAGGCCTCTGGATCATCATCCGTAGTCATTTTAGACAAAAAGCGAGCCACATGGATGGCTGAAGGCTTGTCTCCCATATCCTTAATTTCCGCAGGTGCCCACTGTGCTAGCGTCTCTGCAACCTTAGTCAGGGTTTTCCTATCCACTTCTGCAGCAGTGGCAAGCTGTTCAAACAGCCTCTGCGATTGCTCCTGTACAGCACTAATCTGCCTCTGCGATTGCTCCTGTGCAGCACCAATCTGTTTGTACAGCGCCTTGGTTTGCTCCTGTGCGATAGCATTGGCTTGCTGCAATGCAGCGTTAGTTTGCTGTTGTGCAGCGTTTGCTTGCTGTTGTGCAGCATTGGATAACATCATTTGTTTGAGAATTTCCTCCATGTTGTCACTTTAGGTACTGGCCTTTTAAAATAGTAACTTACTACTGCTGATCGCAGCCTCCACCATATGTAAGCTGGGGATAGGTAGCGGGTACAAAAGCTCCCTGGGATGAGCAGGCACAGATACCAAAGTCCATAGGATAAGTGAACAACAGTGGGATTTTTATTGGTGCTATACAAAGTCTATTTACAGGTGCTGTACAGTGTGCAGAAAACAAAACAAGCAAAAGTAGTTTAAACAAACACCTAGCCGTGTCTCGGCTCTAACTACACGATATGTAGGCCCTAACTACTAAGCTAAACAAGCCTACCGCTTGTTAGCTCAAAATACAAACTGCTCACCAGTCTTTTAACAACCTCCTTGCTCCTACAGATCCACACTATCTGTTTCCCAGGACAGAGCAATGGCTGTTAGCTCAGGTGAGCTTAAATTGGCCTGGGGGAGAGGGCCAACACCTGACCTGGATCAGGGATCAGAGATCCCTGAACGTGTAAGAGAGGAGCCTGGGAGAGGTATAAACCCCGAACTGGACTTTCCCAGGCTCTCTCTGGGACGCTCTGCTACAATATATATATATATATGTGTGTGTATGTATGTGTGTGTATTATTTTTTGTTTCTATTAAAGGGCCCGGAGGTCCCCAGGGCCCCGGATGGCTCCCTCCCCCCTTTTTTTTTATAATTTTTTTGTAAGGGGCCCAGAGGTCCCCAGGGCAACCCCCCCCCAATTTGTGGCAGCCCCCCGCTTCTCAATTTGCAGCGGCAGCAGCCCCCCCCGGTCCTCTGCTCCAGGGGGCCCACGCCTAAAGCTGTGTAAGGGGCCCCATAATTCCTGATGGCGGCCCTATGAATGGGGGATGGGTGGAAGATTTCTGCAATGCATGGGGTTTTGGAATCTTCAGCCTTATCCACTACACTAAAACCCTTTCCATTATTTCCTTAGGCCCTAAGCGATTTGGAATGCAATTTTGCAATAATGCACAACAAAATGTCTGAAAATTGCACCAAAACCTGCATAAAAAAAAACACGCCTAGCTAATGCCAGGATTCAGGACACAAGCTTTTTTGGCAAGACAAATGCGCATAGGGCAGCCCACTGAAGTGAAGTGGGATGTTCCATGAGCAACAGGCAAAAAAAAAGTGAGCTGAAATGCGCATTCCCGCTATATGAAATGTTTAACCAGCCTAACCTGGTATCCAGGGCTATCTTTAGTTCAGATACAGCAAATTCAGCATTGTCCTGCTGTGATCCACTACTCAGTTGCCGCAGCCCAGGTTCATCTTTCCCTCTGACGTCATTGAGAGTTCAGCTGCCTCTTACCGAGCAATCGGGCCCCCATGACACACGCCAGGCTCGCTCTGGAGTTTTCTGCTCCTGCAACCTCCTGGGATATTGCACATCCCAGGAAGCTACAAGAGCAGATACCCATCATTCTTGCCAAGGTGAAAAGGGTGGCGGGCTACAGTAAAATATATTCCAAAAAATGCCTATTTAATTTTGTGAAGAATAGGGAGATTGCGCGGCGAAAAACTCTCTATTGAGACGGAAGGTCCACTTAAATCTCATCCCAAAGCACATCTACAGTGCACTGCCACACCTTTGCATTTAAAAAACGAATCAATTTTATAACTAGTGGAAACCGCACAAATGTGCAAAGAACAATTCTTTTGTAGTAGCAAACACAAAAGAGTATATCCTAATATAGTTACATAGTTAGTCAGGTTGAAAAAAGACACAAGTCCATCCAGTTCAACCATAAAAAAATAAATAAAATAAAACAAAGTAAAACACAGTACATCCTCCCATACACCCAACTCCATACCCACAGTTGATCCAGAGGAAGGCAAGAAACCCCAGCAGAGCGATGATCCAATTTGCTACCGGAGGGGAAAAAATTCCTTCCTGATCCCCCGAAAGGCAATCGGATTTACCCCGGATCAACTTTACCTACAAAACTTAGTACTCAGTTATATTATGTGCATTTAGGAAAGAATCCAGGCCTCTCTTAAAGCAATCTACTGAGCTGGCCAGAACCACCTCTGGAGGGAGTCTGTTCCACATTTTCACAGCTCTTACTGTGAAGAAACCTTTCCGTATTTGGAGGTGAAATCTCTTTTCCTCCAGACGTAAAGAGTGCCCCCTTGTCCTCAGTGTTGACCTTAAAGTGAATAACTCAACACCAAGTTCACTATATGGACCTCTTATGTATTTGTACATGTTGATCATATCCCCCCTTATTCTCCTCTTCTCAAGAGTGAATAAATTCAGTTCCTCTAATCTTTCCTCATAGCTGAGCTCCTCCATGCCTCTTATCAGTTTGGTTGCCCTTCTCTGCACTTTCTCCAGTTCTCCGATATCCTTTTTGAGAACTGGTGCCTAAAACTGGACTGCATATTCCAGATGAGGTCTTACTAATGATTTGTACAGGGGCAAAATGATATCTCTATCTCTGGAGTCCATACCTCTCTTAATACAAGAAAGGACTTTGCTCGCTTTGGAAACCGCAGCTTGGCATTGCATGCCATTATTGAGCTTATGATCAACTAAAACCCCCAGATCCTTCTCCACTACAGATCCCCCCAGTTGTACTCCCCCTAGCATGTATGATGCATGCATATTGTTAGCCCCCAAGTGCATAACTTTACATTTATCAACATTAAACCTCATCTGCCACATAGTCGCCCAATTAGACAGAGCATTGAGGTCGGCTTGTAAATTGGAGACATCCTGCAAGGACGTTATTCCACTGCATAGCTTGGTGTCATCTGCAAAGACAGAAATGTTACTTTCGATCTCAGACCCAATATCATTTATAAATATATTGAAAAGTAAGGGACCCAACACTGAACCTTGGGGTACACCGCTGATAACCTTGGACCATTCAGAGTAAGAATCATTAACCACAACTCTCTGAATTCTGTCTTTCAGCCAGTTTTCTATCCATTTACAAACTGATATATCTAATCCTGTAGACCTTACCTTACACATGAGCCGTGTGTGGGGAACTGTATCGAACGCTTTTGCAAAATCCAAGTATACCACGTCCACTGCTACGCCTCTGTCCAGGGTTTTACTTACCTCTTCATAAAAGGAAATCAGGTTTGTCTGACAACTTCTGTCTTTCATGAATCCATGCTGTCTGCTACTTAAATAGTTTGTTTCCAGCAAGAACTCATCCATGTGGTCTTTTATTAAACGTTCCAGTATCTTTCCAACTATAGAAGTTAAACTAACAGGTCTATAGTTACTAGGTAAAGACTTTGTTCCCTTTTTAAATATGGGCACCACATTGGCTCTACGCCAATCCAGTGGTACTATTCCTGTCATTAATGAGTCCCTAAATATTAGATACAGTGGCTTTGAAATTTCAGAGCTCAATTCTTTTAGGATCCGTGGGTGGATGCCATCTGGTCCAGGTGCTTTATCCACCTTTATTCTGTCTAAATATTTCTGGACCATATCACTTTTGAGCCATTGTGGATTTGGGGCTGTGTCACTCCCAACCCCTATATCGACATGAGCTCCCCCATTCTCCATTGTATACACAGAGCTGAAGAAAGCATTTAATAAATTTGCCTTCTCTATGTCCTCAGTCACCCACTGTAGATTATTTTGTAAAGGGCCTAAATGCTCAGACTTGACCTTTTTACTATTAATATATTTAAAGATTTTTTTGGGGTTTGTCCTACTATCTTTTGTATATGTAACAATAAATAACAAGTGATGCGCTAATGTCTACAATAATAAAAAAAATGTAAAGGCAGAACTAAAACCAATATACAAATCACACAGAAAAATAATGAATGTAGTGGAAAACGTCTGCTAATGACGAAACGTGTCGGGTGGAGCCTCCCCCGAGAGTCATTGCATACAAGTTTAGCGGACGTTGATGCGGATATGTTGATTTTGTGATTAAGCTGATGTGCACATGTCTTTTTTATGCTAGTAAATGCGGCTCTTGTTCAATAAATGGGATTTTAAAGTTATCTACACTATGAGGAGAATTTATCCTTTTATTTTTACACGATTGTGTTTGCCTGCTATACATCTATTATATGTCCGAGGAACAGTGTTGGGTAACAACGTCTGGATGTACTCGGAGAGTAATCTGTCTGATTTACTAGTTTGAGCGTATATTGACCACACTGAATAAGAGGGTCGATGCACATGGTGAGCTCCCAGTACTTTATTTCACCTTGGACTATTTTCTATTGTTTATTTGGACACTTTCTCAGAAGTACGTTACACAGAGTGTAGGGCTCAGGAGTACGTTACACAGAGTGCAGGGCTCAGGAGTATGTTACACAGAGTGCAGGGCTCAGGAGTACGTTACACAGAGTGCAGGGCTCAGGAGTACGTTACACAGAGTGCAGGGCTCAGGAGTACGTTACACAGAGTGCAGGGCTCAGGAGTACGTTACACAGAGTGCGGTACTCAGAAGTACGTTACACAGGGTGCAGGACTCAGAAGTACGTTACACAGAGTGTAGGGCTCAGGAGTACGTTACACAGAGTGCAGGGCTCGGGAGTATGTTACACAGAGTGCAGGGCTCAGGAGTACGTTACACAGAGTGCAGGGCTCAGGAGTGCGTTACACAGAGTGCAGGGCTCAGAAGTACGTTACATAGAGTGCAGGGCTCAGGAATATGTTACACAGAGTGCAGGGCTCAGAAGCACGTTACACAGAGTGTAGGGCTCAGGAGTACGTTACACAGAGTGCAGGGCTCAGGAGTATGTTACACAGAGTGCAGGGCTCAGGAGTACGTTACACAGAGTGCAGGGCTCAGGAGTACGTTACACAGAGTGCGGAACTCAGAAGTACGTTACACAGGGTGCAGGACTCAGAAGTACGTTACACAGAGTGCAGGGCTCAGGAGTATGTTACACAGAGTGCAGGGCTCAGGAGTACGTTACACAGAGTGCGGAACTCAGAAGTACGTTACACAGGGTGCAGGACTCAGAAGTACGTTACACAGAGTGTAGGGCTCAGGAGTACATTACACAGAGTGCAGGGCTCAGGAGTATGTTACACAGAGTTCAGGGCTCAGGAGTACGTTACACAGAGTGCAGGGCTCAGGAGTACGTTACACAGAGTGCAGGGCTCAGGAGTACGTTACACAGAGTGCAGGGCTCAGGAGTATGTTACACAGAGTGCGGAACTCAGAAGTACGTTACACAGGGTGCAGGACTCAGAAGTACGTTACACAGAGTGTAGGGCTCAGGAGTACGTTACACAGAGTGCAGGGCTCGGGAGTATGTTACACAGAGTGCAGGGCTCAGGAGTACGTTACACAGAGTGCAGGGCTCAGGAGTGCGTTACACAGAGTGCAGGGCTCAGGAGTACGTTACACAGAGTGCAGGGCTCAGGAGTACGTTACACAGAGTGCGGAACTCAGAAGTACGTTACACAGAGTGCAGGACTCAGAAGTATGTTACACAGAGTGCAGGGCTCAGGAGTATATTACACAAAATGCAGGGCTCAGAAGTACGTTACACAGAGTGCAGGGCTCAGGAGTACGTTACACAGAGTGCGGAACTCAGAAGTATGTTACACAGAGTGCAGGACTCAGAAGTATGTTACACAGAGTGCAGGGCTCAGGAGTATATTACACAAAATGCACGGCTCAGAAGTACGTTACACAGAGCATATGTACAGTAGATTGTTGTGCATTACCCTGACGTTTGATATGAGGTGTGTTACGACATACAATACGATGTGCATCATGGTGTGAATGAGCCTTCCATATTGGAAAGTCAGCCCATCTCCAATGTAAAGTCCCTAGTGTTTCACTGTAACTTCAGAATCTCACTCCTCTTGCTGCAATACCAGTAAACCCAAACCCCTGCCCCTAGTATGTCCAGCAATACGTTCCTGTGTACTGTATATCAGTAATAGTATATCTAGCTACAAAAATCTTCTAGTCAACATCAACAATGTGCCGTCTACGTGTTGTCTACATGTTGCACATCCCTAAGGCCACAAACATTTTATTTTGGTTCGGTCCCTGGAGGTCCAGCCTACAGCAAGGAGCATAATAAGGAAGGGCTGAAGATTTTCAATAGCACAGTACTCTTTATGGCATTGATGCAAAGTGTTAATCCTCTTCTCCATATTACAACTGTGACTGACATTGTTTATAGCTACACAGTTGAAATATGTGTGCAAAAGCCGATGTACCTACCAAAGAGTTTGCATTGCTAGCAATCCAGTCTGGAGATTTAAACGGCCTTGCTAGACAGCACAAGCAGGTTGGTAACCTGACTTTTCTTTTCGGTGGTTATGCAGTGCAGTCTGGTCATCTTTCTGCCCCTGGTCTGTGATTGGACAGTAAAGAAGAAGCAGCAGACTGCTGAGGTCATCTCTCTGCTCCCTCTGCCTGTTCCTTGTCAGTACATATGAATGCAGCATACCTAATTGGCTTCCCTGTTTCAGTATGAGTTCTGCTGTACAGAGGATTACAAGAGGCTGATACGAAGGTCCATGTACACCAGTGTGCTAACACACAGTAATGCATGTAATATACGTGTGTGCTCTGTGGTGCTGTTCATTGTGAATGGCGCCCCATTGCATCTTTCCAGCACACCTGTATTGTACGTGCCAAATGTAGTTCAGGAGCGATTTGTGGTCTGCTGTGATGGATTAGATTTAACCCTTTACACACCGGTACAACTTGACAGTAGAAAATCGCATGTGGACCGTTCAAATTAGTGCGACTTGCACTGATTTGTAAAAGGTTCCAGCACTATTTTTGGCGATTTCATGCGTGACTTGCCTTGATATCTGTGCATAAAATTACACGGATGTTGGCAAGATGCACATGAAATCACACTGATATATATATATATATATATATATATATATATATATATATATATATATATAAAATGTATTAATTAAAGGGGAGTGCCACCCACAATTTCACTTTTTAAATATAAATACCCCTGTAATACACAAGCTTAATGTATTCTAGTAAAGTTAGTCTGTAAACTAAGGTCCGTTTTGTTAGGTTGTTACAGAATTTAGATTAGTTTATAATCTTGAAATAGACCGTGGCCATCTTAAGTGTGGGCATCATGAAGCCAGACTGTATGACTTCCTGGATTTCAGCTTTGCATATCTCGCACATGCTCAGTGCTACACAAGCAATGTAATAGGTTTCAGTCAGGTTTGCATGGACTACTGGGAAACATGATGCCTATCCCAGAAACCTTTGCAAATGCCGTGTGACTTAAAACCCCGGGCTAATACGAGGAGGAAGTAATGAAGGACTACAATATAAAGGTATTTAGAAGCAACAAAATTAATAAAAATTGTCCATTCTGAACACTATGAGATTAGGGCATGCAGCACAGACAAACATAAAAAAAAGGGTGGAACTCCACTTTAATATATTATTATTATATATTATATTTGATTATATTTAAAAAAATATATAATTTATATTTACAATATACATATATTAAAGGATCAGTAAAGGATTTTTTTTACTGCTAAATAGCTTGCTTTACATTATAGCAGTCCTGCTTTCATGTCCTCCATGTCTGTTTTTGCTTAGAAGTTGCTGTAATCCCTTGCTGAACTCCACACTTCCTTCTTGTCTGGCTCCTTATGAAAAAACTCATGGTAGCTTTTCATTGTGGTCCATGATCAAGAAGATGTGATTACTGTGTGTCTAAAACTCCTCAGAACCAATCAGATTCATTTCAAAAACAAACACTGCCCTGTGTTTGTTTGTTTTTGTTCTGTGTGTCTCTGTACACACAGAACAAACAGAAACTAGTCTAAAAACGAAACTAAACTGCAGGTTCATTATATGATTGATGTTTTATCTATTTTTAATCATTTTTTAAAAGGAATCAGTTAACTATTATGTCTCTATACCAGGGGTCTCAAACTCAAATTATCTGGGGGCCACTGGAGGTATAAGCTGGGTGAGGCTGGGCCGCATCAAGTATTGGACCAAAATTTTAAACACTCACTCTTCTCCATTCTTCTTTCGGCACTGCCAGCCAATCACATAGATTAGCGCTCAGTCTATTAGGGCAGTGAGCCAATATTCGCTCAGCCCTGATAGGCTGAGCTCTTGTTCCACCCACAGAAATTTCCTATCAGGGCTGAGCGAATATGGTTTCACATACATATAATGCCCCCATCATGTGCCCCTCACATATAATGCCCCATCATGCGCCCCTCACCATCCACCAATAACACCCCCCACCAGCAGTAGCACCGCCATCATCCACCAGCAACACTCCCATTCCCCCTACCCCCCTGTGGTAATAGCATGAGCTGACAGATGTTGGGGGTGCTACTGCTGAAGGGGGGTTTGGATGATTGAGATCCACCAGCAACACCCCCCTCATCCACCTTACCCCCCTGTGGTAATAGAATGAGCTGACGGATGATGGGGGTACTACTGCTGGGGTAGGGGGGGGGGTGTTGTTGGATGATTGGGATGCTATTGCCAGGGCAGTAGCACCGCCACCATCCACCAGCAACACCCCCAATCGCCCTACCCCCCTGTGGTAATAGCAGGAGCTGACGGATGATGGGGGTGCTACTGCTGGGGGTCGGGGGGTTGTATGATTGGGATGCTACTGCAAGGGCAGTAGCACCCTCATGTTATTACCACAGGGGGGGGTGTTGCTGGTGAATGATTAGGGTGCTACTGTTCATCAACACCCCCCAACCCCCCAGCAGTAGCACCCCTATCATCCACAAGCAACACCCCCCATTCCCCCTACCACCCTGTGATAATAGCATCAGCTGAAAGATTATGGGGGTACTACTGCTGGGGGGTTGGGGGGTGTTGATGAACAGTAGCACCCTAATCATTCACCAGCAACACCCCCCCCCCTGTGGTAATAACATGAGGGTGCTAGCCTCCCAATCATCCAACAACAACCGCCCCCCTCCAGCAATAGCACCCACTATTCCCCCTACCACCCTGTGATAGCATCTGCTAACCATCCCCCCCCAGCACCCCTTTTTAGCATCAGCTTTTGTCATTACACATCTGGCATTACAGTAGCAGCAGCTTACTTTGAAGGATGCTGCTGACGAGGGCGAGGGCACTCAGCGCTTCTGAGCAACTTCGCTTCAGTGCGGACGGGCGCGTGACGGCAGCGCCGCCCTACGCTGCTGACGTCACACGACGCACACCCCTGCTTTGCCGGAACAAAGATGAGTACGGGGGGCTGCAGGGAAAGGGTACCGCGCTGCGCTGCAAAGTATGACACTGTCCGGGGGGAGGGCTTGTCAGCGGGCCGCAAAATCTCGGTCTGCGGGCCGCAACTGGCCCGCGGGCCGGGAGTTTGAGACCCCTGCTCTATACCCTGTAAACAGTCATTTCAGCAAAAAATAAATAGAAAATCCTTTACTACTTCTTTAATATATTATTATATCATATTTAGTTATATAGTCTAAAATGTATATTTTGAAAATATGAAATGTAATAATATATATTCTTATATATACAATTAATTTATTATTATTATTATTATTATATGTTTATATTCTATTTGATTATATTTATACAGTATACTCTATCATTTATATTTACAATATACATATATTATATATTTAATTAAAGCGATGTTCCAGTGGTTTTTAAAGGATCACTAAAGGAAAAAAATTTATTAGCTAAATAGCTTCCTTTACCTTACAGCAGTACTGGTTTCATGTCCTCATTGTTCATTTTTGCTTTAACCACTTAAGACCCGGACCAAAATGCAGGTAAAGGACCTTGCCCCTTTTTGCGATTTGGCACTGCGTCGTTTTAACTGACAATTGCGCGGTCATGCGACGTGGCTCCCAAACAAAATTGGCGTCCTTTTTTCCCCACAAATAGAGCTTTCTTTTGGTGGTATTTGGTCACCTCTGCGGTTTTTATTTTTTGCGCTATAAACAAAAATAGAGCGACAATTTAAAAAAAAATGCAATATTTTTTACTTTTTGCTATAATAAATATCCCCCAAAAATATATAAAAAAAAAAATTTTCCTCAGTTTAGGCCGATACGTATTCTTCTACGTATTTTTGGTAAAAAAAATCGCAATAAGCATTTATCGGTTGGTTTTCGCTAAATTTATAACGTTTACAAAATAAGGGATAGTTTTATTGCATTTTTATAAAAAAAATTTTTTTACTACTAAAAGCGGCGATCAGCGATTTTTTTCGTGACTGCGACATTATGGCGGACACTTCGGACAATTTTGACACATTTTTGGGACAATTGTCATTTTCACATCAAAAAATGCATTTAAATTGCATTGTTTACTGTGGAAATGACAGTTGCAGTTTGGGAGTTAACCACAGGTGGCGCTGTAGGGGATGTGTGACCTATGTGTGTGTTTACAACTGTAGGGGGGTGTGGCTGTAGGTGTGACGTCATCGATCGCGTCCCCCTATTACAGGGATGACGCGATCTATGCTACGGCCACAGAGAAGCACGGGGAAGCAGTGTTTACACGCGGCTCTCCCCATTCTTCCGCTCCAGGGACGGATCGCCGCACTGCAGCGGCGATCGGGTCCGCGAATCCCGCGGTCCCGGTCCTGGAGCTTCGGACCGGGTCACGGGCGCGCGCCCGCGACCCACGGCTGGGTACTAAAATCAACGTATATATACGTTGATGTGCCCAGCCGTGCCATTCTGCCGACGTATATGTGCAGTAGGCGGTCCTTAAGTGGTTAAAGTTGCTGTAATCCTGCTCTGTTCCCCACACTTCCTGCTTGTCTGTTTCCTTATAACCACAGTGCTGGGAGCTTTCTCACAATGGTTTAAGCTGTCATTACTGTGTGTCTAAAACTTCCCAGAACCAATCAGATTCATTTTAAAAACAAAACACTGCCCTGGATTTGTTTGTTTTTGTTCTGTGTGTCTATTTCTACTTCACAGAAACATGAAGCCAGTTCAAAAGTGAAACTAACCTGCAGGCACATTATATGATTGATTTTTATCTATTTTTAATCATTTTGAAAAGGAATCAGTTAACTTTTATGTCTCTATACCCTGTAAACAGTCATTTCAGCAAAACATTTTTTTTCCTTTAGTGACCCTTTAAGTTTATTAAAAATCAGCAGCTACAAAAAGCGAAGCTGCTGACTTTTGATAAACAGCCACTCACCTGTCCCAAGATCCAGCGATGCGGCGGCCTGAAGCCTCGCTCCTCTCCTTCTCCTGTCTGCGGCACCGGCATTGCAAGTGTGGGCACCAGGGCTGTCTTAATGAGAGGGTACACCTGGGCACTGCATGGGGGGCCCCCTGCACTTTCCCCAAAGAAGCTGGTCCTTGAGTCCACACTGCCCTGAAATTGGGGGCCCCATGATGGCACTGAGAGTGATAGATACAGTCTGCCTCCTACCTACTTAATGTCTGTTTACCTGCACTGTCATCATTTTAGGGGCCCCAGAGCATTACTTTGCCCAGGGGCCCGTGATGCTATTAAGACGGCCCTGGTGGGCACCCGGCTGTGACAGCTTGTGGATTCACAGTCAGGTGCACACCGCGCATGTGTGAGTCGTACTGCACCTTCTCAGTGGCCGGGCAATCACTGTGCCATGACCCAGAATATTGCAGGGAAGGAGGGGGAGGGGAGGAGTCATCTAGGTGGCGAGAGTGGAAGTGGGAGATGGGTACCTGTCAAAACTAGGTACCCATTCCCCCCTCCAAAAAAATTAGGTGTGCTTAAAGCGGAGTTCCACCCTTGACGGGTAAGTGTCCATAAAATAAAAAATAAAATAAAAATCGGCAGAACGCCGCTTTAAAGCGGAACTTCCACTTTTGGGTAGAACTCTGCTTTAATATATTATTATATAATAATTATATGTATATTTAGAATCTATGATATTTAATCAAATATATTATTACATATACGATTATTTAATAATGATATTATATTTATTTATATTTCTATGATCTATAGATTTAAAGATGAGCTTATTCCTTTTACTAGACAGGCTGCCATATCAGTGTGAGGACAGTCAGTGCCCACTGCCCACAACACATTGCCATCTCCGTGTGACAGCTGCAGACTCCACATCCTAATTGTCCTTTTACCTGGCATGTGGCAGAGCTGTGTGATGGCCCCGCCCACCCCTCCTGTCTATGGCTCCATCTCCCTCACTCCTCCTCCTTTCTCCGCTTGCAGCGCCGCTGTCTCCTTCCAGCCCCGCCCTGGGCGATGACGTCAGACCTGACCCGAGCAGCTTCCCTCCCACTGCCTGGGCTGTGATTGGCTGCCGGGGATAATGGATTGGCCCCAAGTGATGAAATAATAAGCGGAGGTGATGGAGACATGCAGGCATCGGGCGGTGTGGATGGCTCAGGTGTCCGGGCTGTATGTACTGTATGGAGGGGAGGTGTGTGGATAGGAGAGCTATGCAGGGTGTCTATGGAGGACTGTACAGGGGGGTAGACTAGGTGAGTGTGTCATAGAGGCAATGCACCCAGCAGAGGGATGGAGAAAGGGGGGGACATGGGCTGATGGGGGGGGGGGGGGGGCTTATAGGAAACAATACAGATATTTCCTGGACTTATAGGACACATACACAGAACACAGTGCGGGTGTCCTGAGGACCCGTGTTAATTTCATCGACCAAAACATTTTTGTCTCCTAAATTAAAACTATTTAAAGAGGTGGTTCACCCTAAATATAAGCCCTCCCATGTGATCCAGCATACTGGCGTCAGCGCCAGTATGCTGTTTTTTTTTTTTTTTTTTAATCCATCACTTACTGTATTACGGCAAATTTTAATCTCTTTCCCCCCGTGGTGCACGGCGCCAGTATAGCGCGTCACATCTTAAGGAAATACCCATAAGGACTCGGGTAATCTTGGCGAAAATGCGGCGCCTGCGCACAGACCTAGGAGCTGACTGCGCAGGCGCCGTATTTCTCCGAGTCCTACGGCTATGGCGCGTCACGCCCTCCGAAAAACGCCGAAATAGGACTCGGAAAAATACGGCGCCTGCGCAGTCAGCTCCTAGGTCTGTGCGCAGGCGCCGCATTTTCGCCGAGATTACCCGAGTCCTTATCGGGTATTTTCGTAAGATGTGACGCGCTATACTAGAGCCGTCCACCGCGGGGGGAAAGAGATTAAAATTCGCCGTAATACAGTAAGTGATGGATTTAAAAAAAAAAAAAACAGCATATTGGCGCTGACGCCAGTATGCTGGATCACATGGGAGGGCTTATATTTAGGGTGAACCTCCGCTTTAAGTAAAAAATATGACTAAAACAATTGAAATGACTAAAAATAAACGGCACTTTAGTCAAAAGACTAAAACTAAATAGAAATTTGACATCAAAATGAACACTGGTCTGTAGTGCATGTTTCTACCTCAATACCATAAATAATAACATTGATTTTTCACTCCAGGAGTTAACGAGTTTGGAAATTATAATGCATTACAATTGAACTGAACTCATTCGATATTAGATGACCAAAATTCGTTTTAGTCGACTATAATGATTTTAGCTATTAAAATGCGCTGGTGATTTAATCGACTAAATACGACTAAAACTAAAACAATTGCAGAAGAGTAAAATGGGACTAAAACTAAAATGCCATTTAAGTCAAAAGACTTAAGCCTTATACACAGGATCGGATTTTCCGCGGACAAAGCGTAGGACTTTTGTGCGAAGGGCATACATTTGCTGCCAAAATGAACACTGCTGAGGACACAGATCTGAAGGGAAGAAACCCATACTTTGCATACAAATAATAGCAGTAACGCTGGCCATACACTATACAATCTGATTGTACAATCTCCTTAAAGCTGGGTGCGCACAGTTCGTAACTCAGCAGGTCCCAGTCCTGGAATCCCGGGCTAACAATTGGTTTCTGTCTATCAGGACTGCTGGAAAATCTTGATCACTGGCTTTCAACCAATCAGCGGCAGTGTATTCTGACAGCGGGGAGTCCCTACTAGAAGGATACAATGTCTCAGAGGCAGGGGGGATTCCTGTATTCACCACATTGCTTAAAAAGTGCCTACCCAGCTTTAGGTTTACCAAATCCCTGTAATATGAAGACATACAATGCGTTCAATTTGTATCCTTGCATTACATAATTAAATCTGATCTCTCTACATAAGAACTTTCATTTAAAGGAACTGTAAAGGCAGAAGGTTTTTATCCTAATACATTCTATACATTGAGATAAAAAAGCCTTCCCTCTACTACTTACCTGAGCTGCTTTCTCTGTCCAGCAATGTCCATGAGTGTCTCGAAGGTCCAAGACTCTCCCTCCTGATTGGCTGAGACACAGCAGCGGCACCATTGGCTCCCACTGCTGTCAGTCAGCCAATCAGGAGAGAGAGGGGGCGGGCCAAACTGGGCCTCTGTGTCTGAATGGACACAGGGAGCTGTGGCTTTGCTTGGTGCCCCCATAGCAGGATTCTTGCTGTGGGGGCACTTGACAGCAGGGAGGGGCCAGGATCACAGAAGAGGGACCTGAGAAGAGGAGGATCTGGTCTGCTCTGTGCAAATCCACTGCAACAGAGCAGGTAAGTATGACATGTCTGTTATTTTATTGAAAACAATTTTTTAGACTTTACAATCACTTTAAATATCTTCGTTGTTAGCTGCAAAGAATATAAATGCACTTTGTGTAGGGACTCTGTAATTGGTGGATCTACTGGAGCTTGTACAATCAGATTGTATTGTATATGGTCAGCCTAATGGCAGTAATTCACGCTTCCATTTTATTATCTGATTAATGTGCAATTCAGAAACCGATCGAATAGCCATAACATCCCATTTGATTTATTTATACTCAGTTTTGATAGGCTTCATTCAAATTGAGCCAATCGGCCAGAGTGGAGAATTACTGATTATGTTGCAAGAACCTACAACATTTAGATGATTCTGTCATAAATTTGATTGATTGAATTATGAAGTTGCCTGGTGGATAAAGACATTCGATGGATGACTTGCGATCATATCTTCAATCTATCGATTGAATTTCACTTTTCCATGTCTAGCATGTCGGTCAATTGTGTTGCCAACTATAGATGGATTTTTCCTATTGGGAGAGATTGATTGGAAAAAATCGATCATTTATCAAAATGTTTATGGCCACTGTGAGGATATATAGGAGCCATGCACACCCAATGAGAAGCAAATCATCAAAGATGAGTACATACATAAGAAGGGATAGTGGGAGTATAATACATGGACAGGTATAAGGAGGCAGATCAGACATGGCTAAATACACAGGATGGGATGATGAGGGTTGTAGTACATGACAGGTATGAGAAGATATATCAGATATAAGTATATACACAGGATAGGATGATGAGCATTGTAGTACATGGACAGGTATGAGAAGGCAGATCAGAGATGATTATATACACAGGATTAGATGATAGGTATTGTAGTACATGGACAGGTATGAGAAGGAAGATCAGAGATGAGTAAATACACAGGATGGGATGATGGGTGTTGTAGTACATAGACAGGTATGAGAAGGTAGATCAGAGATGAGTATATACACAGGATGGGATGATGGGTGTTGTAGTACATAGACAGGTATGAGAAGGTAGATCAGAGATGAGTATATACACAGGATGGGATGATGGGTGTTGTAGTACATAGACAGGTATGAGAAGGTAGATCAGAGATGAGTATATACACAGGATGGGATGGTGGGTGTTGTAGTACATAGACAGGTATGAGAAGGTAGATCAGAGATGAGTATATACACAGGATGGGATGATGAGCGTTGTAGTACATGGACAGGTATGAGAAGGTAGATCAGAGATGAGTATATACACAGGATGGGATGGTGGGTGTTGTAGTACATAGACAGGTATGAGAAGGTAGATCAGAGATGAGTATATACACAGGATGGGATGATGGGTGTTATAGTACATAGACAGGTATGAGAAGGTAGATCGGAGATGAGTATATACACAGGATGGGATGATGGGTGTTGTAGTACATAGACAGGTATGAGAAGGTAGATCAGAGATGAGTATATACACAGGATGGGATGATGGGTGTTATAGTACATAGACAGGTATGAGAAGGTAGATCAGAGATGAGTATACACACAGGATGGGATGATGGGTGTTGTAGTACATAGACAGGTATGAGAAGGTAGATCAGAGATGAGTATATACACAGGATGGGATGATGGGTGTTGTAGTACATAGACAGGTATGAGAAGGTAGATCAGGGATGAGTATATACACAGGATGGGATGGTGGGTGTTATAGTACATAGACAGGTATGAGAAGGTAGATCAGAGATGAGTATACACACAGGATGGGATGATGGGTGTTGTAGTACATAGACAGGTATGAGAAGGTAGATCAGAGATGAGTATACACACAGGATGGGATGATGGGTGTTGTAGTACATAGACAGGTATGAGAAGGTAGATCAGAGATGAGTATATACACAGGATGGGATGATGGGTGTTGTAGTACATAGACAGGTATGAGAAGGTAGATCAGGGATGAGTATATACACAGGATGGGATGGTGGGTGTTGTAGTACATAGACAGTTATGAGGAGACCTTAGTCTAGCACGTGGTGGGAGGAGCCAATCACCATCCACATAGCAGGGCCCCTCCCCCTAGACAGACAGCACAGCGCGTCCTATAGGCACACAGTAGAAGGCAGGAGAGGACAGCGGTCCTGTGAGCGGAGATCAGAGCTGTGATGGATGGGATGGAGCTGTGATCGGGGCCGGTACCCCATGTGTCATCTCCCCGGGAACACAGGTCAGTCCTCCCCGTGTGTCCGATCTCTATTATCATCATCATCCACATCACTGACATGACATCATAGCCGAGGTCCGGCCATGCGGTGTGTGTCTCTCCTCTCATCACATCCCACCAGCTATGTGTATACAATGACATCCCCTCCATACACCGCACTGTGTACAGTACATTGTTATCTCACCTCTTACCGCATCTCACCCATTGTACACAATCTGCACCCATAGGAAAACAAGAGCATGTGTGTGTGTTTGTGTGTGATCTCTCTGCCATCATCATTATTATTATTATGCCACACCACATGATGCACAATGGCACTGGCAGCATGCATTTCTAATATTAACCATTTCCTAAATTCCTAGATCGTTCACCATGTATGGAAAAGAGCATGAGAGAGAGAGAGAGAGAGATAGATAGAGAGAAAGATAGATATAGATAGATAGATGGATAGATGGATGGATAGATGGAGAGATGGAGAGATAGATAGATAGATAGATTGATAGATAGATGGATGGATAGATGGAGAGATGGAGAGATAGATAGATAGATAGATAGATAGATGGATGGAGAGATAGAGAGATAGATAGAGATGGAGAGATAGATAGATAGATAGAGATGGAGAGAGAGATAGATAGATAGATAGATAGATAGATAGATAGATAGATAGATAGATAGATAGATAGAGATGGAGAGATAGATAGATAGATAGCGATGGAGAGATAGATAGATAGATAGATAGATAGATAGATAGATAGAGATGGAGAGAGAGATAGATAGATAGAGACTGAGAGATAGAGATAGATGGAGAGATAGATAGCTATAGATGGAGAGATAGAGATAGATGAAGATATAGATAGCTATAGATGGAGAGATAGATAGATATAGATGAAAAGATAGAAATAGATGAAGAGATAGATAGCTATAGATGGAGAGATAGATAGATGGAGAGGTAGATGGAGAGATAGATAGATGGAGAGATAGATAGATAGATAGATAGATAGATAGATAGATAGATAGATAGATAGATAGATAGCTATAGATGGAGAGATAGATAGATGGAGAGGTAGATAGATGGAGAGATATAGATAGATAGATAGATAGATAGATAGATAGATATAGATGGAGAGATAGATAGATGGAGAGATAGATAGATGGAGAGGTAGATGGAGAGATAGATAGATAGATAGATAGATAGATAGATAGATAGATAGATAGATAGCTATAGATGGAGAGGTAGATAGATGGAGAGATATAGATAGATAGATAGATAGATAGATAGATAGATAGATAGATAGATAGATAGATAGATATAGATGGAGAGATAGATAGATGGAGAGATAGATAGATGGAGAGGTAGATGGAGAGATAGATAGATGGAGAGATAGATAGATGGAGAGATAGATAGCTATAGATGGAGAGGTGGTAGGTAGATAGAAAGAGATAGATGATTGGGTAAACATAGAAAGATGTATAGATGTAAAGGTTGAATAAATAGATAGATATAGATGGCGACATAGATAGATAACTGGATAGACATATGGAAAGATGGATAGGTAGAATAACAAGATAGATGGATACCTAGATACAAATAAAGAAAGAAAAAGAGAATGATGATTGGATAGACAGATTGGCAGAATAAAAAGATAAATAGATCAAACGATAGATAGATAGGAGAGAATGATGACTGGGTATATATAGAAAGATGGATAGGTAGAATAAAAAAATGGATAGATAGAAAGAAAGAGAGAATGATGACTGGATAGACAGAAATATAGATAGAAGTAGAGAATGATGAACGGATAGGTAGAGTAAAAAGATAAATAAATAGAATATAATTATACATAGATAGATAGAGAGATAGGTAGATAATGGGTAATTTTTTCTTGAGCAGCCTATAATTGATGTATACCATGGTGTATAATGTATATGTATTGCCCATGTAGGTGATGGGTATGACGGGACCCGGCAGTGTGGATGTACTGTACCCGTATATATTACCCACTCATTGTACCTGCTATGGAGTGTATAGTGTGGGAATGGAAGCAGTTAGTGCTGGGTGTAATATGTTTATATTATAGATGATAAATATGTATATTATATAAATTATTTCTAATATCCAGACAGTAAATATTACACACGTTTTATTTTGTAGGTATTCAGTGGAGGGATGTTTATCTTTTCATGCCCTCTTCTCTATTATATATGTGTGCCAGTTGCTGTTGTTGATCTGCTGATTATAGTTTATGTTTGGGAAGGTGGAATATGTTTAGGGAAATGACTGATATAAATATTATTGATCTGTACTTGAATAATAAAGCTGTTTTTATCATTTAATCCATATGAGGAGTAGATGGGTAGAGGCTGTCACACTGTATAGTAGACAGAGCCGGGTAGGCAGTCTGTTGAGCCATTGCTGGGGGGGGGGATATTTAATGTATGAGTCCTGACTTCTCTAGCGGTGAATGATGTAATTGTCATCTTCTAAAGCCTGGGTGCAGCTCCGGTGCAATGGATGGGACCAGCAGCACTGTGTGCAGGCAGTGGGTAGCACTGGGTACTGCTGGGACTGTCTGGGGGGGGGGGTATGATGGAGAAGAGAGCCAGTGCTGCAGATGGTAAACACACTGCTGTGTATGAATGGAAATCACAGTATTAGTGGGAGGCAGCTGGTGCTCAGCATGCTGTGTGCTTTACTCCACACTTTGCCTTCACACACACTGCCTGTGGATCTGAATATTGCTGCTGCCATTGTGTAGATGAAATGGATCCTCTATTGCTGTTTGGATTCTGCTTGTTTAGGGCCGTATCACTCTAGGAAGGTGTTATGGCAGCATTGTCCAAGGAGCAGCATAGGCAAACCAAAGCACAGCATGTAAAGGACTATAACCCCTAGTATCCAATTATCATTTTTGGTTCCAGAATTATAACAGGATGCTATGAGTTACTGCACGCTGTGTGCTTTCCTCGCTTTTTGCTGCCTAGAATTTTTTTTTTATTATTCAGTATTTTTTATAAAAAAATCAGTACAGATTAAACATTTAACATTACATTACATTCAGCAACCCCAACCCAAAAAAAGTTTAATATTTTGCTCACCAACCATTTATATGACTGATTTTTGTTGTCTCAGAACAATTATGCCGCGTACACACGATCAGTTAAACCAATGAAAATGATCTGATGGACCGTTTTCATCGGTCAAAACCGATTGTGTGTGGGCGCCATTGGTTATTTAACCATCGGTTAAAAAAAAGCCAACTCATTTAACCTCCTGGGGGGACTTTCCCTACAGGATGTCACCCCCCCCCCTCTCTACTCCTACCCCCGAACTATCCCTCGGGAACTGTTGCTGTCCACTAGTCCCCTTTCTACCTCTGCTTGCTATCTCTTAGAAAACAGGAAAATATAGGCGTGCCCGCGGGTCATGATTATAAGACTCGGATGAGTATAACTGTTTAACTGACATGCACTTTGCTCACAGGTTTGAGCTTACCACTGTATGTTGCACTTTTGTTGTGATCCGTGCGGGACTGCCCGTTGTATTGTATAAATAAAGAATTTTGAAAAAAAAGCCAACTTGCTTTAAATTTAAAGCGGAGTTCCACCCTTAAAACCACTTTCTTTCATCCCATCCAGCATACTGGCGTCAGCGCCAGTATGCTGTTTTTTTTTTTTAATCCATGTACTTACTTTATAATAGATCATTTAATTTTGGGTGCACCGCGGTGTATGTCGCCGCTATAAGGCGTCACGCCTTCCGGAAACAGCCGACTAGCGTTCGGCTCTTCTCGGCGCCTACGCACAGACCCAGAAGCTGACTGCGCAGGCGCTGTATATAGCCGCGTCACGCCCCCCGAAAAAAGCCGAACAACTATTTACAGCGCCTGCGCAGTCAGCTCCTGGGTCTGTGCGCAGGCGCCGAGAAGAGCCGAACGCTAGTCGGCTGTTTCCGGAAGGCGTGACGCCTTATAGCGGCGACATACACCGCGGTGCGCCCAAAATTAAATGATCTATTATAAAGTAAGTACATGGATTAAAAAAAAAAAAAAAAAAACAGCATACTGGCGCTGACGCCAATATGCTGGATGGGATGAAAGAAACTGGTTTTAAGGGTGGAACTCCGCTTTAACCGATGGATTCCTAACCGATAAGTCAACAACGATCGTGTATGGGCGCCATCGGTTATTTAACCATCAGTTAAAAAAAGCCAACTTGCTTTAAAGTTAACCGATGGATTCCTAACCGATAGGTCAAAACCGATCGCTAGTACGCACCGCCGTCGGTTAAAAATCCATGCATGCTTAGAATCAAGTCGACGCATGCTTGGAAGCATTGAACTTCAGTTTTTTTAGCATGCCGTTGTGTTTTACGTCACCGCGTTCTCACACGATCATTTTTTTAACTGATGGCGTGTAGACAAGACTGACCATCAGTCCATCAGACCGTTCTCATCGGATGGACTGATCGTGTGTACACGGCATTAGAGTGAAAAGGAGCATTGAAAGTTCAATCTGATTTCTTGGTGAACGCATATACAAAATTGGTATGTGCCTCCCAATGGTCTCAGGTTTTTTGGATACACCAACTCTGTTTTCATAAAACCAATCAAAATATCGAAACAGAAAAATGTATGTATTATCTGGATAGAATTGAGGGTTTGTGCACTTAGGATATTAAAGACAGCATAGGCACATGTTAAATGTTTACACAGAATCCATACAATGTTTGATGCCTATTGGTCATCCTGTGAATCAGTACTCTTCTGTATCCTTCTGTATACCGCTGTGCGTGGTTCGGAGTTATATTTCATTACAGTATCTGTATGTTACGACTTGTACATAAAGACGGGGGATCTTCTCAGGCAAAGATTTGTTCAGTTCAGAAATATTGCACATACAGTAAAACCTTGGTTTGAGAGCGTTTTGCAAGACAAGCAAAAGGCTTTAATAAATGTTGCCTTGATATACAAGCGATATCTTGATATAAGAGTAGCATCATGTCACAACTGAGTATAAAAAAGAAGAGAGATGCCTCTAAAGTGTAGCAATATGGTTACATTTAATGAAGGTACAACATTTAGCAACTTATGGACTGATGGATTTTTTCATCAGATATCCGATGAAGCTGACTTTCATCAGTCGTACCTACACACCATCAGTTAAAAAAACGATCGTGTCAGAACGCGGTGACGTAAAACACAATGACGTGCTGAGAAAAATTGATTTGATTCCGAGTATGCTACGACTTGATTCTGAGCATGTGTGGATTTTTAAATGATGGAAGTGCCCACAGACGATCGTTTTTTTTTCTATTGTTTTTTTAACCATCAGATAAGTATGATGGACCGTTTTCAGACGAACCGATCGTGTGTACGTGGCATTAGAGGTGCCTCTCTTTTCTTATACCCTGTAAAAAAATGCTTTGATATACAAGTGCTTTGGATTACAAGCATGTTTCTGGAAAGGAGTATGCTCGCAAACCAAGGTTTTACTGTATATGAAAATGTAGGCATGAAGTATTTTTTTTTTCTCTGGAAAAGCAGAGAGCATGCTTCTTATTGAGTGCCTACAAACCAGACCAGTTCTATGTGAATACAAGCGTCTATAGGAAAACATAATAAGGGCAAGGTGTGTTTTATTAAGGATGGTGATGAATAACAAGTTTTTGCCATTACTGCCTTCTTTGGGTGTTGTATATTGAGAATGTATGAAACTGACTGTAGCAAAATAAAAAAATAAAAATAATAATAATAAAAAAAAAAATATATATATATATATATATATATATATATATATATATATATATATATATATATATAAACAAACAGTGGGGAGGGCGTAAGTGAAAACCTGGATGACATTCTTAGCCAGCTCAGAATACTGGTCCACTTGGCATACCCAGTAATACATTTTGTCCAGACTTGGTACATTCAGTGCCATCATACAGTCCAGGTATGTTCAGATCATTGTACACAGACACTGTTTATGGCTTTCTATTGGTGTCTCATTGTGGTACTCTAAATGAAAAATATCTGTACTGTTCGGCAATGGCTGCTGCTGTTGCTGTTAGTGCTGCTGCATTGGCAGACGTTGGGAAACCATGATGCAGAGGAATGTCCTTGCTTGGTACTATTGTCACTGGCATGTTTTGTTGTGGATGTTGATGACATTTTATTTTAAATGACAGGCTGCTTACTAAAACATAACAGCAATGGCATGTGCAATTATTATTACTATTGTTATTATTATTTATTTAACCATTTGTCTAAATTGGGTAAGAAATAACGGACACCTAAAGCACGTTGCAGAGCCAAAACTTTAAGGCCACGTACACACGACCAAATAAATCTGTTCAAATCGGTCTGACAGACCGATTTGATCAGATTTGTCTGCTGGGCTGTTTTGGTTTGATCGCTGTACACACGATCAAACCAAAATCCCCGCCGGCAGACAGCGCGGTGATGTGGCGGTGACGTTGACGCCGTCACGTCACCAGGAAGTAAATTACTTCCACGCATGTGTCGAATCCATTCAGACATATCGGACGGATGGATTCCCAGCAGACAGATTTTAAAGCATGCTTTAAAATCTGTCTGCTGGAAAAATCTGTCTGTCCGCCCGTACACACGATCGAATCTGTCTGCTGAAACGGTCTGTCAGACCGTTTGCAGCAGATAGATTTGATCGTGTGTACGCGGCCTAAGAGAGATAATTGTTTGTCATTGTTACCTGAAAGGTAATTTACATAAAAAAGTAGACTGCTTATGTCTGTGTGCAACCTTGCTGAAGAAAAAAAGACCGTCGTACTATACATTGAGAAATATCTCTGTCTGAATGTTGGGTTCTTCAGTACTATGGGTTGTTATGCAGTCAATACTAGACCCCAAACCGTGCCCATGTAACACCTGCTTGTCTGTGTAGAGTCTGATCACAATTCTTTGTCTACTTATAGCACAATGGAGTTGATTGGAGAGTGCAAAATCTGGTGCAGCTCTGCTTAGTAACCAATCAGCTTCCATTTTTTTCTTCTTTTTATAAAGCTTAATGGGGTGTTCTGAGAAAAAAATAAAAGCCAGCAGCTACACATACTGAAGCTGCTGGCCTTTAATAAATGGAGACTTACCTGTCCTGCAGTCCCTCGATGTCGGCACCGCAGCTGATGTTTCCCATCAGCTGTCGGGTGCTGCCGCCGCCATTGCGGGTAAGGGAACCCAGCAGTGTAGCCTTTCAGCTTCACGCCATGAACCCTACTGTGCATGTGCGAGGCCCGCTCCTCTCTCCTATTAGCCCGGCGGCCAGGGGAGGAGGAGGAAGTAACCCCAGCGGTGACGGCACGGCCGTGACTGGACCCCCGGAAGTGGGAAAGGGAACCTGTCAAAGAAAGGTATCTTGTCCCCCCTCCCCCCGAAAGGTGCCAATTGTGGCAACGGAGGGGAGGAGGAATCCGATGAGCGGAAGTTCCACTGTAGGGTGGAACTCCGCTTTGAAGTGGTTATAAAGGAACACGTTTTTTTTACCTTCATTCATTCTATGCATGACAGTAAAAAAAACTTCTGTGTGCAGCAGCGCCACCCCCCATTCCTTACCTGAGCCCCCTCTCGATCCAGCAATGTCCATTACAGCCTTGCCTCTCCAGGTTTTGCACTCCTGATTGGCCTTTGGCAGCAGTGGAAGCCATAGGAGATGGAGGGGGTAGGGCCATAGGTGTGAACAGCCTATTACATTAGGGTGTGCACCCCAAAGCCCAAACACACACTACCGATCACTCACCATGTTCATTCAAAAAGGGAAGGGGCCGGTAATACATATTTACTGGCCCCTTCACCACTCCTAAAAACATCCCAGCAGCAACAGCCGATAGGAGAGGAGGGAAGCTGGCAGCACTGTAGGGGGAAAGATGGGAGCCAGGGCAGTAGAGGGAATCTGTGTTGCACAGGGTGATTACGGTGTGCCTGGGCACACCTGGCACACCCTGTGCACACGCCTATGGGTAGGGCCAAGTCGCAGCTCCGTTTGTGAATGGACACACAGAGCCGTGGCTTAGAAGCGCACCTGCTTCGGTGCCTCCAGAGTAATCTGCTTGCTGTGGGGGTACCCAGCAGGAGGGAGGAGATTGGAGCACTGATGAGGGACCCGGAGGATCCGGACTGCTCTAAAAACCATTGCACAGAGTAGGTAAATATAACATGTTTGTTATTTAACCACTTAAGGACCGCCTACTGCACATTTACGTCGGCAGAATGGCACGGCTGGGCACATCAACGTATATATACGTTGGTTTTAGTACCCAGCCGTGGGTCGCGCGCGCCCGCGACCCGGTCCTAAGCTCCAGGACCGGGACCGCGGGATTCGCGGACCCGATCGCCGCTGCAGTGCGGCGATCCGTCCCTGGAGCGGAAGAACGGGGAGAGCCGTGTGTACACACGGCTTCCCCGTGCTTCTCTGTGGCCGGAGCATCGATCGCGTCATCCCTGTAATAGGGGGACGCGATCGATGACGTCACACCTACAGCCACACCCCCCTACAGTTGTAAACACACACATTAGGGCACACATTTCCTACAGCGCCCCCTGTGGTTAACTCCCAAACTGCAACTGTCATTTCCACAGTAAACAATGCAATTTAAATGCATTTTTTGCTGTGAAAATGACAATTGTCCCAAAAATGTGTCAAAATTGTCCGAAGTGTCCGCCATAATGTCGCAGTCACGAAAAAAATCGCTGATCGCCGCTATTAGTAGTAAAAAAAAAAAAAATAATAAAAATGCAATAAAACTATCCCTTATTTTGTAAACGCTATAAATTTTGCGAAAACCAACCGATAAACGCTTATTGCGATTTTTTTTACCAAAAATATGTAGAAGAATACGTATCGGCCTAAACTGAGGAAAAAAAATGTTTTTTTATATATTTTTGGGGGATATTTATTATAGCAAAAAGTAAAAAATATTGCATTTTTTTTTAAATTGTCGCTCTATTTTTGTTTATAGCGCAAAAAATAAAAACCGCAGAGGTGATCAAATACCACCAAAAGAAAGCTCTATTTGTGGGAAAAAAAGGACGCAAATTTTGTTTGGGAGCCACGTCGCACGACCGCGCAATTGTCTGTTAAAGCGACGCAGTGCCGAATCGCAAAAACCCCTTGGGTCATTTGCCAGCGTATTGGTCCGGGTCTTAAGTGGTTAAAAAAAGGCTTTAATATGACTTTAATTAAACAAGCTGACGTTAGAAGCTGACATGCACAGCTGACATGCTGACGTCATCGCGTAACAGTCCGAGCGGACGGGCGTTCGCTTAGCCGCCTTCATCTTATATGCTGAATATACGATCGTTCTCTTGTAAGTTTTTTATCTTATTACATTTTATACTATTTCTACAGTATTTCATTATTGTGAGTCCATATATTTTTTTCGGTATCTCATCTGCTTGGGGTCACCTGTGCTTTGAGGATTCATTGATTGCTTCATTACTGGCGAGTGCTGCAGTTCATGTTAAAGGCCCAGGCTGGGGTTTACAGCCGCAAGCTATCCTTGCTTGCCATCTGGTAAGCCTGCATTCCTTATGGTGTCTTCACTTTCGGTGGTGGATTTCTTCCATTTTGAATTCCTAAGAAGATTTTGTATTGATTGTTTTCTTTTGGACTTCACAGAACTAATGCTTCAACACAATTGTTATTGCTTCATTTGCATTTTTCACCACTACTCTCAGGCCTTGTACACACGATCAGTTCAAACCGATGAAAACGGACTGAAGTTCATTTTCATCGGTTCACAGACTGATGGTCTGATGTGCGTACACACCATCAGTTCAAAAACCGATCGTGTCAGAACGCGTTGACGTAAAACACAACGACGTGCTGAAAAAAACGAAGTTCAATGCTTCCAAGCATGCGTCGACTTGATTCTGAGCATGCGCGGGTTTTGAACCGATGCTTTTGCATACTAACCATCGGTTTTGACCGATGGTCAGGCGTCCATAAGTCCGATTTTAAAGCAAGTTTTAAAACTTTGGACTGAAGGACAAAAGACTGATGGGCCGTTTGGACTGATGAAACTGAACTTCAGTCCGTTTTCATCAGTTTGGACTGATCGTGTGTACAGAGAGCCTCTGTAGTATTTTTTCACATATTATTCCATCACAGCGTATATACATATTTTCTACCATGCACAGCTGCATCAGACTTTTCACTCAAGTTTTAGTAACTCAACCCCAGTGGGAAGTAAGGAAGACTGACAGTGAGCAGTTAACACTGAGAATTAATAAATGCATTGTCTTTATTGAATGATGATAATGACTTCATGGCACTGAGCAGGAAGATTGCAGCCCCCAATGCCCTGAACAGCACTGAAAGGAAGTATTCAGTACCGGTGTGTTCAAATAATGGCAAAAGCTGTGTTCCCATGATGCTTTTATATGGATTTGCATCTGATAGCATAACCCCTCTTGATTGATTGCCGTCTTGATTAGCAAGGATGTATAGGTACAGAGAGGATAGGACAGAATGTATAGGCACAGAGAGGATAGGACAGAATGTATAGGTACAGAGGGGGTGGGACAGAATGTATAGGCACAGAGGGGGTGGGACAGAATGTATAGGTACAGAGGGGATGGGACATGATGTATAGGTACAGAGGGGAAGGAACAGAATGTATAGGTACAGAGAGGATGGGACAGAATGTATAGGTACAGATGGGATGGGACAGAATGTATAGGTACAGAGGGGATGGGACATGATGTATAGGTACAGAGGGGATGGGACAGAATGTATAGGTACAGAGAGGATGGGACATGATGTATAGGTACAGAGGGGATGGGCCATGATGTATAGGTACAGAGGGGATGGGCCATGATGTATAGGTACAGAGAGGATGGGACATGATGTATAGGTACAGAGAGGAGGGGACAGAATGTATAGGTACAGAGAGGATGGGACATGATGTATAGGTACAGAGAGGATGGGACATGATGTATAGGTACAGAGGGGATGGGACAGAATGTAAAGGTACAGAAAGGATGGGAAGACATGATTGAATTGGCACAACCTGTTTTTTTTTTTAATTAAACATTAAAGGATTTTTATTGGGCACAAGCTGTGTTTTTATTTTACCACAGTGAGGCCGTGTACACACGGCAGAGAACCTCGACGGGCAGAACACATCGTTCCGCCTGTCGAGGTTCCCTGCCGCCGTCGAAATCGGCGACCCGCCCGTCGGGAATGGCAACCAGCCATTCTTCCAGGCGGGCCGTCGAGCAAATAGAGAGCGTGCTTTCTATTTCTGCTCGACGGGCTTCCCGACGGGATGCTCGCCGAGAGCGTACACACGGCCGAGGTCCTCGCTGGAATGCAGCTTCCAGCGAGGTTCTCGCTGGTTTCCAGCGAGAACCTCGGTCGTGTGTACACGGCCTGACACGTTGACATGTATATTTTTACTTCTCTGTTGTACATTTCTATACCCCAGACATTCTCATCCAGGGTTCTTCCAGAGGTTGCTAGGGGTTCCTTGAGCTGTGGCTGGTTGACATCCCATCTGATGGTACCTGCATAATTCCAGGTCCAATGGCAGTTTGCAGAGTCAGCGGCATTACACCAATGAGCTTTATGGTTATCTGTAAGCGTGGTACTCTAAGCACCCTTGTGGGGAGGATTCCTCCTACTGACCACCAATGCACAGGGGCATTATCTCCCCCCCAAATGAATTAATTTTAGCATAGGTCCCTGAAAATGATTTCAATGGTTCATCTGAGATAAAAAGGTTGAGAAAGGCAGGTGATTGATATCATTCCATACAGTGTCGGGCATTTCAGCACCATGGACAGAGCACTGCATTCATGTGCTCACAGTCCTTGTTCAGACTGGATAAAGCAGCTGTATATACTAATCTAATCTGTAAATCAGTTTACTAAGCAAGGCAGCATTGCATAGTAAGCAGTTACTGTGTTATGTAATATGGCTTGTCAGTTTTCATAGGTAAACCATATGGCAGAATATATTATACAGTGCACTGGTAGTAGTCTGTATTTTGTGCTCTGTGCTGAGTTGCATTCCCACAATTTTGATAGCAGAACCATGATGGATTGATGATTGGACATAAAACCTACTACCCTTAATACTATTTGACTCTAAAAGGTCCACTGATGCAATTCACTTACCATGTATTGTATAATGTGGTTTAAAAAAGACTTTCAAAGTAACCCGTCAGAATAGAAATATGGCAGTTGTCATAACTGACGCTTGTTCTGGGGCTCAGCCTTTTCATCTTTGTAAGTCACTCACCCACAGCAAGCATGCAGCCGCGATAATGTTGTGACATTTCACTTGGATACTTGTATCAGATCTGTGAGTCACTTAATAGTAAAGCAAAGAATAAAATCTTCTCCTGTAGTCAGTTCTCAAATTTATGTCATGCCGTGTTACCAATCAGCACTGTGGACACAATTTCTGCCAATTGGGCAACTATGTATTAAAATATAATTCCCCACTTCTGACATGTATGTTATTGTAAAGGCACAGCCAGGGAATAAGGAAATTCTAAAATGCCCGTGATTACCCATTTTAATCCTTTTGCTTCTGAAAATGATGTTGTTTATAGAATGTACTGTAATGGAAAAACTGCCTAGTATCATTAGGATCAGTTAACGATTTGGAATGCATGCAGGTACTACATTCCATAAACTTTACTTAAAGTGGTTGTAACCCCAAAATAAACAAAAAAATATGTTCCAGTCCCTTTAAGGCACGAGATATAGCACAGTGCTTTTGCCATGTTAATTGTCCCTTTCTATGTTGTACAATACCTGGCTGATCCTTCCTGTTCCTGTCTCCCCCTCTGTAAAATGACCACGTTTGTCATGGCTGCTGATCTCTCATAGTGTGATCAGTTTACATGCCTCCGTCATCCAGGTTTCTCCTCTGCATCTCTGCAACTCTCCCCTCCCCTTCCCTCTCCCTGTCAGTTCCGTAGTCTGTGTGAGAGCCGATCTCCTCCCTGCCCATCTCCTCTTCTCTCATGTCTGTGTAATTCTATTCCTTGCAGCTGCTCCAGTGCTTGAAAAGTAAAGAAACATGTATTAATTACTTTGATTCTCTCTGTTTTAGATGCCTGATCAGTAAAGTACAGTGTTCTTTGCAGAGCCCTTCTGTGCAGACATGTGACCTCCTTCTGCCAGCTTGCATTCATCAAAGGGGAATGTCAGCCCCCCCCCCCCCCTGTAGTAACTTACTCAGGAAGGGAAGCAGAAAGGGGTCACATGACATGACAGGACTTTAAAGCATATGTATCCCCCAACAACCCCCAAAAAAATAAAAATAAAATAATATATTGCAGCTTTCCAGACCTCAGATTTGGTGGATGCATTTGTTTTCTTTTATTAAACTGTTCTCCTTGCTCTCCTTACTTAGTCTACAAGAACCTTACCATCTCTTCCTCTTTATTACGTAGAGAGGCAGTATCCTGTAATTCACAGAAGGTATCTGGGAAAGCTGATAACATTTTCCGAGCTTTCATTTCACTGTATAGGAAGTTATAAGGACAGCAGCATTTTGGCAGGATTAACAGGTATTTTTCTGTACTTGCAGAAAATATTCTTGGTCTGAAAAAGGAAACCTAATTCAGCCACCACATCTAGGAACTGGTTGCTGAAATATATTACATTTTTGTTCTTGGTTTTAGATATCTTTTCAGAGATACACAATACAACACACATTTAATGTTTTGATTGCAGTATTCCATAGCTACCGTACCAATCCAATTTTACCTTTCATCTATGTAAAGCACTTTTGGTTCTACTTCTCCTGTACAGAGTCTGGACCGGCTGAGTCTGGGTCACAGGAGGGCAGAATAAAGTACACTCCTGTGACCCAGACTCAGCCGGTCCAGACTCTGGACGCATCCCAAATTCAATGTCGAGATCCACCCAGATGCCTGACTGGCAGCTGGCTCAGCATCTCTGAAAACCCTTAGCCAGCTGGCCCCACCCCCTCCACAGTCCAACGTGACTGCCGGTAACTGAAGAACCGACCAATCAGTGGTCTTTGATCACTTGGTTCTCTTGAAGGCAGTGGTGACAGATGCAGCATCCACCTAGGTGAGTATAATTGTTTGTTTGTTTTTCAAAACCCATAATTAGTTATTTTTAATTAATTGTTTAATTATTTTTCATGTCCTTATTGTATATGCCTCCATGCATGAGCAGTTCTCAGGCAGCCTTGCAATATAAAACTTGTCAGACATATGCCATTAATTTGAGTTTTTATTTATTACCCTACATATAGCAATATATTTATAGGTTTTTTATTTTTTGTTAAACAAATTAAAAAAGATCAAAAATCTTTATTTTTTTTATTTTTTTATTTTTCATAGTTTGTTATATAATTTTGCAAACAGGTAATTTTCCTCCTTCACTGATCTGTGCTGACAAGGCTGCACTGATGAGATGGCACTGATAGGTGACACTGATGGGCACTGATAAGGCAGTACTGGTGTGCACTGATAGGCAGCACTAATTGACACTGATAGGTGGCACCGATGAGCACTGATGGGCAGCACTGAAGGGCAATAATAGGTGGCACTGATAGGGACTGGTAGGCGGCACTGATAGGCAGCACGTATAGGTGACACTGATGAGAAGACACTGATGAGCACTAATTGGCAGCACTGGTGGGCACTGTTGGGACTGCACTGATAATCAGAATGTAAACACAAGCCAGTTATAGGCTCTCCTCTCCCCTCCTCATGCTGTCAGTGTGGGGAAAGGAAAGCCGATAACTGGCTTGTGTTTACATTGTGATCATCTTTCATTGGACACAGCGGATCCTGTGGCAAAGGGCCACTGTGGTTGGCCCTTTTCGCCGACATGGCAGTGCATTTGGTGTGTCATGAACTATACACCGCTCCTCCACCGCTCCTGTCCATTGAAATGAATGGGCACCACTGCAAAATCACCTGCAAAGCGCCTCGGCAGCGGTGATATGCAGGCGCATTTAACACTTTATTTGGCCACTAGCGGGGGTCAAAAGCGCTCCGCTAGCGACCGAATAGCGCTGCTAAAATGACCTAAAGTGCCGCTAAAACCAGTGGGGTTTTACCGTCAACACCTGCCCGCCCTAGTGTGAAAGGGCTCTTATGCCCTGAACTTTCCGATGGGATAATATCCGATGGAATTTTTTGTCGGAATTCCGTTCAAGCTGTCTTACATACGCACTGTCAGACAAAATTCCGACCATCCAAAACGGGGTGACGTACAACACTACGACGAGCTGAGAAAAATGACGTTCAATGCTTCCGAGCATGTGTGGACTTGATTCAGAGCATGCATGTTTTTTTCTCCGTCGGAGTTCCACACAGACATTCGGAATTTTCTATCGGAAAAAAAAATAAAACATGCTCTAGTTCTAAACTCCGATGGAAAAAAGTCAATGGGGCCCACACACAGTCGGAATATTCAATGAAAAAAATTCCGTCTGACTTTTTTCATCGGAAATTCTAATCATGTGTACAAGGCATTAGACTTAATAAAAATTCTGATAGGCTGGCTTACCATACTTTGCAATAGAATACTTTTTTTGTATTTATCAACATGTTCTGTGAAAATTCTTTGAGTTTTTTACTACTGCGTGACAAGCAAATAAAACATTTTTATTCATTTTTACTAATTTTTATTCTTTTGTAATGTCTTGAGTTAGAGTTCTTCATAATTCTAAAGAAAATATCCTTAGTCTGTATTGTGGTTTGAAAACTCACATGACATTTAAAAAAAGTATCGGTATTCGGTATCGGTAAGTACATGAAAAAAAGTATCGGTACTTGTACTCGGTCCTAAAAAAGTGGTATCGGGACAACCCTAATAATAATAATTTGCAGGGTTTTTTTTTGCAACCATATACATCTGGAGGTGAGCAACAAGAACAGACAATTGATAAATATGTAAATCTACTCCAAGACTATACAAAGAGCCAACCCATTTCAGGGGCAGAAACCTTGCCTGACCCCTTCATCAGGGCTTGAGATACTTTATAGGGACCAATGTATGTGGACTAGGTAGCCAAAAATATATTGATTGATAAATAAGGCATAGCAAAGTGCTGCTAATCTGCAGGTCGCCTGCCTAAAAAAAGTCATAACAACTTTATTGTCCTCCCAGCAAACATAATGTTCCTTGTCATAGCTTGCCAAAAGAGCGCGGAAAGGAAGATGCTGATTGGTGTGTATTAGGAGCACAGACAGCTCTTTTAGTATGTTGGGTCACTTGGACCTCCGCTTTGTGTCCTGACGCTGACCCCTGAGTTTACTTATGCAGTGAAAGGTTTAAAGTAAGTGTAATTGCACTAAGAAAGCATTAGTGTTAGAAGAATTACAGGGATTAGTTTTATGAAGCATATATTACTCCCCAGTAGCTGCAGTCATAAGTCTCCGGCGGCCTTTGTGAGGTTTGCATTTATTTTTTTATTTTTTTTGTGAAATCCCCAAGATTGCATTATACACTTAGAGGAGATTACTAGTAAGATTTGAGGCTTTCAGACTGATAAATGTAAATGAGTTAATGGGATTCAAATACAGTATAAAGCACGTTGCAATAGTGTACTGTATAATATGATTACGGTGTTCAAGTAGCAATTGTACTGTGATACTGTGCTGTAATTGTATTATTGGAAGATTACACATCAGTTCTAATAGGACAACTGTAACAGCAATATTTCTGTGACCTGCCTTGAAGTATCCAGTTTAGTAGGAGAGATGTCTATAATTACCTAATTAAAAAAGATTTTTATTTTTTTATAGCGATTTGACTTTAGCATATCCTAGCACTATTATAATGCTTAAATAGGTAATCAGTTGTTACTTTGATGCTTTAGCCCAGATGAAAAAAATGATAAAAAAGTTTGTTGCATTGGAAATATAAAACGTCAAAGTAAGATGTATTTAATCAGTTATTATTATTTTAATGAGTTGGCTTAGAAAATGTATATACAGTAAAACCTTGGATTGCGAGTAGGGGTGCAACGGATCAAAAAACTCACGGATCGATCCTCGGATCGGGAGTCACACATCATATCATTTTCGGATCAGCAAAAAAAAAAAAAAATCTCCCCCACTGTAATATCCACATCTCTCTCCCCCCGTAGTACAGGCAGACAGTGACCCACCCCCCCCCCCCTAGTACAGGCACAGTGACCCCCCCCCAGTACAGCACAGTGACCCCCCCCCCTAGTACAGCACAGTGACCCCCCCATAGTACGGCACAGTGACCCCCCCATAGTACGGCACAGCGACCCCCCCTAGTACAGCACAGTGACCCCCCCTGGTACAGCACAGTGACCCCCCCCTGGTACAGCACAGTGACCCCCCATAGTACAGCACAGTGACCCCCATAGTACAGCACAGTGACCCCCATAGTACAGCGCAGTGACCCCCATAGTACAGCGCAGTGACCCCCATAGTACAGCACAGTCAGCCCCATAGTACTTGCAGTTCCCCGTTAGCGGCGTGTGTGTGCGCCTCGAGCGCGGGCTCCTCCTCTGTTTACACCAACATAGGAGGAGCCCGCGCTCAAGGCGCACACACGCCGCCGGGTGTACCAAGATGGCCGCGGCTCCGGAGCTAGGCCGAAGCCGTGGCCTTTCCTAATTCTATGCCCGCGCATAGCGATCCGATCCGAAGGGGGTGACCCGTTCGAGTCACGGATCGGCAGTGATCCGTTGCACCCCTAATTGCGATTATAATTCGTTCCAGAAACATGCTTGTAATCCAAAGCACTTGTATATCAAAGCAAATTTTCCCATAAGAAATAGTGTAAACTCAAATGATTCGTTCTAGGGTTGTCCCAATAAGGATACTAGTATCGGTATCGGGACCGATACCGAGCATTTGCCTGAGTACTTGTACTTGGGCAAAAGCTCCGATGCTTCACCCGATACCTGGACAGTCAGGGTGATCAGTGCTGTATGTTACAAGCACCGATCACCGCTGACTGTCCTCTATCCTCCTCCATTCTGCTGCTGTACCCCTCCGTGTCCCCCCTCTGTGCTGCTGCCGTGTCCCCCCTCTGTGCTGCTGCCGTGTCCCCCCTATCTCCGCTGCTGCCGTGTCCCCCCATCTCCGCTGCTGCCGTGTCCCCCCTATCTCCGCTGCAGCCTTGTCCCCCCCATCTCTGCTGTCGCTGTGTCCCCCCCATCTCTGCTGCCGCTGTGTCCCCCCATCGCTGCTGCCGCTGTGTCCCCCCATCTCTGCTGCTGCCGCTGTGTCCCCCCATCTTTGCTGCTGCCGCTGTGTCCCCCCATCTCTGCTGCTGCCGCCGTGTCCCCCCATCTCTGCTGCTGCCGCCGTGTCCCCCCATCTCTGCTGCTGCCGCCGTGTCCCCCCATCTCTGCTGCTGCCGCCGTGTCCCCCCATCTCTGCTGCTGCCGCCGTGTCCCCCCATCTCTGGCGCTGCCGCCGTGTCCCCCCATCTCCGTGCTGCTGCCGTGTCCCCAATCTCTGTGCTGCTGCTTTCGTGTCCCAGCATCTTCGTGCTGCTGCCCCCCTGGAACTGTCAGAATGGAGAGCGGCGGTAGGAGCCGGTAAACCAGACTCCTACCTTTCCCAAATGTACTGTGTTTACAATGTTTCGGTTTATAAATGGAGAGGAGCCACTGTCTTCTCTCCTTTCATTTTCAGACCCCTGATATCTCACCAAAGCCCCCCCCCCCCCAACAGGGCTGAAAAAAAAAGAAATAAATAAATTGCAATAAATAATAAAAAAATGAATTGTAAAAAATAAAAAAAAACACACTGACACTGTCCATTCCCCCTCACCCCCCTTAAAAAAAAGAAAGCATTGTAAAAATAAATAAACAAATTGTAAAAAATGTAAAAAAAATTTAAAAAAATAAATAAAACAAAAATTGTAAAAAAAACAACTACTGACACATGTGCCACTGTCACATTTAAAAAAGTATTGGTAATCGGTATCAGCGAGTACTTGATAAAAAGTATTGGTACTTGTACTTGTCCTAAAAAAGTGGTATCGGGACAACCCTAATTCGTTCCACAACCATTTATTCATAGGTCCTTCAGTTTATAGTCCATATAAAAAGATTTTAGCAATGTGATAGGTTGTGTAACCATAAAATTTCCATCCACAAATGGAAGCCTCCACAAGGGGATTAGAAGCAAAATCCAGCAGCTACAGAGTATAAAAGAGAAGAGAGGCGCCTCTAAGTGTAGCAGGCTGGTTACATGAAGTTACAACATTTAGCAACTCACATGGTTTATGATTAAAACAGACATGTATGCAGGCATCTGGGGTAAAGCCGTCCACATAGACCATCCCCCGCACCTCTCACCGCTGTCAGTTTGCAATCATGACCAGGAAGACTACCCTGCAGAAGAGCGATCTGAAAACAGCGATTTGAATCGCTCATGGAGACAACATTAATGGTGGTGCGGTCTATGGACAGCTTATACCCCAAGTGCCTGCATACTTAGGTGTGTCTGTCTTAATCATCAACCATGTGAGTTTCAAAATGTTGTACCTTCATTATATGTAACCGTATTGCTACACTTATGCCGTATACACACTGTCGGTATTTCCGTTGGAAAAAGTCTGATGGGAGCTTTTCATTGTATATTCCAACCGTGTGTATTTCCCATCGGACTTTTTCCGTCGGAAATACCGGCGGACATGTTCTCTATTTTTCCGACAGATAAAAATTCCTATCGGAAAATATGTTCGTCTGTATGGAATTTGGATGGAAAAAAACACACGCATGCTCGGAAACAATTTGATGCATGCTTGGAAGCATTGAACTTAATTTTTCTCTGCTTGTCGTAGTGTTGTACGTCACCGCGTTCTTGATGGTCGGAATTTGGTGTTACCGTGTGTATGCAAGCAAAGCTTGAGTGGAATTCTGTCGGAAAAAACATCCGATTTTTATTTTATTTAATCCGTTTGTGTGTACGCGGCATTAGAAGCGCCTCTTTTCTCTTTTATACTCAGTTGTGACATGACGCTACTTGTATAACAAGACATCGCTTGTGTATAAAGTCAAAATGTAAAAAAAAATGTTGCTTGTCTTGCAAAACGCTCTTAAACCAAGGTTTTACTGTATTATAAGTTCCTACATTTTCTATTAAAGATAATAACCTTGTGCTTGTCTTTTTTTTTTTTTTTCTTTAGGTTCATCGCTAAGAATTTAGCAGATATTTCTGAATTAAATTCTATATCTTGCCACATGAATTATAATGGCATGCCTACATGACACCCGCACCCCTTCTCCGTCCTTTGCCAGCCTACTGATAGATGGACCAATCCGGAGATTTGACACTGATACGCCACCTGGATGCACCCCAGAGCAAGAACTAACCCCCACACAATGTGTATTGCGTGATATGGTGCGGACAGAAGTCGCTCTTCCCCATGAGGATTCATCCTCTCCTCTTACACACAGTGTTCCTCAAGACCAACAAGAACCCGAGGACAGAGGTGGTGGAGGAGCAGCAGCTGGCCTGGGAGATGACAGGCCATGTCGAGCTCTTGGGGAGGGACGCATGCAGTGTCAGGCTGGCGTTGGGTTCTTGGGTGGACTTTTCGGCTGTCTGAAGCCAGTTTGGGCTATGATTGGAAAAACCTATACTACGGAACACAAGCACGAAGAAGGTAGGTGGAGAGATGCAAACATGGAGTGGACATTAAAGTGGTTGTAAACACTTCATTATACCCAGTGAAGTGACTTGGCTCAAGTGATACACAGAGATTAAACAATTCTCCCTACATACTGTAAGACCCCATACACACTATTAGATTTTCTGCAGATTTTTGTCTTCAGATTTAAAACTGTATAATATGAGGTTTAACCCTAACCACTTAAGGACCACCTCCTGCACATTTACGTCAGCAGAATGGCACGGCTGGGCACATGCACGTAGAGGTACGTCCTGTGCTAGTGCCCAGCCGTGGGTCGGGGCGCACGCCCACGGCGCGCTCCCGCGAACCTGGTCTGAAGCTACGGGACCCGCGGATCCGGTCGCCGCTGGAGTCCCGCAATCGGTCCCCGGCGCTAAAGAACGGGGAGAGCTGTTTGTAAACACAGCTTCCCCATTCTTTACTGTGGCGGCGTCATCGATCGTGTGATCTCTTTTATAGGGATACACAATCGATGATGTCACACCTACAGCCACACCCCCCCTACAGTTGTAAACACACATTAGGTCGCACAAAACCCCTTCAGCGCCCCCTGTGGTTAACTCCCAAACTGCAAATGTCATTATCACAATAGACATGTGCATTCGTTTTCGTTAGAATGCATTTTCGTCCGAAAATTTGTTTTTTTTTCGTTATCGTTTTTACAAACGATAACGAAAGCGCAAGGAACGAAAACCGAAAGATCCGACATAAAAAATGCTTTTCGTTGCAGTAAAAATTAGATATAGAGAGATTCGACATGACGCTGACTGAATACAGAATAGCAATCTGTCTATCGAACCTGATATACACACACATACGGTACTTTTCGACATTCTAGGAAAAAGATTTGACATCATAGAGCACAGGTGTCAAACACAAGGCCCGCGGGCCGGTTCCGGCCCTCCAGGCCATTTCATGTGGCCCTCGCACATCTCCTGCAGCTGTAGGGGAGCTCCAGCCCTTTCTGCTTTAAAGCAATGCATCAGCTTCTTCCCAGCAGCAGCATAAGGAAAGGGAGGTACACTGTGATGGAAGGGAGAGTGGGGGGCTCAACTTCTGATGGTGGGTGGATCTTGACATCTAATATAAGGGAGAGTGGGGAACTCAAATTCTGATGGTGGGGTGGCTCTTGACATCTAATGTAAAGAGAGGGGATGCGCTGGACATCTAATCTTACAGATAGAACTGGCCCTTTTGAGGGCAATCACAGTGCTAATGTGGCCCACGATGAAATTGAGTTTGACACCCCTGTCATAGAGAAAAGATTCGACACTATAGAAATAATAGATTCGACATTTGACGGAGAAGATATACTGCACTCGTACATTTTACTTCTCCTCCCATAGGCTATAGAAACATTCTAATGTTGGTTGACTATGACTAGTAATAATAATATAATTATTTATTATTATTATTACTAGTCATACAACATTAGAATTCTTGTAGGCGGAATATTCGACCGGAAATGTACGAATCGGCGTAAAGTTTCGAAGTTCCGTCGAATATTCTTTTGACCATTCGACAGAAACCAAGTATTATTGGATTTTCGGACGAAAGCTATTCCCCAACGAAAAACAAAATAAATCAAAAAGATTTTCGGGAGTGACTAAATACATTTATTTTCCAGACGAAAACGAAAAAACAAAATATTCCAGTCTGCACATGTCTAATAAACAATGCATTTTAAATGCATTTTTTGCTGTGAAAATTACATCGGTCCCAAAAATGTGTCAAAATTGTCCGAAGTGTCCGCCATAATGTCGCAGTCACGAAAAAAATCGCTGATCGCCGCCATTAGTAGTAAAAAAAAAAAAAATTATAAAAATGCAATAAAACTATCCCCTATTTTGTAAACGCTATACATTTTACGCAAACCAACCGATAAACGCTTATTGCGATTTTTTTCTACCAAAAATAGGTAGAAGAATACGTATCTGCCTAAACTGATTTTTTTATATATATTTTTGGGGGATATTTATTATAACAAAAAATAAAAAATATTGAATTTTTTCAAAATTGTTGCTCTATTTTTGTTTATAGCGCAAAAAATAAAAACCGCAGAGGTGATTAAATACCACCAAAAAGACGCCAAAAGGAGCCACGTCACACGACCGCGCCATTGTCTGTTAAAGCGACGCAGTGCCGAATCGCAAAACCTGGCCGGGTCCTTTAGCTGCCTAAAGGTCTGGGTCTTAAGTGGTTAAAGCCTCGTAGACAAGATCGGACTTCCAACCAATTTTTCTGTGGATTTTGGTCCGAAGAGCGTTGGCCGTGAACTTGTTCTGCATACACACAGCACAACAATTTCATTCAACATTCACCAAACCACATGGTTTTCAGCTCTTTACCGCAACCCTTTGGGCAACTTCTGCTATTGTTGTCTGATGTTCAGCATTGGTTCCCGAGCATGCGTGTTTGTACTTTGGATTTTAGTTGGATGGACTTGCGTACACACAATCCGATAAACAGACGTAACAGATTTATTGCCCAACAGTTGGTGAGCATGAACAGCCAAATTGTGTTGTTGTTAATTCAGCCAACTATTGTCTGATGGAGTATGCACACAGTCGGATTATCCAATACAACACGTCCGTCAGACAATTATGGCGATAAAGTTGGATCGTGTGTACGAGGCTTAATGCCGCGTACACACGACCGTTTTTCATGACGAGATAAAATGCAATTTTTTTAAATTGGTCATTAAAAACGACCGTGTGTGGGCTCCAGAGCATTTTTCTCGACGTGAAAAATGGGCATTAAAAATTTAGAGCATGCTCTAATTTTTCTCATCGTTTTTCACGTTGCCGTTTTTCACGCTGTCGTTTTTCACGTCGTGAAAATGGTCGTGTGTAGGCTTTAACAATGGGAAAAAACGTGCATGCTCAGAATCAGGTTATGAGGTGGGAGCACTCGCCCTGGTAAAACTAGCATTTGTGATGGAGATAGCACATTCGTCACGCTGTAACAGACTGAAAAGCACGAAGACTGAAAAGCGCGAATCGTCCCTCACCAAACTTTTACTAACACAAAATCAGCAAAAACAGCCCAAAGGGTGGCGCTATCCGAATGAAACTTCCCCTTTACAGTGTCATTGTACGTGTTGTACGTCACCGCGCTTTGCTCAAGCATTTTTTTTCTCGATGGTGTGTATGCAAGGCAGGCTTGACAAGACTCGCGTTGAGAAAAACTTTGCTTTTCCATGACATTAAAAATGGTTGTGTGTACGCGGCATTAGATTTTCAATTTGTATGCAATCAGGCAGGCCCTTGCACTACATGGTTTTGGTAAATCTGAAGACAGAAGTCTGAAGAAAATCTAATAGTGTATGGGGGATTAAGTTGTACTTGTTTACCTGCAGCCCTCTTTTCTCTACATCTCTTCACAGTGCTAAAATATAAAACTTGTCCGTACACACAACCGAGTTTCTCGGCAGAATCCAGCGAGAACCTCGATGGGAGACGTATTCTGCCGAGAAAACCGGTCGTGTGTACACTTTTCGCCGAGCATCCCGTCGGGAAGCTCGTCGAGCCAAAAAGATAGCATGTTCTCTATTTCCTCATTGTTCTATGGGGAAATTTGTCTCGATGAGCTTTTCGACAGCTGAACGGGAACCTTGACGGGCGGAACGATGAGTTTAGCCTGACGAGTTTCTCGGTCGTGTGTACGCGGCCTAAGAGTTCAGAAAAAAGTGGGTAGAGAGCTGAAGTTACACACTGCAGAGCTCAGTGAGGAGACCTCTGAGAGCTGATTGGAAGGAAGAGACACACCCTGCCTCTTCAGAGCTTACAAGGAACAGAGCTGAGGCTGTCAATCAGCAGCAGATCCCTCCCCTGTTACCTTTTTTCTCTTGGTGTCAGGAAAACTTGACAGACATGACTCATGCTGATAGCAGAGGAACAAAGCAGCAGACAGAAATGACACTTAGCGCTTTTAATTGAGACAAGCACACACTATAGAGGGATATGCTTTGTTCATATTTCATGTCTGAGGTTTACAGCCACTTTAAGTATTAACCTAAAAGTGTATTTTGCCTAAAAAGAAATCGTGCAATGAAGGCTGATTGACAAAATACAATACTGTATAGGGATTCTGACTGTCAATCTATCTTCTGTATGTCTCCTAATGGACTAGTTACCTAAGAAGAGCATGAATGTGGTTACCCATGGAACCTGAACAAAATACAAGATCTTCCCTGAAATTGGTCTCCTAGGACCTATTGTGTGACAAGTAAAATACGTGTTTGTGGTTTTTTTCACACTTTTTTTTTTTTTTTATAAACATATCCTTTTATGTTATCTGCTTTCATATATATGTAGTGTCATTATATATGAGGAAGCTAGTGTTGTCTGATCATTTTTTTAGATGTTTCTCTTAATTGAGAAAGTCGGTAAAATAGTATCTTCCACTGCTGTGACCCAGAAAAAGGAGATGTAACATTTCATTACATTCTCTTGGTGTTCTCTAAATTGCTTCATTGTAGGTCACAAATGTTCTTTCTGGCAAATACTAAATAGGGATCAAAATGACAGACTGGCTTAGCAGAATGCATCACTGCACTCTATCCTCTAATGATTGCAGTATCAGGCTTATTAAAGGAGTTGTAAACCCTCAAGGTTTTTCACCTTGATGCATTCTATGCATTAAAGGGTTAGTAAAGGAATTATTTTTTCTTTAAAATAACAAACATGTTATACTTACCTCCACTGTGCACAGAGTGGCCCCGATCCATGTCTTCAAGGTGGCTGTCTCTGGTCCTCCCTGCAAGTACTGACCACAGTCATGCGAGAGCTCACATGGTGGTGAGTAATTGCGGGCACGCTCCCGTGATACAGTGAGCGGCTATAGCCGCTCACTGTATCACTTGGCCCTGCCCCTCGGAGCGCCGCATCACTGGATGTGATTGACAGCAGCGCCAGCCAATGGCTGAGCTGCTCTTGAACCATCCGCTCTAGCCAATCAGCAGCCAGGCTGAGCGGCAAAGAGGATCTCGGGACCGAGCGCGGTACTTTCGAGGGGTCAGGTAAGTATAAAACGGGGGCTCGGGGGGGAGCCAGCAGCATCAGATGTTTTTTCACCTTAATGCATAGATTGCATTAAGGTGAATTTTTTTTTTTACTTTACAACTCCTTTAAGGTGAAAAACCTGTAGTGCAGTAGCCCCGCAGATCTCCCCTTTTACTTACCTGAACCCGATCGTTCCAGTATCGAGGACGAACCCAGCAACTTCAGCCGCTGTCTCGAAGTCCTCATTGGATAGATTGATAGCAGCAGGAGCCATTGGCTCCCACTGCTGTCAATCAAATCCAGTGACACGGGAGTCGGGGGACACAGCAGCAGGACTCTGGAGCGCATCTACACAGGTCTCCATGGGGGCACTTGCCGAAGAGGAGGAGCCAGGAATGCCCCAGAAAAGGAGGATCAGGGCCACTCTGTGCAGAACCCTTGAACAGAGCAGGTAAATATGACATGTTTGTTATTTAAAAAAAAAAAAAAAAAAACTTTAATCTCTGCACCTCAATTTCATCCTTAAAATGATTGTAGAGTAAGTAGAACTTTATGGTTTTCTTCTTTCTCCTAGGAGGGTAACACTGGTGGAACATGACATAAAGAACAGAGATATCCAGGAATCCACTCACTCAGCTTTTTTTCACAGTGCACACTGGCCTTAGATGGTGCTCTCCCCAACATTTCTGTAGTGGCCTTCCCTTATTGCCCACTTTACATTGTCTGACAACTATCCACACAAAAGCTTGATCTTGTCCATGTTGATTTTTCACCATGATCTCTATCCTTTAGCCCTGGTTCACACTGGTGCGTTTTGACATGAGATTTGACTTGTCAAATCGGCGGCATTTGCCGGCAATGGTACCTTCCCAATCGGTGCGACGCTGCATCTGCGGTGCTGCACCGATTTCAAAAAGTAAGTTTCTGTACTACTTTTTGCGATTTTGTAATCGCGGCTGAAATTGGGACTGACAAGCGGCAAAACTCTTTTTTTTTTTTGGATAGAGTGGAGAGAGATTGCAACCCCTGTCAGGTTTTTATTGCTGCCTGGGCCCATGTTAGGGAGGTTCGTCCTCTCTATTTATCCTGTTTACTGTTATCAGTGAAAGTAAAAGAAAATCCCACATTGTCACCAGAACAGGAACAGAAAGAAAATCTTCCATATAAAGTTTAAGCTTTAGTTCCACTATAATGCCAAACCCTGTAGCTACAGTGCTTCTGCACCCTTTGTTTCCAGGCATTCAGAGCTCTCTGTTTTCCATAGTACTGTCCTTTCTGTGCAAAAGACACCATACCTGTTGTCCCCAGACTACCATAGTGGATATTGAGTATCAAACACATATAAAGTGTTCTCCTACAAAAATGTGCAAGAATCCCTTTTCTGCCAGGCCATTTACCTTACTGTAGATTGTTGCGGGTGGTGCAAACAGCTGCACAGTACTTAATCTTCTAAATGCAGAATACAGCTATGCCCATTTGTTGTGCCGCCTTGTTTTCCTTGTCTAACTGTGTCTGCATTACAGGTGATTATAAATCCTAAATCCCTGTTTCCATTGCCTCCATTCAATGATCAGCTGCTGTTCTTCCTTCCTTTTTCCAAACATGATCCTTACACCCTGTTTCTTTCCTGACATGACCAGCTGCTGCTCTCCCTTTCCTGGCAATAATCAATTCCTGCTCTGCCTTCATCCCCAGCATCTGTTTTGTTTTCTTCCCCCATCCAGTGCTGCAAACAGCCTCCATTGCACTTTCCTTCCTTGCCTTGACCATAATCACCTACCATTGTGTCTTATGCTGAGCTCCCACTCTGCCTACCCTCCTAGTGGTGGTTCTATGCCCTCCCTCCTAGGAGACCTATGCCTACCCTCCAAATGGTTCTATGCCCTCCCTACTAGGAGACCTATGCCTACCCTCCTAGTGGTTCTATGCCCTCCCTCCTAGGAGACCTATGCCTACCCTCCAAATGGTTCTATGCCCTCCCTACTAGGAGACCTATGCCTACCCTCCAAGTGGTTCTATGCCCCCCCTTTTGGAGATCTATGCCTACCCTCCAAATGGTTATATGCCCTCTCTCCTAGGAGACCTATGCCTACCCTCCTAGTGGTTCAATGCCCTCCTTCCTAGGAGACGTATGCTTACCCTCCAAGTGGTTCTATGCCCTTCCTCCTAGGAGACCTATGCCTACCCTCCAATTGGTTCTATGCCCTCCCTACTAGGAGACCTATGCCTACCCTCCTAGTGGTTCTATGCCCTCCCTCCTAGGAGACCTATGCCTACCCTCCAAATGGTTCTATGCCCTCCCTACCAGGAGACCTATGCCTACCCTCCAAGTGGTTCTATGCCCCCCCTTTTAGGAGATCTATGCCTACCCTCCAAATGGTTATATGCCCTCTCTCCTAGGAGACCTATGCCTACCCTCCTAGTGGTTCAATGCCCTCCTTCCTAGGAGACCTATGCCTACCCTCCAAGTGGTTCTATGCCCTTACTCCTAGGAGACCTATGCCTACCCTCCTAGTGGTTCTATGCCCTCCCTCCTAGGAGACCTATGCCTAACCTCCTAGTGGTTTTATGGTCTTCCTCCTAGGAGACCTATGCCTACCCTCCTAGTGGTTCTATGCCCTCCTTCCTAGGAGACCTATGCCTACCCTCCAAGTGGTGCTATGCCCTTCCTCCTAGGAGACCTATGCCTACCTAGTGGTTCTATGCCCTCCCTCCTAGGAGACCTATGCCTAACCTCCTAGTGGTTTTATGCTCTTCTTCCTAGGAGACCTATGCCTACCCTCCAAGCGGTCCACATGCAGCTGCTGCTTGTTCTCTTTCTGTCTCAGCCCTGACCAGCTGCTTCTCTGTTTTCTGAATCCCTTGCCCTGCCCATGATACCTTCTGATCTATGACCATCTTGCAGTGTCTCTCCTGTCTCCCCAGTCTACAGTTGGTCTGCTTTGCCTCCTCCAAGCCATGCTCATCCACCCCACCACCACCACCCCTTCACCCATCCTTTGCCATAAGATCAGCCCTTACATGGTATCATCTTTCTCCCCCCAATTATTGTGCCCTCTTCAATCCATGGTTTCTCAATCCAGGTCAACAAGTTCTTGCTCTCCCTACTGTATGTTCCTTTCATAGCAAAAATAATAACTCCCCCCCCCCCTTATTTACCCACCATGATCAACTTTTCGCTACACTCTCCTTCCTCTTCAGTGTCCAAACCCATGGTCAACTTCCATTCTGTCTCCTCCTTTTTTACACATAGCCTACTCTTTCATTCACCCTGATCACCCACTGATCCACCTTCTCATACGACCTTATGATAAGGTCATTCTTCACTCATTGGGCCAGATTCTCGTAGAATCCACAGCAGCGTAGCGTAAGCTATTTACACTACGCCGCCGCAACTTACTGGAGCAAGTGCCGTATTCTCAAAGCACTTGCTCCATAATTTGCGGCGGCGTAGTGTAAATTGCCCGGCGTAAGGCCGCGTAATTCAAAGGGGGCGGCTTGTATTTAAATTAAGCGCGCCCCCACGCTGATCAAACTGAGCATGCGCCGGCCGTAAAAATAGCCCAGTGCGCATGCTCCAGCTCACGTCAGAAAACGTCAATGAAGCTGACGCGAGCGTAATTTACATAATGCCATATTCGCGAACGACTTAGTAAAACGACGGAAAAAGACGACGCTGTCCCGACGCCATACTTAACATGGCATACGACGGACCTTCGTAAACTTACCCCTCATATAGCAGGGGTAAGTTTACTCTTACGGAAATGACGTAAACTTTCGGGAATCGGCGTAATAGGCAAATTTGCATAGTCAAATGAGAAATCAACGTAAACGCCACCTAGCGGCCAGCGTAGAATTACATAAGATCCGAAGGTGTAAGTGACTTACGCCAGTCGGATCTACGCCGTATCTATGCGTAAATGATTCTAGGAATCAGACGCATAGATACCTGGGGACAAAAACAGAGATACAACGGTGTATCTGGAGATACACCGTCGTATCTCAGCTGAGGATCTGGCCCAGTGACTGTACATATCAGCCACAAGTTAACCAAATAATACATTTTGCAGTTAAAATATAAAAAATTTCTTTTTTACTGTCTGCATATTGAGGTGTTATAAATGACTCTGCCTAAAAACAATTCGACCAAAATGAACATGTTCCTAAAGGGAAACAAGCATTGTAAGAAAGCACACAGCCTAGTGCATTACCGAAAGACTCTTTAATGAATAAAATAAATGCCAATGAGTCTTAACTTAATTATTAGGCTAGTGCGCTTTCTTCCAACGCTTGTTTTGTAGTACTGGTTCTCCCCAAATTGAAGAAGGCAACAAAGACGATCCAGTGTAAGAGGTTGAGGTTGTACTTATATACTATACCGACAATATTGAAGAGGCGCCTGCCCTGAGCTTTTGTGTGGACTATTTTGTCTTGAGGGCCTTTTTTTCCTGTAGTTCTGGGTATGTTCATAAAAGGACTCACCTTTGATAGTTTATTTCTGTGATATAGCCAGAGAAGCCCTCTTGTTGCTTCCTTTCAATTGTTTCTTCTCGTACTACCCAGGTCAGCACCAGTATTTGCAATATTATATATTTGAGAAAATGCAGCAGTTATGCAGTAAGCAGAGCTCAAACGTGAACATAGTTAGTGGTTCCTAGAAATAAAAAAGCATATAGTGTTCTTCTATAACTACTTTGTGTTTCTGTATTTCTGTTTTTGTCCCGTGAAGGCTCTTGGGAAGTGCCATTTGAAGAGATTCAGGACCTACAGTGGGTAGGCAGTGGAGCTCAGGGAGCTGTCTTCCTGGGGAAGTTTCATGGCGAAGAAGTGGCTGTGAAGAAAGTCAGAGATATTAAAGAAACCGATATCAAACATCTTCGGAAACTCAAGCACCCCAATATCATCACCTTCAAGTGAGCAAAAAAAAACACATCTACCTATATAACAATTCAAAAACAATTCAGAGATCAAATCACTTTGTTGTATTATAGCCTCTGAAAACCATATTACTGTCACACCATCTCAACTCCATCACATTCGGAATAAAAAAATAACTAAAAGTTTCTTGACATGAGGAACCTTTCTACTTTTGTATACTACATTTGTTAAAGGGTCACTAAAGGATTTTTTTTTTTTTAGCTAAATAGCTTCCTTTACCTTACTGCAGTCCTGGTTTCATGTCCTCATTGTTCGTTTTTGCTCTGATGTTGCTGTAATTCTGCTCTGCTCTGGTCACTTCCTGGTTGTCTGTTTCCTGATGAGCACAGTACTGGGAGATTTTAGTTTCGTTTTTCTTACCACCACTCTCTATGGCACTGTCCAGCACAGAGGCATTAAATTACATGCAAAAACAAAGCTAGATGCAAAAACGAAAGTGAAACTAGAGCCACGTTATATGATTGATTTTTATCTGTTTTAATCGTTTTTAAAAGGAATCAGTTAATTATTATGTCTCTATACCCTGAAAACAGTCATTTCAGCAAAAAAAAAATTCCTTTAGTGACCCTTTAAGCATGGGATGTAGCAAACTTGTCTAGGAAACAGACCAAGTAAATATATTCACACTGTACATACAGGAGGATATTTAAACGGGTTGTAAAGGTTCATTTTTTTTTCTAAATAGGTTCCTTTAAGCTAGTGCATTGTTGGTTTACTTACCTTTTCCTTCGATTTCACTTCTAAATGTCTGAATTTTTCACTTCCTGTTCCTCCTCAGTAAGCTTACCCCCATCATCCAAGCCCTTCTGGCTGAGGGTTAGCCAGTGTGCTCACCCTCTTCCTTGGGACTACATCCCTGCAGAGAGACGCTGTGTTCACCTCGTATCCCTGCAGGGATGTAGTCCCAAGGGAGGGGGCGAGCACGCTGACTAACCCCCAACCAGAACGGCTCGGATGATGGGGGCAAGCTTACTCAGGATGAACAGGAAGTGAGAAATTTAGAAGGGAAATCGAAGGAAAAGGTAAGTGAACCAACAATGCACTAGCTTAAAGGAACCTATTTAGAAAATAAAAACGAACCTTTACAACCCCTTTAAAGCATAAGTTCACTCTGTTCCTCCTAGATCAATGTCATTAATGGAGCCCAAATATGAATATCATGGGTTACGTTTGCTGTAGATGTAATTTGAGGCAGCGTGGTCTGTAGTCAAAAAGCTTTATGTTTTTCTGTGAGCAAACTACTCCTGTCCATCATTAGAAAGGAGGCCTACTTTGCATTCTACTGAATGATTTATCTCCCAAGAGCAGCTTCTGTATAGCAAAGCAAGATGCAAACAAAGAGTCAGGAGGCTGCAGGTCATGATGCTTTAAACATGTTGGCCTTTTTCATAAGCTTCAGAGACAAGCGTTAATCCATAATTTATACTAAGAATGAAGTTATACTTTAATTCCAAGGACTTTGATAAATATTACCTTGGACTAAAACATTGCCTTGTAGTGGAAAAATAAACTAAACTGATTGGAATCCCATAGTTCATTTGATTTGATTATTCTCTAATTTATTCAGATAAAGAGCAACTCGCCGAAAATGAATTTCTTTGCTCTGGGTGGAATGGAACGAGGTGTGCTCCCATGCTTGGTCTTAACTGGTGGTTTGGACCTTAGTGTTGAGATAATGGTAAAAGGCCTGATGCCCCGTACACACGGTCAGACATTCCGACAGCAAAAGTCCGATGTGAGCTTTTGGATGGAAATTCCGACCGTGTGTATGCTCCATAGGACTTCTGCTGTCGGAATTTCCTCCAACAAAAGATTGAGAGCCGGTTCTTAATGCACAAAGTTCTGGCGCATGCTCAGAAACAAATCAACACATGTTCGGAAGCATTGAACTTAATTTTCCCCACTCGTCACCGCGTTCTTGATGGACGAAAGTTCAGAAGTCAAGCTTGAGCGGAATTCCATCGGAAAAACCATCCAAGATTTTTCCGACGCAAGGGAAAAGTGCAATTATTTCAAAAGATATATCAAGAGTTTTTCTGCCTACCTACACTGTTTTGGTAAAAGTTTTAGGACACATGACCATCACACTTACTACCATGTTTCCCCCGAAAATAAGACCTATTGGTATTTTCTGGAAGAGCTGCAATATAAGCCCTACCCCAAAAATAAGCCTTAGTTTAAAATGCTGGTAAAATCATATAACCCACTCTATCACAGTACTGTAGTATATAATGTACAATGTGTGTGTTTCTGTAATATAATTGTGCCAAATACCTTTGGTACAGCACAGCTCGGCGCTCAGGTGACCTCCTGCTGCTCTTCTCCTCTTCTCCCTCCCTCTGTCAGTGGGGATCTCAGCCACCCCTCCCTTCTGCAGTGCTCGGAGCGGAGAAGAGAACTCCGGTGGGTCACAGAAGCGCAGAGCATCGCTATAACGAAGGTATTTGGCACAATTATATTTCTGAAACACACACATTTTACATTATATACTACTGCAATAGAGTGGATTATAGTTTTTTACAAGCATTTTTTACATTGGGGATTCCTGACAGGCAGGGAGGGAGAGGGGGGGGGGAGAAGACAGCAGATTACATGGTAAGACCTACCCCGAGAATAAGCCCTACTGTTTCTTTTGTTGCCAAAATTAATATAAGACCCAGGCTTATTTTCAGGGAAAGACAGTATACAGTATGTCCAATAGTATGCGGATACCTGTCCAAAATATTTTTAGACAATTGTCCACTTCCAATCTTGTGTGTACATTTTTGGGAGGACTGCACAGGGCAGTCCTCCCAAAAAAAAACAAAAACTGAATGCCGCCTGGTAACCAGTCCAACATCCGTACCTGACCTCACAAATGCTCTTTTTGCTGGATGGGTGCAAATTCCAACACACTTCAAAAATTGTGGAAAGCCTTCCCAGAAGAGCACAGGCTGTTATGGCCCCAATTACACTTGACAAAGGGGCTGTTCAATTAGATGCAGGAAACTCAGCTTCTATCGTTTTTTGCAGCCAGTCACATGTAATCGCTCAAGCAGCAATTACCTGTGAATAATCAGCCCTGGAAACAGACTTTGCACGTCAGAGCTGCAGATGGCTGCAGAAGCTGTCAGCCTCTCATTGTTTTCATGGAGCTTCCACCCATAGCTCCCATAGCTTGTTGCAGATTCCTACCTGTTTCTGCGCTGAAGAAATAGCTGTGTGTTTGACCATGTTTTTGCATAATGATTCTGAATTGGAGAGCCTTATTCATAATAATCGCCTGGTGCATTCTCAGTGGTATAAGTAAGCAAATTAACAGCCATTCTTGATGCCAACAGTGTTTGCCAGTTACAGTTGCAATACTTTTATAAACACAGCCTTCACCAATTGTTAGAGCAGAAGTTGAAGGGGGTCCAGGAATCAAAGCACAACAGGTAGTTCTATGGGGTACAAGAGTAGGGTTTGCTTGTAGGGCTGAGTATAGCTGAAGTAGTAAGTGGTGTCTAGCATAGTCCTTTTACTGTTTTCGTTTGGTCTCCATGTCTCATGGTCTTGGCTAGATCTCCAAAAATGTGATCTGGGTCATCTCTGAGGTAATGCTGGAGGACAAGAGTAGTTCATAGATACTTCTAGATACTGAAAAAGCACTGGAAGTTTCTCAGGAGTGGATAAGGTTTTCTTAATTTGTATATGGAAATTATGTCCCCACTTGTAGGTAGCTAAACTCTGACAGATTTCTCTTATTATTATTATTATTATTATACAGGATTTATAACAGTTTGCGCTTTACACCATGTGCAGACAAAACAATTCAATACAGGAGGAATCAGAGAGCCCTGCTCTTTAAAGTTTACAATCTAAGAGGGAGGGTCAAGTGATACAAAAGGTAACAGCTGTGGGAGGTGGGCTGATGGAGAAAATAAAAGTACAGTTGTTAGGTGAGGGCAGAATAGGCTTCTCTGAAGAGGAGGGGTTTCAGGGATCGTCTAAAAGTGGACAGAGTTAGGGCTCTTTCACACGTCCGTTCAGTTCGTCCGTTTTTTGGACGTCCGTTAACGGACCTCAATGCTTCCCTATGGGTTAGCGTCCGTTAGCGGATGAGCATCCGCTAACGTCCGTTAACATCCGTCTGCGGTAAGCTCCGTTTTTTTGGACGGAAGAAAACCCTATTTTTCTTCCGTCAAAAAAGCGGAACGGACGAAAAACGGACGTTAGCGGATGATCCGTTTACCATCCGATCCGCTAACGTCAGTTTTTCATCAAAATATGTAAAAAAATAAAAAGTTCTAAAAAAAAAAAAAAAAACGGATGTAAAAAAGGATGAAAAAAACTGATGAAAAACGGAACGGAAACGGATGTAAACGGACGGAAAACGGACGAAAAACGGATGAAAAAACGGATCAACTGAAGGTAGAAAAAACTGATCTAAAAAACTGAACGGACGTGTGAAAGAGCCCTAAGAGATAGTCGGACAAATTGGGGTAGGGAGTTTCATAGGATGGGAGGGGCTCTGGGAAAAGTCCTGGAGGCGAGCATGGGAGGAGGTGACAAGGGAACCAGAGAGCAGGAGGTCTTGTGAGAAACAAAGAGTATTTTGAGACTAGGTTAGTGATGTAGCTGGGAACAGAGTTGTGGATTGCTTTGTTAGTTTATTTAATTTAATGTAAGTAATTTAATTTATCGGGTTAGCGTAAGCCAGTGGAGGGATTGACAGAGAGGAGTAGCAGACACTGAAAGATTAGTAAGATTCCTACCTGTCAGATTGAGTCCAAGAGGGGATTGCACTCTCAATGTTCTGATAAGAAAGATTGCAGTGCCTGCAATCCTTTCAAAGTAATTAACCTTTAGGGAATATCTAACCAAAAATGAAAATTCTGTTGCAGAGGATGCCTAAAATCAGAGTTGCCTGGGTAGCATTTGTACAGTTGAGCCTCGGATTACGAGCATAATCCGTTCCAGGATTATGCTCGTAATCCAAAGTACTCGCATATCAAAGCGAGTTTTCCCATTGAAGTCAACGGAAGCGAAAATAATTTCTTCCGTATTGACTTCAATGGGATGCAATACTGAATGCGGCCAGAGGTGGGGGGGGGGTGCCAGAGAGCACCAAAAGGGGCCGAAAAGGCCTGAGGACACTGGCTTGTTTCCTGCGCCCCCCGTACCTCAGGCCAAATGAGGTACCGCAGGCCTATTTTCGTCTCTGCTCAGCTTCTGCACCCCCCGTACCTCAGGCGAAATGAGGTACTGCAGGTCTATTTAGCTTGAATTCTGCTTGTCTTGCGAGTCAACAATCGCAAACCGAGTAAGAATAAAAAAAAAAAAAGTTGCTTGCAAATTAGAACGCTCTCAAACCAAGTTGCTCTTAAACTGAGGTTCCACTGTATACTGTATATGCTATAAACAATTGTATATGTATGCATGCTATGTAAAAAAAAAATATTTGCTGTTTTTTTTTCAACAAAGGTGGAGTTCCTCTTTAAGTTAACATGAGATTACAGGGTGCACAGAGCATAAATGAGAATTCCAAATCTCAGCAAAGGGGACTCAGAGGGCACACAGTTTATCTGCTTCTGATTAAAGCGGAGTTCCAACCACAATTAGCATTTTTTAAATGTATGTCCTTTCATCCTGTGTTTTTATAATATAAATCCGGTCACTTACTATTCTACAATCCGCCGCCGCTCCGCATAGTTATTCAAAAAAGATAGTTTATAAAACTATGTCCACACGGTTGTCTTTTTGCTTGTGGGCAATGTAAAGCCCACAAGCACTTACTTCCTGGAAGTCTTGGATGGGGAGTGATAATTGGGTAGCGCACTGCATCCTGGGAAATGATGACACACATTTCACAGGAGCATTAGAGGGAGATGATGTCAGAATCCTAGGTGATTCCAAGGGCAGATTTCGTGGGACCGCATAGCAACAGGCATTTCCAGATGCTTGAGATTTTTGTTTTTTTCTTTTTTTAGGTCTAATGAGCACAATAATGAAAAAAAAAAAATTGGGATGGAAACTCCACTTTAATGTAACATCATCACATCTCATGTTCCCCGATTACCTGGTGGAATTTATTGTTGTTGTTGTGGTCATACAAGGAGTTAATGATCTTGTTGCATATTTTTCTTTATAGGGGTGTGTGCACGCAGGCTCCATGCTACTGTATCTTAATGGAGTTCTGTGCTCAAGGGCAGCTTTATGAAGTTCTTCGTGCTGGGAGGAAGGTCACCCCCTCCTTACTAGTGGATTGGTCCATGGGTATAGCTGGAGGAATGAACTATCTTCATCTCCACAAGATTATCCATCGAGATCTCAAGTCACCAAAGTAAGTACTGATTGTAGAAACGTGCTATACTTTACTATTAGGTGTACTTGGCTAATAATGATCATATGTTTGTACCCAACAGGCATGGATTGCATAAAATATTGTCAAATATTCAGTCGTTAAGTCTTTAATTATGCTCCCCATTATTACCATAGTCAATTTCTGCACAATCTTTGAAAAAGATTAGCCCTATGACATACATCCCCCAGTAATATATTATTATTATGATACAGGTTTTATATAGCGCCAACAGTGTGCGCAGCGCTTAACAAAATAAAGGCAGACATTATAGTTACATTACAATTTGGTACAAGAGGAATCAGAGGGCCGTGCTCATTAGAGCTTGTAATATATTAACTTATCCTCTTTTATTCTGTGAGACACCTGGGTCCATGGCTGGATGGGGTTCATAATAGGGTCAGTCCTGCAGCCGCTGCAGTCCACAGAAAGGCCTCTTCTGTTTGTTGCTGAAATAAATGGGATTTTGCTAACCATAAAAAGCTTTCCTATGCAAAATAAAATACCTTCACAATAATGTCACTGCATCCACATTGATTCTTGACTTAATTAACAGCTGAGCTTGTAGCACTTGCCTCAGGTCTTCTCAGCATTCGGTAACGCAACACTTTATTCTCTCCAACATCACACTGATTCACAAGGGTTTCTTCATTTCAAATCAAAACTGACAAAATATTCCCTATGGAAGGACCGGGACATTGCAGTGTCCTTATTCGAAATATAAGGAACTGGCTGGCAGGATAGTGGATGATGTATGTGTATTATCCTGTGTTTCTCAGATACACAGGGTAAGGGGCTGGAGGGTTTATGGCTGATGTGGACGAAACAAACGTTGATGTTTTCTCACATCCTAATAACTCTACAGGTTCCCGGAGCCTGGAGCCTTTGTTAAGCATTAGCTGGCATAAAGCCTTCATCTCTATGTCAATATCCTACCTGGTAGCTAGACCTCATTATTAGTCTCAGATGTATACAGGCCTTTTTATATGTGAGCTGACTTATTCTAGAGTCCCTCTCTTTCACTCTCTCTGCTGTAGGAGTCTTCTGCTTGGTGAAAAGGCTGACTGCTGACATAATACCTTTAGTCTCACTCTCTCTGCTGTGGAAATCTGCTGCTTGGTAAAAAGGCTGACTGCTGACATAAAACCTTTAGTCCCTCTCTCCCACTCTCAGTGCTATGGGAGTCTGCTGCTTGGTGAAAAGGCTGACTGCTGACATAATACCATTAATCCCACTCTCAGGGCTGTGGAATCTGCTGCTTGGTGAAAAGGCTGACTGCTGACATAAAACCTTTAGTCCCTCTCTCCCACTCTCAGTGCTATGGGAGTCTGCTGCTTGGTGAAAAGGCTCACTGCTGACATAATACTATTAATCCCTCTCTCCCACTCTCAGGGCTGTGGAATCTGCTGCTTGGTGAAAAGGCTGACTGCTGACATAAAACCTTTAGTCCCTCTCTCCCACTCTCAGTGCTATGGGAGTCTGCTGCTTGGTGAAAAGGCTCACTGCTGACATAATACTATTAATCCCTCTCTCCCACTCTCAGGGCTGTGGAATCTGCTGCTTGGTGAAAAGGCTGACTGCTGACATAAAACCTTTAGACCCTCTCTCCCACTCTCAGTGCTGTGGGATTCTGCTGCTTGGTGAAAAGGCTGACTGCTGACATAAAACCTTTAGTCCCTCTCTCCCACACTCTGTGCTATGGGAGTCTGCTGCTTGGCGAAAAGGCTGACTTCTGACATTATACCTTTATTCCCTCTCTCCCACTAAGTGCTGTGGGATTCTGCTGCTCGGTGAAAAGGCTGACTGATGACATAGTACCTTTAGTGCCTCTTTCCCACTCTCAGTGCTGTGGGAGTCTGCTGCTTGGTGAAAAGGCCGACTGCTGACATAGTACCTTTAGTGCCTCTTTCCCACTCTCAGTGCTGTGGGAGTCTGCTGCTTGGTGAAAAGGCTGACTGCTGACATAGTACCCTTTAGTCCCTCTTTCCCACTTTCAGTGCTGTGGGAGTCTGCTGCTTGGTGAAAAGGCCGACTGCTGACATAGTACCCTTTAGTCCCTCTTTCCCACTTTCAGTGCTGTGGGAGTCTGCTGCTTGGTGAAAATGCTGACTGCTGACATACCGTAGTACCTTTAGTCCCTCTCTCCCACTCTCAGTGCTGTGGGATTCTGCTGCTTGGTGAAAAGGCTAACTGCTGACATGGTACCCTTTAGTCCCTCTCTCCAACTTTCAGTGCTGTGGGAGTCTGCTGCTTGGTGAAAAGGCTGACTGCTGACATAGTACCTTTAGTCCCTCTCTCCCACTCTCAGTGCTGTGGGATTCTGCTGCTTGGTGAAAAGGCTAACTGCTGACATGGTACCCTTTAGTCCCTCTCTCCCACTCTCAGTGCTGTGCGAGTCTGCTGCTTGGTGAAAAGGCTGACTGCTGACATAGTACCTTTAGTGCCTCTTTCCCACTCTCAGTGCTGTGGGAGTCTGCTGCTTGGTGAAAAGGCTGACTGCTGACATAGTACCCTTTAGTCCAAGGATCCTCAAACTACGGCCCTCCAGCTGTTGTAGAACTACACATCCCATGAGGCTTTGTAACACACTGACATTCACAGACATGACTGGGCATGATGGGAATTGTAGTTTCTGAACAACTGGAGGGCCGTAGTTTGAAGACCCATGCTTTAGTCCCTCTTTCCCACTTTCAGTGCTGTGGGAGTCTGCTGCTTGGTGAAAAGGCCGACTGCTAACATAGTACCCTTTAGTCCCTCTTTCCCACTTTCAGTGCTGTGGGAGTCTGCTGCTTGGTGAAAAGGCTGACTGCTGACATAGTACCTTTAGTCCCTCTCTCCCACTCTCAGTGCTGTGGGATTCTGCTGCTTGGTGAAAAGGCTAACTGCTGACATGGTACCCTTTAGTCCCTCTCTCCCACTCTCAGTGCTGTGGGATTCTGCTGCTTGGTGAAAAGGCTGACAGCTGACATAGTATCTTTAGTCATAATAGCAAACAGGTATTTGTGATGCCTGTTTATTTTGTTCTTGGACTGCTCCCAATACCAAGTAACGGCAGTGTCAGGGCTGGGCAGGACAGGGTTAATAAATTAGAGAACAGTGTACAAAATACACAATAAATTAAACGATGCACATTGTAAATTAGAGCGGCTCTGGATAGAGTTTACATTCTATAATTGTTGCCTTGGTTGCCTTATTTGTGTTGCCAATTTAATGTGTGTTCTGATCATCTGTTCATTATATGGAAGGAATGTTGTGTTTCAATTTGTCAGGTTCCATATTTTCTGCATATAACCCCTGTGTACCCTTACATGGGCTGAAATTGTTGTACAGTTCTGTGCACCAGTGAAATTTATCATTTGAAATAGTTTGCAGCGATCAGTGCTAATATGATGTACACAGGATCTATGGATCCTTTTAGTATAGCTCATACTGGCATTTGTTACAGCACTGGTCTGTGTCTTCTGTGTGGGTGGGTAGTGCGAGTATAGCATGCAGGTTGCCTTGGCACGTATTAGCTCTCACATTAGCGGGGACCAATGTGCGTCGAGCGGAGGGGTCATGCAAACTATATAAGAGGTTATTAATCTGTAGGAAGAATTTTTCTTGTTGCCCATAGAAACAAATTCTCTCTTTCATTCTCCCACATTGTCCTCATAGAATGAAAAGTACAATCCGCTTACTGTGGAAGAGCAGTTCTTCCCTCAGAAACAAAGACAACAGTACAGTTTGTAAATATTGTGCATCATTGCTTTTTAGGTAACAGTTACAGGTCTTGCCCCTCCTCCAGCCTGTGACTAGACAGTGAAAGGAGAAGCAGCAGATTCATGAGCTCTTCTCTGTGTCACTCTGCTCTCTCATCCTATAAGCATGTTCCTTGTTAGCACTTGAGCACTGCAGCACAGCTAATTGCTGCTATTCCAGTACAGCAAAGGAATAAACTTGTTTTTTTTTTCTCCTTCAGTTAACAGTTACAGGTCTTGTCCTTTCTTCAGCCTGTGACAGTGAAAGGTGAAGCAGCAGATTTATCAGCTCATCTCTGTGTCACTCTCCTTTCTCTTATCCTATAAGCATGTTCCTTGTTAGCACGTGAGCACTGCAACACAGCTGATTGCTGCTAATCCAGTACAGCAAAGGAATAGACGTTTTTTTCTTTCTCTTCTTTAGTTAAATAACAGTTACAGGTCTTGTCCCTTCTTCAGCCTGTGACAGTAAAAGGAGAAGCAGCAGATTTATGAGCTCATTTCTGTGTCACTCTGTTCTTTCATACTGTCAGCATGTCTCTTAAAAGCACAACCGATTGCTGATTTTTCCCTCTCCCAGTCTGGGCTCTGCAGTACAGAACCGAGCCTGCACAAGTACCCCCGTAGCAAGCTGCTTGCTATGGTGGACACTCGGCAGCGAGGAAGAGCAAGAAGCGCCGATGAGGAACATCAGAATAGGAGTATCTGAGCTGCTCTGTGCTAAACCAGTGCACAAAGCAGGTAAGTATGACGTTTGTCGCTTAAAACAAATATGACTTTAGAATCACTTTAAGAGTCGGTTCACACTGGGGCGACACGACTTCCAGCATGACTTTCAGAAGCAACTTCAACACGATTTGAGCATGAACCATAGGGCGATCTGGGGCGATTTACAACACGACTTGAAGTCCTTTTCAGGTCAGGAGACATTCCAGTGTCCAATAAAACAACAATCAGCTCTGGGGGAGGGAGGGGGAGGGAGAGGTTTGCCTGAGAAATGTATGTTATCTTGCTGGAAGGTCGCTTCAATTAAAACAGTGATCAGACTTGGAAGCGACTTCCATTGAAATCAATGGGTACAAATCGCCTAGAAGTCTGATTGAAGTAGTACAGGAACCTCTTCTGAAGTCGGAGCGACATGAGTAGTGTGTATTAACACCGCTCCCATTCACGTACATTGCTTTTCTGGACAGCACGACTTGGGACGACTTGAGACGACTTCAAGTCGGATCCCAAGTCGCCCCAGTGTGAACCGACTCTAAAACATGTATTAGTAAATACCAAACTGCATAAATGTTTGTCATTTGTTTCGGCCTTGAGTTCATCTTTATGGTATGTATTATTTGTTGCACCATGTTTAGCTTTATTTTCTTATTCAGAGAAGGAATCTGAAACAAAAGGATCCCTAGGTTCTGACAGTCAGCTAACTACTTACCTCTGGTTTTATTTCAGTGCATGCAAAATGTCTTAAAGTGGTTGTAAACCCTTACAACACACTTTCACCTACAGGTAAGCCTAGATTAAGTCCCCATTCCACACTTATATGACTTGTAGCACGATTTTGGACGGCAAAATCGTATGACAAGTCATTCTTCATGATTTTCAATGACGCCCATTCATACTGGCACGAATTTAAAGTGGAGGTTCACGTAAAAATAAATTTTTAACATTGCATTAACGCCATTAATCCCAATTAGAATCGGCAGTTTTTTTTTTTAAATACGTTCCGTACATACCTTTTCTCATATGTATTCTCAACCCGGCTTCCGGGTATGATCGTCGAGGTTGGGCATTCCTAATTGACTGACAGGCATCCGGCCGACACATACAGCGCGTCACAAGATGCCGAAAGAAGCCGAACGTCGGTGCGGCTCTATACGGCGCCTGCGCACCGACGTTCGGCTTCTTTCGGCATCTCGTGACGCACTGTATGTGTCGGCCGGACGCCTGTCAGTCAATTAGGAATGCCCATCCCCGACCATCATACCCGGAAGCCGGGTTGAGAATACATATGAGAAAAGGTATGTACGGAACGTATTTTTTTAAAAAAAACAACCGATTCTAATTGGGATTAATGGCATTAATGCAATGTTAAAAATGTATTTTTACATGAACCTCCCCTTTAAGTTGTTGCCGATTTCAAAGTAGTTCCTGCATTACTTTTTTTCTGAAGTCGGATTCCGTATTAACAGATCCGACTTTGGCATGCAACTTGTACACAACTTGTACATGAAAGGGAACTCCATGAGTATGAGGGTACATCGTACCCCTACCCATTCACCTGGAGGAAAAGTTTCAAAAAATAAACACACTACACAGGTTTCTAAAATCGCTTATTAGTCAGCTCCGGGGGGTCTTCTTCCAACTTCTCCAATCTCCGGGCTCCTCGGTTCTTCTCTCGCTCTCCGGTGCCTTCTTCAGGGCTGGCCGCTGCTATCTTCTTTAAAGCTCTTTTACTAGCAGCGGCCAGCCCGGTCTTCCTCATTGCCTTCTTCCCTCTTCTTTTCTTCTGATGTTGACTCGACGCTCCTTCCCACTGTAATTATTGGTGTGTGGTGCGCAACGATTTATATTGCCTCTTATGACGTCACAGTCCCAGCATGCTCCGGGTGGTGACGACATAAGGGGGCTGGGTGGTGACTGGCGGCTCCCGCGCGAATGTGACATCACACGACTCCGGAGCCAGAGTCTGTGACCTCAGAAGAAAGATGGACACTTCCGGCGGAGAAGAAATCGGGGACATCGCAGGCGTTCCAGGTAAGTGACACATAATGGGCTACTATGCGATGCACAGTAGCCCATTATGCTTTACCTTTGCAGGGAAACAAAGAGGAAGTAAAACCCATCAAGTGCCATGTTTCTCTCTAATGTATTATGTACCTACATATCTATGTATTTATATACATCATTTACCTATGTACATAAAATGAAATAGTATTTCTAATATTTAGGGTATGCATATGTCATGTTTAAACTTTTGTTACCCACAGCATGCTGATCACCTATGATGACCTAGTAAAAATATCAGATTTCGGTACTTCCAAAGAGCTGAGTGACAAGAGCACTAAAATGTCCTTTGCTGGTACGGTAGCTTGGATGGCACCAGAGGTCATACGCAATGAGCCCGTCTCTGAGAAGGTGGACATCTGGTGAGTGACTACTCGATGAATCATAATCCGGTCATCTGCTTTTATCCTGTATACAGGGTTTGAATCCACCAATCTTCTTTTGTTTAGTTAAATTCCTTTATTAAACAAATAGTCACCCCCCCCCCCCCCATCCCTAATGATACCAGTTGGCACAGCAGTCTTTTGGTATGCTGATGACATTAGTATGCAGGTTGCCAGCTGCATTAATACCAGACCATGTGCCATTTATCATTAAGCTGCTTCTGAAAGAGGTCGGTTCCTTTTAGGGTTAATCCTCTATATAGCAAAGAAATATTTAAAATATTCACCCACACTGAAACATAGAATTGTTACACATGGTTTTCAGAGATTCCTACAATTGGTTAATTTATCCATTAGGTTCAACGAAGATATTGGAAAATATTTACATGCACTTGAGAATTTATTGTTTGATGTTTTGTTGTGCATTGTATTTTAATTGTCCCACCGGAGGGTGAATTGCATATCTGGGTATTGTGTACCACCCTACTATTTATTTTCAATGATTTTTATTGAGAACATGTTCAGGTAGTCAAAAAGTAAATAAAACATTATGACAATCAAAGGTATTACAATACAGAGTGAACAATCCGAGAAGGATCCATCCTACTATTTATTATCGTGGATTTTGGGTATGAAGTGGACCCCACATGGTGCATGCAACTGTGAATGTAAACAATCAAATAATGGCACATGCAGCTCACCTTTTGATTTTATATATATATATATATATATATTGTAAGCTGGGGATAGGTAGCGGGTACAAAAGCTCCCTGGGATGAGCAGGCACAGATACCAAAGTCCATAGGATAAGTGAACAACAGTGGGATTTTTATTGGTGCTATACAAAGTCTATTTACAGGTGCTGTACAGTGTGCAGAAAACAAAACAAACAAAAGTAGTTTAAACAAACACCTAGCCGTGTCTCGGCTCTAACTACACGATATGTAGGCCCTAACTACTAAGCTAAACAAGCCTACCGCTTGTTAGCTCAAAATACAAACTGCTCACCAGTCTTTTAACAACCTCCTTGCTCCTACAGATCCACACTATCTGTTTCCCAGGACAGAGCAATGGCTGTTAGCTCAGGTGAGCTTAAATTGGCCTGGGGGAGAGGGCCAACACCTGACCTGGATCAGGGATCAGAGATCCCTGAACGTGTAAGAGAGGAGCCTGGGAGAGGTATAAACCCCGAACTGGACTTTCCCAGGCTCTCTCTGGGACGCTCTGCTACAATATATATATACAGTGCAGAAAATAAGTATTTGAACACCCTGCTATTTTGCAAGTTCTCCCACTTGGAAATCATGGAGGGGTCTGAAATTGTCATCGTAGGTGCATGTCCACTGTGAGAGACAAAAAAAAAAATTCCAGAAATCACAATGTATGATTTTTTTAACTATTTATTTGTATGATACAGCTGCAAAGAAGTATTTGAACACCTGAGAAAATCAATGTTAATATTTGGTACAGTAGCCTTTGTTTGCAATTACAGAGGTCAAACGTTTCTTGTAGTTTTTCACCAGGTTTGCACACACTGGAGGAGGGATTTTGGCCCACTCCTCCACACAGATCTTCTCTAGATCAGTCGGGTTTCTGGGCTGTCGCTGAGAAACACGGAGTTTGAGCTCCCTCTAAAGATTCTCTATTGGGTTTAGGTCTGGAGACTGGCTAGGCCACGCTAGAACCTTGATATGCTTCTTACAGAGCCACTCCTTGGTTATCCTAGCTGTGTGCTTCGGGTCATTGTCATGTTGGAAGACCCAGCCTCGACCCATCTTCAAAGCTCTAACTGAGGGAAGGAGGTTGTTGCCCAAAATCTCGCAATACATGGCCCCGGTCATCCTCTCCTTAATACAGTGCAGTCGCCCTGTCCCATGTGCAGAAAAACACCCCCAAAGCATGATGCTACCACCCCCATGCTTCACAGTAGGGATGGTGTTCTTGGGATGGTACTCATCATTCTTCTTCCTCCAAACACGGTTAGTGGAATTATGACCAAAAAGTTCTATTTTGGTCTCATCTGACCACATGACTTTCTCCCATGACTCCTCTGGATCATCCAAATGGTCATTGGCAAACTTAAGACGGGCCTTAACATGTGCTGGTTTAAGCAGGGGAACCTTCCGTGCCATGCATGATTTCAAACCATGACGTCTTAGTGTATTACCAACAGTAACCTTGGAAACGGTGGTCCCAGCTCTTTTCAGGTCATTGACCAGCTCCTCCCGTGTAGTCCTGGGCTGATTTCTCACCTTTCTTAGGATCATTGAGACCCCACGAGGTGAGATTTTGCATGGAGCCCCAGTCCGAGGGAGATTGACAGTCATGTTTAGCTTCTTCCATTTTCTAATGATTGCTCCAACAGTGGACCTTTTTTCACCAAGCTGCTTGGCAATTTCCCCATAGCCCTTTCCAGCCTTGTGGAGGTGTACAATTTTGTCTCTAGTGTCTTTGGACAGCTCTTTGGTCTTGGCCATGTTAGTAGTTGGATTCTTACTGATTGTATGGGGTGGACAGGTGTCTTTATGCAGCTAATGACCTCAAACAGGTGCATCTAATTTAGGATAATAAATGGAGTGGAGGTGGACATTTTAAAGGTAGACTAACAGGTCTTTGAGGGTCAGAATTCTAGCTGATAGACAGGTGTTCAAATACTTCTTTGCAGCTCTATCATACAAATAAATAGTTAAATAATCATAAATTGTGATTTCTGGATTTTTTTTTTTTTTGGATTATGTCTCTCACAGTGGACATGCACCTACGATGACAATTTCAGACCCCTCCATGATTTCCAAGTGGGAGAACTTGCAAAATAGCAGGGTGTTCAAATACTTATTTTCTGCACTGTATATATATATTATGGGCCAGATTCAGGTAGATGAGAGCATCTTTGCTCTGGAGTAACGTTTCTCATTTACGTTACTCTGCCGAAATTTTAGGAGCAAGTGCTGTTATTCATGAAGCACTTGCTCCTAAAGTTGCGGCAGCGCATCGCAAATGAGCCGGCGGAATTCAAATTGGGCGGGTACAGGGCGTGTAATATTTAAACTATGCGCGATCCCGCGGCGAACGTACTGCGCATGCGTCGAGTGTCAATGCATCCCAGTGCGCATGCTCCAAATTCTGTCAGTGAACGTCAATGACGTCACATCCCCATTCATGAACGTTTTACGCAAGCGACGCGATTATTTTTTTTTCCGACGTGATGACGACGCCTATACTTAACATAGGATACTCCACTAGGGGGCTGCTTTATCTTTACGTCAGGTATCGCTTCCGGAAACGTCGTAAAGTCACTGCGTCGCGCCCGAAAAAGATTGTGAATTTCCGACTCCCGCTGATTAACATATTTTTTCAGCGTTAATCAGCGGGAACGCCCCCGGCGCCATTTTTAAGTTGAAGTAACGATGCGATGGCGAAATTCAATTACGCTGCTCGCATCGGAACTCCAACCCGGCGTTTCTTGTTTTCTGGTTACAGAAAACAAAAACGCCGGCTTAAAGCGACAGTTAGGCTGGAGCATCACAGATACTCCAGCCTAACTCTACCTGAATCTGGCCCTATATATATATACATACACACACACACACACACAGCAGGTAAAATAAGTATTGAGAACGTCACAATTTTTCTAGGTAAATCCATTTCTAAATGTGCTATTGACATGAAATTTTCACCACAACCCATGCAATCCATACATACAAAGAAATCAAAACAAATGCATTCACAAATTAAGTTATGTGTAATAAAATTAAATGACACAGGGAAAAATTATTGAACACATGAACAAAGGGAGGTGCAAAAAGGCATGGATAGCCAAGACACCAGCTAAAATCTATCAGTAGTTAGAAAGCAATCCTGCCCCTTGTCAGTAAAAATGAATATCAGCTGGTTCAGTCTCAAAAAATGGCCTATAAAAAGGTGTCTCATTACCAAGGTGACACACAAGAAACATCTCATGATGGGTAAAAACACAGAGCTCTCTCAAGACCTTCACAACCTTATTTTTTTTTAAACATACCGATGATATTGGTTACAGAAGTATTTCTAAACTTCTGAATGTTCCAGTGAGCACTGTTGGGACCATAATCAGGAAGTGGAAAGAATATAATTTTCGCCATAAACCAGCCACGACCAGGTGCTCCTCACAAGATTTCTGACAGAGAAGTGAAAAGAATTATCAGAAGAAGAGCCAAGGATCATTTGTGGAGAGCTTCAGAAAGACCTGGAATAAGCAGGTACAATGGTTTCAAAGAAAACAATAAGTAATGCACTCAACCCCCATGGCCTGTATGCACGCTTACCATGCAAGTCTCTATTGCTAAAGCTCATTTAAAGTTTGCTGAACAACATTTAGACAAGCCTGTGGAATACTGAGAGAATATAGTCTGGTCAGATGAGACCCAAATTGAACCCTTTGGATGCCATAATACACACCATGTTTGGTTGTTTGGCGCTGCACATAACCCCAAAAACACCATACCAACAGTAACTTTTGAAGGTGGGAACATTATGGCGTGGGATACTGGCAAACTTAATTTCATTAAAGGAAGGGTGAATGGAAAAATGTACCAAGACATTCTTGATAAAATTCTGCTGCCAGGATGATGAAGATGAAACGAGGGAGGACATTTCAGCAAGACAATGATCCCAAACACAAACCCAAGGAAACTCCCAATTGATTTCAAAGAAAGATAATAAAGCTGCTAGAATGGCCCAGCCAATCACCTGACTTGAATCCAATAGAAAATCTATGGAAAGAACTAAAGATCAGAGTTTATAGAAGAGGCCCACAAAACTTTCAAGATTTGAAGACTGTGTGGAAGAATTGGGCCAAAATCACCCCTGAGCAATGCATGCGACTTGTTTCTCCATACAGGAGGTGTATTGAAGCTGTCATTAAGACTTCTTTCACACTGAGGCGCTTTGCAGCCGCTATAACGCTAAAAATATTGCCTAAAAAAGAACCGCTGCTGTCTCTCCAATGTGAAAGCCTCGAGGGCTTTCATACTGGAGCGGTGCGCTAGCAGGATGGTGAAAAAATTCCTGCTAGCAGTATCTTTGGAGCGGTGTGTATACCGTTCCTGCCTATAGAAATGAATGGGCACCGCGGCTATACCGCCGGTAAAGCGCTGCTGCAGCGGCGCTTTGTGGGTGGTTTTAACCCTTTTTCGGCCGATAGCGGGGGTTAAAAGCACCCCGCTAGCAGTCAAATACCCCCCCACAAATACGATGGTAAAGCGCCGTTAAAAATAGCTGCACTTTACCACCGATGCCACTGACGCCCCAGTGTGAAGGGAGCCTAAGATAAAAAACCTTCTGCCTTTACAACTCCTTTCATTTCTGAACTTATTTGTTTTGGTTTCTTTGTATGTATGGATTGCATGGGTCGTTACCAACATGTGGTGAAGATTTCATGTCAATAGCACCTTTAGAAATATATTTACCAAGAAAAATGGTGACGTGTTCAATACTTATTTTACCTGCTGTACATAAAATACATTGAACCTAAAGTGTTACTAAACCCAGGACCCTGCATTCGCTATATCTGGTCTCCCACAGTACACAGAACATGGAAATGCGATGGTCTTAGTAAATATAAACTGATAAATACCTTTTCTCTTCAGCAGTTAGAGCAATCTTGTGACTTGTATCAGTATCTGGTTAAAACTTGTAGGATGAGTTTTCATTCTGCGCTGGCTGTCCTAAGGCTGCAAAACCCCTGACCCACTGTCTGGACAGTGCCGATTGGCCCTGTGCTGATCACACCCACTCACACAATAAATAAAAACTCTCTAGCAATACACATCAAACTGAGCATGTGCAGCTTGTCCCCTAGCCTCTGTTCTATCAGGAGATGGATTGGGGATTGTGGAAGAAGAAGACAGGATCAAACAGCCTTTTTACACAATGCAGAGGATTAAACCCTTATGCCGCGTACACACGGTCGTTTTTTGCAATGAAAAAAAACAACGTTTTTTAAAACGTCATTTAAATTGATCGTGTGTAGGCAAAACGTTGTTTTTTGTCTTCAAAAAAACGACCAAAAAAAAATTCCAACATGCTTGAATTTTTTGTGTCGTTTTTCAAAACGTCGTTTTTTGTTTCACAAAAAGTCACCGTGTGTAGCAAAAACGTCGTTCAAAACGACGTTTTTCAACCCGCGCATGCCCAGAAGCTAGTTATGAAGCGAGCTTCAATGGAAAAGAGTGGTGAACGTAACCTTGCTTTTTGTGAAAAAACGATGGTGTGTATGCAAAATTGTCTTTGAAAAGTGACGTTTCAAAAACGTCGTTTTTTACTTCACAGAAAACGTCGTTTTTTTTCATCGCAAAAAACGACCGTGTGTACGCGGCATTAGGTTTCACTGTGAGTATCACAAGCATGCTTTACTGCATATACAGACTGATTTTACTGTTGTGGGTTTAGCAGGGCTTTTTTCTCAAACAATAAATAGGTGCTGGAACTTAACCATGACCCCACAAAACCCCTCCCCCTACACACACCCTCCAAATTATATCAAATAGTGGGTGTGGTCAGTCAAATTTCACGAACAGTAGGAGGGTCTTAAAGAGGCATTAAATACCAGGATGGCATTACATACAGAGTGTAGAGTTCAGGGGGTTACACACAGAGTGCAGAGCTGTCACCTGTAAACACAGAAACCACACTTCTGTGTTTACAAGTGATTTTGGTAAGTAGGCACCAAACGGTCTGAGCCAGAGGTGGTGGAAATGAGTTTTCACCAAGTTCCCCCTGAAAAAAAGCCCTGGGGTTTAGTTTAGGTTTGAGCACAACAAACCAAAAACGCTAGTTGATTAAATTTTAATATTCAAAGCAAACTCCCCCATCCATCCATGTCCCCATGCTTTATTTTGCTAAACAGTCACTTTGAAATCGACAAGTCTATTATTATGTATATTATTATGATGCGGGAGTGGAGTTTTACAAAAGACATGATCATTCAGATGTGTCTATGACAGTGGGATGTGTATATACATCTTTGTTGTGACACGTTGAGAAGGGGTAAGCACACAAAGCTCCTATTTTTTTAAAGAATTTCAGGTATGTTTTTTTTTTACGTACATACATTGGTTTAGCTCAGACTAATGTAACTATATACAGTATATACCATACCTGGCTGATGTTCCTGGAAGCTGCAGATCACTGAAATAGACACCACTATTTCAAAGCCTTTTCTGATTGGACCAGGTGGAGAGGCAGAGCAGTGATGTCATGCAATAAGCGTTTATTGATTGGTTTGCACAAAAGTTATTGCGTCTACAAACTATGGGAAAGATTTAAGGACTTTTTTTCTTCTTTTTTTTAAATGTTTTTACTAGTAATGGCGGCGATCTGTGATTTTGGAAAAGCGACATTGCAGCGGACAAATCTGCCCTTAAGTGACACTTTTTGGGGACCAGTGACATTATTACATCGACCAGTGCTTAAAAAAATGCACCGATCAATGTATAAATGACACTGGCAGGGAAGGAATTAAAACTAGGGGGCGATCAAGGGGCTAAAAGTGTTCCCTAGGTGTGTTCCAACTGTGTGGGGGATTGGCTCACTGGAACACCACAGAGATCACTGTTCTCGATCACTGGGAACAGCAGCTCTCCATGATGTCTCCTGTTAGAACGGGGATCCGCCTTGTTTACACGGGCAGATAGCCGTTCTGCCTCTGTGTACTGTGTTTGCGGGTCACCGGCCGACATCAAGTCTGCGGGACCAACGTGTGAGCCCATAAGGGGTCTATATAGTAAACTTGGTGTTGAGTAATTCACTTTATGGTCCCCTCAGAGGACAAGGGGGCACTCTTTTAATCTAGAGGAAAAAATATTTAAAGGGGTTGTAAAGGTAAAAGTTTTTTTACCTTAATGCATCCTATGCATTAAGGTAAAAAACCATCTGACATCACAGCCCCCCCCCCCAGTCCTCGTTTTACTTACCTCACCCCTCGAAAGTCCGTTGCGCGTTTCCCAGCCTGGCCGTTGATTGGCTAGGCTGGGCGGATTGATAGCAGCGCAGCCATTGGCTGGCGCTGCTGTCAATCACAGCGGATGAAGCGGCGCGCCAGGGGGCGGGGCGGGGCCGAGTGATACAGTCGGCGGCTATGGCCGCCGCTGTATCACGGGAGCGCGCTCGCAAAAGCTTTCCACCATGCGAGCTTGCTCGCATGATAGTAGAAAACTTTAGCCAGGAGGAGCCGAGACAGCCGCCGAGGGACCCCAGAAGACAGGATTCGGGGACAAAACGAGCTGCACAGTGGAGTTAAGTATAACATGTTTGTTATTTTTAAACAAAAACATTTCTGACTTTAGTGTTCCTTTAATCTCTGAGTATGGAATGGTTTCTTCACAGTAAGAGTTGTGAAAATGTGGAAACACTAACATTTTATAGGTAAAGTTGATCCAGGGAAGATCTGGTTGCCTCTCGGGGGATCAGGAAGGAATTTTGACCCCCCGCTGGAGCACGTTGGTTCATGCTTTGCTGGGACTTTTTGCCTTCCTCTGGGTCAACTGTGGGTCTTTCCCTGATTGGTTGAATTGAATTGGATAGATTTGCGTCTTTTTTCAACCAGACTAACAATGTAACTATGTAGCTGGGAAGGAGGCCTTACAGCGGAACTTCCCCCTTTTGGGTGGAGCTCCACTTTAAGCATTGAGGACAAGGAGAAAATCTAAGGGGTCTATTTATAAAAATAAAAAAAAACTCTCTGGATAAAAGTCACTGGTATTCGCCCAGCTGCTATGAGTAATCACTGTAATTTGCCTAATATGTTTATTTTATGTGATCTTCAGCTACATCTAGTATCCATAACACAGTATTTTCTTCATTGGAGGTATTTTTACCATGTTGGCACTAGATGGAGCTGATGATCATAGGAAATAAATGTAAAAAACACGTTATGGTGATTATTCTTGATGGCTAGACGAATGCTTGTGACATTCGTCCAGGATTGTTTTTTTTTTCTTTTACAAATAGACCCCATAGTGTTTTCTTCACAGGAAATATTTATGTTTTTTTGCAGTTGCAATGGGGTTACATTGTATAAGGTTTTTTCTTTTTTCTTTTTTTTATAATTACTAATTATGTCAATTTAGATGCAAACAGAGTTTTTTTTTTAATTACCCATGAGTCTTTTAGCACCAGAAGCAGTAGTCTTCAGATCTAAACATCACATTTGATTGGATTACTGCTATGTGAAGAGTTGATTGCTGACTTAATAAACAATTAGTGTACCTGCTAGCAGCGCTGAGATTTTGGTTGGGTTGATGTAGTGACATTTCATGCTCTGTATACGGCAGGCTTGAGATTTGGCAGTTTCTACGCAGGTTGCAGTCTAAGAAAACCTCTCCTATGGGAAAACAGAGCATGTCAGACATCTGGCTGGCAGCCCAGGCAGAGGGTCCAGGGAACCCAAGACTCGGTGTTTCCACTTAATTATATTAGTCATTTTTTCCACTAAGTGTGGCGGAGCAGGAAATAGGGACTAGGGGAGGCAGAGGAGGGAGGAAGAAGAGCATTTGGTAATTCCCAGAGGTCGTTTGGAAAAACCTTGGTATTATTTTTAACCTCTTTTGTTGAACAAGGCATTAACCATCGCCTTCACGGATAATTAGTGGGACTGGCTTCTATGCAGCTCTCAGTACAAACAGCCATTATAGCAGCGACCCTCAGATGGTGCCTCCTGACATGTGCTTCTCAGCTGCCAGCCTTTCAGCAGATACCCATCATTTGTCTTTATAAACAGATGCTCTGCTTGTCAAAATAAACATAAAACTATATGTTGTCATTGGTATATAGAAAACGATGGAAAATGTTACATTTAGGCCTCATGCACACTGGACGTTAATTTTTTTTTATAAAAATGGCAGTAGCTTTGCAGTGAGTTTTTCAACGTTTTTGCAATAGCGTTTTTAAGCCTTTTTGAAATTCGGCACTGCGTCGCTTTAACTGACAATTGCGCGGTCGTACGACGTGGCTCCCAAACAAAATTTGCGTCCTTTTCTTCCCGCAAATAGAGCTTTCTTTTGGTGGTATTTGATCGCCTCTGTGATTTTTGAATTTTTTGCGCTATATACAAAAATAGAGCAAAATTTTTGAAAAAAAAATGATCGGGGGGGTTAAATGTGCCTATGTGTCTGTGTGTCAGTGTGCTGTTGTGCAGACTTACTATGTGATGTGATCTCTCCTCAGCGGTGGTCGAAGAAAACGATGAGGGAGCGATCACATCACTTCCTCCTTCCTGTGTTTACACAGGAGGAGAAAATGACACGCAGGGGGAGCGCGCACATTGGCTGAGAGCGATCCGGAGGGGGCGGACAAATACCAACCACCGCCCCCTCTGCACGGATTGCTCAGTCAGGTAACCGGACCGCCGTATGTACTGGGGGGGGGGTCTGATCGGACCCCCAAACCCCCTCAAGGCACCAACGTATATATAAGTTGATGTGCCTGTCGGTGCCATTCTGCCGATGTAAATGTACATGCGGCGGTCCGCAAGTGGTTAAAGCCAATGAATGCCCCAGCCAAAAACTGCTGATAACAGCCTATGTGTGCATGGACACATAGGGTAATATGATGGGGAGTTTATTGACTGTAGGAAAAAACGTCTGAAGCCAAAAACAGCTGCTGTAAAAACGTCCAGTGTACATGAGGCCTAAAGGGATAGTTCACCTTTGCAGATAAGGGGCATCTGTTGATAGAAAGGGACTTTTCACCGACTTTCCTGATCTGGGTCACTGACTCACTAACTGCTGAAACCAGGCAACTCGAATTTTCAGGTCAGCAATGGCAATCCCTGGTATTTTTCTTTAAAGGGGTTGTAAAGGTTTGTTTTTTATTTTCTAAATAGGTTCCTTTAAGCTAGTGTATTGTTGGTTCACTTACCTTTTCCTTTGATTTCCCTTCTAAATGTTATTTTTCTTTGTCTAAATTTCTTAATTCCTGTGTCATCCAAGCCGTTCTGGCTGGGGGTTAGTCAGACAGAACAGCTTACTGAGGAGGAGCAGGAAGTGAGAAATTCAGACAAAGAAGACAAAGAACAAAAACAATTAGAAGGGAAATTGAAGGAAAAGGTAAGTGAACCAACAATGCACTAGCTTAAAGAAACCTATTTAGAAAAAAAAAAAACCTTTACAACCCCTTTAAAGGCGAAAGGGCAGCCAAAGCTCATTTGTCTGTACTTCTCCTGTGAATCACAGGAATGCAGTATATTCTGCACTCCTGTGACCAGTTTTCAGCAGACATCGAGCTAAAGCCCGTTGTTGGCTGATGTTACAGAGCCAGTCCAGGCTCGGGAAAGATCACAACCATATGCTCAGTATCTGCCCACATGCCTAGCCCGGCACCCCGCTCTGCCAGTGAGCCGCTGAGATCCTAAGCCGGCTCCTCCTGCTGCTCCACAACCCAACATTTCAGTGAGCAGTCAGTCGCCAGCTTTCTGCTCGGGGGGCTGTGATAACCGAGCGATCGGCAGTGTTTGATTGCTCTGTTCTCAGTGTTAGAGCCGGCTGGGGACAGATGAAGCATCGTCAGCACGTAGGCCCCTCCTGACATGTTTCGTGACACAAACGTCGGAATGGGGCCTACGTTCTGACATCACGCCGTCATGTACACGTGTCTGGAGCGGCGGCCACCATTGTAAGCGCACTTATTTTTTTTTGCTGAAGTGCTTTTGGGGATTTTAAAGTCATTCAATAAATCCAACACTATATATAAGCTTTTTCGGGGCTCCAGGCTGGTGAGCTTGTTTACATTTAGTGAGATGTTTTGGAAGCAACTCCCCATGGCATTTACTGAAGAGGACTGAGCACTGACTATTGATTGATGCTTGTACTAATCCTCCATCTGGTGAGTGCATTGTTTGGGTGAAGGCTCAAATATGGAGATATCTTTATGCACCTTGGTAATACTTGATGGATGTCATCTTATGTCGTAATACCTTTTTACTTCTGGTGAGCTGATAGCACAACTGTCAACTCCATACTGAATGAACTTTCTCATTATATGGCCTTCCTAACATAACTCTATATACTTGCATCCCAGCAGTATTAGGTCCATCGCATATATACTTTTGCTATAATATTGTACTTTTTCTATAATATTGTATAATTTCTATCTAGTGCTGCACATTTACTGGATTTTATTGATTATAAGGGTTGGTATAGTCACTGTGCGTGCTAGCTGCTATACATGACTGTTTTAACCCATGTGTAGGACCCTAGGCCATATCCGATGAGTGCCTTATTCATCAAGATCTTTCAGCTCTCTCTTTTAGCTGCTTGGGCAGAAGAAGGGTACCAGAATTTGTACAGTTTTACAGACCGGTGTTATCACCAGATAGCATTGCTGAGAGCCAGCTTTAACAACTAAACTGAAAACAACAATAATTTTGACAGTTAATGTAAATTTCATAGTGGTATTAGTTCATACGTAATGGGTTGTAAAGGTTTTTTTTTTAACCTTAATGCATTCTATGCATTAAGGTGAAAAAAAAACTGGCAATAACGGCCCCCCGTTTTACTTACCTGATCCCCGAATCTGCTGTGTGTGTCCCCCGGCATCCTCTTCTCCTCAGAGTCTGCTCGTCGATTGGCTAGATTTGCTATATTGATAGCAGTGCAGCCATATGTCCGCCGGCTGTATCACGGGAGCACGCCCGCAAGCTAACCCCCTTGGGAGACCGATTCCCATGAAGGGGGTTAGCTGATGCGGAGAGGAGGCTGCAGAGAGACCTCAGAAGACGTAGATCAGGGCCACTGTGTGCAAAACGAGCTGCACAGTGGAGGCAAGTATAACATGTTTGATTTAGATTTTTTTAATGGGAACCTTTAGTATCCCTTTAAGGGTTTTGAGGACTTAAAGTGGAGCTCCACCCTAAAGTGGAACTTCTGCTCATTGGATTCCTCCCCTCTTCCAGTGCCACAATTGGCACCTTTTTGGGGGGAGGGGGGATAGGATACCTGTCTTTGACATTTATCCTTTCCCACTTCCGGGAGTTCGGCCACGGCAGTGACGTCACCGCGGGGCTCCCTCCTCCCCCTTCCCTGGCCGCCGGGCTAATAGGAGAGAGGAGCAGGGCCTCGCACATGCGCAGTAGGGTTCCCAGCGTGAAGCTGAAAGGCTACACTGCCGGGTTCCCTTACCTGCAATGGTGTTGGCAGTGTAGCCTTTCGGCTTCACGCTGGGAACCCTACTGCTGACATCGCTGGACTCCAGGACAGGTAAGTGTCCATTTATTAAAAGCCAGCAGCTTCAGTATGTGTAGCTGCTAGATTTTAATTTTTTTCCCCAGACCTCCTCTTTAAGCTTAAGCATAGATGAGTAAAAAATGTGTCCAGTTCAGCAGGGACTGGTTGAATTTTGTTCCATCTATGCGCAGGCTGATCGCACATAAGTCCATCTCTTAATGGACTTGTGTACAATCAGCCTGTTGGAAAATTTTTGCTCGATCAGTGCCGCCGACTTTAGCCGTCAACACTGATTAGTATATTTTGATGATGGGGAAGTCTCCCTGCTGTCAAAATACAATAGCTCCGTGGGAGAGACTCCCCCATCTGCATGAAATGAGTGGATGGGGGAATCTATTCATTTTCTTTTGTTCAACTTGCTGGTTGAACTAATGAAAATGAATCATGTATGGCCTGCCTTAGTAATTGTCTGTAATGGCTTGAACAATCCCTATTAAATTTCAGATGGCTACACTAGGACCATGTAATTGCACCAAGTATGAGCTGACATATTCGTTAAGAACTAATTGACAGGTAGATATGCTCTTAATGAGGTCGTAAGGTTTGCAAATTCTGCTAACGTTTAGCAAAACTCTTCTGTGGCGGGATCTTATCTAGTATTTTGTCGCAAGTATTTACAAAGCATTTGGTCATGTAAGACCAAATGACTGTTTTGGGTCTAGAGTTTCTCAGTGATGCTTGGTATAAATCAGTGTGGCTTGTTAACTGACTGGCTATAGACTGCTGCATTATGCCAACAAACACAATGTCTGCCAAGTTTCTGCTAGGGTTGATACCCCTCCGTTTTATAACTGCTGTCCTAATCTTTAATTGCTTTGCAGAATGTTTGGTTTGGGCAGTTTTCATAGCAATCTGGACCTTCCCATGTGTGCTGTGCCTCATTGTATTTGAAAGACTCTGCTATAAATTCTAAAGCCAGGTCCTGTTCTGTGTTTCAGGAGTACCAGCAGCAGCTGTGTAAATTAAGTCTCCAAACATTGTTTGCAGGCTTCCTTTATAAATATATTCTAACAATATTGTTATCATAATTTTATTGAAAACCTAGCTTTATCATGATCACATGCTCATTTTGAATAAATCCCACTTAAAGTGGTTGTAAACCCCACTTTTTGACTTTTACCTACAGGTAAGCCTATAATAAGGCTTACCTGTAGGTATAAAGAATATCTCCTAAACCTGTACGGTTTAGGAGATATTCCCCTCGCAATGCGCCGCTGATTGCAGCGGCGCATGCGCAGGGGGGAATCCACGGCGAAAGGACCGTCAGCCACCGGACCTTGCCGATTTGAGTGACGTCATCACCGCTCCAGCCAATCACAGCGCTGGAGCGGCTATACCCGGAAGACACGCCGAGTCAAGATGACATCTCGCTCGGCGTGGACCAGGTAAGTTCTCTTCTCCTCGTTCAGAGGTAAGTATTTCATAATGAGCTAATATGCGGTGTATACTAGCTCATTATGGCTTTTGCCTTGCAGGTTTAAAAGAAAAAAAAATTGTATATGCGGTTTACAACTGCTTTAAAGTGATTCTAAGGCCCCTTTCACACCTGCGGACCGTATGTTTTTTTTTCATCCATCCGTTTTCAGATGAAAAACGGACATACATATAACCCTATGGGATTGCGGATGTCAGTGGATAAACATCCGCTGACATCCGATCTCATCAGTCCCCGCTATGCTCCGATTCTGCAGACGGAGGAAAATTCTTATTTTTCCATCCGTCTGTGGATCGGATGATCACGGACAGACAGTCCGTGTTTATCCGAACCCACCATAGAGGAGAGCAGAGATCTGACAGGGTGGTCCCTGCACAGTGTGCAGGGACCGCCCAGTCATCTGTCGGCTCAGTGGGGATCAAAAGAGCGATCCCTGCTGAACAATCAGATGTATAAGGAACGTATCCTCACGTGATCCGTGCATGTGAAAGGGCCCCAAAGGTTGTATTAAAAAAAAAAAAACATGTTATATTTACCTGCTCTGTGCAATAGTTTTGCACAGAGCAGCCACGCACGATCCTCTTCTTTTTGGGTCCCCCCGCTGGCAGTCCTGGCAGAGGTACCAAAGCCTCTTGCTATGGGGGCATTCAAGCAGGCTAGCTCCCGAGTCAATTTACACACAGACCACAGCTGGACCCCACTATATCCTTATAGGCTCACTGGCTGTGATTGACAGCAGCAGGATCCAATGACTCCTGCTGCTCTGTGAACCAATAAGGAGGGGGAGACCCAGATAGGGGGCTGGGGGGGGGCTGCACCCACACAGTTTTTAACCTTAATATGCATTAAGGTAAAAAAAAAACTTCTGCCTTTAGAACCACTTTAAAGCAGAGGTCCCGTGGAAAAAAATATTTTTAGGCATACTGTGTGATTGGGAATACATAACAAACATGTAGTGGGGCTTTCTCAAATTTGATAGCAAAACTGGAAATACAAACCATGATTCTGAGCACTCGTGTAAATAAAAAGCTGCAAGCAAAAAAAGTGGAAAAAACTTTCTAATAAACAAATATGCTGCAGTACTACAAAAAAATCAAAACAAATTATGTGCTGTAGTGGATGACCCAATCCACAAAAAAAAGGACATATTGCATAATGATACAATAAACATAAATAGACAATTATTATTATCTGAGTCCAATAAAGTCTGCCTAGTCCAAACCCTACGCGTTTCGTTGTAATGATGTCATCAGTGGCACCAGGTTTTGGAAATACTCTTTAAGGTTATTGTTAAGTTGAGGGTAAGGGGGTTCGTTTAGGGGTTAGGTTAAGGGTTAACTTTATAGGTTTTGTTGAGATCAAGCAAAAGTGACTGTTACATTGTTTTGAGTGATGGGTATATAAGGTCAGAAAATCATGCGCATCTGATGTTGGAATGTTGGTTTATTTTTTTTAAACCAATAGGAATCATTTGTATTAACTTATCACACTTAAAAATTGTATTTATCACTCCAAAAAAATGTAACAGTCAACCTAACCCCATAAAAGTTAGCCTTAAAGAATTTGTTACTTCAACACTTCATCTTCCTGATATGTGCCTGTTGTACCATGTACTTGTGTTAAAACTAGGTCTCCTGTTCTCTTTGTATTGCTTCCTTTGTGTGGTATCCCTGGTTTTCTTGCCAGTCCCTCTGCTTTCTTATTAAAAACTGACCACACTAAGCAGGAGAACACATCATGGTCAGTTCTCTAGCTATACTGGGAACTCATTGTACTCTCTTCAAATGATCAGACTTGTTCTGACATACCCCTGCTGCGCAGCTATTCACTGGGAAGCTCAGTGTACCCATGCTTATTCTCTGCTTTTATGCAGCTGAGAACAGAGGGAATGTGATCACTTATAAAAAAAAGGGAAAAAATATATATTTTTATATCTATACAAACATGTTTTGCCTTTCATTTCTATTTTAAACCGGATATTTTTTTTACAAGATGATTGTATACAATCACTTTACCCTTAATGTAACACTATCACACCTTATACTGTATACCTACAAGGTCTTTGTAGCGAATTTGTAACATGAGTGCATTCTAGGTATGTTACACACAGTGGCGGCCTGTCCAAAGGGGAACCCCCCTCTAATCCATGCGCCCAGCCCCTAATCTACATGCAGGGCACTAGACGCATGGATTTCAATGTTTTTTATGTTTTGTAAGCACGTGATTAGAGCCTGAGACTCTAATTGGCTTAAAAAAAGGGTGGGCTCGGGACGCAGAGCACTACGCCTGGAGCCCACCTAGTTGTGTGACATTAGTAAATTTATATTTGCTATTGTCTTCCTGATTCTCCTCACGGCCAATCAGGAAGCGAGTCCTGAGACCTGATTGGCCAGGGATTCTTAGGACTCCTGGCCAATTGGGTCTCAGGACCCACCTTCTGTTTCGCCGGTAGGATAAGCAACGGCCCCAGAGCAAGGAGTAGCAGGAGCAAAGAACAGCAATCCAACCCCAGATCCTTGTCATCTGCCTAAGTCTCTGATCGCCACCTTCCCATCCATCTCCCACACAGGGGGGGAATCGATGCCTTCCCTTTAGTCTTTCGCGGGGGGGTGGAGTTGGTTTGCGCCCCCCGCCCCAAAATACTGAGCACCAGCCACCACTGGTAACACTTATGTTTTACCAAAGAGAGTAGCACCCTTTTGCAAACACAGATATATGGACTCGCTGACATTTTTCTGACTGCTGGATGCGGTCAAATATTTTGGTGAGTAAAATGTCAGCGAGTTCTGACCTATATGCTACATTCATCAACAAGACTATTCATGGCGAAGTGTTACCTTTGCTTCTAAGATTAGCACACAAAGATGATTTCAGAACTGTTCATAAGACTGCTTTCACGCCTGAGCGTTTTGTCGCCTGAAGCATGAAGGGGAAAAAATACATTATTCTCAATGGAGATGGTTCACATCTCCACTCCAAAACGCCTGACGCCGAATGCCTGAAGCTCAAACAAGTTATGGACCCTTTTTTGTCGCTTGAATTGAGCGTATTTGGGTGTTTTTCTGTTTTTAACATTGGTGACCCTAGACCTGTCCAAATTTGCGACAAAACGTGGTAAAAAAACGCAGCATAAATCACGGTAAAAAACGCTGCAAATATCGTGACAAAACGCTGCAAAATCGCGGCAAAACGCTACGCTCAGGTGTGAATGCAGCCTAATAAGCAAAGGAGAATTTATTATTTTTATTTTACTTATTACAGATATTTATATAGCACTGACAATTTACGTAGCGCTTTATATATATATTGTACATTCACATGAGTCCCTGCCCTCAAGCAGCTTACAATTAAAGGTTCCCTAATGCGCATGCATACATACACATATTGGGCCAATTTAGACAAGAGCCAATTAACCTACCAGCATGTCTGTGGAGTGTTGGAGGAAACCAGTATACCCAGAGGAAACCCACACAAGCACGGGGAGAACATGCAAACTCCATGCAGGCATTGTTGTGGTTGGGCCATTGCTGGACCATTGTTTCAGGGTGATTTTTTAACAGATTTAAAATCTTCCAGAGAGATAACTAGCACCTCCAACTATGACCCCACACCACAACACCCCAATAATAACAAGCAGTTGTTAATGGTCGTTATTTCACATAATATCGCATTAGTGGAAAGTGACAGTTTATATACATTTGTCATTAACAATTGGGTGACTGTCCATCTTTGCATTACTCTGATCCCTTCCCATCCCTTCGCCTTCCTTTTCTTTGTTCAGCGTCGCAGTCACCAGCCCACTTTAATCAATGAAGGGGGGGGGGGGTCATTATCAGTGGTGCGCGGGGCCAGTGTTACTATGGAAATGGGTGTGGGATTAGTGTCCATCTGTCATTGTATGACCCCTCTTGAAAGGGCTCCATCACATATTATCCCTATGCGGCTGGCACACAGGCACACATACTCGCACACACGCACACACTTAGCCCTCATCTGCACTAAATAGGCTTCCCAGGAACATGCTGCAGATGGGACCTCATTTCTGGCCTGCTCTTTTTTTTAATCAAGGCAGGGATGAGTCATTTTTATTAGGAGCTGTAAATAAATCTGCTGAAAATAAATGCCTAATGGGTTTGATTTCAGATTATTCAGAAAAAGAAAAAAAATGAATCACTTAATGCTTAAGGTGCTATCCTGTAAATAAATGTAATATTTAGGGCAGGACAGGGAAATCTTCAGTTTTTAAAACCCGTGTCAATTATTTATCTTATTCCATTGATAGAACAGATTCCATTTTAGGATCTGTGCCTCAGAAAGAGGAACGTTCTCTTTTCTTTTCCGGTGTCTGATTTACTAAAATGTAAAGTGGGGTTAAATAAAATGAAGTGAATGAGTGCTTTCCAACCAGTTATGGCAGGGTTTGACAAATTTGCTTGGAATCTAGGAGCCAGCTAAAAAAGTTAGGAGCCAGAAAACGCACCCCGTCCCGACGAGCTTGCGCGAACCCATACGTGAGCAGCGCCCGCATATGTAAACGGTGTTCAAACCACACATGTGAGGTATCGCCGCGATTGGTAGAGTGAGAGCAATAATTCTAGCCCTAGACCTCCTCTGTAACTCAAAACATGCAACCTGTAGATTATTTTAAACGTCGCCTATGAAGATTTTAAAGGGTGAAAAGCGGACGCAATTTTGAAGCGTGACATGTTGGGTATGAATTTACTCTGCGTAACATTATCTTTCTTAATACTAAAAAAATGGTGATAACTTTACTGTTGTCTTATTTTTTAATTAAAAAAAGTGTAATTTTTCCCCAAAAAAGTGTGCTTGTAAGACCGCTGCGCAAATACGGCGTGACAGAAAGTATTGCAACGATCGCCATTTTATTCTCTAGGGTGTTAGGATAAAAAATATATATAATGTTTGGGGGTTCTAATTAGAGGGAAGAAGATGGCAGTGAAAATAGTGAAAAATTACATTAGAATTGCTGTTTAACTTGTAATGCTTAACTTGTAATACCAGCGGCCACCACCAGATGGCGCCAGCTAATTTTTTTCCCACGTTCCAAGCCAAGTCACCAGGGCACTATTTCTAGTCGCCATGGCGACCGGGATTTGTCGAGCCCTGAGTTATGGTAAGAGAGTTTGTGGTCACATGATTATTGGCGCTTTACCTGAATTATATGGAGATAAAAAAGCACAATTTACTGCAATATCGAAGCCATTAAAAATGTACGTTTTTTTTTTACACAGAACCAACATAGGTACCTGAACCCATCTTTATATCAGCCTCCTGTAATCACCTATAAAGCAGGGCTCAGACTGGAGAAATGAAGCGCAGTACTCTGAGCCAATGAGGGCTCTACTGCTTTTCTACAATGTAGTCAGAAGAGGAGAGCACAAGGATGAACAGTGTCCTGTTGCTATGTAATTGTCCTACCACAGGCAGGGGTGGGTCCTGGACCAGGCTGTATTGGATAAATGCAGGAAAGTGTGCATGGAGGTCCAGGATTGGGCTGTGTTGTCTGGCAGTGGTGCCTAAATCATAAATCCATTGGCAGGTAAAATATTTCCCCTATACATGTTTAAACTGTATATATAACTGTTTGCCTGGAGTTCAGCTTTAAAGCGGAGTTCCATCCAACCAGTGTTAATTTTGTGGACTAAAACGACTAAACCATTTTAGTCGACTAAAATACAACTAAAACTAAAACAATTGAGATGACTAAAATACGACTAAAACTAAAATGCCATTTTAGTCAAAAGACTAAAACTAACATTTAATTTGACATCAAAATGAACACTGGTCTGTAGTGCATGTTCATACCTCAATAGCATAAATAATAGCATATTAGATTTTCCACTCCAGCAGTATATAATGAGTTTGTAAATTGTAGACACATTTTAACTAATGCTTTACAGTTTAATTACACCCATTCGATTTTAGACGACTAAAATGAGTTTTCGTTGCCTAAAATGTGCTGGAGATTTAGTAGACTAAATGCATCTAAAACTAAAACAATTGTATAAGACAATGGGACTAAAACTTAAATGGCATTTAAGACTAGGACTAAAGCCAAATCGAAATTTGCTGCCAAAATTAACACTGCGTCCAACTTTACAAGGTGGTCTTAAACTAAAGACCACCCCTTGTTTTTGTATATATATATATATATATATATATATATATATATTATTATTATTATTATTTTTGCTACGTTTTAAGAAGTACAAAGTGTATTTCTGTCCTAGCCGCAGCGAAGTACGTAATTTTCTCTTCTGCAGCGAGCCCTCCTCCTTCTTCCCCATTGCCTTCTGGGACCTGTGTGTCCCAGAAGACTATGTGGCCATTCATAAAGCACTGTGCGACTTGCACATGCGCAGTAGGAAACCGGCGGTGAAGCCTGAAGGCTCCACTGCTGGTTTCCCTTAGTTGTAATGGCAGAACCTTCACCCGAGCCGGTGGACAAATCTTCCTCAAGGGAACAACATCGCGGGCTCCCAGAACTGACATGTGTACTTATTAACCACTTAAAGACCGCCACTCGACGATATACATCGACAGAATGGCACGACTGGGCACATGGACGTATATATACGTCCTCTTTAAGAGCCCGGCCGAAGCTCCGTGACCGCGGCCGCAAAACCCGCGGGTGTCACGCGATCGGGTCACAGGAGCTGAAGAACGGGGAGAGGTGTGTGTAAACAAACTTTCCCCATTCTTCTCTGTGGCTGATATAGGGAACAACGATCACTGATGTCACACGTCCAGCCCAGTAGGGGGAATTGCCACTGCATGTAGTAAATAGGGTATGGTCAGGCACACCTCCTGCGCACACCTATGTTGTGTGGGGTCATTGATTTACAAAAGTAGGACTCAGTCTTGCACCCTGCATCTTCCATATTTTTATCCCCACAGATGATAACTCTTTATGAATGAAGGCCACATGTCTCTGGTCACTCATTTTTAATGAAGTGGTAGAGTGGATTCTTTAAAATATTAGTTAAAAAAAATTCTCTGAAGTTCTCAAGTTCTCTCTGAAATATTTCACTGACGGGTATATTACATTTTGCTTTACAAAACCATTTTCTAGCATGCAGAATGTCTGTTATAATGTAAATTCCATTGAAAGCTTTGTCTTTTCCCTGTGTTGGAATCATAGGTGAACTATTTTTCCTATTTGTAGAACACTGAGGAACACGCCGCAAATCACCTAGCACCACCTAGAGGCAGCTAGAACATACTGCACCATAATCATTATTGTTACTATCATTCTGTAGTACTTGGGCCAGATTCTCAGAAGAGATACGACGATGTATCTCCAGATACATCGTCGTATCTCTGTTTCTGAGCCCTCCTATCTATGCGACTGATTCTTAGAATCAGTTACGCATAAATTTGGCGTAGATCCGACTGGCGTAAGTCACTTACACCGTCGGATCTAAGTTGCAATGTTACGCTGGCCGCTAGGTGGCGTTCCCCTCGATTTCTGAACGTATTTACGCATCGTAGTTTACATAGTTTGCGTAAGCGTAAGGTTACCCCTGCTATATGAGGGTTAACCTTGCGTAGGTCCGGCGTACACCATGTTAAGTATGGACGTCGGGACAGCGTCGTGTTTTTACGCCGTTTACGTAACTCGTCGCGAATAGGGCTGTGCGTTAATTACCTGGACGTCGAAACCAATGTATTTGCGGCGTACTATGGAGCATGCAGAGTGGGCTACTTTTACGGCCGGCGCATGCGCAGTTCGTACGGCGCGGGGGCACGCTTAATTTAGATACAACACGCCCACCTCCTTCCTACTTTGAATTACGTGTGCTTACGCCGGGCCATTTACGTTACGCCGCCGCAAATTACGGAGCAAGTGCTTTGAGAATACAGCACTTGCCCGTAAAAGCTGTGGAGGCATAGCGTAAATGGGATACGCTACGCAAAAAAAACACAGATCTATGAGAATCTGGCCCCTTGAATTGTATTTACTTAAGTCAAGGTGCAGCTGTTCAGGACTGCAGTATATTAACACAATATGTATGAGATTGTATTTTAACAAAGTAAAATATTCAAATCATATTGCAACATTTTATTATCACTCAGCTACAGTAACCTCTTTTTTTTTGTTTCATCAGCATTGATAGAACTGAATTAGGGTCATTCGATGAGACAGTGTAGAGGTCAGTTAGGACCTGTAAAGTGCAGTAATCTATAACCACTCAACAGAAAGCATCTGTTTACTGATCTCACCATAGGAAACGCAAACCTGATTAGTTGCAATAAAATACATTATCGATGCTCTTTGCACTGCTTTATTGAATAAGCAGAAATTTTGGTACTAGTCAGTTGCAAACACTTTAAGCCAGATTTGAGGCCCACTGGGCTTTAACCTCCCTGGCGGTATGATTCTGTCTGGAATTACGTACCAAAAGCGGTACAATTATTTGCATGGAAATTTGGCGTTTTATACTGTAGGCCTGCAATTCTTAGGAATAACTTGCTTAACCACTTGACCACTGGGCACTTAAACACCCTTCCTAACCAGACCAATTTTCAGCTTTCGGTGCTCTCACAATTTGAATGACAATTACTCAGTCATACAACATTCTACCCATTTGAAATTTGTGTCTTTTTTTTCACACAAATAGAGCTTTCTTTTGGTGGTATTTGATCACCTCTGGGTTTTTTATTTTTTTCGCTATAAAAGAAAAACGACTGAAAATTCTGTAAAAAAAAAAAAAATTGTTTCTGTCATATTAGTGGGTTATTTCTCACACACAGCATATGCATACCACAAATTACACCCCAAAACACATTCTGCTATTCCTCCTGAGTATGGCGATACCCCATGTGTGGGACTTTTACACAGCGTGGCTACACACAGAGGCCCAACATGCAGGGAACGCCATCAGGCGTTCTGGAACACCCAGACCAATTCTGACATTTCTCTCCTACATGGAAAAATCATCATTTATTTGCTAGAAAATTACATAGAACCCCAAAACATTATATATGCTTTTTTAGCAAAGACCCTAGAGAATACAATGGCGGCCGTTGCAACTTTTTATCTCGCACGGTATTTTCGTAGAAATTTTTTGAACGCGTTTTTTTTTTTAAAAACAGTTTTGTGCTAAAAAAAAACAAAAAAAAAACCAGTAAAGTTAGCCCATTTTTTTTTCATAATGTGAAAGATGAAGTTACGCCGAGTAAATAGATACCCAACATGTCACACTTCAAAATTGCGCACGCTCATGGAATGGCGCCAAACTTCGCTACCTAAAAATCCCCATAGGCGATAGTATTTGGGTATTTCAGAGTATTTTGGTATTTCAGAGTATTTGGGTATTTCAGAGTATTTGGGCATTTCAGGGTATCGCACAGGGTATTGCGGTATTGGGGTACTGAGGTATTGGGGTACTGGAGTATTGGGGCACTGGAGTACTGCAGAGTATTGGGGTACTGGAGTACTGCAGAGTATTGGGGTACTGGGGTATTGCAGAGTATTGGGGTACTGGGGTATTGCAGAGTATTGGGGTACTGGGGTATTGCAGAGTATTGGGGTACTGGGGTATTGCAGAGTATTGGGGTACTGGGGTATTGCAGAGTATTGGGGTACTGGGGTATTGTGGGGTACTGGGGTATTGTGGGGTACTGTGGTATTGCAGAGTATTGGGGTACTGGGGTATTGCAGAGTATTGGGGTACTGGGGTATTGTGGGGTACTGGGGTATTGTGGGGTACTGGGGTATTGTGGGGTACTGGGGTATTGCAGAGTATTGGGGTACTGGGGTATTGCAGAGTATTGGGGTACTGCAGAGTATTGGGGTACTGCAGAGTATTGGGGTACTGCAGAGTATTGGGGTATTGGGGTACTGGGGTATTGCAGAGTATTGGGGTACTGGGGTATTGCAGAGTATTGGGGCACTGGGGTATTGCAGCGTATTGGGGTACTGGGGTATTGTGGGGTATTGTGGGGTACTGGGGTAATGCAGGGTACTGGGGTATTGTGGGGTAATGGGGTATTGTGGGGTACTGGGGTAATGCAGGGTACTGGGGTATTGTGGGGTACTGGGGTATTGTGGGGTACTGGGGTATTGTGGGGTAATGCTGGGTACTGGGGGGATTGCAGGGTACTGGGGGATTGCAGAGCTGGGATGTTTTGAGGGATGGCTGGATCTGTGACTGCATTTGTCACAGATCCAGCCACAGCTCAGCTGCTGACACCCCGCTCCCCCCCCCCCTCTCCTCGCACACTGTACCGAACGGTACAGAGAGGAGAGGGAGGAACCGGCGTCATCAAATGGCGTCATTTGACTGCGCGATCACGTGGTAAACGGCCGCTATCAGCGGCAATTTACCGTGATCCGTGATGCGCCGGGTCTTCTAGACCCGGCGATCACGGACACTTTCGCGAGCGCGTCCCAGGGGACGCGCAATCGCGAAAGTGAAGGACGACGTCCCAGGGACATCGTGTCAAAACTACTCGACCGCGCTGTAGCAGTATTTTCGCTATAGCGCGGTCGGCAAGTGGTTAAATCTGTCCAAACAAGACATCCCGGGTATGATAAAGTTTGAAAAACAAAATCATATTTTTTTATATAATAAAAAACTATAAATAATTATAACAAATTATAATGTAATTATAATAAAAGATATTCAATAATGTAATCAACTCAAAAACACTGAAATTTGCTCAGTTGCAGAATTGTCGCTGTCATTATTTTATCTTTTTATGACGAATTTCCCCACAAATCGCTATCGCTCAATTCTGCAAGTGATTAAAATTTATTATCGCTGTTTTCTAGCTGATCTAAAACCATTTTTGACATAAAGGGACACTTTTGGTTGCTATGGGCAATCTACAGTTTCCAGGCAGAAAGAACACTTTTTATTTTATAAAAGTACATGTAGGGCACTGGACAGACCACTAGGGACAAGGGGGGTGTGTATTTTTTACATACAGTACTGTAATCTATAAGATTACATTGTACTGTATGTAAAGTGTTTGTTTACATTTTTAAATTTGGCGCCGTTCTCCGCTTCCGTGCGTCGTAACGTCGCAGGAAACGGAGATCGGCGGCACACGGGGACGCTGTGTGAATCGAGCGAGCACCGGCTCGCTCACACAGCGGGGATGCATCGCTGGATCCAGGAAGAAGGTAAGCCAGCGCGCGCTGCAGGCTCTGCATGGCTACCCCGTGCGTGACTCGGGGATACCGTTCTTAGCAGAAAAAACCCACCCCCCGAGTCACGCACGGGGATACCGCCAGGGAGGTTAAAGGATCACTAAAGGAATTATTTTTTTTTAGCTAAATAGCTTACTTTACCTTAATGCGGTGCTGTTTTCATGTTCTCATTGTTCGTTTTTGCTTTGAAGTTACTGTAATTCTGCTCTGATCTCCACACTTCCTGCTTGTCTGGCTCCTTATGAAAAATCTCATGGCAGCTTTTCACTGTGGTCCAAGCTGTGTGTCTAAAACTCCTCAGAACCAATCAGATTCATTTTAAAAACAAAACACTGCCCTGGGATTCAATTTAAAAACAAAACACTGCCCTGGATTTGTTTGTTTTTGTTCTGTCTCTCTCTCTACTTCACATAAACACAAAACCAGTTTAACAACGAAAGTGAAACTAGAGGCATATTATATGATTGATTTTTATCTATTTTTAATCATTTTTAAAAGGAATCAGTTAACTTTTATGTCTCTGTAAACAGTCATTTGAGCAAACATTTTTTTTTCCTTTAGCGATCCTTTAAGTCTGAGTTTAAAAACAATAAAGGATTGGTGAATACCTGCTGGGATTTCCAAAGAAGGGAGCCTTAGGACAGTAGCCCTAAAAGGCGTGAATAAGAGGTGATGACCAGGAAGGAAAAGTTAGGGTAGAAAGATATAAATATTTCAAGTCTTTTATATGGTTCTTGATACTTTGAAAAACAAGGCAGATTTTTTAGTTGATTAAATTGTTCTCCAACTTGCAACTGCTTGACAGCTTACATAGTACACTGGAAACATCAACAAGAACACCAGAGCACTCTGGCATAGCACAATGAGGTCAAAAATGATTCACTACAACAATGGATCACTAACATAAACTCTTCTTAGTTCATCATCGCAAAGCTGCTGCCCTGGAGAATCCTTCAGGATACCAGGTTGTTCCATACCATACAAATAAATGAAGAAGTTAGCTCTGTACTATACCAAACCACAAAGCTTCTAGTTACAATTTTCAAGGGCTCCAAGATTATTTTATGTTGTGAGTATAAAATATATATTTGTTCTTTTAGCAAATCCATTTTGGTTTCGCTTTCTATGCCGTGCCAGAACATTTTGGTTTTCTGATATTATTATCAATTTATGAATGAATCATAAATAGATCATTAAGATACTTAATGCATTTAAAGGAGCATGATAAAATGTTAATAAAATATAATAATTCTGTAAAAATTCAGGAAGTCAAATAAAGCCTATATATTATTTTAATATTATTCTGTTAAAACATTTGTCTTCGTAAAAGAAACCAGCTTATGACATTACTACCATGGCTAATCCTGTTTCAAGGGAAGACTTTTGGGTATAAGCCCAGGCCAGTAATGATGATGGCCCCTGTACATTATCTGTATCTTCACTGAGATCCATCCTCTTGACCTTCCATAAGTGTGAGTGGAGTCATTTTGTGCATATTTGTTGTCCTAATGACTAATGAGTCACAGTAAGAGACTCTGTTCCACAAGGATTTTCTCTGTGACCTCTACTCCTGGTGATATCATAGACCATCATTTATTTTTCCAGATCAACACGCCGCGCCATTCTCTTCATGAAGTACAATGAAAACAGATAGGTGGTAGTATAATGATCTCTTTTTGATCTAACAGCTGACCGTAAACATGAGTTGGCAGCTAATGCAATCAAGATTAATATATGCAAATATACTTATCTATGGACTTCTAGAACAATTTCCACACTTTTCCCGCACGTTTTCTGTGCTGTATTGTTTTGATGATTTTGCACATGTTAGCACAGGCTATGCTATTTATGGTGATTTAGTGAGAGGTTTTCACCAACATCTTACTGGATCATTTTAACAAAATTAACCATAGTAGATCACTTATTTTGTAATTTTGTTTTAGTTTACTAGCGCACCCTTGTTCCTATTTTCCAATGAGTTGGCAGCTGCAATAATCTCGCGTCTATTGCGGCAGCACATCCAGCTAGCCTACTGCTCTCGAGAGGAAAAACAATGGATCATATTAGTTTAAAGACTTCTTCCAATCATTGTTGCACCTCTCTCCACCCACACATACAGTATGTTGCCAAAAGTATTAGGAAACCCCTCCAAATCATTGGATTCAAGTGTTCAAATCACCTCCATGGCAATAGATGTATAAAATTAAACACCTAGGCATGCAGACTGCTTCTACAAACATTTGTGAAAGAATGGGTCGCTCTCAGGAGCTCAGTAAAATCAAGCATGGTACTGTGATAGGTTGCCACCTGTGCAATAAGTCCATCCTTGAACTTTCCTCGCTACTAAATATTCCACGGTCAACTGCTAGTGGTATAATAACAAAGTGAAAGCAACGGGAATCAACAGCAACTCAGCCACGAAGTGGTAGGCCACGTGAAATGACAGACCGGGGTCTGTGTATGCTGAAGCTCACAGTATGCAGAAGTTGGCAACTGTCTGCAGAGTCAATAGCTACAGACCTTCAAACTTTGTGTGGCCTTCAGATTAGCATGAATAAAGGGACAGTGATCAAACCCCTCCCTCACAAACCGATTCCATGTCTGGCTTCCCTACTCTGCCCTCCCATCGACTGGAAGCTACAGGGCAGCCACAGAGGGATCTGATTGGCCAAATATTTCGCCTCTCTCCACTACTCCAACCCCCCCTTCAGTGCCCCCCACCTTCCCTATAACCTGGTGCCCACTCCACGCAGTTACTGGCTGTCTCTCCCTCCTCCCCCTTCTTTGCCTGAAAGAATACAGACAGCGATCACATTACTGATCGCTTCTGTATTCATTATTCATTGACACATACTAAACTGTGTTTACTTTTTGTCAGTTTGTGACTGTTTACTATGTTTAATTTTATGAATGAATATGAGTCTCTATACGGACTTTTATCTCATTCATTCCCAGTGCAGGTCAGGCTGCAGAGAAAAGGACTGTCTTCAGTCCCTTCCTCTGTCTCTCCAACAACCCCCTTTAAATAAATAATAAAAATGAAAATAAAACGTGTACCTGTACACAAAAAAAAAAATTAAGGTTAAGAAGAAGAAGGTTTAAATTCTCTTTAAAAATAAATAAAAACATAGTAAGATCCCACTGCTCAGCTGGGTGGGGGGGGTGGGATCTGTCTGCTATTCAAAGTGAACAGGGACATAAACCGCTGTCCTCTATGGGGCGGTTGGATAGAGATGGATCCGATCCACCATCTATCTGTTTTAAGTGGACAGCATCAGATTGCAAAGCGGGTGTCAACGGACAGAAAGGTGTGGGCCAAATTTAGATGGGAGGAGGGGGGTCAAGATTTTAGTCCTGCCAAAGGCAGCACAAAACCAAAATACACCACTGGTTGTATGTTTAAAGGGGTTGTAAAGGAAACCATTTTTTTTCATCATAAGCATCCTTTACCTGCAGACATTCCTCTTTTCACTTTCTCATTGTTGGTTTTTGCTCAGAAGTTGCTCTATTTCTTCTCTGTTCTGTTCACTTCCTGCTTGTCTGATTGTTACTCACCACCGTGAAGGGAGACTTTACTGTGGTGGTCAGTAACGTGCTCGCCCCCTCCTGGGAACTACATCTGTGTGGCAGGATGCTCTCTACGTGTTAGAGACTTCAAGGAGGTGTGAATTATTGGGCTTGTCGCAATTCATACTGGGAAATGTAGTTCTTACAAGAACGAGCGCCGCAAACCAGGAAGTGAATGAGAGAACAGAAACATGAGTAAAATTGGCAGGGAATAACAGTGGGGGACATTACTGGTATGACATAGGTTAAGGGGCACCAAACAGTCATGAGGGGAGTAGGGGAGGGGGGGGGACTCGGGGAGGCGTTGTAGGAGGAGTAGGCAGACAGCGGGTGGGAGCTGTATCTAGTCCACATCAGTGGCTAAACTTGTTTCTTACCTTTTAAAAAAAGAATTCTTTAGTGACCAATGAATATGTATAAATGATGTCACCATTATATTAGGCATGGCCTCATGTGTATTTCATTTCTGTTTTTGATCAGGTCCTTTGGAGTTGTCCTGTGGGAGCTTCTGACAGGGGAGATTCCCTACAAAGATGTGGATTCCTCCGCTATCATATGGGGTGTGGGCAGCAATAGCCTCCATCTTCCTGTACCATCAAGCTGCCCCGATGGATTCAAGCTTCTCTTGAGACAGTGCTGGTCAGTATGGTAGAGTGGGCATTCCCCCAACTTGCCTAAATTATTAGTTACTCAATCTTTACATGGGTTTGCAGGAGTAAATGGTTACTATGTACTAGTTGGGATTTAAATAGCTGATGCACAGAGAGGGAATGAATTGCAAAATACTGTATACTGTATGCAGGAAACCATGCCCATACGAGTGTGTGTGTAAACACAAGTTCTGGTGGTTCATGTGGGCGTTTTTTTTTTTTTACGTAAGTTTCACGTATACCTGCGTACACATATTTTGTTATTCATTCCTATGGGCGCAATTATACCACAGCTGGGCTTCCCAGGCACCACAAATACAGGCATATTTGACACTGTACATCCATACACCTGAAAATGCATATGTGTATGTGAGCTCTTAGTTCAAAAGAATGATCTGAATTGCTCCACCTGTTGTCATGGAATGACATTTATGACAGAAACGGGACACGCAGGATACTTTACCCTGTAACCAAAATGTAACCAATCATGTCATCTTGGTGACAATGATTGGTTGGCAACGTTTCTGCCCAGACACAGTACAAGATGGCACGTTACATTGTTTAGTCCATTGGATAGTCTTGCATTTTCCATATCCTATCATTGTATTGTCCATACTATAACATCAAAAAAAAAATATCAGGGAGAGTTGGAACCCATCATAATAGTAACAGAAGGTATGTAGACTCAGAGAGTCAGGCTCAGATATGTAACTAGTAGGCTTCCTGAGAGACGTAATAAATGGTTTAACTCTGCCATCTATCAAAAAAGAAGTACCAGTTTTGGGTGGGCAGATCCTTTAAAAGTTATTAAAACTGTTATTTTGTTCTTGGCAACACATTATACAGAGTTTTTGCTAAAAGCTGAACTGCAGGTTTAAAAAAAAAAAAACTTGCAGTGGGGTCTCCGTACCACAAGGGTAAATGCTTGTTAGGTGTGGTGGTAGAGGAATAAGATGTAATACTAGCTAGAGCTGGGCGATTTTGGCCCTAAAAAAAAACTAAATTCACGATAAGAAATCAAGATTATTTTTATCTGATAGACACCATGTCGGTCCTAAGGAGCTGCGGGCAGGAGTTTTTCTAGGCGAGGCTGTGGCTTCTGCCTAGTTCACCGCGATCCTGGGAAAAGGGCGCGGACTAGGCCGCAGCCTCGCCTAAATAATCCTGCCCGCAGCTCGCCACAATCCTGGAAAACGGCCGCAGACTAGGCCGAAGCTGCGGCCTTGCCTAAAGGCTTCGGCCTAGTCCACGGCGTCCGGCCTCGTGGCCTTTTCCCAGGATCGCGGTAAGCTGCGGCAGGATTTTTTAGGCGAGGCCGCGGCTTCGGCCTAGTCTGTGGAGCGCCAGTCCTATGGGAAAAAAAATCGATTTGACCTCCCAACTCGATTCAAGATTCAAATCTATTTTTTCCCCAGCCCTAATACTAGCCTTATTCCTCGCAGGCTTCCAATGCTTTGTGGGCAAACACTCACTGCCTCCACTTACAGTGCAAGATTGCCGGTCCTGCATTGTATGTGATGACATCAAAGTGCGACCGTTGGACAGAGCACCAATGAGAAGTGGCTTTGGGGGACCAGTCACATGGCTTGGTGGAAGCCTGCCAAAGCGAGGAATCGGGTAAATATTACAGCTTATTCCTTAACCCCTAGACATAACAAGCTTCAACCCTTGCAGTGAGGGGAGGCCCCACTACATAGGGTCATTTAAAAAAAATCATGAGTGAGGGTTTAAGTCTATAATTTATTACTCTTGACTCATTATAGTCTATCTTAAACAGGAACAGCAAGCCAAGAAACCGACCCTCTTTCCGGCAAATTTTACTACATTTAGATATTGCCTCTGCTGATGTCATGTCCACCCCACAGGAAACCTACTTCCAGTCACAGGTATGTCATTGTACATTCACACCTTGCATTGGGGGCATTTTTTTTTTGCCTGATGCATTTTCCAATAGAAACACTTTAAATCACAGTTTGCCTTAAGGTACTGTAACGGAACGTCCCACACTCCGCTGGAGTGCTTACGTCATATACCGCTTCCTATCAGTCCTCATATAGATATCAGATATTCCAGCTGCCCTCAACACACAACGAGACAAGACGTGTTTGTGTGCTGAATATGGAGTGTTTAATAGAACCAAGAATACAGCCTTATATACAGTTTAAAGAGGTAACCAGGACATAAATTAACATGAGCTAATTAACGAATCATTTACCCAGACGAGGTGACTCCGAGATAATAACCTTTTAGGCTGGGTTCACACTGACGTAGCGGCTAACAGCAGGGGTCCGGCGCGTCTCCATTTACTGTTTCAGGTTCGATTTCAGTCCGAATTGTTGGCTGAATTAAGACCTGAAACAGACCAGAAGACGCACAGGAGCCACTCTGAGGTGGCACTGATGGGCACCGATAGGCGGCACTGATAGGCGGCGCTGGTATGCTGCACTGATGGGCACTCATAGGCGGCACTGATGGGCACTCTTAGGCGGCACTGATGGCCACTTATAGGCAGCAATGATGGGCACTCATGGGTGGCACTTATGGGTGGCACTGATGGGCACTTATGGATGGCACAGAAGGGCACTGATAGGTGGGCACTGGGCATAGATGGGCACTAAGAGGTGGCACTAATGAACACTGGTTGACACTGAGGGGGGGCAATGATGGTATTGCTGGGCATCATTAAGTCAGTGCCCATGCTGCCAGTCAGTGCCCATTTGTGGGCACTGATTGGCATCGATTGTATTACATTTTTTTTTTTTTTTTTTTTATTGTTTTAATCAATTTTTTCTATTTGTTGGGCATTCCCTGGTGGTCCAGTGTGGGGATCCGAGGGGGGGCTGCGCTGATAAACAATCAGCGCGAACCCCCCCCTGTCAGGAGAGCCACCGATTGGCTCTCCTCTACTTACGTCTGTCAGACGTGAGTGAGGAATAGCCGGTCAACGGCTCTTCCTGTTTACATCGTGATCAGCCGTGATTGGACACGGCTGATCACGTGGTAACGAGCCTCCGCCGGAGGCTCGTTAGCGAGATCGGAGATGCAGGGTGTCAGAATGACACCCCGCATCGCCGCGCTGCGCGCCCTCACGGGCACGCGCCGGCGTGAAATCCTGAGGACGTCAATAGATGTCCAGTCAGGATTTCAGAACCACTTCCCGGACGTCAATTGTACATTGACCGGGCGGGAAGTGGATAAAAGGGACATATTTTTCATGCATTTTTTTTTTCACTTTTTGTTCTCAAAACACATACAAAATGGATCAGTGTGAAAGAGCCCTTACAGCAGTGGTTCTCAACCTGGGGGTCAAACAATGATTTGGCAGGGGTCACCAAATTCTGGGCTGTTCCTGGCTCTCCCAGCTGGGCTGTTCCTGGACCCCGCGGCTGCCCACTCAGCCTCTTCGCAGCCCATTCAGTTCACGGCATAGCTGGGGGCAGAGACTATAGGTCAGTTGACTGGTGAGGAATGTGAAGTGGGAGGGGCTGGAGGAGACCCTATCTCCTGATTTCCGCATAGGTGTCACTGCTACAAGGTACCACAAAGTCGGAGACACAGTGAGAAACACTACCTGATATTATAGTTGCCATTAAAGGTCCCCGCTACAGTTCTCAGATCAGCAGATGACCTTGATCAAGAGCACCTAAGTTGGCTGATCAGAACTCCCCCCATGACATGAATAACGGTTGCGTGTATGCGGCATTACACTTGTGGTCACTTGTTTCAGCGGCTCTCTAATAAAAGAGTACCTTTGAGAATGCAGACTTGTTTTTAGATGTGCAGGGTCTGGCGCTGTCATCCTGATTTTGATGTGTTTTCCTAGCGAGTCACTGATATACGGAGGCATGCAGCCAGTGAAATCTGGTTCCATCCATTTCTTCCATGTCTGTAGCCCTAAAGATAGTAAATGCAGAAAATGGATGACAATCTGTATCCTTAGAAACCTTTGTAAATCAAGCTTGGAGAGGCTCCAGCAGCAGATGAAAGAACTGCAAATAGGAATGAGAGATAAAAAGAAATGCTGCTGTAATCTGTACACTATATAATGTGAGTACATAGCTGCGTATAAAGGAAAGCAGCCACCACAGCTAGCTCCTCTAACCTCACTGACTTGTGATAATAGTGGACACGGGACAGTCACTAAAATGCCCCTGTGAAAGATGAAAAGTCAATATTTAGGCCCCCCATTCAACTTCAGTACAAGAAAAAACACTTAGGCCTCGTACACACGAGGGGATATGTCCGCTGAAAACGGTCCGATGGACCGTTTCAGCAGACATCTCCGCTCGTGTGTATGGGCTAGCGGACAGATTTCTCCACCCGACAGATTTCAAAGCATGCTTTGAAATCTATCCGGTGGGAATCTGTCCGCCCGACATGTCTGCTGGTTAGTACACTTACCAGCAGACATGTCGTCCCGCACCGCCGCCGCCGAATGGATTCGGCGCATGCGCGGAAGTGTTTTACTTCCTGGTGCGGTGACGTAGCGTTGACGTGGCGACGTCAACGTCACCGCCACGTCACCGCGCCGTCCGGCGGCGGGGAATTTGATCCGATGGTGTGTACACGCCATCGGATCAAACTCCCGATCGGACATATCCGATGGAAATGGTCCGCGGACCGTTTTCATCGGATATGTCCGATCGTGTGTACGAGGCCTTACATGCTTTGCACTGATTGGCACGTAGATAGAGGGGAGCTGAGCCTTGGTCTGTGTGACAGTGGAAGGGGCTCAACCACCCACATGCCCACATCTGCTATAAATAGGGCCCCTAAGTCCCAGATGGCCCCTGTGCAGCTGGACAGTGTGCACAAGTTATATGTAAAGCATTGTACCCTTTGCACCATTGGTAGTCTCACCCAGGGTAGCACACTAATACCACACCCCAAATTTGCAAATTATGCCAAACAGGTGCTGTATCTTTACATGTGTACAGGATACAATACGATGGGGATAATATTTATTTGATCCATTTCAGATTTTGTAAGTTTGCCCACTTACAAGGAAATAAGGGGCCTATCAATTTTAGGTGTATTTTAAATGATAAAGACAGAATATCAACCAAAAATCCAGAAAAACACATGGTACAGATGTTATAAATTGAGTATTTGATCCCCAAGCAAGACATGACTTAGTACTTGGTGGAGAAACCCTTGTTGACAAGTAAAAAGGTCAGACGTTTCTTGTAGTTAGCAGGTTTGCACACATCCCAGGAGGGATTTTGGTCCACTCTTCTTTACAGATCTTCTCTAAATCCTTAAGGTTTCTTGGCCGTCGCTTGGCACCTGGAAATGTCAGCTCCCTCTATACATTTCCTATAGGATTAAGGTTTGGAGACTGGCTAAGACACTCCATGACCTTAATGTGCTTCTTCTTGAGCCACTCATTTATTGTCTAAGCCGTATGTTTTGGGTCATTGTCATGCTGGAAGACCTATCTATGACCCATCTTCAGACTTCTAGCTGAGAGAAGGTTTTCATCCAAGATTTTACAATACATGGCCCTGTTCATTGGCCCCTCAATCCGGAAAAGTCACTTGTACCTTTAGCAAGAAAAAGCCCCAAAGCATAATGTTTCCACCTCTGTGCTTGACTGTAGGGATGGTGTTCTTAGGGTCATAGTCAGCATTTTTCTTCTTCCAAACACGGCGAGTCATGTTAATGCCAAAGAGCAAAATTTTGGTTTCATCTGACCACAGCACTTTCTTCCAATCCTTCTCTGAATCATTTAGATGTCCATTGGCAAACTTCAGATGGGCCTGTTCATGTGCCTTCTTGATAAGGGGGACATTGCAGGCGCTGCAGGATTTCAATCTATGGCGGCGTATTGTGTTACCAATGGTTTGTTTGGTAACTGTGGTCCCAACTGTCTTGAGATCATTCACAAGCTCCTCCTGTGTAGTTCTGGACTAATCCATCACTTTTCTCATGATCATCCTCACCCCATGAGGCTAAATACAGCGTGGAGCCCCAGACCGAGGGCGATTGGTGGTTATTTTGTATTTCTTCCATTTGCAAATAATCGCTCCAACAGTTTTCTCCTTCTCACCAAGCTTCTTGCTGATGATCTTATAGCCCATTCCAGCCTTGTGCAGGTCTATAATCTCGTCCCTGACGTCCTTTAGCAGCTCTTTGGTCTTGCCCATGATGGTGAGGTTTGAATGAAAGAAACAGATTCTGTGAACAGGTGTCTTTTATACATATAACGAGTTGTCGTTGGGCACATCTTTTTTAATTGACAGAACTAATTTGTGTACCACATGAGTACAAACTGTAGGAGCCAGAATTATGTTGGTTGGTTGGGGATCAAATACGTATTTTACTCACTGAACTGCAACTCAATTTATAACATTTGTATTATGTTTTTTTTCAGGATTTTTGATTGATATTCTGTCTCTATCATTTAAAATATGCCTATGATAAAAATTATAGACCCTTCATTTCTTTGTAAGTGGACAAACGTACAAAATCTGCAGGGGATCAAATAATTAAATTCCCCACTGTATGTACTTACTATCCATTCTAATTTCACACTTATTGATTTACAGGTAGAATGGCGGGAAGAGGTGCGACTACATTTTGAGAAAATTAAGTCAGAGGGGACTTGTTTACAGCGCCTGGAAGAGGAATTGATATCACGTCGCCGCGAGGAACTCAGGTGTGGTTTTGTATAAGAATGTTAAGACAGCTAATTACTTCTTACTTGACAGGGTAAATCTTGATTTCTCAGCAGTTTCCCTCATTACATCATGTTTTGTTCCATGACAAATGGAAAAGGAACATAACCTGACAAGTGAGATTCAGTCTTCTAGTTCTTGATGTATGAAATCAGCCTCATGGGTCTACATGAGCAAATTGTTTTGGAAATATGGTGTAAATGACACAGGCTATAATAATTACAGTATCTCACAAAAGTGAGTACACCCCTCACATTTTTGTAAATATTTTATTATATCTTCTCATGTGACAACACTGAAGAAATTACACTTTGCTACAATGTAAAGTAGTGAGTGTACAGCTTGTCCCCTCAAAATAACTCAACACACAGCCATTAATGTCTAAACCACTGGCAACCAAAGTGAGTACACACCCCCCTAAGTGAAAATGTCAAAATTGGGCCCAAATGTCAATATTTTGTGTAGCCACCATTATTTTCCAGCACTGCCTTATCCCTCTTGGGAATGGAGTTCACCAGAGCTTTACAGGTTGACACTGGAGTCCTCTTCCACTTCTCCACGACGACATCACAGAGCTGGTGGATGTTAGAGACCTTGCGCTCCTCCATCTTCTTCCATTTGAAGATGCCCCACAGATGCTCAATAGGGTTTAGGTCTGGGGACATACTTGGCCAGTCCATCACCTTTACCATTGGCTCGTGGTCGTGGAGGTGTGTTTGGGGTCCTTATTATGTTGGAATACTTTCCTGTGGCCCAGTCTCCAAAGGGAGGGTATCATTCTCTGCTTCAGTATGTCACAGTACATGTTGGCATTCATGGTTCCCTAAATGAACTGTAGCTCCCCAGTGACAGCAACACTCATGCAGCCCCAGACCATGACACCCCAACCACCATGCTCGACTGTAGGCAAGAAACACCTGTCTTTTTACTCCTCACCTGGTTGCCGCCACACGTGCTTGACACCATCTGAACCAAATTAGTTTATCTTTGTTTCATCAGACCGTAGGACATGGTTCCAGTAATCCATGTCCTTAGTCTGCTTGTCTTTAGCAAACTGTTCATGGGCTTTCTTGTGCATCATCTTTAGAAGAGGCTTCCTTCTGGGATGACAGCCATGCAGACCAATTCGATGCAGTGTATGGCGTATGGTCTGAGCACTGACAGGCTGACACCCCACCCCTTTAACCTCTGCAGCAATACTGCATACGTCTATTTCCCAAAGACAACCTCAGGATATGATGCTGAGCATGTGCACTCAACTTCTTTGTCGACTATGATGAGGCCTGTTCTGAGTGGAATTTGTCCTGTTAAACAGCTGTATGGTCAGCCACTGTGCTGCAGCTCAGTTTCAGGGTCTTGGCAATCTTCTTATAGCCTAGGCAATCTTTAGATAGAGCAACAATTCTTTTTTTCAGATCCTTAGAGAGTTCTTAGCCATGAGGTGCCATGTTGAATTTCCAGTGACCAGTACGAGAGAGTGAGAGCGATAACACCAAATTTAACACACCTGCTCACCATTCACACCTGACACCGGGAAGGAAAAATGGCTAATTGGGCCAATTTGAGGGTGTACTCACGTTTGTTGCCAGTGGTTTAGACATTAATGGCTTTGTGTTGAGTTATTTTGAGGCAACAGAAAACATACACTGTTATACAAGATGTACACTCACTACTTTACATTGTAGAAAAGTGTAATTTCTTCAGTGTTGTCACATGAAAAGATATAATAAAGTATTTACAAAAATGTAAGGGGTGTACTCACTTTTGTTAGATACTGTATATGAAAACTGTGCTGAAGATTAAATATCTTATTGCATATAGCAAACATTAAAATATATAGATCTGCCACTATATCTGTCTATACCTCTACGTTATACAGTATAACTAGCAGATTTTCCATAGGCCTTCTATAAGTTTAGTTTCTTCTGTTCCAAGTGCCAGCTTTTACAATGATTTGTCTCAATACTCATTGACATATAATATAAACATAAAAAATAGAGGCCACACTCCAGGATTTGAGCCTGCAATCAACTTTATTGATCTTATGCTGGCCATATACTCTATGAAAAATTGTCCGAATGAACTTCAGCCGTGAGCGCAAACGATATTGCCATCATGTAATGACCGATAAATCGTTCAGTGGACATAATTTTTTATTTTTTTTACATTTACCTAGCGCAGAAAGTTCCGAGGGAAACAGATTAACCTTTCGATTTATCGTTTGTTCAGCAGAAAATTTCTAAACTTGTCCTTGGTTTTTTCGGCTCAAAAACATCCCAACGATTATCGATTTTGTGCCCATTAACTGGCTGAAAAACGAACGAACTGTCTGAACGACCAAATTTCGGCCGATTTTTAGTAGAGTGTATGGCCAGCATAAGGAGTCCAATAAAATCTGCCAGTGACTTGTTCTTGATTCTGTTTCTTGCTACACTGGTGAAAAAAGTAATGTTTCATACCACCAAGCTATACAGTATAACTAGAAGCTTTGCTCCCGGGCCTCCTATAAACTCTGCCCCCCCAGGTATCAGATGTCATCCTGGTTCACAAAAACGAAATGACATATGCCAAAAAAAAAATGCCACATTCTACAATATAATTCTGCAATCAACTTTATTAAGAGTCTGCATACAACCTGCCTCAGCTCCTCCCTCTGACATTGTTCACTCACTCAGAACTTAATTATTTTAACCTTTTACTATCAGGCCAAATTTTTCATTTTTTAGATACATGCTAAAATTAAAAAAAAAATTAATACCTGGTTGTTTTTCACCTTTTCACATTTAAAAAGTCAGTCCATCCAAAACATACCATATTTATCAGCGTATAACATGCAGGGAAGTTTCAGGAAAAAAACTTTCCACAGCCCCCTGCGTATAACACTCAGGCACAGTTTACCCTCTATTTTCAGGGTAAAAAAAGTGAGTGTTACACGCCAATAAATACAGTATGTCCGTTTTTATACACAGTACCTGGTTAGACCACCCATCATCTTCTTCCATGTCTCAGGGACTCCAGCATTCTTTGCTTATATGCAGCTTACATGCAAACTCAAAAAAAGCCTGCTTTCAGGGTATAAATATATACTAGTGGTGGGTTACTTTGATACATTGGATCATTTTTGGTGATGCAAAGCTTGTTGAGCTTACTGAATTGCCTGATAGTAGAGATGAGCTCAGATCTGTTCAGTTTCTAGTCTGGACCCACCTGAGCAATCTTACCAAGAAGCTGTCATCTGTACTATGCCGATCATAAAAAGATGTCAAAAGAAAAAGGTTCGCCCCGGGACTTTAAATGAAGTGTGTAACGTTTCCGCCAGTAAAAATAACAATAATTGTATAGTATATAATTTAATTAGGTAAAATTGTTTACATGCGTAAAGTAAAATTGTTACATACACGACACCAACAATTGCCAATTGAAACAATACATAGACAGTAAATATTAGTACACAAGTATAGTAGTGGACAGAGTACACGGGCATCGTACTACCCGACTAGCCTAGTTTCGCAAGATCCAGCTCGCTCATCAGGGGTGTGTAACACTGTACCTAGGATGAAAAAATATATATGTTTGGCAATCTGGCATAGTATTTGTTGTAAAGGCACAGGGCAGGAGGGGTTGTAGGTCCCCATACTCACCACTGGGCTTGACCATGGTTCAATTGTGTGGCCCCAAGATGGCAGCAGCAGGTGCCTCACTAGGCTTGTCGGGTAGTACAATGCCCGTGTACATACACGACAATTGTTGGTGTCGTGTATGTAACAATTTTACTTTACGCATGTAAACAATTTTACCTAATTAAATCATATACTATACAATTATTGTTATTTTTACTGGCGGAAACGTTACACACTTCATTTAAAGTCCCGGGGCAAACCTTTTTCTTTTGACTATATGTAATAGGGATGGAAGTGTGGTACTGGGGACACCAGACCTTTCCTCTTTTTTTCGATCATAAAAAGATTAGGTATTCCCCTCTGCAAATATAAAAGGGGCATGGATTTGTTCAGAAATGATTAGTTGGTCTTGGACTTGGACTACAGGAGAGTCATGACGCTCTCTACGTTGCAGATAGAGAAAGGAGCTGTGTGTTAGTGGGCGTCCTGACTCTCCTATAGTCCAAGGGAGGGGGCGAGCGCGACACTCCACACCAGGGAGAAAGCCTCACATTACTGTGTGGAGTTACAGATAGAAGAACAGGAAGTGAGGATTTCTCAGAAGAAATAAGGACATTTAAAAGCAAAATCGAAAAGGATGAGGTAAGTGAAGGAGGACTGCACTAAGGTAAAGGAAGCTATTTAGGGAAAAATTGTACCTTTACAACCCCTTTAAGAATGCAAAAGGTCTAACCATTAGATACACTATCTGTCTGTACAGTCTCTCTTCACACACCCCAACATACGACATCTTTCCTCTTCCTTCTTGAATGCAGGATGTAGGCCTCTATATAGTGTATACAATAGAAAACTATACACACAAAGGCTAGTAATATCCAAAGTTCCAGAGACACCAAAGTACATCTACAGGATAGCTTTGTACTGAATGCATGTTGTGACTATCAGCTGCACAACCACAATGGTTACATTTTCTAACAACTGTAAAGTGTTTTTCAAAAATCAGTTTTTTAATTTTAGTTTTTTTTTTTAAGTGGCAATGTGTTAGAGCCCCTGTCATATTTATAATACTGTCTGTGTCCTGGAGGGATATAGCTTATCTTTTTCTCCTGGTGACTATTGTCTCTACTCTCTAGTACAGAAAATGATGGGAAATCCTAACTTTTTGAGTCATCACCAGAACATAAATTAGAGGGGTAATCTGCCAGTAGAGACGCTTGTTCTGGTGACAACTGTTTAATAAGCGATTTTTACTCACGTCCTCTTGTGTCTACAGTACAGGAAGTGAAGGAAAATCTTCTCAGTAGGACACGGTTGGCAGAAAAAAAGAAAGCAAAACTGACAGGGGTATATAATTTACTAAAGCGCTGATATGAATATTAAATTATGATAATTAATAAAAGATAAATAAATGATAAAAGCTGCAACCATTAAAAAAGTGTTCTGACACTGTGATAAAATTGGCAATAGTGCGCTACAATCAACCTCTTATTAAACACAGGATAAAATAAATACATATAGATATAAATATATGTGGGAGAATGATTGTAAATAAACCTCTCAGTGTAAAGATTAAAGTAAATCAAAGAATTAATATAGTACCATCATCCCAAATATCATTTTGGATAGAAAACAGGATTTGTTGGGACCCCAGAGGCCCAAACTAATGCCTAAGGAGTATGTAGGGGCAGGGGGACTATACCGGTACTGAATGTAAAGAATAAAGAAATATAGGGTAATAGAAGTACAAAATTAAATCAATTTATTGAAAATGACATAAAATGGACAAGGAGAAACACAAAAACATTAACAGTATTCTAAAATAATCAGACAATTTATACGACCAGCCAGTTCATCACCCAGATGGTACGAGACCCTCAATCGGAGGATGAGGTGAGGTGTAGGGGGTCATATAAGTCAAGATCTCATCTCTACTAGTTTCGCTACTGTGGTAGCTTCGTCAGAAGCTTTTTTGTCTGGGTAAGAGACCACTTGTCGTTTTATCAGTCCGCAAGTATCTCCCAGGAGATACACACCTGGTCCTGGGAGATACTTGCGGACTGACAAAATGACAAATGGTCTCTTACCCAGATTATCCCTCTGTTTGCTGATGCAGCCTAACAGGCTATACTCAGCTATATATGTGCCTTTTTCTTCCCAAATTGCTGCCAAGTACATGATAGATCCCAGGGCCAATATTTTTCCAATTTATTTGTACAGTTTCACACAGGTTCCCTCTTGCAGCTGGGCATAACTCCATCTGCCCCCTCCCCGTGTGAGACACCTCTCCCAACGGACCTTGTTTCTCCAGCGGATGTGTTGCACAGAGAAAAAAATCTCCTGACGAAGCTACCACAGTAGCGAAACTATTAGAGATGAGATCTTGACTTATACGACCCCCTACACCTCACCTCACCCTCCGATTGAGGGTCTCGTACCATCTGGGTGATGAACTGGCTGGTCGTATAAATTGTCTGATTATTTTAGAATACTGTTAATGTTTTTTAATAAGTATGTGTATCTCTTGTCCATTTTATGTAATTTTCAATAAATTGATTTAATTTTGTACTTCTATTACCCTACATTTCTTTATGCTTTACATTCAGTACCGGTATAGTCCCCCTGCCCCTACATATGTGGGAGAATGAAATAAGTGCAAATTACCGTAATATTCTGGTGATGTGTCCCAGTGAAGCATATTCTAAAGACCAGTATAATAGTACAACAAGTCCACCAATCAGTTGATAGTCTTCCTAATAAACAGTCCTGCTAGCAATCAATCCATCTAGCCAATGATCCTGTTATTTTCCTTGAATTTTTACTCTGCATGATCTTATGCATGTTGTTTCTCATACAAAACAAAATAAATATATCATTGGGCAGTGAAAGACTACCAATAGGGTTTCCAATTTTTTTTAAAATCCACTCACATTTAGACAGATTGTTCAGAGCGTATTTTGAAAACAGATTCAAATAGCGTGTGTCCTCCTCACTCCACATCCAGTGTAATCATACACAATAGATGTCGTCACTAGGCTCCTCCCGACACGTTGCGCCAGATGTCAATTGACTTTTTCAACTGACAGGTGTATAACTGACAGAGGTATAACCTTTCCATACAGTACACAAAATAAAAATGTTTTTCACTTTAGATATACTTTTTAATTTTATGTACCCTAATGTAGATTGCATGTTTACCTTATTTTCAAGGCATGCTTTGGATATTCGAGAACACTATGAACGCAAGTTACAGAGGGCGAATACACTATATGTGGAACTAAATTCTCTCATGCTTCAACTGGAGCTAAAGGAGAAGGAGCTTCTCAGGTGGGTAAAGAGCAATCTGAATTTGTTTGGAAAACACAATAATTTTTTACAAAGTAATAATATATTATGATTTTAAATTGACAGTTTTGCTCAATGAATGTTGGATACAGTGCCTTGAAATAAGTGTTCACACCCCTTCAAATTTTCCACATTTTGTCATGTTACAACCAAAAATGTAAATGTATTTTATTGGGATTTTATGTGATAGACCAACGCAAAATGGCACATAATTGTGAAATGGAAGGAAAATTATAAATAGTTCTCTAAATTTTCTACAAATAAATATCTGAAAAGTGTGTTGTGCATTTGTATTCAGACCCGTTTACTCTGATACCCCGAACTAAAATCTAGTGGAACCAATTGCCTTCAGAAGTCACCTGATTAGTAAATAGAGTGCATCGGTGTGTAATTTATTCTTAGTATAAATACAACTGTTCTGTGAATACATTACATTGTATGCCTAGTGAAATGCCTCTGTTATTTACAGGAGAGAACAGACTCTGGAGAAAAAACACCCAGCCATTCTGCGACAGCAACCCCGACCATCAAGCACTGTGGAAAAACTAATAAAGAAAAGAAATGTACCTCAGAAATTGTCGCCACATGGAAAGAGGTTAGTCACCCCACAAGTCAAGCCTCTGCTTATATGTGATTCTTGACATGCCGGTAATTAAAAGGGTATTCATGGAATATTGGAGTTCTACAAGATATTTTTACCACTTTGGGTGTTAGTACTGTATATGTAAGTCCCTACCTTCCACAGCATCCAAGCATCTGGAAAACCCCCTACACGCAGTTCTTTGCAGTGATTGATGGACTGAAATGCATCTACAAAAAACAAGGGATATCTATTTTTTCCTGGAAAGCAATAAACTTTGACAGTCCCAAATGTGACAATGCTTGGACCTGGCTATGTGGGATATTTCAGAGAGCTCAGTGGTGTGTGAAGTATGGTAAGGGGACTTGCAGAAAATCTGGAATGACATTATTTGGGGCCTCTTCTATCCCTCAGGTATTCAGTTTTCCGATACAATGTTTTTATTGACATAAAAAAAAGGAGAAACCAGATAACAAATTCCCACGCAGGAGATATGGGCATGGAGCATAAGACAGAAGATCACACGTAGAGATATAAAATTGACATTAACCCACAATATTATCCATGTACACCTAGAAATGTGTGTGTGTGTGTGTGTGTGTGTTTGTAGGATGGAGATGCCTGACTCTCTGTGTGTGTGTAGGATGGAGATGACTGTGTGTCTGTAGGATGGAGATGACTGACTGTGTGTGTGTGTGTGTGTGTGTAGGATGGAGATGACTGTGTGTGTAGGATGGAGATGACTGACTCTGTGTGTGTGTGTGTGTGTGTAGGATGGAGATGACTGTGTGTGTGTGTAGGATGGAGATGACTGTGTGTGTGTGTGTGTAGGATGGAGATGACTGTGTGTAGGATGGAGGTGACTGTGTGTGTGTGTAGGATGGAGATGTGTGTGTGTGTGTGTGTGTGTAGGATGGAGATGACTGTGTGTGTGTGTAGGATGGAGATGACTGTGTGTGTGTGTAGGATGGAGATGACTGTGTGTGTGTGTAGGATGGAGATGACTGTGTGTGTGTGTAGGATGGAGATGACTGTGTGTGTGTGTGTGTAGGATGAGATGACTGTGTGTGTAGGATGAGATGACTGTGTGTGTAGGATGAGATGACTGTGTGTGTGGGATGGAGATAACTGTGTGTAGGATGGAGATGACTGACTCTGTGCTTGTGTGTAGGATGATGATGACGACTGACTCTGTGCGTGTGTGTGTGTGTAGGATAATGATGACTGACTCTGTGTGCGTGTGTGTAGGATGGAGATGACTGTGTGTGTGTGTGTAGGATGGAGAAGACTGACTGTGTGGTATTGATTTGACTGACTCTGTGTGTGTGTGTGTGTGGGTAGGATGGAGATGACTCACTCTGTGTATGTGTGCATGCGTGTGTGTAGGATGATGATGTCTGACTCTGTGTATGTGTGTGTGTAGGATGGAGATGGTCACGGTGAGTGAGACAATCCCATCTCCCCCATACAGTATTCCATACCCCACTCTTTTCCCTGGGGACATGGACCCTATCCCCACTAGGAAAATAAACCCCATCTCCCCTAGGGAAAGGGACATCATCTCCCTTGGGGAAGGGGACCTTATCTGCCCTGGGAACGGAGATCCCATCTCGCCTAGGGACAAGGGACCCCATCTCGCCTAGGGATAGGGTACCCATCTTGTCTAGGGACAGGGGCCCAATCTCCCCTAGATACAGGGACCCCATCTCCAGAGCATGCAGTCTAAGGGCTGTGTCCTCAGTCTTCTTTCTCTGCCTGAGGCCGCGTACACACGATGAGACATGTCCGCTCAAACATGTCCGACGGACCGTTTGCAGCGGACATGTCTCATCGGATTTTGGTCCGATGGCGTGTACACACCATCGGATCAAAATCCCCGCCGGCAGACAGCGCGGTGACGTGGCGGTGACGTTGACGCCGCCACGTCACCGAACCAGGAAGTGAAAAACTTCCACGCATGCGTAGAATCCATTTGACGCACGTGCGGGCAGATATGTCCGCTGGTTAGTGTACTAGCCAGCGGACATATCCGACGGACATGTCTCCGGCGGACAAATTTTAAAGCATGCTTTGAAATTTGTCCGCTGGACAAACATGTTCGCTAGCCCGTACACACGATCGGATTTGTCTGCTGAAACGGTCCATCGGACCAGTTTCAGCGGACAAATTCGATCGTGTGTACGCGGCCTTAGAGGTGGAATATCAGATGTCTGCTTAGACCCCTGATTATTCACCAAAGCCTCTCAACGGGGATCCTAAAATGTTTTTTTAATAAATAATAACAAAATATTGTAAAATAAATAAATAAATAAAAAAACTACTGATACCAGTGGCGGAACCTTACAGGGGTCATGGGCCCTGGCCGGGGGGTCCTTCATCGTTTCTTGCATTGGGACCCTGTTTTATTAGTCTGGAATTTTTTGACAATCTCTGTTGCATTTTGGTTGCTTTGCTGCATTGTTTTCTGACCTGCATACTGCAGACAATGATACAACATGTACCCAACCATGGAGGTTCTAATTTTATTGGAATCACCAGTAAGATTTTTCTAAGTTTGCAGTAAGTTAGAGAAGTGAATCATTAGTTAAAGCAAGATTCTTTTTTTTTTTTCCAGGCCAGATATTTTGAAATCTGATGTGTCTAAAGACTCTATCCTGTCCCCCTCAACACCATCTGGTTGCCAGAAACTGCCACCTTCTCCAGGACGTGGTCGTCGGGGAAAGCCTCGTTATCGTAAAGCAAAAGACATGGTCAACCTGAGGGCAGCAGTGACTCCAGAGCCAACGCCACAAAGTCAGCCATCACCTCGTGACCCACACCCCTTATCTTCTTCCAGCCCCGATCTGCTTTGTACCCCTTTGGAAGCAGAGGCTCGTAGAGGCAGTCAAAGTGCAGAATGTTCTCCAGTCCGTTCACTACCTGGACCACCAAGCCCCGACTCCCCCTCAGGAAGAACTTCTGGGGGCAGAGCAGCTAGAGGTGGACAACATCTGACACCAGCAGCAATGCTCTACAGAGCTGCTGTAACTAGAAGCCAGGTATGTATTTAACACTGTAGTTCACAGAAGTTTGATAAAATGTGAGGGCATAGTTAAAAATATCAGGGCTGTTACTGATTAAAATTTTCGTGTTCGATTAATCGTTTTTTTTTTAATCGATTAATCGACTAATTTCGATTAATTGTAACGCACCTACATATACAACTACTTTTAGCTGATCTCCTTGCATTGCAACTCTGCATTAGTGATTGGTAAATGTGGTATACACTATATACCAGTGATTCTCAACCAGGGTTCCGTGGAACCCTAGGGTTCCTCCAGAGGTTGCTAGGGGTTCCTTCAGCATTGGGTAATTTCTGCATCTCAGATAAGTTCCCACTGACACTATTGATCTTTTTAGCTATCTGTAAGGAGGTAATTCTTCCCAATGACCACAAGTGTAAGGAGCATTCACCCCACTGACCATCACACTAATGTATCATGAGTTGTAGATTTCAAATTTTTCGCAGGGGTTCCCCCGAGACCAGAGAACTATTTCAGGGGTTCCTCTGTGTTAAAAAGGTTGAGAAAGGCTGCTATATACAATCACCCGACACTAGTTAGTTTCCACAATCCGTGACTTAACTTCACAGTTCACACAAATACGTTTTAAATTCAAACTGTAGCACTGATGTAAGTAATTTTTTCTTATTAAACTTTAAGAAAAACGTAGAAAGTTAATTTAACTTTAATTATAAAACGTATCTACTATATTGACTGTCAGTCATTTAATAGTAGACATCACTTTAGCCAGTCACACAGACATACCAGAGTGTTTACATTTTCTGGAAGCAGACATGATCGCAATTTATTGACAATATACCCTGAAGAACTGAACAGTCTTTCGCACGGAACAGATGTTGCCGATACACAAAGAATTGTCTGCACAAAACTGCTTAGGACAGGAAACGATTGGTTATTTTTGCCCCCTTGCCCCGATAGAGCCTGATGCATCCTCCTGCTCCACAGATGCAAAGGTACCTCAATCCAATGGGTGCAGTTTGCTCGCATCCAGCAGTGTAAGTCTCACTGTCCAGTGATGTCAAGAATTTTGATCGATCAAAAGAAGTTTGATTGATCAAAAAAATTAAATATTAATCGAGGAATTAATCTATAATTTCCCCAGCCCTAAAAAAAATCTATACTATTTTGACAAATACCTCTGTCAAGCAGGATTATATGGAAAATGGGAGATAGACCTCCAGGAGACTATTGAGCTGGATGAATGTCACTCTATAGCCCAGGAGGTCTTGAGGTCTCTCATTAATACCTCTATTGTTGAAGCGAATTATAAAGTGCCTCCGAGATGGTGCATGGTACCAGCTAGGCTGGCAAATTATATAACGGGAGCGTCTCCCCTGTGTTTCCGCGAATGAGGGGACGATGTACCACATTTGGTGACAATGCCCTGAGGTAAGGCGTTACTGGATACGGGTGTACAACTTTATCTACACTCTTACTCAAGTAAACCTTGTCAAATACCAGAGACATGCTCTGCTAGGCTGCAAGGTGGAGACAGCTTTGTGGAAAAATAAAAATAACCCTGCGCTGCCAGAAATAAAATGTAGCTGCTACCACGGCTAGTTTAAAAAAAGCAAAAACAATAGTAGGTAAATATGTGTAGCGCTTAGACACTGTTATTCATAACAAAAAAACAATCAGATAAATAAGTGTGAAATAAATGCGTCATTCAGACAGATAGAAAAGGTGCATCAACTGTATGTCCAATAACAATAGTATTGAATATGTGACAAAGTCCATATATGATGACATTCCACCAAGTTAATGGGTGAGGGATATCTGAACATCAATGAGTGACTTCTTTCATGTATAGTGTTGACCCGCCACCAGAAAGAATGCAGGCCTACCGGAACTATTAGACTTAAGGGGACATACATTACGAAAGTCAAAATAGGTTTGTAAACTGATAGATGGAGGGATCCTGGTTTAAACGAACCTCATCGCCTCTGCTGGGCAAAAATTGGAGAATAGCCAGACCTATGATGAAGAGTGGGGTCCCCGAACTGGTTTTCTCAGTTTTAATAGTGTAAAGAGATAGGAAAGAAATGTGGCCACATAGCGTAATCTTGTTTAAATAAATATAAAAAGACTTATTGCAGCTGTTACACTCACATGTAGCTGGAATATCATGAGCTTGTATATACAAGTGGGGCGGCAGTGGAGTCCACCTGACGCGTTTCGTTTCCCAACACTTCGTCTGGAGACAGCTTTGTGGCCTCAGAGATGTCTTGTAGCCTTTATATTCATATTTGCAAAAATAACTATTGCAAAATCTTGGAAATCGCCCATCTTGCCATTCGAACAGCTCAAACACAAACTTTCCTGGATTATGCTCAATGAATGTCAGCGATCTTGAACAATAAAATGTGAATCTTTGAGAAAGTTTGGCATCCGTGGGTCAAATACCTGACTAAAGATCCTCGATCCTTGGAAGTATAGGTCCTCTTGCAGAAACGTATACAGTTGTTATTAGTAGCATCCCCCTAGTCATTGTGGTTTATGAGCTGTCCCTAAGCTTGAAATGCAATAAGTAGTTGCTCTGTCCTATAATGTACAATGAGCCTGGAAGTTGTCACAGTGTAAGGATTTCCAAGTGTAGTTTATAAAATAGAAGTTTAGTGTACAGTTTTGTACGACTTAGGCCGCGTACACACGATAGGTTTTGTCCGTTAAGGCCAGTTTCATCGGTCCAAACCGAGCGTGTGTACGGCCCATCGGACCGCCGTCCGTTGGACCAAAGTTTTAAAACTCGTTTTAAAATCGGACCGATGGACGCCTGACCATCGGACCAATCTGATGGTTAGTATGCAAAAGCATCGGACCAAATACCCACGCATGCTCCGAATCGAGTTGACGCATGCTTAGATGCATTGAACTTTGTTTTTTCAGCACGTCATTGTGTTCTACGTCACCGCGTTCTGACCTGATCGGATTTTGGACTGATGGTGTGTACGCACATCAGACCATCAGGCCACTTCATCAGTGTACCGATGAAAACGGTCCGTCGGACCATTCTCATCGGGTTGGACCGATCATGTGTACGCGGCCATAGGCAAAACCTCATAGAGAAAAGTGATGGGTGCATTATAGGAGCACTATGGACATGAGGTTTTTTCTTTTGACGCTTGTGTATAGAGCCTTATACTACTCTGTAGACAACATTAAAAAGTAATTCTAAGTCATTTGTTTGTTTGTCAGAAGCGGGGTGTGTCCTCTGAAGAGGAGGAAGGAGAAGTGGACAGTGAGCTGGAGATGGAAAGGAAACAAAGGTAAGTGATCATGGTCTTAGAAGGTGGTAAAAACAAGCCAAAGGTTATGGATTTTTCCTCACTCTTCTGGGCATACCACCTAAAGTGTGCCAATATAATAGTTGAAAAAAAATGAAAAGGCAAAACATTTTTGTTTTAGATATAAAAAAAACATTATAAATACCCTTTTTCCCTTTTTAATAAGTGATCACATTCCCTCTGTTCTCAGCTGTATAAAAGCTGGGGGAGGAGAAGCAGTGTCAGGATATTTCTGATTATTGGAGGAAAGTGCACCAAGTTCCCAGTATAGCTAGACAACCGACCACATCATGCTCTCCTGTAGTTTGGTCAGTTTTTAATAGATCAGCAAGGGGACTGGCAGGAACACCAGGGATTTCAAACAAAGGAAGCAATACAAAGAGTACAGGATAATTTCTCATACAAGTACACGGTACAGCAGGTGTTCAGTCGATTACTGCAAATCGTCAGATAATGCCTCGAACGATCTGCACATGTGCAGTAGTGATGTCGCTCCAGCTGATCTGCCGATTAGCCTGCGTGACGTTAACACTGCACATGTGCAGATCGTGGGAGGCATTATCTGACCATCTTCATTAATTAACAGATCAGTGGGATAGGCAAGAGGGGTGTTGTGTTGGCGCATGTTCAATACAAAGATTTTTTGTTTGGGAGCCACGTCGCACAACCGTGCAATTGTCAGTTAAAGCGACGCAGTGCAGACTCGCAAAAAGTGGCCTGGTCCTTTAGCTACAAAATGGTCCGGGGATGAAGTGGTTAAGAAGGCGCTGGCTATTGCTTCAATTTGGATTTATATTGGGGGTTATTTATGAAAGAAAAATCCACTTTGCACTACAAGTGCACTTGGAGGTTCAGTCGCTGTAGATCTGAGGGGGATGTGCAAGGACAATAAAAAACAGAATTTGCACATGATTCGATGATAAAATCAGCAGAGCTTCCCCTCATTTCAGAACCTTCCCTTCAGATCTATAGCGACTGCACTTACAAGTGCACTTGTAGTGCAAAGTGGATTTGCCTTTTCGTAAATAACCCCCAATGTGTCACAGTTGGCCTTGTACTCTTTTGAACTGGCTTTGGGCATTAGTGGGGGACAAGTTGACATGTTAAATAAAGCAGACTTCTATTTGCATATAAGGAGCTTCTAGAATTGATAAACTTAACATTTCTGCCTACATTGGAATAGGGAAGAAAGTATTACACAGACCAGGACCTGGCACTTTAATCAACTTTGTGTCTGTGCCTGCTCCTTCTATTACATCAGTACACAGAGCAAGACAGGATCCTACTACATACATTATAGGAGAAGAACCTGTTCCAGGTCTGCTTAGATGTGATATCTCAAGGAAGAGGAATTTTCACATGCAAATTCTTCTTTCAGATTGTTGCTTGGCTAAGTTCATCCTAAAAGCAGACTGTTTTCCTATTTGTTTATTTTTTTTAAGAGAATTGGTGAATGTGAAACCAAAAACCTAAAGTGTCCTGCTCAGTTTAGTATATTGATTGTTTCATTGTCCTGTGCAGGTGGCAAGCAGGGATGTCCCAGCATCAGTCTCCAAGTTCAGAAAACCTATCAGATGGGGAAGAAGGGAACACTACAGATCTCTCTCACAGTGTCACCCCTGATGTGCTTAGCACCAACACGGATGAACGTCCAGATGAGCGCTCAGAAGACCTTGCATCCCAAAGCTCAGAGCCTCCATTGGATCTCCTGACCCAGTCTGATGGCCTGTCTGAAAAAGAAGCTGTAGTGCAGAAGGTGAAGACACAGCTTAGCAACGAACAAACGGCTGCAGAGGTGAGCTATAGGAAACAAAATAGGATGAAATGATCCAGGGACATAACGCTGAATTTTATGCAGATACAAAAACATTGGTTACTGTATGAAAAATTGATGTAAGTACTGGATTTCATATTATTTTTAGCCTCCTGTAATCTGGGCTTTGTGACTGGTAGAGGGAGGGTCAGCACTAGGAACCAATAAGGCTCTACCTGCTCCGTACATGTGTTGACAGGGAACGTGCTAACAGGAGGAGAGAGCAGAGTGCATACAATAGCTCAACAGCCAGTATGCTATGCAGCTGCTGCACCAAGAGGATCCAGAAAGTGAAAAGATCTGAGTTACAGCTCACGGACACCGTGGCTGGTGATTGGCTGCAGTATAGTAAGAGTACTGTGTACAGCTTGTTGCTACTCCCTTGGATCAAAAGACTGGCAATAAAGAATCACAAATATTTTGGCAGTTCCCTTGTAATGTAACTATAAATCATAGAATGCTGAAAGAAAATTACTGTATATACTTGAGTATAAGCCTAGATTTTCAGCCCTTTTTTTGGGGCTGAAAAGGAACCCCCCGGCTTATACTCAAGTCAGTGTATCTGGAAATATTGAGAGGCTGCGGGCGTCCATCATTTAAAACTCGCGGTCTCCTCTTGTCATTTCCGTAATAGGCGGAACTCTGTCTGCTGAGAAACGCCTATCACAAACGTTCTCTCATCCCAGCAGACACTGTGTTCAGTGTTCTACCAATCACGGACGCCTTTTCGTCCTCAGACGTCCATGATTGGCGGAACACTGAACACAGTGTCTGCTGGAAAACTGAGTCAGAGGATGAGAGAACGTTTGTGATAGGCGGAACTGTGTCAGCTGCCTATCACGGGAGGGACCAGGAGGAGGCTGTGAGTTTTAAACATTGAGTGGATGCCCGCAGCCTGTCAATTTCAGGTACAGTGACGACGGGCACAGTGAGGATTGGCACAGTGAGGATGGGCACAGTGACAATTGGCACAGTGAGGTTGCAATGGGCACAGTGAGGTTGGCACAGTGAGGTTGCAATAGCCATAGTGAGGCGTGCAGATGGGCTGTTGACCCTCTTTTCCGCTTATGCCCTGTACACACGATCGGTTTGTCTGATGAAAATGGTCCGATGGACCGTTTTCATCGGACGAACTGATCGTGTGTGGGCCCCATCAGTTTTTTTCCCATAGGTGAAAAAAAAATAGAACCTGTTTTAAAATTTTCTGATGGTTAAAAAAAACGATAGAAAAAAACGATCGTCTGTGGGGATATCCATTGGTCAAAAATCCACGCATGCTCAGAATCAAGTCGACGCATGCTCGGAAACATTGAACTTCGTTTTTCTCTGCATGTCGTTGTGTTTTACATCACCGCGTTGGACACGATCGGATTTTTAACCAATGGTGTGTAGGCAAGACTGATGAAAGTCAGCTTCATCGGATATCTGATGAAAAAAATCATCGGTCCGTTTTCATCGGATGAACCGATCGTGTGTATGTGGCATTACAGTAGCTGCTGCATTCTCACCCTAGGCTTATACTCGAGGCAATACGTTTTCATAGTTTTTTTGGGGTAAAATTAGGTACCTCGGCTTATACTCGGGTTGGCTTATACTCAAGTATATACGGTAAATGGGACCTGGCTGAATTTTTTTTTTTAATTCATCAGCCTACTTCTATAACAATGACAGCCATGGACCTATTGCACAGATAAAGCTGATTGTTTTGTGTTGGTGGGCAAAAGTTCATAACACACTAATCATGCCCATTAAAAGAAACGTATGGCCAAAGGTTTTTTGACCATACTTCTCTTGTGGGTCACAGGAGTGCACTTGCTTGTGCTCTACTCTGACCCAGAATCAGCCCAAAGGGGGTAAAAGGGTTCAAAAAGGCCAGTGTAGTTTATATGTTTTTCCCGTACTTGTGTACTTTGATTTTCTCTAAAATAAGAATTAGTTTTATTATGATTACAGTAAGGACATTCGATTGTAGGCTGTAGTGAGGCAAGGGAAGATATGATAGGATCGGTATATTCTGTAAATAGCTAATATGTCAACTTTACATAAGTAGTATTAGAATAGTAAATAAATAAACTCACCGACCACTTTATTAGGTTCACCTGTTCAATTGCTTGGTAACACTAATTGCTAATCAGCCAATCACATTGTAGTAACTCAATGCATTTAGGCATCTAGACGTGGTTAAGATGACTTGCTGAACTTCAAACCAGAATGGGGGAAGAAAGAGGATTTAAGTGACTTTGAATGTAGCATGGTTGTTGGAGCCAGATGGGCTGGTCTGACTATTTCAAAAACTGCTATTCTACTGTGATTTTCACACACAACTCTGGGTTTTACAAAAAATGGTCCAAAAAAAGAGAAAATATCCAGTGAGCGGCAGTTGTGTTGACAAAAATGCCTTGTTGATATTAGAGGTCAGAGGAGAATGTGCAGACTGTTTCGAAATTATAGAAAGGCAAAAGTAACTCAAATAACTACTTGTTACAACCAAGTTATGCAGAATGTGTAAATGAGGGGAAAGGGGTAAGGGAAAATCTGCGCTTGGTGATGAAAGAAAAAGAAGAAAAAGGTCCCAGGAGGGATGTCCTGCTGCTAGACACTACAACTTAGATATAAAGTGTGAAAGGATATGTGCAAAACAGTGTAGCGCTGGACAGGATAAACCTTATGTAATAATATTTAAAGCAACATACATTTTACATATGTGAGTAAATACAAATAATATTAGGCCATAAAGAGTGTGAATCATTAGGTGACTGATTTAACACATATAATGCAAAATATTGGAAAAAAGTCCACACAAGCAGGGGTTATTTGTCCCCTTCCAGTACAAGTGGTTAAAGGTGAAGATGGTAGAAATCCAGTTCAGAAGTCCACGAGTAAGAAAAAGGAAAGTTCAGGTACCAGTGACCCAACACCATTAAGATCCACATATGGGACAATCCCATAGTGTAGACGTATAAAAAGAGGGGATTTATTTAAAAAACATGAATAAAACAAAAGTTAACGAACAGAGTAAAAAAACACTCTCCTATATGGAGAATGATAAGAGTCCTTGCAAGGATTAGACGCTCCGTTAGGTGTCAGACCGCCTAAGGCCGTTAGCGCATGCGCAATGCGTGTGTGTCTGCCCTTTTTATACGTCTACACTATGGGATTGTCCTGTTTTTTCTTTTCATATGGTGTTTGACAACCCACGCCTATACACAATAATACTAGCGCGGGTCCAACCTGGAAGCATCAGTTAACCCTATGAGGAGCTGTGGATCTTGATATAGTTACATAGTTACATAGTTAGTCAGGTTGAAAAAAGACACAAGTCCATCCAGTTCAACCATAAAAATAAATAAAAATAAAACAAAGTAAAACACAGTACATCCTCCCATACACCCAACTCCATACCCACAGTTGATCCAGAGGAAGGCAAAAAACCCCAGCAGAGCGATGATCCAATTTGCTACCGGAGGGGAAAAAATTCCTTCCTGATCCCCCGAAAGGCAATCGGATTTACCCCGGATCAACTTTACCTACAACTTAGTACTCAGTTATATTATGTGCATTTAGGAAAGAATCCAGGCCTCTCTTAAAGCAATCTACGGAGCTGGCCAGAACCACCTCTGGAAGGAGTCTGTTCCACATTTTCACAGCTCTTACTGTGAAGAAACCTTTCCGTATTTGGAGGTGAAATCTCTTTTCCTCCAGACGTAAAGAGTGCCCCCTTGTCCTCAGTGTTGACCTTAAAGTGAATAACTCAACACCAAGTTCACTATATGGACCTCTTATGTATTTGTACATGTTGATCATATCCCCCCTTATTCTCCTCTTCTCAAGAGTGAATAAATTCAGTTCCTCTAATCTTTCCTCATAGCTGAGCTCCTCCATGCCTCTTATCAGTTTGGTTGCCCTTCTCTGCACTTTCTCCAGTTCTCCGATATCCTTTTTGAGAACTGGTGCCCAAAACTGGACTGCATATTCCAGATGAGGTCTTACTAATGATTTGTATCCTGCCTGCAGAGAGACGCTGGTCCGTTCTCACCATCTAAAGGGATTACAACCTTCTGCTATGCCTGTTTAGACTTCTCCTGAAAGGGAAAAAGTCACAGGCTGTCCGGTAAGCCTCAAATCTTAATGGTGTTGGGTCACTGGTACCTGAACTTTCCTTTTTCTCACTCGTGGACTTCTGAACTGGATTTCTATCATCTTCACCTTTAACCACTTGTACTGGAAGGGGACAAATAACCCCTGCTTTGTGTGGACTTTTTTTTCCAATATTTTGCATTATATGTGTTAAATCAGTCCACCTAATGATTCACACTCTTTATAGCCTAATATTATTTGTATTTACTCACATATGTAAAATGTATGTTGCTTTAAATATTATTACATAAGGTTTACCACGTTATGCAGAATACCATCTCTGAATGCACAACACATCACACCATGTAACAGATGGGCTGCAGCAGCAGAAGACCCCACCAAATGCCACTCCTGTCAGCTGAGAAGAGGAAACTGAGGCTACAAATCACACAGGCTCACCAAAATTGGACAATAGATGATTGGAAAAACATTGCCTGGTCTAATGAGTCTCGATTTCAGCTGCGACATTCAGACGATATGGTCAGAATTTGGACTACAGAAAGAAATGCATCCATCCTGCCTTGTATTAACGGTTTAGGCTGATGGTGTGGTGTAATGGTGTGGGAAATATTTTCTTGGCACACTTTGGGCCCCTTGGTACCTATTGAGCATCGTTTAAACTCCATGGCCTACCTGAGTATTGTTGCTGACCATGTTTATCTCTTTATGACTACTTTGTACCCTGTATCTTCTGATGGCTCCTTCCAGCAGGATAATGCACCATGTCACAAAGCTCAAATCATCTCACCACTGGTTTCTTAAACATGACAATGAGGTCACTGTACTCCAATGGCCTCCACAGTCACCAAATCTCAATCCAATAGAGACCCTTCGGGAGATTGGCATCATAGATGTGCAGTCGACAGATCTGCAGTAACTGTGTGATGCTATAATGTCCATATGGACCAAAGTCTCGGAGGAATGATCCCAACACCTTGTTGAATCTATGTCAGGGAGAATTAAGGCAGTTCTGAAGGCAAAAGGGGGTCCAACCCGGTACTAGCAAGGTGTACCTAATAAAGTGTCTGGTGAATTGATATACTACCTGGAATCCAGCTGAATTCAGCCCCCAGCTTTTCTCTATAGAACTTGATAGAAATGTCTAGTTGAGTTGTAAGAACCTTCTTTTATACATGAAATGTAATATGAATTCCTGTTGTAAATGGTTATTTTTTTCTTTGTGTCCACAGAATGTCGTTCTGTATGATGACTCGGACTGCGATAGCGCCGAACTTGACCATTCGCTGACTGCAACGACTTCATGATTCCAGAGTAAAGATACCTCCTGACTGTATATAAAGGAAATATTTATATAAATATTATCTATAAATATAATACATAATATGTGAATAGACTGAGCCACACCCCCAAACCCACACATCCTTCATTTCCCACCCAATGACAACACATACACAACCCTTCGCTCACCAAGCAGGGGATCAAAGGTTTGGAAGCACTGGGAATAATAGCCTGCACGCCAAAGCAGACAAAGACTACTTAATGATGGATTCTTGCCTGTTAATGGGAGTTAATGGGCACTGAATGAAATGTTACTGTACAGCTACAGGAGGTGGTGTGGTTTAATCTCACAGATTACCTCCTGTCATCGATGAACCACGCCAGGTCTTTATTTAGTGGTTCAGTCACTGTGGAATTCAATTTAAAGGACCACTGCAGTTTAAATTTAAAAGTGATCCCATATGAAGTGTCATCTTGTAACATTCACAAATGTTTTTACAAAATGAAATGTAGATATTTAACACTGCATGCCTAATTTGTCTTCTGTACTCTCCCATGAACGGAGAAGAGGCTTGCCGCACTCTGTGGACCTCTATACTGTTTTGGCATACATATAGAATAAAAATCCTCCACTGAAAACAGAGCAACTTCAGTTCTAGCAAAAGTAAAAAAAAAAAAAAAAATCATATGCATTTGTGAATGTTCTTTTAGGAACAATTAATATTGTAATTGAGGTACAGCTGCAGCTGTTTTTAGAGGACCACCACTTGTGCATTGCTTTTTATAATAAATCTAAAGGACATAGCCTGCAGAGAGACTCTGTCAAATAAATACTAGAGGCAAGCCGTGAGTGTCCATAACTGCTGCCCTAAGGAAATGTCTGATTGGTGCTCACTTGGGGGGGGTTGCATTGTACCAGCAAGCCCATACCAACTCCCTGCCTTACTAATGTAACCACATTAGCCAACAACCTACCACTTTGTTCCTGGCATCTTCCCTAATGTCACCAATTGTGGAAAATGGTGGCACGCTATCAGATTTCAGAAATACTAGCTTCTAGCAATCAAATCATTGAAAATGGGGTGACATATAACCTCCATGTCTGATTAAATTGCATATCTAAATTTCTTGTTTGCTTTAAATCCAGAAATGTTTTTTGTTAAAAGCTGATTGAAAAAAACAGTGCACAATGCTGTCCACACACACACAGTAATGTTTAGGCAGTTTCAACCATTTTCAACAAGCTTTTCATTGCACAACCAAACCGATCCAGGAAAATTACCACCAGAGCTATAAATCATTTCACAGTGCAAATAAGAGCTGTTAACAGTGGTAGGTTGCAATTAAAAACTGGTAGAAAATAGTTCACTGAGAATTCTGCTTCTCAGTTTAAACTTAAAGAGGAGTTCCACCCAAAAAACAACTTTTGTTTAATCCCCTCCCCCTTACATGCCACATTTGGCATGTCATTTTTTTGGGGGGGGGGAGTGGGGGCTTCAGTTGGAGTGGGACTTCCTGTCCCACTTCCTGCTTCCGCCGAGGGGCTGGTTAGGCGATTAAGCCTTAATCGCCTACACCAGCCCCTCCCTGTAGGCGATCACATGGGACACTGACAGGTCCCATGCGATCGCTTCTCCAATCAGCGGCGAGCCGCGCGCACATGCGCAGTGCGGCTCGCGCATGCACAGTGGATGCCCGGCCGTGAAGCCACAGTCGGGATGGAGACGCCGGCTGGGGAGGGGGGGAGAGGAGCGGAGCCCCGGTTGGCGCGTCGCTGGAACGCAGGAGCAGGTAAGTGAGTGTTTATTAAAAGCCAGCAGCTACACTTTTTGTAGCTGCTGACTTTTAATAAACACAATTTTGGGCTGGAACTCCCCTTTAATTAAACAGGTATTCCCTGATGATCACATGAGGACCAGGGCAGAGCACTTCCATACTACCCATTCAGGTGATCCCCTGAGTAACACAGTGAAGCACTCCCATACTTCCCAGGTTTTCCCTGAGTAATGTAGTGAAGCACTCCCATACTTCCCAGGTGATCCCCTGAGGAATAAGTTGGAGCATTCCCATACTTCCACCGTGATTTCCTGAAGACCCCAGTTAAGCGATTCCCATACTTCCATGATGATCTCCTGAGGATCAAGGTGGAGAACTCTTATACTTCCCTGATGATCACCCGAGGATTGGGGTGGAGCACTCTCATACTTACCCGGTGATCCCCTGAGTACCACAGTGGAACACGCCAATATTTCCCTGGTAATCCCCCAAGGAACTTCCCTGTCGATTCCCTGAGTGGAGCACACCCATACTTTCCCGATAATCCACTGAGGACCAGGGTCGAGCCCTCACATGCATCTCTGATGTTTGTCTGAGAAACAGGGTGGAACACTACTATACATGCCAGATGATCCCATAAGAGCCAGGGAGGAGCACTCCTATATTTCCCAAATGACCCCCCAAGTATCACAGTAGAGCACTCCTACGCTTCCTTGATGATCACCTCACTTGGCCTCTCACCCAGTGGGGCTCCTCTGTGGCAGTAAAAAACTACACAGGCAGTATGCCTACCTTGGACATCTAATAATGTTCACAGATGCATATAAAAGTTTGCACGTCTTTGCAGCACTTCAGATATTTGATACTTGGGTGCTTGTATAATAGATACGTTCATATTTTTGTTGTCCAGAAGCCTGATGTGTGTAGAGAAAAAAGAACATGCTATGTGGCTAGGGGCACATTTAAAACATGTAAAATTGCCCAATCTAATGTTTGTGTTTGGGTATTGGCTAAGGACACAACTTAATGTGGCTGGATAAAAGTTACACATTTCATCAATTCATTGCATGAATTGTATGTATTGTTCATAGATAGTGTCTATAAGCCAGTGACTGAACATACTGCTGCTTCTGGAACAATGCAAAGTATACTGTTGTAATATATATCCTACAGGTACTACTTCCGTAGACTGCTGCTATTTCACTAATGGTGATATACTGTGAGCTACTATTGTGGGATTAAGGGCAAAGTCAGACAAACAATTTTGCATACAACTGAATGGTAACCAGGGATATTCAATAAGTATCACGCAAGTGTTGGTTGTAGTGATCAGCTTCAAAAAAAGCTACATGCAGCATTTTTGGCTCATGCGATAGACAGAGGACTCCCAAATCATTCCAAGACTAAACCAATACAAAAAAATTCAGTACTGCCTTTAAAATTGCCTGTCTGACATTACTGGCTATATACACATTATGGTATAAGTAACCCTTTAATCTCTATCTCATTGTATTTGACATCAAGCCTCACTGTATACAGTGTTCTTGAGCAAATCTCAAAGGATTTCTTACTTGGAGATCCTTCCAGTAACAGCACTTCCTGTTGCAGGCTAACAACGTTGACCCACTGCTGTGTTGTCTACTTTTCGCCAGTGCTCCTTCAGTTGGCTGTTGGGCTGCCTATCAGGTCTTTCATAGAGGCTGAACACCCAACTGAAGGAGTGCTCATGGCAGGCTCACAACAGGAAGTGGTGTTGCTGTCAGGAAACCTTACAACACAGTCACTAAAAACAAGTTCAGCCACTGTGAAAAGTGTACAGGCATACTATGAGTTAAGTTCAACGATATGCTTACCACCTCCTAGACTTTTCTCTTGTTATTTACATCCGACAGGTTTATGGTGTGGAGGAGACACTTGGGATTCTGAGAGGAAAGAAGCACACACCTTAACTCTGCCTGCCCTTCCCCTCTGCTTCCCTTTCACAGAAGCCTTTGTATTTTGTGAATGAGTTCACATAATACAAAGACTTCTGTGATTGGACATATGGAGGAGAGGGGCAGGCATAACAGCTGCATCGACTCTGCTGCTGAAGGAGCAGACTAAAGCAGCTGAATTCCTGGAGTTGAGCTTTATGAAAACTGTAAACAGTACATGACGTAATGTGAAACATACTGAAAAATAGGTATAGGTTTTTCATATGTCCTAAATTTGTCCTTTTAAAAACAGCTTGACTGTAAATACATTTTGGTATGACTGTCAGATACATTCATGCATTTAAGTAGAATCTCATAAGCAATCATTGCAGGAGTGACAGTCACTCTTGCAATGGAAATCCGTGACAAAGTGACACAATTTCCTATTCTGGATCAGATTCAAGAATTTGTTCCTTTCTCTACAGAATTCATGATGTGAGCTGTCACACAAATGCTATCCCGATGTGTATATTTGCCCATAAGTCCACTTTTAAAGGAAAACACACAAATAGTTTTGTGCTTAGTAGAGAGTACTTGGAGAACCTTGCACATGTAATTCTATTTACCTGCGGAGCCTTGTTGTGCAGATCGATCACAATAGTGTTCCCAAGCGATCTCTTTCTTGCCAATGCTGTGTCTATTGACGCATTTCTAAAAAATTCTCCAGTGCAGTCCTAAAGGGGAGAAGCCTGCTGGAGTTCCGGAGGCGAATAAACATTGCCCTCTCTTTTAAGTTTTAGGGGTTATCCGTTTCTACATTGGTGATGTCAAGAGGACAGTTTTTAGCTGGTTTCTATGCAGCGATGTAAAATGTATTTTTCGTATGCCTCAGGGTGAAATAGTATTTGACAATCGCTTGAAAGATATTTTGTTAATGTAGCATAATGAGGTACAATGGTCACTAACTCTACTGTGAAAAGGTATTTATTTTATAGGAATTACAGCTGGCTATCTTATGGTGGCTACAGTCGTTAAGAAAAGTTAAACTGGCAGGGGTCTTGAGTATATTTATACTGTTAACTTGTTCTGTTTTCTAGGAGGTTTTGATCTGAACTATATAAATTAGTATATTCATTCCTTAAGAAGTGTATATACTTCATTTCTATTTTAAGCATGACTTTGATTGTAAAATATGTTAAGTTAAAAGATGCCCTCAAAGTGGAACTAGCTCTTGCAGCCAACTGTAGAGAAGAATATATATATATATATATATATATATATATATATATTCAACAATTGCAGTGCATGATACTTAGCAATTCACTTGAATGGTGCCTCAGTGGTGTCATTAGTTCATAGATATAGTGAGTTGATGTGCACAGAATGTCTGATGCCATTGAATTTAGACAGCAGGTATACAATATTTCACAGTGAATGTACCCATCTGTAATTAACATTAGTTGTCCACACTATATAACTAATGTTTTGTTACTGTACAGGTTACCGACAGAAAGGGCTTCCTCCTCGCATCACAGCCATATCCACAGTGCTTAGAGTTCTTGTGTCTACAAATAGCTAAAATATTTATAGATGTGTTTGTGAATGTTACAAGAAGCTCATTTACATAACCGAAAAAAAAATTATTTTTATTTTTACTGAGCCTTTAAAGTCATTTTTTGCAGCGGTCATCTTGTTAAGAGATTATTATTGGTGCTAAGCTCTGTAGATGTTTCGCATGAAGCGTTTCATTGAGGTCCAGTTATACATCTATAGAGGTTATATGTCCTGCACCTGCCACATTTAATGGAGGCAGGTGGGTTGAACGCTTTCCGACTGTCAGGTCACTTGATGATATACTTGTTGCAAATAGTAGAAACCAATGAACAAAAATGTGAAATATTGTAGCTTACCGGTCCTGTGTGAAAAATGCTGGTTGATCTTGCCAGAAGAGCAGTGTCATTGTAATTTACTGTGCACTGAACTGATAATTGAGATATCAGCTTTCTCAGCTATCCTCTGTGAAAAACAAATCTCATCCTCCCTATGGTAAGGAATTGAGGAGAGGGGAGGCATTTGTAGTACAAATCAGAAGTGCAGGCTAGGGTGACAACTCTAGGACAGGAAGTGTGTTACTGGCAGCAGCACCAGGTTAAAATAAAGCCTTAAAAAAGGAGCCACCATATCCAAGGACAAGGTGCAATATATTATTTTTGTTTCTGGGTTTAGATACGCTCTAGGCTCCATTACATTAGCCCACAAAAAAATGGTTTCATACACATTCTCATTACTGATTGGTGGATGGCTCCAAGAGATCTTTGCTAAAACAGCACCCATATATTGAAAATGTGCATGGACTTCAGATCTCATTGTTGGCTTTTTCTGGCTCTTTCTACTGTTCATATATTCACCTGGCAGAATGTTCAGTACACTTAGGCCTCGTACACACGATCAAATCTGTCTGCTGGAAACGGTCTCCTAGACCGTTTCAGCAGACAGATTCGATCGTGTGTACGGGCTAACAGACGGATTTGGCCACCCGACAGATTTCAAAGCATGTCCGCCCGACATGTCTGCTGGTTAGTACACTTACCAGCAGACATGTCGTCTCGCACTGGCGCCGAATGGATTCGGCGCATGCGCGGAAGTGTTTTACTTCCTGGTGCGGTGACGTGGCGGCGTCAACCTCACCGCCACGTCACCGACACGTCAGCGCGCCGTCTGCTGGCGGGGATTTTGGTTTGCTCGTGTGTACACGCGAGCAAACCAAAATCCAAACAGACAGATTTGTTCAAATCGGTCGGACAGACCGTTTTGAACAAATCTATTGCCTCGTGTGTACGAGGCCTAAGACCGAGTATTGTCACAGTGGGCATTATGACCTATTAGCAACACTGGCCAACGAGGCATAATTGCCACATTTGTGGTAATTTGACCATGAAGTATAATAAGGTGGACGCTCGATGACACCTTCTTGCAGGAACTAGGCCAGCAGAGCATTCTTCAAGACAGGGTGCTAGTGGATGGAAAGCTGTTCAAGGTGCTATGTTTAAATATTAAAATTGGGAAAGATATAACCAAGGCTTTATATAACAAGGTGCATTGAGTAGTGCTTGCAGGGTAGCCTGTAGCAGCCAATCAGCTTGCAGCAGTCTAAATTCTGGATGCCATGGTATATAGTACTCCACTGGTTTGGTATTGGTGTATATCTAAAGAAGAATGAAGGCAGGAGTGTAAGAAAGACTTTACCAAGAAGAAGCCCACATTCTTTTTGCATTGTCCTATTTTATTATAGAACATCTCTAGTATGTAACATTGTAGACCTAAATATCAGTGGGAATAGTAATTTTAAATCACCAATGCAAGTGAAAAACTAAATGTTGGGAAAACATTGCCTCTCTTTAGCTAATATTGAACTAAACCACATGTGCTGCTTTTATTAAAGTGAAAATACATATCATATAAATACCATTCAGGTATAGACAGTCAAGGAGGGCATAATAACTGCATAACGGCTTCAGCGCAAATCTTGGCTTTAAAGCACTGGTTCTCAACCTGGGGTCGGGACCCCCTCGGGGTCAAATGATGAATTACCAGGGGTCACCGAATCCCAGGCCCACAGCCCTCTCCCAGCCTTTTGTGGACCCCCAGCAGGGCTGTCCTTGGACTCTGTGGCAGCCCACTCAGCCTCTTCGGAGGCGCCCATTCAGTTCACAGCACGGCTGGGGGGCAGAGACTAGAGGTCAGCTGACTGGTGAGGAATGTGAAGTGGGAGGGGCTGGAGGAGATCCCATTTCCTGATTTCGGCAAAGGTGTCACTGCTACAAGATACCACAAAGTCGGAGACAGTAAGTAACCTGTGATTAGAGTTGCCATTAGAAGTCCCCACTACGGTTCTCAGATCAGCAGATGACCTTGATCAAGAGCACCTAAGTTGACTGATCAGGACTACCCCCAGCATTGCCACTGATTCCATGCCCCCACAACTCACCAAGGAGTAAGAGAAGGAATAAAAATAGAGAATACATGGAAGGGAGAGCAAAAGACGAGGAGGAACAAAGAAAAAGAAGAGAAATAACAAGAAAGACGGCTAGAGAGGTATGGGGGAAAAAAAGAAATTAGGATAGAGAAAGATAAAAGGGAAAGAAAGGAGAACAAAGAGAAATAGTGGTACATCCTAAAATGTACCATAAGGGGTTTTAACATTGTATGAGTGGAAGGGACTCAGGGAACACTAAATGTCTGTGGGTTAGGGGCACAAATTACTTGTCTTGCCACGCAAATAATTTTACTGTAAGGGGTCCCCACAACTTGGGAAATGTTATCAAGGGGTCATGGTGCTAGAAAGGTTGAGAACCACTGCTTTAAAGGAACATTCCCTAATATTGTTTTACATAACAAAGGACAGAAAAAAGTCTGTCATCGAAAGATGATTTGTTTGACTGATACATGATTTTTCAGATACATATGACATATCTAAAGGACTACGGCTGTAAATGCAGCTGTGGATTTTTCTGGTCAATAAGCCAGCAGTTCTTGTGAAGCTTCAGAGATTTCCACCTAATGACTGACTTCACATCACTTTAATATTACCACAACATTAACTATTCTGCTATCATGATAAAAGTGTTGAAAGTCCAGTAGCAGGCCTGTCCTTACCAATAGTCCATATTTGGTAATTTTGCAAATCCCATGCCTGAGGGACTACTGTGGCAGGGGACAATCACGTCGTTGACAAAAACTTGTATTCATTGAAACAATACAAAAAGGGCTTTTTATAAATGACAGTGATGCTGAGCAAGTTACACCCTGTGGTCACTATGCAGAAGGTAAGCTTATTGGCACAGGACCCAGAAGATCACTATTAACACTGCAATAGCGCTGAATGCTACAGTGATTGTCACCTTCTACAGTGGTCTCCTTATGTATGAAATATGCACACTTACCCTGGTTCACACAAACCATGTATGTATGCAATAAAGGTCATAGCTTTAGTTGCATCAAACTACCACCGGGACAGATTCCAGCTTTGTCAAAACATGTTTAGCTGTTTAACCATCATAAAGTTCTCTGGCATGCAAGGGGCTCCTATAGTGCTGGGCAATTGCACTCCAGATCCCTTAAGGCATAGGTGGCAAACACAAGGCCCGTGGGCCGAATCCGGCCCTCCAGGCCATTTCATGTGGCCCTTGCACCTCTCATGCAGCTGCAGGAGAGCTCCAGCCCTCCTCTGGTCCTCCTCCAGACCCTTACTTTCTGCTTTCAAGCAATACATCAAGCTTCTTCCCAGTAGCAGCATAAGGAAAGGGAGTGCACTGATGTAAAGGAGAGTGGGGGACTCAACTTGTGATGATGGGGGGGGCTCTTGACATCTAATGTAAAGGGGAGGGGGATGTGCTGGACATCTAATCTTACAGATACAAAAGGCCCTTTTGAGGGCAATTATAATGCTGATGTGGCCCACCATGAAATTGAGTTTGACACCCCTGCCTTAAGGGAAACCTGCACTGAATGTAAATGTAGGCTGCCAATGCTGACCATACCTTCCAAAAAGGCTTATTGCCTTGCTGCTATGTTGATCAGGTGGCTTTAGTACTTAAAAAAATAACCTGGAACAAGTATACTGATCATAAGTTTGACGTCACTGAGCAATGGCAGTCCACATATTTCTCTCAGTACAGGTTTTATTTAACACAAGGCATGCCAAAGTTATACAAAGACACATCACCTGAGTTTAGTTATTTTTATTATAGGTTCAATGTAGATTATAGATGGTACTCATTTACAGGTAGTTCAAATTGAGCTTTGGATGGCCACCACTATCCGCTCAGGTTTATGTGGGCCCACTATGCAGTACCACATGAGCTCTGTTCAACTTGCGGAACTTGAGTATAGATTATCTAGGATCCGAGACATAAGCATAGTCTCTGAGTACATGAAGCCAAACAACATTCTTCCTGGCAAGGATGAAAGCTAAAATGCAGGTTATAGACGTCCTAAAATACCACACTCTGTCCCCAACTAAGAGCTTAGTACTCTGTTGCGTACACTGCATGCTATGGCGTACTGGGCTAAAATATCCTTCAAATTAAGTAGATAGAACCATTCCATCTAAAATGTAGCTACCCTAGAACTTGTGATAAAGAATGTATTTATTACATAGACCAAAGAATAAAATATATTGCAGAAGACAAAGTGTAGTTTGAATATTAAAGAGAACAGCATGTAAAGACACATGATCATAATATATATGAAGATCTTACGTGTTTGTGTATGGATGGAATGTAGACTGACCGGGATAAACTTTGGTCTGCAGGTGCATGAAGTCATTTCTTTAATACATATATTTAAATGGAGATTCTAATTATAGGGGGAAAGATATACAGAGGGATCCATCTTAATTATGATCACTGAAAACAGTTGCATTCTCCATCAAATATGTTGCCATAAACTGAAATTCGTAAACAAATTCACCATTAAACTTCCAATTCAAGATTACAAACGACTAGTTGTACTGCAGGAAATATATAAGCACTGTTGGAAAGATGTGAACAACCAATCATATGTCATTTTTCTGGTGCTGTTGAGAAAAACATAAACAAGCATTTGATTGGTTGCTTGGGAATAAAGAACTCTGCACACACTCTGTACATCACTTGTTTACTGAATAAGTAATGAGTACGATCATCTTTTAGATCAATGAAGTTCTACCTGTATTACTAGTGGCAGGACAGAATGCTTCTTTACAACAACCACATTTTCCATTCTGTATGCTACACTTGCATCCTATATCCTTCTGACTGCACCCTGGCTAGTACTACTCTCCTTTACGTCTTCAGAACAAACTTGTAAACACATATTCTTAGAAGATTTTCAAACACTCCCATAAGGCTGAATTCTTGATGTTCAACTCACAGTGCTAATCCATACCAGACTGGTGCATCTTAGTGTGTATGTATTACAATAATGGCAGGACCTTCGTGCTGCCGTCAACCTACCCTTCACATTACCTATTAAAATCAATTTTGTATTTAAAATTATATGGGCTACTGTCATTTTTGTTCTCTTTTTATGTGACTCCTAAATGTAATGTCAACTGTAAAGGTTATGCAGTTAGTGACGCTACACAATATCCTTATTCTCCAAAAATAATCCATACACATCCACTACTTTATGACCCAATAATCTACTTTTCATGAAATTGTTTCCTACTGAGTACCCTGCACCTCCAGACCCCTTTACATTACATAGCACCCTGGACCTCTAGACCCCTTTACATTTACATAGCACCCTTGACCCCTTTACATTACACAGCACCCTTCACCTCTAGACCCCTTTACATTACATAGAACCCTGCACCTCTAGACCCCTTTACATTACATAGCACCCTGCACCTCTAGACCCCTTTACATTACATAGAACCCTGCACCTCTAGACCCCTTTACATTACACAGCACCTTGGACCCCTTTACATTACACAGCGCCCTGTACCCCATTATATTACACAGCACCCTGGACCCCTTTACATTACACAGCACCCTTCACCTCTAGACCCCTTTACATTACATAGAACCCTGCACCTCTAGACCCCTTTACATTACATAGCACCCTGCACCTCTAGACCCCTTTACATTACATAGAACCCTGCACCTCTAGACCCCTTTACATTACACAGCACCTTGGACCCCTTTACATTACACAGCGCCCTGTACCCCATTATATTACACAGCACCCTGGACCCCTTTACATTACACAGCACCCTTCACCTCTAGACCCCTTTACATTACACAGCACCCTTCACCTCTAGACCCCTTTACATTACACAGCACCCTGCACCTCTGGACCCCTTTACATTACACAGCACCCTGCACCTCTGGGCCCCTTTACATTACACAGACTCCCACAGCTCGTCGTGTGTATGTTACACAGACATCCCCCTAACAGTTCTGGACCTCCTGCATGTTAAACAGACCCTCGTACAGTACAGACAGCCCCCATTCAGTGCAGACACCCCCTACAGTGCAATTAGTCCCCCCTACAGTTCAGACTTCCCCCAACTTTCCGCCCCCCCCCCAAAGTGCAGACACCCCCTACAGTGCAGTCAGACCCCCTTACAATTTCAGACACCCCCTTGTGGCACCCGGGGCGGTCTGCCCCCCACTTAGTATGCCATTGACAGGATGGTTACATTCCTACATACATTGGTACCAAGAAACACATAACCACCCTCCAACAGGAATTTGGATTACAGCAAAAAAAAAAATGAATTTGTAGATTTTGAGGAAACATAGGCAATCAGACTGGGTCCACAACGTCGCCGCATCCGTCTCACAGCAAGGTTCCCGTACATCCTGGTTCACCTTTCAAGGTCTGATTTTAACCCAAATTTTGGCCTGAATTCGGACCTGAAACAAACCAAAAGACGCACAACATACCGGACTTGTTGTGTAGATATGTGAACCGGCTCCATAGAGAGCCGGTCAAAATCTCCTGCTATTGCGAATTGGATGTGGGGATAACAGCCTGAAAGGTACATCTTTGCATTAGGAATACATATTTGAATTTTCTTTTTTTAAACTAGAGTGTCACATTCAGTGAACCATGGGTATGGGGAGCAGGTGGCTGTTGCATTCTTCTAAGTGCATATTTTGTTCTTGCTATACAAAAAATGGGTTTAGGGAAATTCAAGAACTTTTCCATGGTTTTTATGCAATAGAAATATGTGGAAATGATTGGTATAGCATGTTCCTGCTTCTTTTTATTCTCATGGGTCTTAAAGGCTTAAATTGATACAGTGGATATAAAGAGTCTTCACACCTCTTTTATAATGTTAGGTTTCTGTGAAGTAAAAAAATGAGACAAAGATAAATAATTTCAGAACTTTTTCCACCTTTAGGGTGACCTATAAATTGTACAACTCAATTGAAAAACAAACTGAAATCTTTTTGGGGGGGGAGTCAAAATAAAAAAACGAAAATAATATGGGTGCATAAGTATGCACACCCTCTTATAACTGGGGCTGTAGGGGCTCTTTCACACGGGACCTCCGCTTGCTCAGCGGGGATCGCTACGCTGATCCTCGCTGAGCTGGCGGATGACAGGGCGGTCCCCGCACACTGTGCAGGGACCGCCATGTCTTTTCTCCGTTCTCCTCTATGGGGGGATCGGATGAACATCTGTCCGTGTTCATCCGATCTGCAGACGGATGGAAAAATAGGGTTTTTCTCCATCTGCAGAAACGGAGGATTGTGGAACCCGTGAGAACGGGTGTTAGCGGATGTTCATCCGCTGACATCCGCAATCTCATAGGGACCATAGTGAACTTGGTGTTGAGTTATTCACTCTTTCCGTCTAGAGGAAAAAAGATTTCATCTCCAAATATGGAAAGGTTTCTTCACAGTAAGAGCAGTGAAAATGTGGAATAGAGGTGGTTCTGACAAGCTCAGTAGATTGCTTTAACCACTTAAGGACCTTGGGTGTTTTTCAGATTTGGCGTTTACAAGACTAAAACTGTTTTTTTTTTGCTAGAAAATTACTTAAAACCCCCAAACATTATATATATATATATATATTTTTCTAACACCCTAGAGAATAAAATGGGGGTCATTGCAATACTTTTTGTCACACCGTATTTGCGCAGCGGTCTTACAAGCGCACTTTTTTTGGAAAAAAAATCACTTTTTTGAATTAAAAAATAAGACAACAATAAATTTGGCCCAATTTTTTTATATATTGTGAAAGATAATGTTACGCTGAGTAAAATGATACCCAATATGTCACGCTTAAAAATTGCGCCCGTTCGCGTCAAAATTTTACCCTTAAAAATATCGATAGGCGACGTTTAAAAAATTCTATAGGTTGCATCTTTGAGCTACAGAGGAGGTCTAGGGCTAGAATTATTGCCCTCGCTCTACCGATCGTGGCGATACGAAACTTGTGTGGTTCGCTTCTGCGCGTGAGCTCGTCGGGACGGGGCACTTTAAAAAAAAAATTGTTTTCTTATTTATTTTTATTTTTTTTACACTGAAAAAAAAAAACTGATCACTTTTATTCCTATTACAAGGAATGTAAAAATCCCTTGTACTAGAAAAAAGCATGACAGGTCCTCTTAAATATAAGATCTGGGGTCAAAAAGACCTCATATCTCATATTTAGACTTAAATGAAAAAAAAAATGAAAATTTTATCATTTGAAAAAATGACAACAAAAAATATGCCTTTAAGACACATGGGCGGAACTGACGCGTTGACGTCACTTCCGCCCTGCTATGGTGGTGGGTGGGGGCCATCTTGCCCTCACTCACATCCCCACACAGAAGGCTGAAGGATCCGATCGCCTCCACCGCTACCGACGGCTCCGGTAAGCGGCGGGAGGGGGTGCCCCCTCTCCTGCCGCCAATAACCGTGATCCCGAGGCGACCACCATTATCATTTACAGGACCGCTCATGCCAAAGATGTATACCTCGGTTGTGGCAGCAGCTGCTGCCGTTACCGAGATATCCATCTTTAAAATACCGACGTATATGTACATGAGCTGGTCCTTAAGTGGTTAAGAAAGGTCTGGATACTTTCCTAAATGTACATAATAGAACTGGATACTAACATTTATAGGTAAAATTGATCCAGGGAAAATCTGATTGCCTCTCGGGGATCAGGAAGGATTTTTTCCCCCACCGTAGCAAATTCGATCATGCTTTGCTGTTTTTTTTTTTGCCTTCCTCTGAATCAACTGTGGGTATAGAATTGGGTATATGGCATTGTATGATATCTTTTTTTTTTTATTATTTAACTAGATGGATTTGTTTTTTTTTCAACCTGACTAACTATGTAACAAGATTTGGCTACAGAACAAATTTCTCCCGCTTATGTTGATTTGGCGGATCACTTGATTCAAGGCCTTTAATATCTTTTAAATGTGGCCTTGAACATAGGTCAGATGGTTTGTAGACCTGAGCTGGTGGGTTGAGACTTTTGCTCATAAGTGTGGGTCTGCAGATCAGACTTCCCAAGAAACCTTGACTGAAATATCTTTTGCAGGGGGACATTTATTTGGTGATTCTTTGGATGAGATTGGCCCTTCCTTTTCTACACATAAGCAAATTTTCATGGCCAAATCTCTTCCACCAAAGTCAAATCCACAAAATCCACTTCTCCAGGATTCAGGTATCCTTGGCAAAACAAATTGTTCCATGTTCACCGATAAGCCCTCCTCTGCATGAAGGTGCGTCCTATCGCATCATTAAGGTTGGGGGACGTCTTCTATCCTTTGCAGGCCGATTGCTATTGCTCATTTCAGAAAAATGGTTTCTAGAATTTGTGTCTTCTGCCCAAAACTAGGTGTACCAAGCTTGTAGCATCATATTCAAAAAGACTTGAGGCTGTAATTGGTGCCAAAGGTGATTCAACAAAATATTGAGCAAAGGTTGTAAATACTTATGCACATGTGATTTTTTTATTTTGAATAAATTTGCAAAGATTTAAAACAAACTTCTTTTACATTGTCTTTATGGGGTATTGTTTATAGAATTTTGAGGAAAATAATGAAATTAATCAATTTTGGAATAAGGCTGTAACATAAAAAAATGTGGAAAAAGTGAAGCGCTGTGAAAATTAGTTGCAGGTCATGATTGCCCTACTAAAGTCCTTATAGTGTTAGGCCTTGTATATATGGGCTTCAGCGTGCTTCAAGCTGTTTTCTTAAAGACTTTAAAGTCCATTCAGCTCCAATTCAGGCATGGTAAACTTAGATCTTAATGGAAGAGGTCTTATAATGAATTGTATCATTAAAGGTATTCACCACTTTCAGTTACCAGAATACAATGTTATATTTGCTTTAGTGGACCTTTAAAGTGGATGTAAGCCCAAAAAAATTGTATTTATTTTTTATGCTGTCACAATGTAGAGTATAAGATTTCCTATCATCTGTGCCCAGTCTTGCCACAAAGAGTTAATCCAGCTCTGAGCAATCCTCTTTTATTGTTCAGTGAAAATTAACAGACTTCCAGATAAAAACCTGTCTAAATAAAAAGTCCTTTTCTCCCTCCTTGCTTTGAGTGACAGGTTATTTACATATCTATCTTGGACATGTTTATCATATGTTATGTTATGTTTATCATCATATGAGGTGATCCACAGTTCATTGTATATTACCAGGATGTGTTATGTGGGGGAGGGGTGGATTTCTCACTTTTTATACTGTGGATCACCTCATATTATGATAACGTGATTGTGTGCATGGACACATAGGATAACATTAAATGTGTTCAGGGGCAGTTGAAAAAAATGCCCAAATGCCTCTGAACTCGAGTTTACCAGCGTCTCGTGTGCATGGGGCCTTACAGTTATAACAGTTTTTAACCACTTCCATACCAGGCACTTACGCACCTTCCCGCCCAAGCCAATTTTCAGCTTTCAGCACTGTCGCACTTTGAATGACAATTGCGCAGTCATGCTACACTGCACCCAAACAAAATTGGCGTCCTTTTTTCCCCACAAATAGAGCTTTCTTTTGGTGGTATTTGATCACCTCTGCGGTTTTTATTTTTTGCGCAACAACTAATAAAAGACTGAAAATTTAGAAAAAAAAATACATTTTTATTTTTTTCTGTCAACTTTTTTGTAAATAAGTATGTTTTCTCTTTCAATTACGGGCACTTATATGGCGGCACTGATGGGCACTGATGAGGTAGTACTGATGGGCACCAATGAGGTGGCATTGATGGGCACTGATAGGCGGCACTGATGGGCACTCATAGGCGGCACTGATGAGCACTCATAGGTGGCACTGATGGGCACTCATAGGCGGCACTGGGAACTCATAGGCGGCACTGATGGGCACTCATAGGCGGCACTGGGAACTCATAGGCGGCACTGATGGGCACTCATAGGCGGCACTGATGGGCACTCATAGGCGGCACTGATGGGCACTCATAGGCGGCACAGAATGGCACTTATGGGTGGCACAGATGGGCACTGATAGGTGGGCACTGGGCATGTATTGGCACGGAGGGGTGGCACTGAAGCACACTGTGGGGTGGCACTGATGGACTTTGAGGGGTGGCACTGATGTATATGTTGCCAGTCAGTGCCCATGTGTGGGCATTGACTGGCATCTTTTTTTTTTTTTTTCCTGTATTTTTTTTTTTTTATCTTGTGTTTTTTTTTTTTTTTAGTTTTTTTTTTGCCCTGCCAGTGTGGGCATCCCTGGTGGTCTAGTATGGGCATACAAGCGGGGGCTTCGCTGATAATCAATCAGTGTGAACCCCCCTGTCAGGAGAGCCGCTGATCGTCTCTCCTCTACTCGCGTCTGTCAGACGCGAGTGAGGAAGAGCCATCAACGGCTCTTCCTGTTTACATTGTGATCAGCAGTGATTGGACACGGCTGATCACGTGGTAGCGAGCCTCCGCCGGAGACTCGTTACCGAGATCGGTGATGCAGGGTGTCAGACTGACACCCCGCATCAACGATCGCCGCGCTGCGCGCCCCCACGGGCGCGCGCGGCATTGAAATCGTGCTAGACGTTTGAGAACGTCTAGTCACGATTTCATAACCACTTCCCGGCCGTAAATCTGCGGGAAGTGGTTAAACGTGAAGCATAGCTTGACACAAGTGTCTTGCAGCGATCTACGGGTATCTTCGCCCATTCGTCATGGGCAAAAGCCTCCAGTTCAGTCACATTCTTAGGCTTGCGCACTGCAACTGCTTTCTTTAAGTCCCACCAGAGGTTCTCTACATTGTGACATAAAAAATATATATATTTTGGGTTTACATCCACTTTAAGGAAATGTTCACAGGGCACTGTGTTTAATACTATTTTGTTATTTGGAAGCTGGAAGAAAGTGTGTTATCAGTATGAGTTCATGCAGTTAACAAAGTTGCAATTGTCAGATCTCAGAGGCATTCTCGGCTCCAAGTCATAATAAAACTAAAAATAAGCTAAAAAAAAGGGATAATCATAAATCTTTTATACGTGTGCATGCACAGTTTCAAAAATTTAAGATGGAAACGCTAACTATTCTGATTTTTGAATACGCCTAGCTGGGACTAGTATGCACATCAGGAGTTCTGACTTGCATGCTTGCTCTGCTACAGTTATTATGTACATGTCATCAATTCGAAATTTTTCAATTGACAGCGGCGGAGGCAATCGGGTCCTTCCCTGTGCTGGGCATGGATACGGGTGAGGGCAAGATGGCCCCCACCGTATACATACCATAGCATCAAAACGTCACTTCCACCCATACGTCTTAAAGGGCCAATTTATTTTTGTCTTTTGTTCAAATGACATTTTATTTTTATGTTGCATTTTAGTCTAAATATGAGATCTAAGGTCTTTTTGACCCCAGATCTCATATTTAAGAGGACCTGTCATTATTTTATCTATTACAAGGGATGTTTACATTCCTTGTAATAGGAATAAAAGTGACCCATAAAAAAAAGAAACTTTGTAAAAATAAATAAAATATACAGTTGTATTCAAAATTATTCAACCCCCACTGAAATTGATTGTTTTGGCCAGTTTGACATTGATTTTGATCATTCAGTCATCCTGCTTACAATTAAATCAAAGAGGCACGTGTAGGTCAGACAAATATAACATAACATTTATAATGAAATAACCACAAATGTCTTTTCGGTGCTCACATCATTATCAGTTTTATTCAACCCCCAAGTGACATTCAATCTTAGTACTTAGCACAACATCCTTTTAGGCCCCATGCACACGAGAAGCAAATGCAAACACATCTGAACTCACGTTTTCAAAAGCAAAAACCGGCGTTTAAAACGCCGGTTTTTGCCGCGAATTGTGCTGCGTTTTGCCGCGTTTGCGGCTATCAGCGTTTATAGCACAGACATTGTAGACCCTCCCAAAGCTCTGAAAGCTATATATTTTTAACTATTTCTGCCATTTTCAACAGAGAGAGCAGCAGCAGCAGACTTTCGTATGCAGACTTGCATACTTTCATTTGATTCTTCTTTTTTTAAATGGATCCCAAGTTGAATATATGCCAAGAAATTGTCCATACGTTGCTCTTGCTGAGGCTTCAATGCCGTCGCAAACTACGGGAGAGATCCGTTGGCAGAGCTCGTCACTATTGGACCCATCCGTTGATGGCACAGAGAATTTCAGTTGGCTATTTTACCAATATGTATGTCCAGCTGCGTACGTATCCAGAGAATTTTTTTAAATTTTCGAATTGTTGAAATTGAGAAAATTAGAATTTTTCAATTTACGAATTTTTCAATTTTCGAATTGTTCAAATTTTGAATGAAATTTCGAAAAATTCGAATTTCTAAATTTCGAAAATTGAAAAATTCGAAATTCTAAATTACGAAAATTGAAAAATTTGAATTTCGAAAATTCTAAATTCAAAATTTTTCAATTTTCGAATTTCGATTTTTTTCAATTTTTGTATTTCCGAATTTGAAAAATTCGAAAATTTGAAAATTCGAAATTTGAAATTTGAAAATTCGAAATTTGAAATTTGAAAATTCGAAATTTGAAAAATTCGAAAATCGAAATTTCGAAATTTTTCAATTTTCTAATTTCAGATTTTTCAATTTTCGTATTTCAGAATTTGAAAAATTCGAAATTTGAAAAATTCGAATTTCAAAATTTCGAAAATTCGAAAATTGTACATTTCGAAATTTGAAAAATTTGAAATTTGAAAATTTCGAAAATTGAAAAATTCGAAATTCTAAATTACGAAAATTGAAAAATTCGAATTTCGAAAATTCTAAATTCAAAATTTTTCAATTTTCGAATTTCGATTTTTTTCAATTTTTGTATTTCCGAATTTGAAAAATTCGAAAATTTGAAAATTCGAAATTTGAAATTTGAAAATTCGAAATTTGAAATTTGAAAATTCGAAATTTGAAATTTCGAAATTTGAAATTTGAAAATTCGAAATTTGAAAAATTCGAAAATCAAAATTTCGAAATTTTTCAATTTTCTAATTTCAGATTTTTCAATTTTCGTATTTCAGAATTTGAAAAATTCGAAATTTGAAAAATTCGAATTTCAAAATTTCGAAAATTCGAAAATTGTACATTTCGAAATTTGAAAATTTCGAAAATTGAAAAATTCGAAATGGAAAAATTCGAAAATTGAAAATTTTTCGAAAATGGAAAAATTAGAAATTCGAAAATTGAAAAATTCGAAATTGAAAAATTCGAAATTGAAAAATTCGAAAATGGAAAAATTCGAAAATGGAAAAATTCGAAATTTGAAAAATTCGAATTTGAAAATTCGAAATTTCAAAAAATTTCAAAATTTGAGAAATTCGAAATTTGAAAAATACGAAAATTGAAAAATTCGAAATTTGATTGTCCACTTGCCACGTCACCTGCCACAAGTTGTGGATTGTCCACTTGCCATGTCACCTGGCCACGTCACCTGCCACAAGTTGTGGATTGTCCACTGCCCACGTCACCTGTCACGTCAACTGGCCACTTCACCTGCCACAAGTTGTGGATTGTCCACCAGTCACGTCACCTGGCCACGTCACCTGCCACAAGTTGTGGATTGTCCACCAGTCACATCACCTGGCCACGTCACCTGCCACAAGTTGTGGATTGTCGTCCACAATGCAATGCAAGCAATTACAGTTGTTTAGTTTTTTTTATGTTTTTTCATCATTTGCCATCATTTTTGAGATTTCTAATGTAAAAAAAATAGGTCACCTTTAGGCTCCATTCACATCTGAGCGACAAAACGGCGGACGCCCGTCGCGCTTGTCGCTCGAGATGTGAAATAACATTGCGGTCTATGGAGACTGTTCACATCGCCACGCCTGTTGCCTGAAAAAAAGTCCCGGACCCTTTTTTTCAGGCGACATTGGCGTTCGCTCATAGACCGCAATGTTAAAGAAAGAAAAAAAAAAAAGTTTAATCTACAGGCGGCAAGATAAGCCGCGTACGCGGCGTATCGTGTCGCCTAGGTGTGAATGCAGCCTAAAAAACACCTATAAACGAAATCGCGGCAAAACGCCGGTACCGCGTTTTGCCGCGATTAGCGGCGTTTTGCCGCGATTTGCATCTGAAACGCGAAAAGCGTCTGAACCCATTTTTTGGCTTCTGAAAAAACGAGCCTAAACCCAACTGCTTTAAAACGCAAAAAAACGTGAATGTGTGCATGGACACATAGGATAACATTAAATGTGTTCAGGGGCCTTACAGTTATAACAGCTTTTAAACGTGAAGCATAGCTTGACACAAGTGTCTTGCAGCGATCTACGGGTATCTTCGCCCATTTGTCATGGGCAAAAGCCTCCAGTTCAGTCACATTCTTAGGCTTGCGCACTGCAACTGCTTTCTTTAAGTCCCACCAGAGGTTCTGAATCGGATTTAAGTCTGGTGACTGCGATGGCCACTCCAAAATGTTCCAGCCTTTAATCTGAAACCATGCTCTAGTGGACTTGGAGGTATGCTTGGGATTATTGTCTTGTTGAAAGGTCCAACGTCTCCCAAGCCTCAGGTTTGTGACGGACTGCATCATATTGTCATCCAATATCTCCTGGTACTGAAGAGAATTCATGGTACCTTGCACACGCTGAAGCCTCCCTGTAACTGCAGAAGCAAAACAGCCCCAAAGCATGATTGAACCCCGCCATGCTTTACAGTGGGCAAGGTGTTCTTTACTTCATAGGCCTCGTTCTTCCTCCTCCAAACATAGCGTTGATCCATGGGCCCAAACAGTTCTAATTTTGTTTCATCAGTCCACAGAACACAATCCCAAAACTTCTGTGGTTTGTCCACATGACTTTTGGCATACTGCAGTCGACTCTTCTTATTCTTTGGAGACAGCAAGGGGGTGCGCCCGGGAGTTCTGGCACGGAGGCCTTCATTACGCAGTGTGCGCCGTATTGTCTGAGCAGAAACTTCAGTACCCACATCTGACAAATATTTTCTCAGTTCCTCAGCAGTCACACGGGGACTTTTCTCCACTCTACGCTTCAGGTAGCGCACAGCAGTCAAAGTCAGCATCTTCTTTCTGCCACGACCAGGTAGCTTTTCAACAGTGCCCTTTGCCTTAAATTTGCGAATGATGCTTCCTATGGTGTCTCTTGGTATGTTTAACATCTTTGCAATCTGCTTATAGCCATTGCCCTTTCTGTGAAGAGTAATCACCTCTTCTCTTGTCTTCCTGGACCATTCTCTTGACTTCACCATGTTTGTAACCACCCCAGTAAATGTCTAGAAGGAGCTGAGTATCACAGTCATTTTAAAGCTGCCTAATTTGTGCTTATTAGGCTTTATTGCTGCTCCCTGACATCCACAGGTGTTTTCAATACCTGATTGAAAACACTTCAATGAACCTCTGTTCTTCAGAGTGGTAGTCTTTAAGGGGGTTGAATAATTGTGTAAATGAAGAATTCACAAAAGAAACATTTACTACTGTATTACAAAACCAATTGATGTCATTTTAGTTGCATATGGTTCTTTAACCACTTAAGACCCGGACCAATACGCTGGTAAATGACCCAAGGTGTTTTTGCGATTCGGCACTGCGTCGCTTTAACTGACAATTGCGCGGTCGTGCGACGTGGCTCCCAAACAAAATGTGTGTCCTTTTCGTCCCACAAATAGAGCTTTCTTTTGGTGGTATTTGATCACCTCTGCGATTTTTATTTTTTGCGCTATATACAAAAATAGAGCGACATTTTTGAAAAAAAAACACTATTTTTTACTTTTTGTTAAAAAAAAAAATCAAATAAACTAAATTTTAGTCAAACATTTAGGCCAAAATTTATTTAGCCACATGTCTTTAGTAAAAAAAAAAAATCGCGATAAAAAAAAATAGCTACCTAGCGGGAACAGCGACACTAATACAGCGATCAGAAAAATGATCGCTTAGTGACGCTGGCAATAGGGAGTGAAAGGGTTAACTAGGGCGGTGATCAGGGGGTTAAAACTTTATTGGGGGGGTGGGGGGGCTATCCTGAACCTAACACTAACTGATTTTACACTGCCTGTCACACTGACACTAAATGCAGTGATTAGATCACTGCATTCAGTGACACTGTGACAGGGGGGGTGGGGGGGCAGATCGCAAGGGGTTAAGTATGCCTATGTGAGTGTGTGTCAGTGTAATGTTGGTGCACACTTACTGTTAGGTGTTTCTCCCATCGCAGCGGTTGGAAATACCGCTGCGATGGGAGATTACATCACTTCCCCCTTCCTGTGTTTACACAGGAGGAGGAAGTGACAGGAGACTGGGAGTGCGTGCATTGGCTGGGAGCGATCGCGGGGGGGCGGGTAAACGCCGACATCCGCCCGCTCGTCCCGGATCGCTCCCGGAGCCAGGGGGACCCCCGCACGCCGCGGAGGGGGTCCCGATGGGACCCCCGAACCGCACGAAGGTGGGGACGTAAATTTACGCCCTTATGCCTGTACGAGCCATTCTGTGGCCGTATATGTGCGTGCGGGGGTCCTTAAGTGGTTAAGAAGTCCTTGTAGGATTTCATTCTGAATACAATTACAAATGTACACTAAATTCCCTAAAACCCTTTACAGCATTGGGGGGTAAAATAATTTTAAATACAACTGTAGGAAAATAAATAATAATACATTTTTTTTTAAAGTACCCCATCCAGACGAGCTTGAGTGCAGAAGCGAACGCATACGTGAAAACGGTGTTCAAAGCACACATCTCACATCTGTATTGTCGCGATCGTTAGAGCGAGTGCAATAATTCTAGCCCTAAGACCTCCTCTGTAACTCAAAACATGCAACCTGTAGAATTGTTTAAACGTCGCCTATGGAGATTTTTAAGTGTAAAAGTTTGATGCCATTCCACAAGCAGACGCAATTTTGAAGCGTGACATGTTGGGTATCAAGTTACTCGGCGTAAAATTATCTTTCAGAACATAAAAAAAAGTGGGCTAACTTTACTGTTGTCTTTTTTAATTAAAAAAGGTGTTTATTCATTTTTCAAAAAAAAAGTGCGTTTGTAAGACCGCTGTGCAAATACGGCGTGAGAAAAAAATATCAGCCTTCAACCTCCCCTTGTAGCTGATCCAACACATGCCTAAATCAGCCTTCAACCTCAACTTTTTTTTTTTTTTTAAACTGGCCTCCAACCTCCCCTTATAGCCAGTCAAACACACTCCTAAAAAGTATCAGCCTCCAACCTCCCACATAGCTGGTCCAACACACACTGCAAAAAAACACTGTGGCACTCCTTTTGGAACCTGAGCGGCCCACCCTTCTGGAGCCTGAACAGCCCACACTTCTGGAGGCTGAAAGACCCACCCTTCTGGAGCCGGAACGGTCCACCCTTCTGGAGCCAAAAAGGCCCATTCTTCTGCAGCCTGAACAGCCCACCCTGCTGGCCCTCTCTCATGGGGCCTGAACAACCCACTCTTCTGGAGCCTGAAAGACCCATCCTTCTGCATACTACTGGCACACAATTGTTGGCCAACAAACACAAACATAATAAATTACTATGTGGAATTTCAGCTTTTGAGTGCCACCCTTTGGGCACCTTCTGCTAATGTTGTGTTATGGCGAGCATTGCTTCTGAGTAGGGTTGTCCCGATACCACTTTTTTAGGACCGAGTACAAGTACCGATACTTTGTTTCATGTACTCGCCGATACCGAATACCGATACTTTTTTTTAAATGTGTCCCCAAATGCAGCCATGTCCCCCACAAATGCAGCCATGTCCCCAACAGATGTAGCCCCCACAAATGCAGCCATGTCCCCCACATATGCAGCCATGTCCCCCAGCACTGGCTATACCCCGAGACGCGGCACTGCACTTGCTTCAAACTAAGGTTAAAGCCCTGGGGTATAGAGCAGAAGATGCAGAGAACAGAGATAGACGCAACAACCTGCGCATAGTTAGCCTGGCGGAGGGCAACAATCTTACATGCTTTGTGGAGGACATGCTATGCAACCTTTTACCTGACACCCGCCTGTCCCCTCACTATGTTGTGGAGCGGGTGCACAAGATCCCACCCAGGCCTGGCCCCCAGGCCTGGGTGGGAAAATTAATGATTTTCCCTGACTATTCAATAGAAACGCAGAAACTTAGTAAATCGTTTGACCACATGAAGGCTGCGTTGAGGGCTCGCAACATTTGCTATAGTGTTCTCTTTCCAGCCCGTCTGAGGGTCTAGGATGGTGAGACAACTCGCTTCTTTACTTCTCCAAGAGAGTAGGGTTGTCCCGATACCACTTTTTTAGGACCGAGTACAAGTACCGATAATTTGTTTCATGTACTCGCCGATACCGAATACCGATACTTTTTTTTAAATGTGTCCCCAAATGCAGCCATGTCCCCCACAAATGCAGCCATGTCCCCAACAGATGTAGCCCCCACAAATGCAGCCATGTCCCCCACAAATGCAGCCATGTCCCCCACATATGCAGCCATGTCCCCCACAAATGCAGCCATGTCCCCCAGCACTGGCTATACCCCGAGACGCGCTATATCTCTCTATATGTGAGATTCAACCTATAAAGGCATTGCTCTGCTTTGGATGGTGCGGTCTGGCTGCCCAGTTTGGACATATTCCCTGGTTTAGCCCTGCTCTCCGCTCCTCTGGTCCCGGTTCCCTTGATATTATGGCTATTTGTTAGAGTGAAGGTTCTATTACGGATCTGGTGCTGTTTCCGGTGCTACTTTGATGCCTGGCTGCACAAGTGCTGTTTCTTGGCCACAGATGAGCTCTTAAAATCTCTCAAAACTCTCCAATCGGGTAAGTCCCCGGGCCCCCGATGGCATACCTCGTCCTGAGGAAGCTAACAAGTGAAACGGGTAAACGAGAGGGTATTTTGAAATTTAATGTATACACTGTATGGTTTTAATGTATCTTATATTTTTTTTGTATTAAAGTATTTTTTTCTTATATAACTTTTCCCGTCCTTGCCTTTAAAAGTTTCGCCTTGTCACTGCTTTCTGGCAGTCCAAAACTCTTTCTATTGAATATTACGGATGTTGGCATATGTGAGTGCCTTTATGATTTCTTCCCCTCCCTTTTAAATTTTTTTTTTTCCTTTGAGGACTGCTATTCTCCGCTCTCCGCCCCCTCGCCGCCCACTCTCTCTCTTAAAAAAAAGTATCGGGTCAGGCATCGGAAGCATTTGCGCGAGTACAAGTACTCGCACAAATGCTCAGTATCGGTCCCGATACCGATACTAGTATCGGGACAACCCTACTTCTGAGCATGCGTGTTTGTACTTTGAATTTTTGTCCGATGGACGTGTGTACAGACGATATGAAAATCTGACAACAGACCTTTGTCTGCCAAAAAAATTACTAGCCTGCCATCCAACATTTGTTAGCCGAAAGTTGGACAATAATTGTCTGAAGGAGCGTACTAACAGTTGGATTTGCCCCCCTTTATTTATGCGAAATAATAAAAGCGCATAATCCCAATCGCGTTTTGCGATCCACGAATCAGAACCTACTCCAGGTTCCGAAAGCCAACTTCAAGTCCAAAGGAAAAAAGAAGATTCGCGGTCCAAGGTCCCAGACTATGGAACGCTTTACCAACCAGCATTCGGTTGGAGGAGAACCACCTAGCATTTAGGAAAAAGGTCAAGACTTTTCTCTTTTGATATCAAAGGAGACAGGAACAACAAGCGCCCAGAGGCGATTCAGTTCGCATGTGCCGCGCTATACAAGTTTTCATTCATTCATTCATTCATTCATTTTAGGCCAACAGTCTGTCATCAGACAATCTCCTGCCAACAATCGTATCGTGTGTACGAAGCTTTAGAATCTACTCCAGAGCTTTTACCTGCTTAATTGATGAATAAACAATGAAGGAGTAGCCCACACCTGGCCATGAAACATCTTTTGATTCAATTGTCCAAATACTTTTGGTCTCTTGAAAAGGAGGGGGTGGCTTTTCTTAAAGAGGAGGTCCAGCCCCCCCCCCCCACGAAAAATTAAAGTCAGCAACTACAAATACTGCAGCTGCTGACTTTTAATATTAGGACACTTGCCTGTCCGGGGAGCCCAAGATGTTAGCACCGCAGCCAATCTTCAGGTCGGCTGTCGGAGGGTACAGCCGCCACCATTTCTGGTAAGAAAACCCGGCAGTGAAGCCTTTTGGGGCTAGCAGGGAAAACTGGGGAGGGAAAACTGTTGTCTCAATTCACAGAAGGGCTTGATCCCACCGTTTGCTATGACATGTTTCAGGGTGGAGGTGGGGCAGGGCAGGGGTTACCCCACAGTGTGTGGGGAGATACAATTTGGCTTGGTGTAAATAGCCCTGCCCGCCTGCCACACTCCAACTGTCATCTTCATGGGAGCCGTCGAGGGATGGGGGGCGTTGGGACCTCTGTACACTAGATTAGTCAATGCAGCGTATGATCTCAAGTCTCACCGCCGGATTCTGTCTGGGCTGGGAGAACCACCAGCGTACCATGACTAGGACGGCTGCCCAATAATACAACAGAAAGTTTGGGAGAGCCAGCCCACCTACCGACAAGGGGAGATACAGTAACTGTCTCGCCACCCTAGGCGGCCTCCCGGCCCAGATGAAAGAGGTCAGCACCCCCTCTAGTCGTCTGAAGAAGGATCTGGGAATGTGGGAAGGGGTGTTATGAAAGAAATATAAAAATGTAGGAAGGAACACCATCTTGAGCAGGTTAACCCTGCCACCCGGAGTCAGCGGGAGGGTGTGCCAGGCTGTGCATTTGACAGCAATATGGGAAAGGAGAGGCTGCACAATTCCCTCTATGAATTCATGTGTGGTGTTACTAATCCAAATGCCTAGATAGGTAAAGTCACCCACCGAAGCAGGGTACTCGTATCCGCCCTTGGAAGCGAGGGGTGCAATGGGAAGAGAACGAACTTGCCCCAGTTTATGCGGATGCCCGAAAACCAGCCAAATTCCTCAAACAGGTCTAGTGCTCGCCGTAGCGATAGTGAGGCATTCGCAAGATAAAGTAGGGTGTCGTCCGCAAAAAGGGATACCTTTTCTTCTATGTCCCTGATTGCTATGCCCCTGACTCCCGCCTCAGCCCTCAGAGCAATGGCAAGGGGCTCGACTGCCAGAGCAAATAGTCCCGGCAATAGCCGGCAGCCCTAACAGGTCCCCCGGCCCAAGGGAAAGGTTTCGGAGAGTGCCCCATTAGTGCGGACTCTAGCCCTGGGGCTAGCGTAAAGCATCCTCAACCATGTCATAAAATTCGGCCCAAAACCAAACCGCCTAAGAACACCCCACAGGAACTCCAACTCCACCGAATCAAAGGCTTTTTCGGCATCAAGGGACACCACCACTACCGCCGACTCCGGCCGTGCCCTGTCCATGTGTGTGAAAAGCCTTCTAATATTGATATCTGTTCCCCTCCCCGGCATGAACACCGTTTGGTCTGGATGCGACAAGGCAGTTATGACCGTGTTTAGTCTCCTGACCAAGACTTTAGCCAGGAGTTTCGCATCAACGTTTATCAGTGAGATGGGCCAGTATGAGTAGCATAGTATTGGGTCCTTGCCTGGCTTAGGGATCACCACCACTGCCTCACTCAGGGAATGTGGAAGCTCCCGCAACCTCAGTCAACATACCGAGCAGTTTGTCCGTCAAGTCATCTGCATAGTGTTTGTAGAATTCAATTGGTATGCCATCGGGGCCCGGGGACTTACCCGATTGGAGAGTTTTGAGAGATTTTAAGAGCTCATCTGCGGCCAAGAAACAGCACTTGTGCAGCCAGGCATCAAAGAATAACTCTGAGTAGCACCGGAAACAGCACCAGATCCGTAATAGAACCTTCACTCTAACAAATAGCCATAATATCAAGGGAACCGGGACCAGAGGAGCGGCCAGACCGCACCATCCAAAGCAGAGCAATGCCTTTATAGGTTGAATCTCACATATAGAGAGAGATATAGCGCGTCTCGGGGTATAGCCAGTGCTGGGGGACATGGCTGCATTTTGTGGGGGACATGGCTGCATATGTGGGGGCTACATCTGTTGGGGACATGGCTGCATTTGTGGGGGACATGGCTGCATTTGGGGACACATTTAAAAAAAAGTATCGGTATTCGGTATCGGCGAGTACATGAAACAAATTATCGGTACTTGTACTCGGTCCTAAAAAAGTGGTATCGGGACAACCCTACTCTCTGGGAGAAGTAAAGAAGCGAGTTGTCTCACCATCCTAGACCCTCAGACGGGCTGGAAAGAGAACACTATAGCAAATGTTGCGAGCCCTCAACGCAGCCTTCATGTGGTCAAACGATTTACTAAGTTTCTGCGTTTCTATTGAATAGTCAGGGAAAATCATTAATTTTCCCACCCAGGCCTGGGTGGGATCTTGTGCACCCGCTTCACAACATAGTGAGGGGACAGGCGGGTGTCAGGTAAAAGGTTGCATAGCATGTCCTCCACAATGCATGTAAGATTGTTGCCCTCCGCCAGGCCAACTATGCGCAGGTTGTTGCGTCTATTTCTGTTCTCTGCATCTTCTGCTCTATACCCCAGGGCTTTAACCTTAGTTTGAAGCAAGTGCAATGCCGCACTGTGTTCCGCGACTGCACTCTCAGTGTTGCTAACCCTCTGCTCAGTCTCTGTCACCCTGGATCTGAGCTTATCCATATCCTGCCTGAGAAGGCCTACATCCATTTGCACTGCCTCAATTTTAGCTGTGAGTGTAGATTGACACGTGGCTATGGCCGCCATAACCTCTGCCAGCCAGGGAGGCCTCGCTCCCCCAGCCTCCATTGGGTCTGTCCGTGATGCCCTGTGCTTGCTGTGAGTGGACCAGGGGCCACGGTGGTGGCTGAAGGGTCTCTGGGAGGGGAGGGAATACGTATTTTTTTCCCCTTACCAGCCATTGCAGGTGACTGGAGGCGCCTCATTCAGGTGTCTCCATGCCCACGATGAAGGCCTCCAGATCTCCAGGCCTCGTGTGCAGTGCCGCGTGTGGAGGTCAAGTCCAGGAAAGCCCCAGCAACTGGCAGAAACCAAGGCCGCGTCTCCGTTGAGGCTTAGTGAGGGAGGGCCGGAGCGGGAGGGGGGGGCAGCCGTCAACCCCTCTGGGGCCAGAAAAAAGCCCGCTGAAGTATGTCCTGCGGTCGGGGCTCTTTTCACCCACGGACAGGTCGGGTCCGCAAACCAGAAATCGAGGCTGCGGCTCTGTAGAGGCCTAGTGCGATTCTCGGGAGGGGCTGGAGAGGCAAGAGAAGAGGTCCGTGGCAGTCCCTGGGAGCCAGATCGGAGCCCGCTGATGGAAGTTCCGCATCCAAGGCCTCCCCCACTCTAGGGCAGGATGAGATCGCGGGACCGCTGGCGGCCCGGAGCAGTCCGGATCCGGGCGTCACGCGTGGGGACCAGGCCGGCAGGAGAAAGTGCAGTGTGCGCCCCTACAACCCCTCTGGGGCCAGAACAAAGCCCGCTGATGTATGTCCTGCGGTCGGGGCTCTTTTCACCCATGGACAGGTCGGGTCCACAAACCAGAAATCGAGGCTGCGGCTCTGTAGAGGCCTAGTGCGATTCTCGGGAGGGGCTGGAGAGGCAGGAGAAGAGGTCCGTGGCAGTCCCTGGGAGCCAGATCGGAGCCCGCTGATGGAAGTTCCGCATCCAAGGCCTCCCCCACTCGAGGGCAGGATGAGATCGTGGGACCGCTGGCGGCCCGGAGCAGTCCGGATCCGGGCGTCACGCGTGGGGACCAGGCCGGCAGGAGAAAGTGCAGTGTGCGCCCCTACAGAGCAGTAAAAACAAAAAGAAAAGGTTCGCCAGCCGGACTCCCAGGTCCGCCAAGCTGCGGGCTATCCCAGCCCGTCCACAAGCCCAGTTTGCAGCGCCGATGGCACGGATAGCAGCACGGATGTCGGCGGAGCTCAGAGGAAAGCGTCTGTTCACAGCGCCATCTTGGACACGCCCCCCACCTAAAAGATTTTAGTTGTTCAACTGAGTTGTACAGTTTATAGGTCACATTAAAGGTGGAAAAAGTTCTGAATGTTTTTATCTATCTGATTTTTTTACATCACAGAAACCTGACATTTTAACAGGGGTGTGTAAACTTTTTATATCCACTGAAAATATGTCAGCAGACACCGTATGATGTCTAACAAATAAAAAAATAAATAAAAAGGTTCTCTCAGAATGAGGGTAGAACAATTTCTTGAGACCTATGGAACTGAGAGGCCACATTTGGAAGGTACAGGGGGTCCTGTCTTAGAATTCAGAAACATATGGTCTGTTAGCCTACTCAGCCAAGCATTTGCATTTTCTTGCAATGTAAGCCAATGCTAGCGCTGGGGTCATGGCTGCTGCATTTGCATTAGAGGTCGACTGATATGAGTTTTTCTCTGGCCGATGCCGATATTTAGAAATCAGGGCGGCCGATATATGATGCCGATTTTTGCGCCGGTATTTTAGGTCGAATTTTTTGGCAGGTGGCACTGACAGGTGACATTGGCAAGCGGCACTGATTGGCAGATGGCACTAATTGGCACTGGAAGATGGCACTGATTGGCAGGTGGCACTGACAGACACTAACAGGTGGCACTTGCAAGTGGCACTGGTTGGCACTGATTGGCAGGTGGCACTAATTGTCACTGGTTGGCACTGGCAGATGTCACTGATTGGCACGTGGCACTAACAGGTGACACTGGCAAGTGGCACTGATTGGCAGATGGCACTAATTGGCACTGGCAGGTGGCAATAGTTAGCACTGGCAGATGGCACGGGTTGGCATTGGCAGGTGGCACTCGTTGGTACTGATTGGCAGATGGCACTGGTTGGCATTGGCAGGTGGCACTAATTGGCACTGGCAGGTGGCACTATTTGGTACTGACAGGTGGCATTGGATGGCAATAGTTAGCACTGGCAGGTGGCACTAATTGGCACTGGATGGCAATAGTTAGCACTGGCAGATGGCACTAGCAGGTGGCACTGGATAGCGTTGGCAGGTGACACTGGGTGGCACTAGTTTTCACTGGATGGCATTGGCAGGTGGCACTGGATGGCACTAGCAGATGGCACTGACAGGTTTCACAGCCGATAATGTAGCTGTGTGAAACTGCAGCACCACATGAAACTGTATGGAGCGAGAGAAGCTCAGATTCTGTGTGATGTCGGAGATGGGTGAGCGGGGCGGGCCCGCCCCGCCCCGCCCCAGCAGCTATCCAGCCAATGATCCGGCCGTTAAAGAAAGGGGCGGGCCGCATAATGTAGCGGTCTGCCCAGACCTCATCCCATTGGCTGGTGTTGGATAGCTGAGTCCCGCCCACACCTCGCTAATGTCAGCTCCTTTCTCTCTCTCCTTAATGTTTCACACACGTGGCGCTGCTCTGCAGACAGAGTTTGGAGAACTTCTCCTCCCTTCTCCACTCAGCTGACACAGATGCAGATGTGTTAAATATCGGCCACATTTGGATAATAATCTGCCGATGGCAATTTCTCCAAAATGCCCGAATATCGTCCGACCTCTGCTGTGCAGAGCTTGGAATGCAAATTATAGTCTCTGAGCTGCGGTCCATCTGGTCCAGATATTACCCAAATCATCAAAGGACAGATCTGACTTTTTGGACATTTGAGACAAGGCAGTATCAAGTTTGGGGGGGGGGGGGGTTTAAAGAACTTCTCCTCCTCCTCCACCCCAGATCTTAAGCTTTAAGAACTTCCTTTCCAGTTCCTTTTATTCCCTCAGAATAAACTCTTGGAAGGTGGACCGGTAAGACTTTTGACTGTGGTCTAACGAGCCCCATATGCATTCTATCTTGGGCCAAGACCTGTTCCATAGGTTCTGGAATGTCTTCAGTAGCATAAATTGTCCATATAGAAGACCCGCCATGTCTTCTACAGCAGAGATGCCTGCCTGGTCTAGACCCTTCACTGTCCTGGCTGGCTATGTCCAAATCCCCTCCATCCTGTAGGGAGCTTTGGCCTGAACCCCCAGCCTCCTCCAAATCCTCTTCATCAGAATTCTGAGATGAGGTGGGGTCTTAGGGGACCCCACAAGCATTGCACAGACATCCCCGCCTGGGAAGACAACCCTTTCTTAGAGGAAAGGGTGTCTGTGTCCAGTTAAGACACCAACGCTGTTCTAAATGCTTTGGGCTTGGGTGGCTCCACTTTGCTCTTCCCCACTGCCTGCCAGCTGAGTCAAACGCACTGCCCATGGTCTCCACTTGAGCTGCAGCCGCCGCTGGTTTGTCCTGTCTCCATCCCCAGGGAGTTGTCAGATATCTGACACTGAGTGAACCCTGGACTCTCCATCTTCCGCCATGCCGAGGGCTTTATAGCCTCTTATAGGCAGCCACATGGCCCCTGTCTTGCAGGAAAGGGTCGTCCACCAGAAGACATCTGCCCCACACAAGAACGAGGCCTGGCTCGTGCCACTTCTGCGCATGTTCTACAATGTGCCTTGGCCCCCGAGACTAAGGTTTTCAATGCACTAGGAAAACACAATTAAGAACTGAGGTGCAAGGGAAAAAGCAGGGCTGTTTACCCTGTTGTGGACTGAATTTCCAGTCAGGTGGGACCAGTCATCTCTCAGGTATGCCATCCTGGAAGATGTCTAGAGAAAAAGGATCTCCAGGTACAGTAGTATTTTTTTTTTTTTAACTGGCTTTTCTAGAGTTAAGTAGCATGGAATTTACAGATTCAACAGCCATGCCATTAAAGCTAGTGACTGAGAAGCATGATCAGGGCCAAAACTGGGGGGGGGGGGGGTTGCAGGGGGATACATGCGATGCAATGAGAGGGGCACCAGGATGCTGGGGCCGCACACTGTCCCTTCAATAGCTGCAGATGGTGTCAGAAATTATAGCAATGCCCGTAATCATATCAGTGTCGGCATAGTCCCTGCTGCGTGTCTCCCCTGCCTCTGAGGTTTCATGTGGTGGCAAGTACTAGTACCTGGGTAATCGTATTAGGTGATGGGAAGACACACCCAAGTCGCCCAGCGCTGCTGTGTCTGCTCTGCAGGGACAGTTTGAGGCACCTGTACCAGGGAGAGACCAAGCAGATTCAGGGTCATGTCGGGGAAGCCAAACACAGACATTGGCGATGCAGGTGAGAGAAAACTGACACCCTAACTATTGGTTAGACTTTGCTAGTTATTTTCTTTAAAAAAAAAAAAAGAAAAAAAGAGCCCCACAAATCCGCTCCTCCAACATTGTATTCATAATACATGGAATCAAAAGAATGAGCTTGATGCGACCTTTGAAATATAGAACATACACATAATTTATAGTGTATATGCAAGGCAAACTGAGTCTTTTCCCCTTGTGAAAGAATGTCTAGCTTCGCCACTGAGAAGATTCATAGAGGGGGGTCTTGAGACAGCAGGTCTGGCCTGTGTGGAGAACCTAGACATCTCCTTTGCATGTGTTCCAGGTTCTTCTGGGCCAGTTTGTTGCAGTGAGAATCACCAATTTCTTCCTCTATTTTGCTTGCATGGAAGAGCATTGGATGCTGGTGTTAAAGCATCCTTGTTTCTGGCCACAAACAGGAGTAAGTAGTTGTTGAACGTGAAGGCCACGATTTTCACACATAGGGTTTCACAATTCTGACAAAAAAAATGTCAGGATGAAAGAACCATGTTCCTTTGTCCAGGCAGTGGTGACTAAGAAAACCTACCTTTCAATCATCCACTTGCAAAATGTTGAAGGAGGCTTTACTTTCCTGAGAGACCATGTTGTCTGAAAAAGTGAGACACTGAAACACCCCACTCCAGCCTGTAAGGCTAGCATCTGTTATTACCTTCCTTAATGTGGAAGAAAGAACATTACCAAGGCTGGATTAGTAATCCACTAAACTAGAGAGTTTGGCTGGAGAGAAAAATGGGGTAGTTGAGAAATGGAGCGTTTGTTCAAGGCCTAAAAAATGTTGTGTTTAAAGGCTTTAAGGGCTCATTTCCAATGGCGTTTACAGCCACTTTTTTTTAGCCTTTTTACAGCTTACATTTTTTAATTTTTTTTGTGAGCTGGAGCTTAAAAACGCTGCGGTAGCATTTTTGCGCATTTTTTTTAAATGTCTGGCGTTTTTACAGCTCTATTGCTGGAGCTTCAGTACGCACTGGTCTTGCATTTTTTGCAGCTTAAAAACGTCTCAGCCATCTACAGCTCAAAATTACCAGTTACACTTACCGGTAAGCTGGATTTCTACAGTCTTACAGGACAGCACCCTGAGAGTAGACTGGCTCCACGTGACAGGAAACACAATCAATTAAGAGGTTAAAAACCCCACCCCTCCCTGTGCTCCTCAGTTTGTGATAAAGTAATAACACACACCAGTGCACAGGAGTAACAACATACCACAATAATCCTATACAAACCAATACATTTGAACAAGAGGGTGGGAAGTAGGCCTGCCGTCCTGTAAGACTTCATAGAAATCCAGCTACTGGTAATTTCTCCCTCGTCTTCCAGGACGGCACCCCGAGAGAGAAGCAAGTAACCTCAGGCCTACCATAGGGCGGGCCCACTACAAGAACCTCTTGGCGAACCTTGGTTACGCAGTGAGCTTTTACCTCTACTCTATATGAAGGTATTTCAGCTGGATCATGCAGCTGATCTGCAGGTCTTCTACCCAATGTCCCTGCTTCCCTCGCTACAGATGCAGGACTAGTGGCCCATTCAATATGAAAACGTGTAGGCTAGCAATGTTGCCTGGCTCCCACCTCTAACAACCACGGCCTGTAGGCGTTAGAGCCACTAAAAGATTAATTGGAGACCTGTGTTGTCATGTAAGGGACTAGATCGAACAGTAGTAGGGTTTGTCTTACTAAACTGTTCAGGGAATTAAAACTGCAAAAAGGAGGGCCCCTGACCGACAACCTCTTTTGCTTATTTTTATTGTTGCAACAGCAAGACTACAAGGAAAAACCAGTTAAGGGCAGCAGAAGCTTGAACCCTGGGTTTTAAGATTTGCCCAATCCGCGGCTTTAACTTACACCTGAGTTCCTACTCAGGAGATTAAAGTTCATAGCAGGAGTAGGATGCTCCTACAGGTACATCTAGTTCTGCTGAAAGGGCGAAAGGCAGCCCATGCACTGAGCCATAATCTATTTGGACTGGAATACGTTATCTCCAGGCCAAAATACTCCTCTGAATAGGACTCCCCAAGTTCCTACTAAACAAGGTGATTCTTTATCGCCTTCATCCAGTGTCCTATAACCCTACTGGGCTTCAAACCTAGCAAAGGGTTCCGGCGTTCCTGAATGTAAGGAGCTGAGGATTTCTGACATGCACCTTCTGCAGCCAGAACGCCTAGCGCTTCCATGGAAAGAAAGGGCCGAAAATACAAAACACGGTGATAAAAGCATTATTAAAAATCACCAAAAATAAGGTCATATATTATGGGCACAGTCCAATAGATTTAACAGAAAGGACATAGACAATAGCCAAGTGTGGCTAACTAAACCAACATATCAAATATGGGAAGACCCAATCTGAATTACAATGTAGACAGACAGTACTCACAGTCAGGCTTACAGGTGTGTGGCCAATCTTTTAAAAAAAAAATCATTAAGGCTTATGCAGATCATAACTGCTGTGTGATTCTGAAGTACACCAAGTTAGGTTATAACTGATCCAAATGCAGAAAGGACGGGAGTCTCTTTTCTGTGGTGTTTTACTGATGTACAGCAGAACAAGGCCGTAATCTAACACAGAAAGACCCAACCTACTCTGTTGCGCATTTCTGATGAACCACCAAATACGTTTATCAGATCAAGATAAACACAGAAAAGGACACCAACTGCCCTGTTGTGCCACACAGTAAAAAAAGGGATTTTTTAATACAGCTTACCTGTAAAATCCTTTTCTTGGAGTACATCACGGGACACAGAGCGGTATATATTCATTACTATACAGGTTATATGGAGTACCTTCAGGTGATGGACACTGGCAATCTCAAACAGGAAGTCCCCTCCCTATATAACCCCCTCCCCTAGAGGGAGTCCCTCAGTTTTGTAGCAAGCAGTATGCCCCCCAAAACATGTTCCCATAAGAAGGGTGGGAGCTCTGTGTCCCGTGATGTACTCCAAGAAAAGGATTTTACAGGTAAGCTGTATTAAAAAATCCCTTTTTCTTTCTCGTACATCACAGGACACAGAGCGGCATATTCATTACTATACGGGATGTCCGAAAGCAATGCTTTAATGAGGGGAGGGAGACATCTTCTCAAAGGGATTTAATTTAGAGGTATACTCAAATAATAATAATAAATCCAACTTAGTCAAGAAATAATTTTGAATTTTTAAACCAAGGGTGCCCCCGATCCCGAGGATCTTAAACCGCAGCCTGTAGTACTGCCTGCCCAAAGGCTGAATCCGCATTCCTTCTCACGTCTAACTGATAAAACCTTGTAAACGTGTGGACTGATGACCACGTCGCCGCCTTGCATATCTGAGCCATAGAGATCTGATGGTGTGCTGCCCAGGAGGCGCCCATGGCCCTGGTAGAATGGGCTTTTACCGAGAAAGGAGGAGGCAACCTCTTCAAACCGTAGGCCTGAATGATTAATTGTCTAATCCATCTCGAGATGGTGGATTTTGCAGCTGCTTGCCCCTTCTTGGGGCCATCTGGTAAAACGAACAACACATCTGTTTTCCGGATCTTTTCTGTAGTTTTAAGATAGGCCCTCATGGCCCGGACAATATCTAAGGTATGCAGCAACCCCTCCTTTCTAGACGTGGGTTTCGGAAAGAAGGATGGAAGTACCAAATCCTGGTTCAGGTGAAAACTGGATATAACCTTTGGTAGAAAGGAAGGATGAGGCCGGAGAACCGCCCTGTCCTTATGTAGAATGAGATATGTTTCCTTACAAGATAAGGCTGCCAATTCTGACACTCTCCTGGCCGAAACTATGGCGACCAAAAATACCAACTTTCTTGTCAGTAAAACTAAAGGAATCTCAGCCAACAGCTCAAAGGGTTGTTTCTGTAGAGTGGACAGAACAAGATTTAAGTCCCATGGACAAATCGGTGACTTGACAGGAGGATTAATACGCAAGACCCCCTGTATGAAGGTTTTAACCAGCGAGTGGGTGGCCAGCGGCCTCTGAAACCACACTGACAAAGCTGAAATCTGTCCCTTGATTGTGCTTAATGCCAGGCCCTTATCCACTCCTAGCTGGAGAAAACTTAACACCCTATCAATGGTATATTTGCAGGAATTCCATCTTTTGGATTCACACCAGCCTACGTAGGTCCTCCACACCCTGTAATAAATTACCCTGGAGGCCGGCTTTCTAGCCCTAATCAGGGTAGGAATTACCTGCCTAGACAGACCTCTACCCCTGAGAATCAGGGATTCAGCCTCCAGGCCGTCAAATTTAGACGCCGTAATGTAGGGTGGAGGATCGGGCCTTGTGAGAGTGGGTCTGGTGGTAGAGGAAGAGTCCAAGGGTCTCCCACTGCCATCTTCAGGACTAGTGAGTACCATGTCCTCCGGGGCCAAGCTGGAGCTACTAGAATGACTGGCTTGTGCTCCACTCTGATCCTGCGCAACAGGCGGGGAAGTAACTGTAGCGGGGGAAATGCATATAGAAGTTTGAATTGATGCCAAGGGCAAACCAACGCATCGGTTCCGCAGGCCATAGGGTCCCTTGCTCGAGACACGAACCTGTCTAGCTTCTTGTTGAACCTTGATGCCATTACATCTATGTCTGGCATTCCCCACTTCTGGCAGATTGTCTGAAAGACCTGGGGATGCAGAGACCACTCCCCCGGCGACAGAATCTGGCGACTTAAGAAGTCTGCCTGCAGGTTGTCCACTCCGGGAATGAATATCGCCGAAATGCAGGGTACATAAACCTCTGCCCACTGAAAAATCAAGCTCACCTCCCTCTGAGCGGCCTGACTCCTGGTTCCCCCTTGGTGGTTTATGTATGCCACCGCTGTGGCATTGTCTGACTGGATTCTCACCGGGGACCCCTGTAATCTGGAAGTCCATGCCAGGAGGGCTAGGCGAGCAGCTCTGATCTCCAAGACATTGATGGGTAGCTGCCTCTCCGCTTCCGCCCAAGTTCCCTGGCGAGTGAACCCCTCCAAGACCGCCCCCCAGCCTACCAGGCTGGCGTCTGTGGTAACTACCTTCCAGACTACGGGGCTGAAGGACCTTCTCTTCAGAAGATTCTGAGGGTTTAACCACCAGGCCAGACTTTGCCGGACCCTTGATGATAGCGTCAAAGGGGACTCCAAGGCCTGTGCTCTCTTGCTCCAGGCTGCCTGTAGGACGCGAGTGTGGATCTGAGCGTATGGTACCGCCTCGAACGTGGCCACTAGCTTGCCTAGTAATCGCATACACAGGCGAATAGTTGGTTTTTTCTTGCTTAGAACCAACTGAACCAACCCCTTGATAGCCTCGACCTTCACAAGGGGCAGGAACACCCTTTGATGTTCTGTGTCTAACCTCATGCCGAGGTATTCCAACTGCTTTGTAGGATGAAACGCTGATTTTTCCCGGTTTAGGACCCAGCCGAACCTCTCGAGGTACTGAACCGTGAGGTTTACTGCTTGTTCCAGACACGGCCGTGAGTGATCTATGATTAAAAGGTCGTCCAAGTATGCTAGGACCGTGACCCCTTGGATCCTTAGATTGACCAGAACTGGAGCTAGGAGCTTCGTGAATACCCGGGGGGCCGTGGCCAGCCCGAAGGGGAGCGCCATGAATTGGAAGTGTCGCTGCCCAACTGCGAAGCGTAAAAATCTTTGATGTGGCTGAAAGATTGGTACATGAAGGTAAGCATCCTTTATGTCTATAGCAGCCAGAAAGTCGTCCCTCTGGAGCGTGGCGACTGCTGATCGGACGGATTCCATCCGGAAGGAACGAACTCTTAGGTAAACATTTAAACTCTTTAGGTCCAAGATTGGCCTGACATCGTCGTTGGGCTTTGGTATGACAAAGAGATTGGAATAGAAACCTAGCCCCTGTTCTTCGGCTGGTACCTTTATTATCACGCCCTGGCCAAGCAGGTGATCCAAAGCTGCCAGCATCGAGGCCTTCTTTGTTGGATCGTTTGGTAGCCTTGACTCTTGAAAATGAGGCGGAGGAAACTTTAGAAACTCCAGTCTGTAGCCTGTGGTTACAGACGTCCGGACCCATTTGTCGGGGATATTAGCTTCCCAAACTTCTGAGAAGAAACAAAGCCTTCCCCCCACCCGCGTGAGTGGGGGCGCCCCTTCATAAGGCAGACTTAGGGGCTGGCTTTGTTGGCTTGCGATACCATGGCCTCTTACCCCCAGGGGCCTGTCCCTGCGATCTATTGTTAAAGTTTGATCGCGCAGGCGGCCGTCGATACTGCCTGGAATTTGAGGGCCCCGAGACAGGAGAGAGCTGCCTTTTAAATGTAGGACCCCGGAATCTCTTTTTGACTGGTAAAAGGGTACTTTTGCCACTTGAAATAGTCTGAATGTATTTATCCAGATCCTCTCCGAAGAGTCGTCCTCCATGGAAGGGAAACCCTGCCAGAAGCTTTTTGCATGGGGGCTCCGCCGCCCAGTTCTTCAACCATAAGAGCCTTCTCATATGCACCAAAAATAGTGACAAACGAGAGGCCTGCTGGATGGAATCCTTTATAGCATCTACCGCAAAACACAGAGCTCTGGGAATGTCAGAAAACTCTTCTGCCTGTTGGGTAGGCATGTCTTTAAGCATTTGTTTTGTCTGGTCCTTTAACGCCTGACAAACTCCAATTGCAGCCACAGCTGGCTGTACCACTGCTCCTGCCGTAGCAAAGAATGCCTTTAAAAGTGTCTCTAACCGTTTATCAACCGGATCTTTAAACATTTGTATGTTTTCCACCGGGCAAGTTAGTGATTTATTCACACATGAGATGGCTGCATCCACAACTGGGAGCTTCCACCTCTTCGAGAATTTTTCCTCCATAGGGTAAATAACCGAAAACCTCTTAGGCGGCAGAAAAATCCTGTCCGGTCGTACCCAATCCTGAAAGATCAATTCCTCCAACAGAGGATGGACCGGAAAAACCGCGTTGCTCAAATGAGCTTTTAAAGAGCCCAGAGAGGATACCGCAGGAACCTGAGGCTCTGGCAATGGTAAATTAAATGCCGAGCGGACCATGTCCGTCAAAGACTGTACCCACAGCCTTTCTGTTTGGGAGTCTGCAAATGGTTCCTCAGAGGTAGATTCCTCAATCCCTGAACCCTCTTGGTTCCGGTCCAGTAGATCCTCCTGAGAATCCAATTCCTCCGGAGAGAGAATTTCAGCATCTGAGGATACACCTCTTGGCGATGGGGATCTAGCCCGTTTCTTGCCAGGAATAGAGCTAGCGATCATCGCTGCTAATCTTTTCTCTAGCCCCCCTAGGGAGACGGCTAGCATCTCCTCTGTGATAAACACAGGGCTGGGCTGATCTGGGCCAGCCTCAGCACCAGACCCCCCTAATGGCTCATCCAAGGCGACCTTTATGGGAATAAGCTGCGGGGAAAGTACCGGCATATCATCAGAATCAGAGGGGGAACCCCTTTGTTTTTTGGTCTTTTTTGTACCCGAACCTTTGGAAGCCATAATACAAAACCGAGGGACTCCGCCTACAACAACCGACTGTAGTGGCCAGGAGTACAAAACTAGGGTTTAGGGGACAATAGACCACTAATGCCCAAAAACCGATGGGGCCCAGTATGTTCTCTTTTTTTTTTGTTATATATATATATATATATATATATATATTTTTTTTTTTAAAAACATACAGCGTCGCCCAAATTTAGTTTGCCAGCCTCCAACCTGTTGCCAAAAGGGGATTTTTGGCTTAACACAAATGCATTGGAACAAACTCCAGCATGTACTACCCCTCTTCCGCCACCGGGAGTCGCTGTTCTGCCGCTCTGCATCCTCTCCCTTCCAGATCAGCCTCAGACTGAGCAATGATCATAGCCTGCTGTGTATAACAGCGAATGAAGGCGTGCCCTTGATGACGCTGCAGGCACGCCCCCCGCCCCCCCTCCGAATGGCGCGAAAAACTTCTATAAGACGTGCGCGTATGCCGGGGAAGGAAGCACATGGAGGAGCCGCGCTGCTGGAGACCCAGGACTGCAGCTTCAGGCGGCAGAATCAAAACCCCGGCCAGGTAGGACTTTCCAAAAGGCCCCATAGGGATCCTTATTAGCCCTGGGAAGAGAGCAGCAGGTAGCTAGCAAACCTGTTTCTTAGACAGGGGGACCAAGTGATGGGGGAAATGAGATCATCCTGTCTTCTCAGACATAGTGAGCAAGGCTGCCAATGCAGAGCATACTTAGGCTACCCCCCTTTAAGGTCTCCCTGGAGAGCCTGCTGTCGAACCAAGTCCCGCAGGCTCCCCTCTTACCTGCTCCATGCTGCAGGACGTTTGCCTAGCAAAACGGTCCAATCTTCTCCCATCTCCGTGGGTAGCGTAGTAGACCTTCAGGCCCTGGAAGGTACCCACTGTCCTGGACCTATACAGCACCCTGGCAAACAGGATCTTATGTTTTTTTTACAAACTCCAAGTCCTGGGCCCAGGGTCCAGCCCTCTATAGAGGAGCATTATAGGCAAAACCCCACGGTTTGGGGCCCGGGTACTGTCCACTTTGGCACTGAGGCACCTTGGACAGATCCGGTTAGCCCGCCCTTAATCAAGGATGTGGAGGCAAAGCTATTCCGTGACCAACACCTAAGACACTGGCGAAAAAACTGAGGGACTCCCTCTAGGGGAGGGGGTTATATAGGGAGGGGACTTCCTGTTTGAGATTGCCAGTGTCCATCACCTGAAGGTACTCTATATAACCTGTATAGTAATGAATATGCCGCTCTGTGTCCCGTGATGTACGAGAAAGAAATATGGAACACAAGACAATGTGTAGTGCAGTCAGATAGAACCAACACTGAGAAAGGACACAAACAACTTGCAGATTTGTGTTTTTCTGAAGTACAGTGTGGTAAGGCAATATGAAACAGAAGCAACGACAAGCTAAAATGTTGAGTGTTTCAGCTTCCCAGCTGAGATCTATCTGGTGTACTGCCAGTAAAGCAACAACGCCAGGATGTCCAATCCTGGGTGAGGCCTTGCTGCACAACAGAAGGGATGATGAGCTTAGGGCTCCCCACCCTCGTGCGACTCAACCTGCGACTTCAAAATGCAGACAAAAAGTTATATACTATGGCTACCAATAGGTACCAGTTGCGTCTGCAGGTCATAATGCTGTCAATCAGTCCCTGCTTCTGGATCCACAAACCTCAAGATTACACAGGTCGCAGGGGAAAAAAAAAAATGAAATTTTCAGGAAGTCCAGGCAAGAGGTCTTCCTGGAGGATTGCAGCTAACAACCCCCTGTTGTGTCTCCATAAAAGGCAGCAGGGTAGAGGTACACCAATCACAGCTGTGCGTTTCTGAAATGCAGCCCCTAAGGCAGTGTATCTAGCCACATACCAATACCAAGCAGAGATGCCACTATCTCAATATGTCTCCCTGCTGGGCATAAAAAACAATGCGGACAGGGGACAAATAACACTCCCTGCTGTGTCCCTTCAGATATTCAGCCGCCCTGTATGCAAAACATAAAGGACAGACAACCTTCAATTTTCTATATGTCTGCTGTGTAACAATACAATAACTCAGAATAGAGATGGCACACCCATATTGAAGCGATTTGGAATGAGACTCAATCTGCCAGATCGCACACCTAAAATCGGCAGTCACTGCCGGAACTAGCACTGTTTTAATCGGCATAACGCCACCTTGTGGTGCTGTACCAGTTACCAAGGGCAGTAGAAGCATTACACCTGGTCCAAGTTCAATCTGTATTTCTGCTATGTAGCCCAACAAATCAATCTCCGCTACTGGCTTCCTGATAAACAACAAATAAGGCAGTAATACAGGACACAAACCCAGACCGACCTCAATCCTGTGTCTGTCTGATGTGTAGAAAAATATTAGCAGAGATGTCACCAGACTCAATGATGTACATTACCACCATGTGGTACAAAGGCAGAAAGTACAGACCACCTCCCCTGTAGTCATACCGATCTGAAGCCAGATAAACAGTACTTTTAGGATATAAAGGACATCCAACAAGTTTCAGTACAGTGCATTACTAATGTACAGCAATATACCCCTTGCGGATGCAAGACTCAATGTATATCTTTTGCTGAGTCACAAAACCACCCCAGCATAGACAAACCTTCACTGCTGAGGTCTGCAGCCAAGGAGGAGTCATGGTGGACTGAACCCTTCCCCACCAGTGAAGGAACAAAACCTAAAATGGTTGGACAACTTAGACAGCTGTTGTCCTACCTTGCCTCCATTCTCTGAGACCGAGCAATGCTATCCAGCTCATACACAGGTGGGGATAATCCGAAAACTAAAGTCTCCAAAAGCCCAGCCCTAGAGACCAAGACAGCCTCTAGAAAAGGTGGTCATCAATTAAGCCTGGAGGCAACTAGCTACCTGCAGGCCCTAATCAAGCAATCATGTAGCTCTTGCATATGTTTGCACAGAAACTCCTTGAATAAAGGATGTAAAGTAGATCGCTCTTAGATCTGCCACAGAGTAGACTGTAGCCTAAACCAACAAGGGTTTCTCTTTCCTCATGCACTATAACAAACCCAGTGTAAAGGTGAGTGGGAGGTTATGCTACCCTAAAAAAAGGGGAAACTGACAAAGGATCCCTTAGGGCCCTTTCACACGTGCGGACCGTTTTTTAGGTCCGTTTTTTTCATCAGTTGATCAGTTTTTTCGTCAGTTTTTCATCCATTTTCATCCGTTTTTCCATCCGTTTTTTTTTTTTTTTTAGAACTTTTTTTTTTTAATACATATTTTGATGAAAAACGGATGTTAGCGGATCGGATGTTAAACGGATCGTCCGCTAACATCCGTTTTTCGTCCGTTCCGGTTTTTTGACGGAAGAAAAATAGGGTTTTCTTCCGTTCAAAAAAACGGAGCTTAACGGAGACAGATGCAAACGGACGTTAGCGGATGCTCATCCGCTAACGTCCGCTATCCCATAGGGATGCATTGCGGTCCGTTTTTCATCCGTAAAAAAACGGACGAACGGTCCACACGTGTGAAAGGGCCCTTACTGTTCCACACAGAAGTTTGGTCCCACACTGTTGAAAGATAACTAGTTAGCATTATACATGGCCTGTAGGGAACTATGTAAACCATCAGGACCCCCCCCCTTTTAACAAAACCTGAGATGTAGGGAGAGGCTGGCAGCCTACAGTTAATGCGATAACCACAATGACCTTGAAGCAAGAGTGGCTAGTGGTTTTAGCAGTAGCTTCTGGGCCATTTGTAACCGGACCCCAGGTCCTGCATTGTGCCACCAAATACCGTATTTATCGGGGTATAGCGCGCTCCCGCGTATAGCGCGCACCCCTAAAGTTGCCCCCATTACTGTGGAAAAAACGTTTTTTGTACACAGTTTTGGCTTTCTTGCGCGGCGTCCATCGGCGGCTTCGGGTGTCCACCTCGTCGGGTCCGGCGTCCGTCTGCGGCTTCGGGTGTCCTCTTAGTCCTTCTGCGGCGTCCTCGCTTTCCCGCGCCGATTTCGAATACTGCGCCGGCATATACCAAGCGCAGTACACTGGGCAGACTCAGCTCCGCTCGCGCTGACGTCCTGGACGTGAGCGCGAAAGGAGCCGAGCCTGCCCGACTATACGCGAGTGTACTGCGCTTGGTATATGCAGGCGCAGTACACTCGTGAATAGTCGGGCAGGCTCGGCTCCTTTCGCGCGCACGCCCTGTACGTCCAGGACGTCAGCGCGAGAGGAGCCGAGTCCGCCCGATTATACCCGAGTGTACTGCGCTCGGTATATGCCGGCGCAGTATTCGAAATAGACGCAGGAAAGCGGCTATCTGCGTATACCACGCACCCACGATTTTGCCCTGATTTTACACACACACACATATTATATCCCCACACAGGGAAGATGGAGGAAAACAATGCCTTACCTACCCCTTTCCCATCAGAGGTGGTTTAGGCACCCTCACTCCTCTGCACCCCAGAGGAGATTAGGTCCAACGCTGAAAGACCAACTGGTTGGAATTAGGGTTGTGCATCCCCAATTCTCATGGCCAAAGTAAGTACCCCATTGTATTCTTCCCTGCCACAACCCCTGGGCTTGTTTTTCCTCCTTATGGCCCATAAGCAAGCAGGATAGCTGTTAAAGCGCCCCCCCCCCCCCCTCCCACTGCAGTCCTGCCCTGTGTTCCTCAGTCCCATCTGAGGTGGTCTAGGCACTCTCGCTCCTCTGCACCTCAGGGGAGATTATGTCCAATGCCCAGAGACCATCTGGCTGGTATTGGGGCCTTGCAGCCAAATTCTCATGGTAAAGGAAAGTACTTACTGTTGTCTTCCCTGCTACAGCCACTGGGCTTGCTTTCCATCCTTCTGGTTTACACGCAAGGAGGATAGCTGCCAAAGTGTCTACCCCCCCCCCACTGCAGTTCCCATAGGGAGCTGCAGCAGCATACGCACAGGGGAAGGGGGCAATGCCTTATATTCCTCAGCCCAGCTGGGATTAGGCAATCACCATATGGTGCCTCCAGTAAAAGGAGGATGTGGGCGCCTGCTCCTGCTGACTGAGCCTTTCCCCTAGCCAGGGGATGGACTCCCCCTGGAAGGCCAGCATCCCCATCTGGCAAAGACCATCTAGGCAGGTAAGGGGGGAAGACAGAATAAAAGCCCCTGAAGGTCTTGGGAACCCAGTTGCCAGTGTCCTTCAGCTTCCCAGGGGGCTCTTTCTTGGCTTTCTGAGCTGCTGAGACAGGCTTAAGCAACTCTCAGAGGCGCGATCCTCCCAGCAGATGAACAAGCCAGCCCGCCTCCAGAATGGACACCCAAAAGAAAGAAAAATGGCCCCTGAAGTTCTGGGTACACCATGTGTCCAGGGTCCTTCAGTACTCAGGAGGGAAGAAGGGGTAACCCCCATACAAAATAAGGGATAGTTTAATTGCATTTTTTTTTTTTACTACCAATGGCGGTGATCAGCGATTTATTTCATGACTGCAACATTATGGCGGACACTTTGGACAATTTTGACACATTTTTGGGACCATTGTCATTTTCACAGCAAAAAATGCATTAAAAATAAATTGTTTACTGTGAAAATTACAATTGTAGTTTGGGAGTTAACCACAAGGGGGCGCGTGACCTCATGTCTGTTTTTAACTGTAGGGGGTGTGGCTGTAGGTGTGACGTCATTGATTGTGGTTCCCTATAAAAAGGAAAACACGATCAATGACGGCGCCACAGTGAAGAACGGGCAAGCTGTGTTTACACACAGCTCTCCCCGTTCTTCAGCTCCGGGGGACCAATCGCCGGACTCCAGCGGCGATCGGGTACTGCGGTCACGGAGCCTTGGGCTGGGCACTTAAAGAGGATGTACCTGTATGTGCCCAGCCGTGCCATTCTGCCGATGTAAATGTGCAGGAGGTGGTCCTTAAGTGGTTAAAGGGGGGGGTAGTAAAATTCCATCTTGGAATTTTACCTATAGGCAAGCCTAGAATAAGGCTTACCCATTAGTGTAAATCTCCTTAACATACATCTATGAGATATTACAGTACATGCAGTCAGTGACATCACTGGCGCATGTGCTCTGAAGGAACAGCCAACCGTGCCGATCCTTCAGAGCCATGTGCCGTGACTGGCAGCTCCAGCACGCATACTCAGTGACGTCAACGCAGTTTTGGCCAGTCACCGAGTCAGTAAACCCAGAAGCAAGACAAGTTAAGATGGAAACGGCCACATGTAATGACATCACATCGCTGAAAGGATTTGTTTCCAGGCAAGTTTCACATAATGTGCTAGTATGCGATGCATGCTCGCACATTATGCCTTTGCCTTACCACCCCTTTAAAAGTTTCTCAACATAACTACATTCTGGATACCATAACAAGTATTTTGCCTGCTTACAGCCATCTTGTAGTCGAGCATACATCTGTGCCGATAAAAGCGAAAGAAAACACAAAATTTCAGTCCGTCTTTATTTGTTTTCTGAAAAATTCCTGACGTTACAGAACTAAATTGAAATGCCTTTAATAACCCACTCTTTACATTGTGACTTAAATAAAAAAAATTAGGTAACAGGACAAACTTTTATAAAACTAAAATCTTTATCAGCAGGTTTTAACAGCAGAAGAGGAAAACCGAAATTGAGTTAAAATGTCATTTCAATAAAAAGAAAAAAATTCATGAGTGGATGAGGAAAAAGCATGATGAAACTGAAAACTTGCAAACTAGTTAAAACCTGAAAAAAGGCTGTTTGCAGGGCTATGCAGACTGACATGAGCTACACAGAGGAGATGCTGGAAGTTTCTTAACTGCTTCCCATGCCACCAGCTTCTGAAGAAAGCCTAGAAGAAAAATGAAAACATTATGAAGGCTGAAATCAAAACTTCCAGTGTGTTCCGTTACATAAAGCCTATTCTAAAGAACACATTTAAGCAGCTTGGAAATAATCACATCTAGTTATGCCTGGTGAAAAATGGGAAACGTTTGGCAATGTGAAGTGTCTTACCCTTTATACTATTAGGAATGTCTTTTGGCTGCCATGTACAGAGACAAGCAAAAGCTAATATTTAAGCGATTACTCAAATTACCCCTTGCAGTAGGGCTCCCCCTAAACTACAGTGGTTAAACACTCACCTTTGTCTAAGGTACCATTAAAATTAAGATTTTTGTACTTACCATAAAATGCTCTTGAAGTCTTTAAGATTTTCTATAATTCCTGTGTCCTCTTTAAACCATTGGCTTATACTGCCACCTACAAGAGGCTGGGACCCCTCATAACCCCACCTCCAACCATCATGCTTGTGTTTTGTGAGCAAGCAGTACAAAAGCCATCACAGAGGCAGGACCCGTGTCCTCAAATGGACTCAGATTATTTCACAGCAAGTCTTATTTCATTTATAGTCCATTGAGGAACACAGGAATTTTAGGAATATTTCAACAGTTAAAATGTCCAAAAGCAGTCCACTGAGTGGGCAATAGCCACTAGGACCCAACAGATTATTATTATGGTACTTATATAGCTGTCAACTTACGCAGCGCTTTACATATACAATGTATATTCACATCAGTCCCTACCCTCAAGGAGCTTACAACCCAAGGTCCCCAAGGCCGGGTTCACACTTGTCCGGCAAACGCGCCAACACTGGGAGCTCATGTCGCATGACGTGTGAAAATTAATTTTTCCCTATGGGAGCCGTCTTAACTGGTCTGACACAAGTCAGTCCGACTTTGAAAATGCTCCCTGTACTACTTTGGTCTGACATTGATCCTACTTCAGCCCATTGAATATCATTGAAGTCGGATCAAAGTAGGACCCTTGTCCTTACCATTCGACTTTTGACATCCGATTACAGCAGCAGTAAAAGGAATTTCTCACTCTGACTTGTTTGACCAATCAAAACAATCCCAGACTATCACAAAGCCGGATCAAAGTAGTATCCTGTTCATGAAAGTAGGATGATGTAGGACCAATGTCGCAGAGCAAAGTAGAATGAAAGTCGCACTGCTGTCGTGCAGTATAGTGTTAACACAGACTAACTCATTCATATACTAAGGCCAATTTAGACAGAAGCCAATTAACCAGTTAATCAGCTGTCTTTGGAGTGTGGAAGGAAACCGGAGTACCCGGAGGAAACCCACGCAGGCACAGGGAGAACATGCAAACTCCAGGCAGGTAGTGTCGTGGTCGGGATTCAAACCAGCAACCCTTTTTACTGCTAGGCAAGAGTGCTACTCACTATATTACTGTGCTGCCCATTGTGAAAGATCATACTACAAAGTAAACAAGGAATCAATGCCTTAAGACTAGATGAAAAAGGGCCAACCAAATATGAGGAACAACCCGTTTCCCCACACCACATCTGATAACCACAAAGGAGAGGAGAAAGGGCTACATGAAATTGCTATGAGCAGCAATCTACGTGAAAGACCTAGAGGATCTTCACCCTAGAAGGAAAAAAGTCAGCCGTTACAAATACTGTAGCTGCCGACTTAAAGGGTCACTAAATTAAATTTTTTATTTATTTATTTTGCTGAAATGACTGTTTACAGGGTATAGAGACATAATAGTTAACGATTAAAAACAGATAAAAATCAATCATTTAATGTGCCTTTAGTTTCACTTTCGTTTTTGCATCTAGCTTAGTTTTTGCATGTAATTTAATGCCTCTGTGCTGGATAGTGCCATAGAGAGTGATGGTTAGGAAAACAAAACTAGAATCTCCCAGTACTGTAATCATCAGGAAACAGACAAGCAGGAAGTGACCAGAACAGAGCAGAATTACAGCAACATTGTTTCCTTTAGTGACCCCTTAATAAAATAGCCCTTACCTGTCCAAGGATCCAGCACAGCGTTCTTTGCCTCCCCAGCATGTTTAGTGTGGGAAACCAACTGACTCCTTACAGCTTGACAACTGGCTTAATGCCTGTGTGAATGGTCCCATAGCCTTCAGGGACCTGTGCATGTTCCAGAAGGCTGTGGGGTAAAAGGCCTCAACTTCCAAAAGTGGGTACCTATCAAAACCAGGTACCTGCCAAAAGCAGAAATTTTGGGTGAAGCATATATATTGCAGGGTAAATTACCACCAAGAGATCCATCAGGGATAAACAAACCTGTCTTCCACCAGCAAAAGTGGTGTCACACCTTCATGCAAAAGGCTGACATAAGGGCACTTCTGGCTTTGAGCTTTGCTGGGAGGTATTGGGTTCTTCCATCCTATCCGCAAAATTTCCTGCATTGAAGCAAAGGTTCAACCACCATTAGCATCTGAGAGACACCTTCCCGTAAAAAAGGAAAATCACTGTCCACAGAAGATTTTTTCTCTCCTTAGCTGACCTGTTTAGGTCTTAGCCTTAGAACCATCAGTGGGAACTCTAAAAAAAAAAGGCATGATCATACATTTGGCGGCCCAAATTGTATGACTGGAGAGTCTACAACAAACCTTTGGTAATTGTATGGAATTTACACCTTAAGTGACTGTATTTGAGCAGACCAAGGATTTCGACATGCAATAGAGATTTCAGGCACATTGGGCAGCACAGGGTTGTGTTCGGCAACTCCGTTCAAATCTAAACCACAGCACTACCTGCCTTAAGACACGTTCTTCCTGTGCAGGTTTTCTCAAAGTACTCTGGTTTCCTCCAAAGACATGTTGGTAGAGTTGGCTTCTGTCTAAATTGGCCCTATAAGGTATATGAATCCAAGTTAGGGACCTTTGATTTTAAGCTCCTGGGAGGGCAGGGACTGTTGTGAATGTACAATTATATATGTAAAGCGCCGTGTAAAATTGTCAAAACTGCAAAAAAATAAAGCTTGAAGGCCCACCTGGGTTAAAACGATTTTGCTGTGAATGGGGGGTCAAGAACATGCTGGAGCCTCTGGGAGCCAATGGCTGTATTAAATTGTGCATAGAATCACAAAATACCCGAAGAGGACACAAGTGGTCTTGGCCACGCCTGGCTATAGTAGAACCTGATGAGGGACTATGGGTCCCAGTATCTAGGTTTTGGCCATCTATTTGTTCTGGATACCAAGAAATCAGCCCTAGAAGCAATAGAGCAATATGGGCTGAGGTCACTCATTGCAGAATGGCCTGTGTGCACACCTTTAAAGGACAAATACTCACAAAACCCAAGCAGTTGGTGAGGTTTCATAGAGGAAGCGATGGATGGGGCAGGTGAAACTGCTTTTAACCCCTTGGCACTAGCTCTCACCGGTAAAGTATGCCAGAAGAAAGGACGTTGCTTGCTGTCACATGACCAGCAGCTTTCCATTAGCTGCCACTGTGCCGGGAGCTCGCTCTCAGCACAGCTCCATTGCACACAAATATGCGAAAGCTCAGTGCCAAGGCTCAGCCACGGAGAGGCTGCATATTTACATGCACTCCGTGACATGTTAACGGTACCCTAGACAAAACAAGAACAAAGCCTCACAGTTCAGGGGTGCCCCAAAGCAAGAGTAACTTTGAAATTCCTTCAGAGTTCAGTTTTTATTATTCTGCAGTGGAACTGTAGGCAAACCAAATACACATTTACTGCTTTCTTACCCAAAGGATGTGCAATTCGGCCAACAATTCCTGCGACACATCTTGACAATCAGAAGATCGCTACATCCTTTAGAATACTGCCTCCTGGGTCAGCTCATTTGACAGAGCACAATGCTCTTTCACTGTCCAAGGAACAGGCTGGAGGCAGAGAGGTAACAAAGCTGAAATGCTGAACCAGTCAGACAAATCCTTTGTAAACGTGCATTTAAACTGTTGTGTCCTTCATCTTGCATGACATTTTAGTGGTTAAAAAAAAAAACCCCCAGTTTTCATGTATAGATTCCATCTATCCCTGTGCCTGGGGGAAGTGTACCACATTACATCTGCAGGCTCTTCTACGTGCTTAGCAGTGCTCCCAATCATAGTCCATAGGTCTAGTCAGATGTATTAAGACTCCATAGAGCTTTAGACGAGAACAGCATATTTTTTGGTACCTGGCCAACAGAATGATAGCATGGAACCAAACATTTGACACCCGTCCGACACCTAGTCTCAATACTCGCATCAAGCAATTCGTTTTAACTGGCTTTATGGTCGTTTTCACCAACTTGCCCTTATATCTTGAATATGGCAGCCTAACAAAATACATTTCTAAGCAAAAACTTTGGCAGAATGGTTGTAGTCATCACTATCCTCTTGCCTGAAATGTTGCTTGACTTGTCATACTGAAACCTTTTGTTCAATTCTTTGGTGTAAACAGATACAAGCTAGCAGAATTGACACTTCTTTACCTACATGTTGCAGGTCATCAGCTCAATATTTAAGGCAGTGCCAGAGCAGCCAGGCAACTAGCATATTTAGGGGGACCCACACAACTTGTGTTAATGCTAGACCGTATAATATGCAATTTTAAAGGTTGTCTATAGCTACACTTTAACCTCTAAATGTCAACAGCCACGACTTGAGATCTGTATTCTATAGATTTCAGGTGACCCAGAAGGCAGGGTGAATCCCAATAGTAGAAACCAGGGGAGGTCCTAGGGCTAAAAGGTGACAGCCTGGGTGGGACTTGAAATTTTTTATACATTTACATATTTCAAGGTAAAATGGATTCAAAATATGCCATTAGCCATGAACACATCCTATATGTTTTTTGTGTATACAAAATGGATACAGGCAATGGCATTTACATGTACTCAACTCCAAATCAGGCGTGTTCTTTTAGCAGATCAATGGCATAAGTAAAACCACAGTGAAAAGTAGTGCATGGTAAGGTCAGATTAGGATCTTCTAAAAAGTCTGGATACTGTATGTATTATTGCAAGCGTTTAAACCAGGATATTCTCTTAGCACTGCTGGCAAGTAAACCTACAATGCTTCAATTGTGCGTACACTGAAAACCCTTATGCATATGGTACATTTGGTTATTTGTAAGGATACAAAAGGATGAAGCAGCTGACCAGTCCTTAGATGTGGTGGTTGCATTTGTTTTCATTGTCTGGCTAAGAATATTCCAAATACAGAAGAAACCCATTTTAATAAAAATCAGTTCCTTGTAAACTGGCTTTGAGCTGGCCAGAAAACATCCTTATATTTCTCATGTAAACTACCAATCCTTATGCTACCGAGTCGGGGTGGTAACCATGGCTCTAGTAGGCAAGTGAAGCTATCCAGAGACAAACGTATTACATAATTACCAGATAAAATAAATAAATGCAGCCACTGCATCCAGGGACAAGCCAGCTATATTTGCTGCTTTAAGGATTTTTGCGCCCTTAAATAAAAAAAAGGCACCTACATCACTGTAGTCAGTGCTTTTTGCACCATATATTGAACCATCAAGGTGCCTGAATGCAACCACTTAATTTTAGTAAAAACAGAATACACCAAGATTTAATGGTTGCCAGAGATTAAACCTGAAAACATGGCGGACAAGCAAACCCTGTAGTTTGAGGTTATAAACCCAATAATATACTGCTTAAGCTATATCTGCATAAAATATATCTACATGTTACTGTATGTGAGGAACTAGTAAAACTAGTGCTCCTCCTAATGCGATTCCTCTGATTTAAGCTGTGAACAGAAACCTTGTGAAAATCTGTTACACTAGATGGGGCCTTCGCAAATGTTTGTAGTATTTTCTTAAAATGCTTATATATTTTTTTCCCTCATATAAAAGCATTACTGGGCTTAATGAAACCAGCAAATGAAGTGCAAAATGCTATGACTGTAACACCACCTGTGTCAGACTGCTTGCTTTGATAAGATTAGGAAAATAAAAATTGGCTCTGGCTTCTATGGCTTAACAGTCTTTAGCTCTTGCACTGCAAACATGCCAGTTTCTAAGCATTTCCAACATGCAAACATTTTCCAAAGATAAGTTGTCAAGACTTGAACATAAAGCCAGTATGGAGACAAGATGTAAAATTATCTTTCTATATAAAAACAAACTAAAACATTGTCAGCAAACCAATGTTGCTTTATTGAAATACAGTGAATGCTAATAGCCAACACTACTGGCAAGGTTTACAGATTGGCAAAAAAAAGGCAAAAAAACTACCTTTTCAATTACTTATAAGCCCCAAATAATTCAAACTAAGCCACCATCTAGGTGGTACAACTTATGTGTAGCATACTGGGACTTTGATGCAGCAGAATACACAGTCAAATTCAATAAAATCAAAATGCGTAGGTGTGAACAGTTTGAACTAGTCAAACAGACTACTCAATAAGGAGAGAAACGCTGCTTTTCCGATTTCACTTTAGTATACAGCTGGGTAGCAGAGGCAGGAACAGCAGAGGATGAGGTAGAGGAGGCGGTGGACACAACATTTAGAGCCAGGAGCGGGACGGGTTTCATGTCAAGCAGATTGGAGACACAAGGGACAGTCGAGGGATTAGGGAGGCTGGAAGGTGTTTCCGAGGAAGAGGAGTTTGAGGCGGAGGAAGGTTCACCACCCCCGGCCGTGGAGGTGTTCACCAGAGAAGGGGCAGCGTTGGAGGAGGAAGGGGTGGAGGATTGAGAGATGCTGAGAAGGTCAGGGGTCGTGACGCTCTGGGAGGAGGAAGGTTTAGCAGTTTCTAGACTGTAACAGAGGAGAAAAGAAAAGGGAACAAAAACAAAAACGGGTGGGTGGGAGGGTAGGTACAAAACGAAGGAGTACAGGAGGATAACAATGGAAGCGGAGAGCAAGCAGAACTATATATCAAGCACAAGGTCTACCACTAAAGTTACAAATGCCACCCAACTAGTTTTACAACCACCAAAAAATGGTCAGACAGATAAGGCATTAAGATTAGTTTCCCTTTAAATATGACTGTTACAAAGCAACCCGCAGTAAAATACCACTAGAGTTTTGAAATGGCCCCCCACAAATATGTTGCACTGCTCAGTTTTAGTTAATGGCTGGTAAGGGTTTATTACAGACTTCAGGGCTGACTAAGCTAGAAACCTACTCTACTAAATACTCTTATGCTTTACAAAAGGGCACCAAATATTAAACAGTGTAAAAAAACAAACATTTTGATCACCATTTCCTTATAATCCCAATAGCCACAGGTAATGTATTCCCTGTGAGCTCTCCATTTTCTGTGCTTGGTGTCAGATTTGCCTTCCAGTATCCTCTTGGCATTTAAAACCCGGGGTAGCCCCTTTGGAATGTACCATACATGCAAGGATAGATAAGTAATGGAAATTTTACACACCAAAAAAGAGCCAAGGCTTTCATGGAAGGCAAATCTAGAGACTGTAAACCTTGCTATATATTTGTAGACATGCAGATAGCCCAGTCAATATATGGAGCATTAAAAACACAAGTACCCAAAACAATCATGGCTTCCAGATCTTTACAATACAGAAGTTTGCATTGGGAAGAACCATATAAATAGATCTGGAAAACATGTAGTGACTGGGGAAGACACTTGACTCAAATGGCTCAACTTTTATTATCAAAATATTTGTTTAGATTTTAAGGTCTTACCTGACATTGATAAGGTACTGGGCCAAACTAATGCTGGCTGTGGACCCAGTAATTGTAACCTGACGATCAGTGGAACCTTCAACAGGGTTAGCAATCTTTATCTGTGCTCCAGACATCTGGCGAATCTCATTTATTTTAGCTCCTTGACGCCCAATGATGCAACCTATCAGCTGCAAGAAAAAAAAAAACCTCATGTACAATTTTATACTTTTAAATTACCAACATTTAAGTTGCATACTAGGACAAATAGTGTTTAGATTTCAATATAAGCCCCATTGGTCATCTCTCTTGATTACCAGCCCCCCCCCCCCATGCAGTGGAGCTGTGCCCGCACTGTATGGGTTCATTTTCTGCCAGACCCTCTTAAGCCCCATTTGCATCTGAGCGTTTTGTAGTGTGAAGCTCCAAAATGCTGGAGGAGGAAAAAAAAAATTCTCTATGGAGATGGTTTACATCTCCACTCCAAAAAGTTTTGTAGCTCAATTCAGGCAGATTTGAAAGGATTTACTCACTTCCTGTTCGGGCTATGGGACAGGAAATTAAGGAAAATCTCTTACTAGGAGACAGATAGCAAAAAATTAAAATAAAATTACTCTATCCAAAAAAATAAAAATTGCATATAGTTCTACTATTGAAAGACCCCACCCAAGGTAATATGAGTAGGTCAAAAGGACTTGGAATGGAATCTCATTAATCTAAGGCTTTACAAATATCTACTTTGGCATTACAAATAGTTTTTTCCTCAAACTAAACGCCACCAGTGTTTTACAACATGGTAGTAGTTTAGAACTTGCCCCGTTGACCTCAAGCCTGCACAAGTTTATAAACTTACATCGTTTGGAATGGTGAGTTCGTGGGAAGTTGTCTGAGCTGAAGCATCAATACCTCCTGCAAATAACGTAGATTTAAGAATTTAATTGTAGCTAAAAACAACCTGGACAAAGATACTCATATTCTTCAAGCTATGAAAGCGGCACTTAGCTATGCATAAAACAAAGATTTATCTGCTTAATGGAGAAAGCTATTTAAGATTAAAGTTCTCCCTTTCAGAAGGTTAAATCATTCACAAATTTTATCAAAACAATTTATGCTGGGGACATGTGTAGCACCAACTCCCTGCCACAGTGAGGAACAGAAGGTAGATGGAGAAATCAGTTTTCCATTCAGCCCACTGGGGAGGAGAACGGGATTTCTGAAGATAAATATTTTTCTCACAGTATTAATCTGGCTGGTTCAGCAAGACCCAGCTGAGATTTGATTTATCTATGGGCAGCCTTTGTTGTGCTAAAGTCGATCCATCCGTACAACCAACATGTCTTTCTGCCTCTATTACTGCCAGCAGATATAGCCCCCAGCAGTGGTCATTGTGTTCTGCTGGCAGGGAAGGCTGCCAGCTGGCAGAACACAATAGTGCTGCATGAGGGATTCCCCTCAACACTGTTCTGCTCTAGTGTATAAAGTCTTACGCCCCTCTCCAGCACACCCATGCAAAAACTACCAAAATCTCTTGCATCAGCCACAAGGAGGAATGAATCACCCCCCCTCCATTATGCGACAGTGGTCAGGTCTAGTGACTGGCCTCTACACCAAAGCTCTGTATCACAAGCACAAATTCGCTGCCACCCGCAAGAATGATCATACAGCTCAACAGCCGATATGATTATTCTTACAGTGCAGGGAAAAATGAAAGTTGAACGATGCCTGTAACTGCAGGCATTCAGATCTCATCACTCAAAAGGCCAGAGAAAAAAAGAAAAGCATTCTCTGGGCATTGTCATAGTCTCTGGGCCAAGTGATACAATTGGAGGCTATGGACAACGAGTGTATGGCATGGGAGCACGCCTGCAAGGCAACTCCCTCGGGAAAGCTCCCCAGAGGGGGTTGGCTCTTGCGTGGAGGAGAAGGAACTGCCGTGGGATGACCCCCCCCCCCCCCCCAAAGACGATCGGGGCCACTGTGCAAAACAAACTGCACAGCGGAGGCAAGCAAGACTTATTTTTAAATAGCTGAACCTTTACAACCCGTTTCAGTCAAAACCCCCAAAACATTCAAACATTTTGGAAAATGAGGTGGACACCCAATAAGTCCAGACTTAAAATTGTGAATGTCAGCTAAAAGTGGCAAACTTCAATATTACTGGTCCAATTCTGGTATGCACAGTAATAAAAAAAAAAAAAAAAAAACCCACACAATTTTCCCAACAAAGTCAAAGTTGATAGGGAACACAATAGCCAATGTGTTCTCCCGGCAGAGGGGTGAGAAGGCAGAGGAAAGCCATCCTCGTCGGGAGTACACCGCGATAGTAGGAGCTAGCAATAATCGCATGTAAAAATTCTATAGGCTGGTTGCACCCAGGTTGACTGATCAACTTTGGTACATTCAGAATGCCCATACATGGTTCGAATTTCAGCCAATACGTTGGACCGGCAAAGATACGAACATCTATGGCTAGCTTGGCCTAGAAGCTGATTGGTTTCTGTGCAGAGCTGAACCAGATTTTCCACTCCTCAGTTTTAGTAAACCAACCCCACAAGCTGAAGAGGCGTGGTAATGAAAATAGACATACAACAGAAAAGCGTAAAAATGTCATAAATCGGACGACAATTTTAATGAACTTTTCTATCATTTTAATTGTAAAGCCTGCAAAAGACAAGAATTTGCAAAAATATGACCATGCTGTCATCCATCCAATAAACTATTCTGTGCCCAGAATTTTTTTTCTTCACAATTTGGATTTTGTTTTTAAACATCAAAACCTTTCAAAATTTTAACAGTAAAAATATGTCCACTAAAGACTGGAAGTAGTAATTCAAAAGACACACATGCATGAAATACTATATGCAAAGTACACGTTTCCATTAGAAGATAGCACAACTATACCGATCTTTAAGTGAAGCAGCTGACAGACTGGATAAATTGCAAAGCTAGCAGTGAGCAGTGTGGCTCATTAAAAAACTGAAAACAAGCAAAGATTCCTTACCACTGAATCCGGTGTTGCCACTATGGGACATAGGGAAGTGAGATTGCTGCATTGCCAGTTGGTGTAACTTGGTCAGCTAAGGAAGAAAAAAAATGCAGTTCTACAGAGATGCAAGGCAACTGGATATTAACTAAAAATAAAAATGTGAACAGATTGCTTAGCTCAGTGTCCAGGTAGAAGACAACATGAAAAAATTAGCGCTGTGAGAGTACACGGCATAGAATTGCATAAAACAGTGCCAATCACTGTTATAAGAGGGTATAGCTAAAAGCATACTTCCTGCAGGTTCATTCTAGTTAGAGCAAAAGCAGATAAGACAAGAGGTGCTTAAAATGTGAAGGTGATCCCGAAATACCCAGAACTACAGCCCTCAGAGCATTGCAAAGAGGCAAAAGCACACTTACATCAGGCTGAGGAATGGCATACTGTCCTTGAATGGTGTAGGCCTATAAAAAGGAGCAAAAAGTAGTCCAATTAAACCCATGTGACAGCCAGCAAGACCAATGTGTGAAGGCAAGTGCTAACCAGACGAGACAAATAAAAACAGTAAGCAAAGCAGATTTAGAAAAACAATTAGCATTAGCTGTTTAAAGTGCGGCAAGACAATATTTAAAAAGGAGTTTCCTACTCGTGACAGGTTTAAAGTGAAAGCTTGGCTACAAATAAAATGTAGTGTAGAGTTTAAGCCCATGTAGGACTGCCAAAGCATTGAGAATTGCACATGATCTGTGATAAGAAAACATTGGCATCTAAAAGTAACTTGTATCTTCATACTTCGTTTTTAAAAAACCTGCAACTATTCGTTTTAGAAGCAGCTTATAAAGGACAAATAAGATTTGAAAATTAAAAAAAAGTCTAGTATAGAGTAAATATCAGGACCTACCCCATGGAGATCCACAGCATCTAGGGAGACTCCCCCTGTGTGGGACCTCCGCCCCTCCCACAGGTCAGTCTCACATGCGTGCCCTCCGGCTTGGCGCGACACCTGTTGAACAAAGCGAAAACGGGATTCAGTTATCTCTGATAAAAGTCACAGCCTCAGTCCTCATAACCCCAGCCACCACATCCATTGGAAACATTGGAAAGGATGAGTTGGGGTCATGGATCCAAAATGAGGCCACAAGTTTAAGCTATTCCTTAACTCCACTTATATCTATCTCTGTGTATGCTTATACTTAAAATGCATCTTAAACAGAACAGCAACAAGAATTTCAGACTGTTGATAAAGATATCTATGCCACAAATATCAGCATTCAAGAACTAGTTAGGACTTTAACACTGATCTCTGAAAAGTAAAAAAAAAAAAACAAAGTTATTCCACCAACAGTGCACTGTCTGGCATAAAATTTAAGTCACATGACCTTTAAGTCTAATCATATGCATCAAGCTAATGCCAAATCCTTAATCCTTCAGTTATTACAAGCCTGAAAAATTAGAACGTATAAAGGATGAGCAGCAACTTAAAAAAAGGATTCATAGGAATATTAACAGAACAGAATACCAATATACCCTAACCTTAATACTTCCTACAAGTAGTCTTAGCATCTTTTACCAATGCTCTGCAGCAGAAAACACATGCTAAATAGATGTTCTGTTACAGAATTGTGGCATGAAGCAACCATTTGATGCAGCCATAACTGTACTTTAATAGAGCACCCTCTTTCTTAAACCAATATGGTCAGCTTATTATGTGTCAGTCATTTTGGATCCATGATTACAACTCTTCAGTGAAAGGAAAAAATTAAATAAAAGAAGACTTCATAAGGCAGTCGCTTCCATCAGAGACACTTAACACTTTGTTCAAAAAAGGTGACAGATACAAAGAATTTTACATACAACAGCCTGTTCAGAACAAACTATTAGCTCTGGGAGGAAAGTAAACCCGATTAAAAGCCAACCCTCAACATTTAACAGATGCAGGGCTCTTCTGTGCAGTGGCACAAACACAAGCCATCAGCTTTATTGACTGGAAATTGGGAATCTTTCAGATGTGCACTGGCATGGAACCTAAATGTGTGACACTAACAAAATGATGGAATGCAAAAACTTAACATTTGGACCATTTTGGTAGCTGAAAATTTAAATTTGCCCCTTAAATATTGCCTCACCATTGCCCTTTAATAAGTTGCAATATAAACACTGTAAATGTTTTTCTATATGGGCCACATGACTGCAAATCTCCAGTTCATCTGTAAGGAGAGCGAACAGTTGAATCAGAGCAGCACCACCCACAGGCATCCATAGCAAAAGTAGTTATTAGCTGGGAGAAAGGCGTTTAGGAAGGGAGCTTTGCTCAAAAACAAACACCACCCACACAACGTAATTATAAAATGTTTTCAGAGCGCTAGAGCAATGGTGAGGCAGCATTTAGAAGTTGTTTCAGTGTTTAGCATTTCAAGGATAGTTTCCCATTTATGTCGATGTAGTTTTAGGATGCCAAGTAGTGTCATTTGCACAAACATTTGCTAAGCTACCAATTTGGTGCAGGGGAAAAAAAAAAAAAAAAAGTGTATAAACTGAATTACAAGTTGCACAGGTATAGAGTCCAAAAATTAAGTCTGTGCTCCATTTAATAAATGTGCAAAAAAAAACTACTACATTAGTGCAGCACTCCCTTCACCTTACCAATAATTACTACAGTAAATTATACAATCTACAGTACAAGCAAAGTGAAGAAACACAAAAAGCAATACAAATATGAGATGCAAAAAACTATGTGCACATAAATAAAGTCCAAAATATGTATATATTCTAAGGGTTCACACAGTACATCAAGTTCACTACAGTCTAACATTTAAGTGTAGTGAAACCACTTATCAATTTAGGTGAGCGAACAGGTGAAGTTTGGTCCACATATTGATTATGGTCTGCTTAGTGAATTGAAGGTCAAAGCTAGCACGAAACATCCAGTTAGGCACCATTGCAAGCTCAAAAACAATACTTAAAATAGTTCATTTCTAAGCATGAAAACGTGATTAAATGCACTTATGTGATCCAATAGTTCCAACCGCATCAATAAGCCTGGGTACATGCTACATCAGTCTGTCTTTCTAGCAACAGCTCAGTCAGACACACAATGGCACTGGTCACACCAATCAGATGTAATGCATCCCTATCCAACCAAGAAGTGCCCCTGCTTACCAGGCAGGAGGCACGCATGTTATATTGATTCCAGTTGAAACTTTTGGATCAGGTTACTTGCGATTTTAAGATATCAGTGCGCACTATGACGTTCTTTATTCTATTTTGAGCTTGCTATTGCCTGGGGCGGATGCTGGAGAAATAGTGTCTAACTGGATAATGGTTCATGCTGGTTTTGATCATCCAAGTGATGTCCATTTAAGTGAACACATAGTTGCACAGGGGAAAAGATGTGGATGTTATTACAGGCGATTTCAGAAGTCTGGTTCACAAATTGAAGCGGATGTTTCACTACACTTGTTTATATTGCACAAACTGGAAATACTGTGAGCTGAACACGAGGAATATATGCATATTGTGCTTAGTGCATATACTTATGTTTTGCATTTCATATGTTGGTATTTACTTCGTCTGACGGAGAGGAAGAATGGGGAAATGCCAACGTAAACAAGCATTTCCCCATTCTTCCTAGTGACAGGACACTGATAACAGCTCCCTGTAATCGGTAGCGGTGATCAGTGTCGCGTCGCACGTAGCCCACCCCCCCCTACAGTTAGAACACATCCCCAAGACACACTTGACCCCTTCCCTGCCCCCTACTGGTTAACCCCTTCAGTGCCAGTCACATTTAAACAGCAATCAATGCATTTTTATAGCACTGATCACTGTATAAATGTGATATGTCCGCCATAATGTCGCAGTCACAATAAAAAAGTTGATCGCCGCCATCACTAGCAAAATAATAAAAATGCCATAAAACTAGGCCCTATTTTGTAGACGCTATTACTTGTGCGCAAACCAAGCGCTTATTGCGATTTTTTTTAACCAAAAATGTAGAATTGGCCTAAACTGACGATAATGAGCTATTTTTTGGGGGGGATATTCTATCAAAAAGTCAAAAATATTGCTTTTTTCTTCAAAAAAAGTTGCTGTTTATAGCGCAACAAACTGCAGAGGATCAAATACCACCAAAAGAAAGCTCTATTTGTGTGTGTGGGGGGGGGACATCAATTTTGTTAGGCCACTTCGAACGTCCGTGCAATGCCAAATCACAAAAAGTGCTCTGGTCTTTGAAGTGGTTAAGGTAAACTTAAAATTGATTGTATTTTTATTTTAGTGTCTAATAAGTTGAGCACACTGCACTATTTTTTTTATCCCTGAATAAAAACATTTATAGGACATAGGCATTTAAAAATCAAATGTCTTGGATAAGGTTAATTGGGTATATAAAAAGCATTAAAAAAAATAATCCCCCACCTAATCAGACCACTGTAAAACATGGCTGAAAAATACAGGCTACGAGTATTGGGCATACTAGGAGGCAGATTGTTTATATCCACAAAGTACACAACAGTGCCTTTCACTGGGTCCCTATTGCAAAGATATTTTACTCTGGAAAAAGCCAACAGGGTCATTACAGCACAATAGAACATTTTCACCCAAGATATGAAAACCTTTAAAAGATTAAATTGCATTTAACCAAAGTGTTGGATAGTGGGAAGAGTTCATTTCTACCAGAACTTTTTACACACATGCAATAAAAACAAAACATTTTTAGGCTTGAAGATTGGTTGCCCCTTTCACCCCACTTTGCTGAAAGCAGAGACCCTGGAGAATAAACGGTCAGTTCCACATTGGTGAAATGGTCCATCAAGCACAAGTTTAGTACACACAGAAATGCCCAGTTTTTAACAAAAAACATTAGGTTGTGCCGAGTACAAAGAATATCCAACATTTCAAGCCTTAAAATTGCACATGCCGGTGAAAAAATAAAGGGTGAAAGTAAATACCAATATTTACCATAGGCAACGCTTTAAAAGCTCTTACAGGCCATCAGTTTAGAATTATTCTTGAAGTGCTCCTAGAATTATTACCCTCAGTCATTCATGCATGGCAAAATGCAACAAGCAGCAGACATACCAGAATTTATAAGAAACCTGTCAAAGTGAAGGGGATTTCCCTGTAGAGTCTTCCCCAGAACAGTTGACCCCACTAGATAGATGTGGCCCCCCCCCCCCCTCTTGTTCTGCTGACAACTCAAATTCTGGATTAGGGCTCTTTCACACGGGCAGGCCGTATGCCGGCTTTTTCATCCATCCGTGTACGGATAAAAAAAGGTCCCAATGAGATTGCGGGTGTCAGCGGATGATCATCCGCTGACACCCGACCTTATCCGGTGCCGCAATCCCCAGACAGCAGAAACCCCTATTTTTTCATCAGTCTGAATCTGATTAACACGGACAGATTGTCCGTGTTCACCCAATCCTCCACATAGGGGGGATCTGACAGGGCGGTCCCTGCACAGTGTGCGAGGACAGCCAGTCATCCGCCGGCTCAGCTGGGATCAACGGAGAAATCCCGGCTGAACAAGCAGCGGTTCACGGGGTGGTTCATCACAGATCCGTCCCGTGTGGAAGAGGCCTTACCCCTATTTTTTTTTTTTTTTTATATTTACCAGTGCATGGGCAATTTAGGAATAAAGCAGCTTTAATAGTAGAAGGGAACCACCTGACCTGCAATGATGTCCTGATGAGCAGAAAAGGCATTCATTCATTTTAGGGCCAACATTCACTATTAACTCTGAAATGATGGACCAGTGAAAGGTTTCTGAAGCGTCGCTGACACCACTATGCGCATACTGTCATTTTCCTATTTTACAGGCACGTACAACATTAAACTTGACATTGTTATCAATTTACTCGATGCGACCTCATTTTATATTCTGGGTGCCTATACTGTGCTTGTTGGCACCTTTTTTATACAGAAAATAGATTTTAGAAATGGCACTAAAACTGCTTTTATTCTACAGTCCATTTTTAGAAAATGTTTTTGGGAAAAGCTGCAAAAAAAAAAAAAAAAAAAAAAAAAAAAGGTAAAAAGATTTTTAGTAATGATCTATCTGGATAAGTTTATCTTGCCTCCTACAATATATACTTTTTTTTATCACAGATCATGTGTAAATCACTACAGGGGTAGGGGGGACAGAAAACCCATGTCAAGGTTTATTAGACTTACCTGCCCACCTGCAAATATAACCGGAGAACTGGAGGGTTTTGGCCGATATGGTATGGTTACCCCCTTTGGAGGAGACTAGAAGGAAAGATTGAATATACAGTCAGAAACATCAATTGGATTGCTTTTTGGACATTAAAATCAACACATGGTTTGACCAAAATAAAAAGTAAACAAAACACCTACTCACAACTGTATTAAAGTGATTCTAACTTTTTTTTACCTTACTGCAGCAAGGTAAAACAGAATCCCCCCTCCCCCCTTCATACTTAAACAAGCCCATTCCTGATCAAGCACTGTGCATGAGAGCAGAGGCTTGCCTGGCTCTGTCCCTCATCTCTGGGCAGATTGAAAACAGAAGGAGCCACCGGTCTGTGTCAATAGATGCAGACGGGCACTTTGGGAAAGGCTGCACAGGCGCCACCATAGGAAGAGACTTCCTATGGGGGAACTCACCGAAGAGGGAGCTAGTTGCACAGAGCAGGTAAATATGACAAAAAAGAACCTTTGATATCACTTTAAAGTGTCAATAAAGGACAATTTTTTGGATAGATCGGAGAGGCAATAGAACTTTATATTGCGCCTTTTTTTTCTTGTTTATAAACAATGTGATCAATAATATAGCAGATGCTGTCACTTTAAGGCTGCATTCACACCTAGGCGACACGATACACCGCGTACGCGGCTTATCTTGCCGCCTGTAGATCAAACTTTTTTTTCTTCTTTCTTTAACATTGCGGTCTATGAGCGAACGCCAATGTCGCCTGAAAAAAAGGGTCCGGGACCTTTTTTCAGGCGACAGGCGTGGAGATGTGAATGGAGCCTTAAGTTTAATTCCACCTGCAAAAAATATATATACCAAAAAACAGGTGTTAAGCTATCAAGTGACTCAAAGCATAACTAATAAATCCACTGGCAGCAATTCACCCATAGTACAGACTAGTGTTGTCCCGAAACCGAGTATTTGTACTCGCGCAAATGCTCCCGATGCTTCTGCCGATACTTTTTTTGTATTTATCAAAAATAATTTTTGTATTATGTTCTGTGAAAATTCTTTGAGTTTACTACCAGGTGACAAGCAAATAGAACATTTTCATTTTTACTCATTTTGTCTTGAGTTAGAGTTCTTCTTAATTTCAAAGAAAATATCCTTAGTCTGTATTGTGGTTTGAAAACCGTCACATGACAATTAAAAAAAGTATCGGCGAGTACATGAAAAACAGTATCGGTACTTTTACTCGGTCCTAAAAAAGTGGTATCGGGACAACCCTAGTACAGACAATAAGTGGTCTCCACCACTGGGTTTCACAAGCTGCTCACCTCAAACGAGTCAAATCAGCAGTTGTCCCCTCTGGGGATAATGAAGACACCTGGCACACTATGAATGCAGAGACCTCCTATGGTAAAAGGCTCCTTATTGGGTTGAAAGAACCAACAGTCTTGCCCGTTGGGAATTGTATGCAAAAAAGGCAACATCTAGAGCTCTCTGTATTAGGCCAATAGTATAAAAAGTAGATACACACTCCAAAATACAGCACAATTAGCTTGTTAAAATATGGCCGTGGTATGACATCAGTATGCAAGCTCCGCATCCTAGACCAGATTCATTTTAAAAACAAAAACACTGCCTTGGATGTTTGTTTTTGTTCTGTGTGTCTATTTCTACTTCACAGAAACATGAAGCCAGTTCAAAAGTGAAACTAACCAGCAGGCACATTATATGATTGATTATTTTTAATCATTTTGAAAAGGAATCAGTTAACTTTTATGTCTCTATACCCTGTAAACTGTCATTTCAGCAAAAAAAAATAAAAAATTCTTCATTTAGTGACCCTTTAATACAGAGCACTAGATGTTGGATATTATATGCAAAAAAGGAAATGGGCAAGACGATGAAAATAGATCTCTATATACACACACAGCATGAACATAATGGATACATTGATACATACATGTCAGCTTAGCAGCACAAGAATATTCGTTACTTCTCATGTGCTGCCAAGCACTGACATTTATGTATCGATGTATCCATTAGGTTCATGTCATGTGTATATATAAAATCACTATCTTTTTCATGCTATTATCGCAAATAAATGTTCACCAACCACTACCTCCACAAGTCAACTGTCTCATTCAAAGTCCCACAATGCTTTGTTTACCCGAATCAGGGATGGAGATACATTCATTGTGCCTCATTTAAAATCCCAACCCCCCCCCTCATAGGTGGAGAGAACTTATTGCACCGGATTTTCTCCAATCAACTTTCCTTCAGTCACTATTTGCATGAACTTTTGCTATACATTAGATTTTTCACAGCCAGTGGATTTATTAGATGTGTGTTATGTATGCTTTGAGTCACTTGGTATATAGGAATTAGAACTTGTCAGGGTTTTACTGCCGTGTGTGCCCATTAGGAAGCTTCACCCTCTCCACTGGCCTGGTTTCTTTTAGTATTTTTTTAAATTTGTGACATGAACTTTATTACAGTACACATTTAAGCAGCACTGTGCATCTATACATTGTACATTCACATCAGTACCTGGCCTCAGGAGTTTACAATCTAAGGTCCCCAACTCATTCATACAAAAACTAGGGTTAATTTATAAAGAAGCCAATGGACCTACCAGAATGTTGGGCGTGTGGGAGGATACCCTGAAAGGCACAGGGAGAACATGCAAACTCTGAAGGTAGTGCTGTGGTTAGAAGTGTTAACCACTTAGCCATTGTGTGCCCCATTATTGAAAGTAAGAAAATTACAAATTTTGGGGTTACATTCATTTACAGGAACAGAGGGCAAAATTTTCCAATGGGCAAACTAGTTGGTGACACCCCAGAATTCCCTCACCTTGGTATATTCTCACTTCCAGTTTTGGCTATAAAACAGGAAGTGAAATCTATACAACACACAGATAGGGAAAAAACTGACAAGGATTAGAATAACCCTTTATAAAAAAAAAAATAGGATTTTTGTACTCAACGTAAAAACCATTTCATGGATAGACACAGCAGTAACTGACCTTATGGTATTATATCCTTCCTTCCAGGAGAGACTAGGCAGAAAACAGCACTTTAAGTGTTAAAAACACTTTCCTCAGTACAGGTCCTCCCAGGGGGCGTGGTTCCCCAGGTATAACCCACTCTGTACTGCTTGTTACGAACTGGAGCTGCTGAGTCAAACAAGAGGAGTGGGTGCTGTGTCCGTCCATTAACTCAAATGGATTTTACGGTGAGTACAAAAATCCTATTTTCTCTTCCGTTCATGGACGGACACAGCAGCAATCAACTTTAGGGACGTCCCCAAGCAGTTTCAAAAAATTTGAGGGGTGGGAAAAAAAAAACTGCAAATTAAGCTTCACCCCAAACAAACCAGAGTACCTCAATGGAGGAACTTCAACCTTAAGAAGCCAGAAACCTTGCAGCCAAAGGAGGCATCCGCAGATGCACTCACATCCACCTTGTAAAACCTGAAGAGGTGTGGGTTGACGACCAGGTCGCTGTCTTACACACCTATAAAACAGACGCTTGATGGCAGAAAGCCCAAGAGGTATCAGTCGCTCTGGTCGAATGCGCCGCCCGCCCCTTTAGGGCATAGGCCTAGAGCACGACCTGTCTGCGCCACCTGAAAATGGAGGCCGACGAGACCGCCAGACCTTTCTTAGGACCAGTCACTGACACGAAAAGTGAGTCCGATCTCCGAAAACGGAGTCGTAGCAGACAAGTACGCCCGTAGGGGTCGCACCACGTCCAAGGAAAGTAATGTGGCCTCCTTTGAGTTCTTCTGTCAAGGACATAAGTATAGTAAAACAATGTCCTCAATGTGAAAAGCCGAAAAAAACGAAATCGAAAGGAACGATGGCTGCGGCCACAGCACCACCTTATCCTTGTGGATGACCAAGTTAAAGAGCCTTGCAAGACGAGGCCGCAAGATCAAAAACTCGTCTGACCGAAGGAATGGCTATTAGGAAGACCACCTTCTGAGTCAGAGGAAACTCCCAAATGTCTTCAGAGCCCTTTTGAAGCACCAAGAGGACCAAATTCAAGTCCCATGGAGGCAGTGAAGGACGCACAGGAGGGGTCACATGCCTGACCCCCTGTACGAATGGACGCACCAGGCAGTGAGTAGCCAGCGGTCGAAGGGGGCTACCATGGGACGCAGAATTCTATTGCAAAAGTGACGACCACTTCTGGGTCGCTAACCTCTGCACCGCAGATTGCAGTGTCTGGAGTTTTTCTGTCAGGAGAAAAACTCGCTTTTGAGGAATCCAGGACCAACCCCAGGTATTCCAGCCGCTGAGATGGTACCAACATTGACTTCTGGACATTCAGTAGCCACCCGAATCTTTTGGAGGGGCTGGCAGGTGATGGACACATCCTCTCCTAATATTGAAAGAAGCTCTCAGGAGAAGGTCGTCCAGGTATCCCACAACAGCGATTCCGCGCTGCCTTAGCAGGGCCAGAATCGGAGCGAGCACCATTGTAAAAACTTGTGGTATCGAAGCCAGGCCGAAGGGGAGGGCCACAAACTGAAAATCGTCCTCTTCGACCGCAAAACGCAGAAACCTCAGTGTTTTGCCCATATGGGAATATGCAAGTACGCGGCCTGAGTATCCAAGAACGCCATAAAGTCCCCCTGATTGAGAGCCGCCACTACAGAGCAAACCATTCCATCCTGAATATTTGCACTTTGACAGAAGAGTTAAGGGCCTTGAGGTCCAGGATTGGACGAACCCCTTCCTTTTTTGGGGACTACAGATTGGAGTAAAAATCCTGAAACCGTTCCCTGAAGGAACCGGTACAATCACTCCCCTGACCAGCAGATCCTGAACAGCCCCAGACAGGGCCACCCGGCGTACCGGAGGAATCTGGAGGTTTGAAGGAAAAATCTGTTTGGTGGACAAGAGAGAAACCATCTTGTACCCAGAGAAAACTACCTCACAAACCCAGCGGTCGGAAAGGAGGGATCTCCACCAAGCCACGCATCCACAAATTCAGCCCCCCACCCGAGTGTCTGGAGGGGGCAGACTTACATGCAGAAGCAGGCTTGTTGGGCTTGCGGTACCAGGTGCGCATTTGATCTACAGCAGGCGCCTTAGCACCCTGGAAACCGTTTTCCTGCCGCACCTGAGGGGGTAAAGGAGGGACCTTGCTTATGACGAGGCTCCTTACTCTTCCCAGATTGTGGGAGCAGAGTGCTCTTACCCCCTGTAGCATCTATAATGAGGTCATCCAGGCCCTGCACCAACTGGTCAGCCAGGCCCACACAGAGCTCAGGAGCATTATATGTGCCTTCAGCTCCAGGAGCAGGGACTTTGCCCGCTCGGTAATTGTGACACTAGAGCTCCGGCCAAAACCGGTCTCACTGCCTACCCCACTACTGTGAACATGGAGCAGGCCACAGCCTCAGCTCTCCTATCTGTGGGGTCCTTAAAGGCGGAAGCCCCTTCCATAGGTAACGTGGTAGACTTGAGCAGTCTGGACACAGGAGGGTACGCTGACGGAGGATTTTTTTTTTTAAAGTTATCCTCAAAAGGATAACGGACCGCAAGTATGTCAGCCGATCCCATTCCTTGTATGATATTTTGTCCAGGTATGGAACACAAGCAAACGCTTTTGCGGTGCGGGGCAGCGTGTGGAACCCAAAAGGGGACCGGCATCTGTCTCCGTCGTCCTCAAGTTTGAGTATCCTGCACCGCAGTGATAAGAGCTCCAACAAAACGCCTTATCAAGCGCTGACTCTGAATCAGAGTCATCCTCACTGACCGTGTGGGCTAAGCCTGCATCATCTGACATGACAGAACCAGAGCCAGCAGTAGGGTCCGGTTCCGTGTCAGAGTCATCCCCAGAAGCAGGGAGGGCGTTTTTACCCTACTTCTGGCCACTTGTCGCTTTAATCCTGGCGATAAACGCCTAAGGGACTGCCGTATGGGCTCTATAGAGACCGCAGGGACACCAAGGGTTAACTCAGGCATGGTTGGGGTAGAAGCCTCCGTTTAGACTCCATGTTGACCCACCGTACTGCAAGGCAGAGACCCACAGGTCACCCACCCGGCCTGCAAAACAAAGAGCAGGGGACCACCCAGGTAACTCGCCACCCAGCCAGGCTGTAGTGCTGTTGAAGCGCTGTCCGCTCTGCGGCGTCCCTCAGGAAGCAATTCCCGGGCTGCAAAATAGCGGCCATACATGTGTTTAAATCAACAGTGACACAGCAGAAAACTAAGCAATTCCAATACAACAAAGAATCAAGATCCAGCCTGTCACCAAATTGGCAGTTGATAGTAGATCTCGGGATCAAAAGATGCAGGAACAAAACAAAATAAAAGCGGGAAAAAAATAAAATTGCAGAGTACATGGACTCCAGCAAGGCCATGTCTACTCCTGACCCTAGGCTGAAAAACTGGAGCTGCTGAGTCAGAGTGGGTTATACCCGGGGGACCACGCCCCCCTGGGAGGGGCTGTACTGAGGAAAGTGTTTTTAACACTTAAAATTCAGTTTTCTGCCTAGTCAATTGCTGCCGTGTCCATCCATGAACGGAAGAGAAAACTGCCTTTCCCCTTTCACACTGGGGCGGCGTTAAAGCACCGCCCTTTTTAGTGGCGATTTACCGTAAATTTTGATCGCTATTCAGCCGCTAGAGGGGCACTTTTACTCCCCGATAGCGGCCCAAAAAGATTTAAAACCACCTCTGCAGAGGTGCTTTGCCGGCGGTATAGCCGCGGTGCCCATTGATTTCAATGGGTAGGAGCAGTTTACACACCGCTCCAAAGATGCTGCTAGCAGGACTTTTACCATCCTGCTAGGGTACCGCTCCAGTGTGAAAGCCGAGACAGCAGCGGCTGTTTCAGGTCGCTTTGCAGGCACTATTTTTTGCATCTGCAAAGCGACCCAGTGTAAAAGGGGTGTTACACTTTAAACCTGTAAACAAACAGGTACTTTATAAAACCAGTAGCAAACATTTAGACCATCATTGCTGGCCCTGTTGCTCAGCAGTCCATTGTTGCCCACCTGATCCAGAAACCACATCTACCCAATCCACATATGTTTTACTATACACTAAAGTTTTTGCAAGGAAAAGGGGTAAGATTTAAAGTTCAATTTTAATAAAAAGGCTACGTATTTGAAAGGCATATTGTAGGGTGATGAGCCTTTTTGCGTTAGCCTTTTAGATTACACTAACAACTTTTGTAAGCTCGCTTTTCTGTAATAAGACTCAAATACACTGTTGCAGTCTAGACAAACTGTACCTCAAGGCACAATATACATTCTACAAATGCTCATATGATGATTTACAGCTGAGTGTAACCAATACAACTACATATTATTGAACTTCGATATTAGTCTTACCTCCAGCATTACCACACAGATCTGTTTGACGCAGTCTATGATGGACTGAGGAATACCGGCAATAGTGATTGCACGTTCTGTGGAGTTCGGCAGCATATCCCCTGCAACCTGGACCTGTGCCCCTGTACTCTGGAAAACAAGATTTTCAGGGGCAGAAAGTCAAGCACGCAATACCAAATAGCCATGAACATTCAGACATCTGTAGTTACATGTTTATAAACTGCTAACACCATCAGCTTGAATATTACAAATTACATAAAATCTGGGTCCTGTGTAATCTACTACAGTCATACAGCCACATGGGACATAGAAGGTGGTTCCAGAGGAATCGGAGTATTGACACTTTATACATTGGGCTGTGTTATAGACCAAAAAAGGTCCAGAATAAGTTCAGGGAAACTGCTTCTGCATTACAAAGCAAGCTAAAAATAAACTCAAGTTTCAACTTTTTTTATTTCAAAGCACTTTCAGCAGCTGAATGTGCCGCTTCTTTATCCTTTAATCCTTGGCCCACGTTCCATTGTGAACTGGTGCCATGATCACTGCCCAGGTTTTGTGCTTCAGGGTGACCGTTCTCTTGCAGTATCCTATGGAGCCACCCTTGAACGCTGGACTAGTCCGATCTCCCTACAATATCACTAGAAGATATTCCCAAAGCCTAGGATGGCAAGAAACTCCAAATTTCCCCTCTTCCTCCAGTCACAAGACCACACTTGTCCACTTTTTTCCACTGGGGAATCTAATGTGCCAAGCTAAACAAAACAAGGGTTTACTACTTTAAACATCAGGCTGTATTGTGCCTCTTAATTTGTTTTATATACTCACCTCCCTGATTTCCTTTATTTTACAACCTCCTTTGCCAATCAGTGATCCACACTGGCTTGCAGGAACCACTAGACGCAGCGTAACAGGTGGTTTGCTGGAGGCAGTGCTGTTTGTCATTGAGCTGCTGATATCCTATGGAACATGCAAGACACATTAAAGCAAAGTCTAAGCATATTTTTTACTTTGTAGCAAATCATAAGCCCATTTAATCTAGCTCCACATTACTCTGTAGTCAAAATTCTAGATCTTTAATGTCACTACAATTAGCATGCTCTCAGTGGAAGCTCAAGGCTAATAGTTTCACATCTCAAGTCATACAATTCCTCCACTGACCAGTAATCCGATCAGACAATATATACATATACTATAAATGCATAAAAAACCTCTGTACAAAACATCTGAACATATAGCATTACACACTGACAGGCCTTCAATCAGTTCAATAACCCTAAAAGCTCTTTGAGGAGCAAACTTGTGTTAAAAAAAGAAAGGGTTAATAGCACTTGTGTTGTGGCGCTGCAGAAGCACTTTGGCAGAACTGCCCATTCATTTCAGTGGACAGGGCGTTTTGGGTACACCACCCCAAAGATGCTACTAGCAGGACTTTTCCCGTCCTGCAAGCGCACCGCCACAGTATGAAAGCATCTGGCTCTCACACTGGGTGGCTTGAGACACTTCACATGTGCCATTTTTAGTGCCAAAATGCCTGAAAAGCACCTTTGTGGGAAAGCACTGTGTACTTGTCTTAAAGAGTTAACACCCCCCCCCCAACCCAATGGATCCTGCTCCTTTAAAACATGTTATACGACAATGCTTGTCCTGTGTCATTTGGCCTCCGCAACACCTAAAAAAGTAACTTCAGCCCCCTGCCCCTTTTTTCGAAACTCTTAAACAAGCTGTTTGTAGAGCAGATCGCAGATTAACAGGTACAACTTATGGAGGACTTGTTTAATCTCTGTGCATCACCTGAGGCCAGTCACTTCACTGGGTATAAGGGTTCACAACCACCAAATGCTAGCAAGGGAGCAGCCAGAGTGACCTCTGTTCTGGTAAGCAAAGGAATGCAGCCATATGAGATGGTAGTGTTACTCTTGAAAATGCTGGTCCTCAGCAACAGCATCCTTATACCTACTGCAAGAAATGCGAAAAGCCTCCCTTGCATTGGGACTGCCCCAGCCCTGCAAGTAGGCTGCTTGCTTGGTCTAGAGGAGAGAAACATTTTAAACCAGATCCTTTGCTACCCGGGCAGACAACATTCCCATGTTCTCCCACTCACCCTTTTATTCTTGGGCCCTTGTCCCTCCCTCCCCCCCCGTCTCTTCCTCACCCCCACCATTCTTGTCCAAACATGGGCGGTTTAGTTACATGCTGAGCATATCCTGGATGCGGTTAAAAACTCAGATTTTGAGATTTGCATATATGAACTGAGCCTTAAGGCAACATAAACTTTATACAATACTGAGAATGTATATAAGCTTTTAGATACCCAGAAGCTAAAAGGTCTGGTGGTATTTTGGTTTTTTGGGCAGTCCTTGTTCCACTCCTACTTTTTTCCCAGTGCTCTCATTTGCCATACCAACTCTGGGTAGGGGCGGGTTTTAGGCCATCACCTGTCCTCTGCCTGGTGATTAGCACACCTGGGCTCCCTTTCAAGAGACCTTAAATTTATAGATAGGACTGCAGCCATGCAGAGTGCCGTGGAGTTGGCGCTGCAGCTTCCCAGGTATTTGCAAATGCTTGCAACTAAACCTCTGTTTTTACTTAAACCAGTTAGACAGATTAATATGGTTTAGTGCTTTTTGGTTGACAACTCAGCCTGGTCACATACAATTTATTTTCCATGTTTATATTTAATTGCATATTGCTAAAATCGCATCTCATTCAAAGTCCCACTTTTACAATTTTTTGTCCATTTACAGGGATGGAGGCCTATGGCAAGTTCGCTATATGCCTCATTCAAAGTCCCACCCCCCCCTCTTTTTAGAAGCTAAAAGGTTACCTCTTCCAGTTTATCAATTATCATTGAAAAGGCTTTGAAGATGGCATTTGTTGGACCAGCTAAGGTTATAATTCTTTCTGGGCAATTGCCTTCTGAGATGTTAATACGAGCCCCACTCTAGAGAGAAGGAAAAAAAAAATTATAAATGGAAAACGATTTGCATGCATTGAAGTATTGACCTTCCTGTCAAAGGAGGCAGTTATATAACAGGTAGTCTTATTTGCTTAATACACATCACTTGACAATTATCTCAATGAATGAAGGGGATATACTTTAATGAACTTGATACACTAAGCTGCCAAGAACCAAACAAAACTATGTGGATTCCAAGCAGTGTCTCAAAACGGCAACAGCTCATGTCCTTTGACATTCGACAGTGCTCTCTAGACTAGCAAGCCTGCTGGCTCCCAACACTCACGTCTTTGGCTACATTCTAAGTTTCATGTCAAAGATTTAGGATGACCTTTAAAAAGGTTTTAGTGCAGCATTATGGAAGGAAAAGCACTGAAAAATGAGCCAAAAATTCAGCAGCAGAGCCGACTAGTGCCTTGGTCTAGCCCACCACCTATCTAGGCTGCAGGAGCTGGCTAAACAAGCAATTATATGGCATGTAATCACACCTGGACAAAAAAAAAAAGAGGACTGTCAAGTGACTGATCAGGTTTTCAGGTGGAGGGGATGCATATCAGACAATTCCTAAATGGCCAACTGCCTTACAAGTTCATAGCTAGACACTACCATGTTACCTGGCTCTTAATTTGCTACATATGCAGGCCCCTGTAGAGGATTAATACAACTCAAGTTTCTGTCAAGATAGAGAAGCCATTACATTTACTATAATACACGAGTCGAAAACCATAACAAAAAGTAAAAGAATAAAGGTCTGACCTCTTCACGCATCTTTTTAACAGACTCTCCTTTCTTTCCAATGATGCTACCGACTTCCTAAGAGGGGGAAAAAAAATGTTGATTGTCACTTTTGCTGTAGTCCAAGAACCTTGCGTCAAAACAGTATTTTAGAATATATGATGGAAGAAAAAAAAAAAAAAACACACCACCTCCCCCTAAACACAATCCAGTTCATAACTCATAGTGGCAATGAGAAGCGTTCAATGGGCAGGGGTGATTAAGGTTTGGACCAGATTTCAGAAGCCTACAACCAAACCGGAGGGGCATTATGGTCGCTTTTAGAGCCAAAAGTAACATCATAGAAAGTCTGAAGGGGTTTACTTTATACATTAAAACCATAAATACTCATGTGTACCAGTAGCTTAGAAATTAGAATCATACTTGCCTTCCCATGCATCAGAAGTCTGATGGTGAGGGTAACATTCAGGCCTCCTTCAATAACACCGGTGTCCATAGTGAAACTAGTTCTGTTAGATCAGGGTAATAGTCAAAAGATGTAAAGGTAGTCTTTGGTCACAAGATAAGACTGTAAAAAACAAAAAACAAAGAAAAAAGGTAAGCAATTGTAAAAAAAGCAAAGAAAAATACAATTTAACACGTGAAAGTGAAGGACCATCAATGCACTCATTACAATAACAAAGACAAATCTATCTACTTGGCAGAATTTAATACAATTCAGGGCTCAAATTTCATTCTAACCAATGAATCATAGGAATGCTGGATGTGCTGCATTAGCACTGAGCTTAAAGCCCAACTCCGAGCACAATTGCCTTCACAGGTTCACAGAAACAAAACATTCCTCTCCCTCAGAAGCACAAATCCATTCTTCAAATCAGTTTACATGACAGGATTAGGGATTCAGGATTCCTGGCAAAAAAGATTCACGTGGCACAAAGACACCTAAAATAAACTCCTGTCCATACAAACAAGAGGGGTATAAAAGCTTAACCATGGTTATGAAAAATCTAGGCATCAACCACAGAGCAAGGTTATTCATATACAAAGTAAAGCAAATCAAGAGGGAAAGGTTGAACATCCAAGGGAGAAATGGGGAACAGGAAGAAAAGATGCAAAAGCTGTAACTGGTACACGGCCACGTCGAGACCAGAAACCAATGGAGCAATCCACTGGTCCACCGCTGCTATAGAAGTGGATCAGTATCAAACCTCTAGCTTCCACCCAGGGTGCCCATATTTTATGAAATTTTGTAGGGCAGTTTCTACCCATTTATCAGTTTGTAGATAACAGCCAATTGCTTCATTTTGAGGGAACAGAGACAAGACATTTACCGGAGTCAGATATTTCGGAGAAGCTGAGAGTGTGAAGTCGCTAATCACAGTATGGGGGAAAAAAGAAGAAACCCTGATTTTACAATATGTTGGAATTTTAGTTCTGGTGTGCAGGAGCCCTAAAACAAGATGGCAAAAAAAAAAAAAAACTCACCATTTTAAGATGAGAAAGAAAAACCAAGTTAAAGCGTTATTGAACCCTGTAACATGAATAGTTCACCCATCCCCTCAGTGCCCACAGCAAATTGTGGCATTAAAACGCTGCCACTATATACCCTTTTAGATGATCTGTATACCACGGTTACATGATAAACGGCACAGCTACTCCAGTACTGAGAGATCAGGAAGGAGGAGATTTTCACTTCATCCTGTATACACGCCCACTTGCGTGATGTCAATATCATGTGACCTGGCTGAGAACAAGTATATGTTCTCTACAGCATAAGACACAACTGAGCATGTGCAGGTCGGCTATCCTGCCTGTGTTAGCTGGCCTTCCCCAGACAGTGCAGGGGGATCCTCTTCTCCCTCTCTCCTAGCAAGTACCCCCTCAGCCGGCAGATCTCTATGGGGACACCAGAGCCGAATCAGCGCTCCATGTATCCATTCATACATGGAGCCCCAAATTGGCTCTGTGCCCTCTCCCCTGATTGGCTGTCGCAGGAGCCAATGGTGCCGCTGATGTGTCTCACACAAACAGGCGTGTCCCGGGCGGCTGAGACACTTGGACATCGAGAGATGGGGCTCAGGTAAGTATTTGGTGGTGCTGGGGAGGCTGCCACACAGGTTATCTCAATGCATTGAATACATAAGGATAAAAAAATAAACTGCCTTTACAACTCCTTTAACCCAATTCTCAGCAAAGAATGTTCAGAATTACTACAAAGTAGCAGATTACATGCCACAGGAGCACTGCTGACAAGAGAAACAGAGCAAGCTTTGTTTGCAGCTGCATAGCCGTATAATTATGAGGCACAATATACAACAATCAGATCCGATTAAAATAAAACTCACTCTTGGATAAAAAGCTATCGAGATTTACTGTAAATTTGTGCTGCACAGGAAAGTTCAAGGGATGAATAAAAAAAAAGCTTTGCCATAGACTGGCCGGATAAATTAATCTAGGTCAATGTTTTAACAAGGATCACTAATGGGTGTACTCTGTACGCATGGAAAAGTTAATTTTAATGGAGCTCCCACAACCAGATCTTCTATAGGCAGCTGGCAGGATGATATAGGTTTATATAGAGCAAGTGTATCCATTGTGCATATACCTATAAAGGAAAAAAACTAAAAGCTGACGCCATATTAGCACTAGTTTCATTGAAAGTACAAAAGTCACCAGGTATAAGTGAAGAGTTTAATTACCCCTTTTGCAGATAATTGTCCCATTCTGGCCAAAATATGACCCCACCCATCCTGAGAGGTTCTTACCTGGTAAAGGAAGTTTTATTCACCTAGGTCTGCCATCCATGGGCCATGCCAAATAAGAGGATAACTAGTCTAGTGATGCAGATGCACCCATCACTCCCCTTACACTGGAAAGGCTTCTCTTCTGGATCCTGAGAGTACCCCAGAAAAAAGGAGCCCCCCTCATGCAAAAATAGAAGAGGACTCAGGACTCGATTTACACAAAGCAGCCCAGAGCCCTTTTGGTCCCTCACGCCTGTCGAGTGTCCCCACAGCAAACAGCTGGCTACAGGGGCACCAGAGCCTAGTCACAGCTTCCTGTGTCCATTCCAGCACCAAGCCCCACCCTCTCCTGATTGGCTCCTGTGGCAGTGAGTGGCACTGCTGCTGTGTCTCAGCCAATCAGGAGGAGCGCCTTGGACAGCCAAGGCACTACTGGACATCACTGGAGAGATGGGACACAGGTAAGTTTTAGGGGGATGCTGGAGGGTGGCTGCTGCATACAGTTTTTTTTTATCTTAATGCATAGGGTGTGCACAGTGCTTAATTGATGGCACATTCAGTATGCCCTCAACTCAGAGTGCAGTGCACATTCACCATTGACGTCACCAGCTACAACACATGTGAATACCTCCCAAACAGTGCACATTTAGGGGATATTCATTCTACCTACAGGCAAGCTTTGTTATAAGCTTACCTGTAGGTAAAAGTGAAGCTTACTACTGCTTTAATACTCCAGAAACGCTCTTTAAAGCTACAAGCACAGCCTCTGGGTCCTTATATGCCACTTTCCTAACCTTTTAGTCTCGTCTACATTCAAACGCCCAAGACTTCATGTCCCAAATAGACAAAGTGCCCCTGATCAAGCTGCTTTTTACAAGTAGCAGCAAGGTTGTCTTATTCTCCATCTACTTGTGCCTATTGGTTCAGGCAGCTTATTCACATCAGCCATTATTTCCAGGAGCTTGCATGAAAGGATGACTCCAGCAAGACTCCATAGAAGCTCCCCCCCCCCCCAATCAAAGTACAGACCAGCATTTAGGGGACGTAAAGAAGGGACATCTTGCCCACAGTAATATAGGGGAAAAATGCAAGTTTAATATCGCTCAAACAAATAAAACCTCCAAACATCACGGAAACCAAAATCTGGTCACAAGTTACATGAAAAACTGAATTTTTAGCCGAGGCTGTGATTTTCCATGAACTCAGAATGCGCTATAAAAAAAAGCATGCCTCTTGCACTGTACCTCGGCTCAAATGGAGATTGAGATTCACAAAAAAATTTAAGCAAAACAAAAAAATTCTATAGATGAATGTATAAACTAAGGATTCTCCAACATTAGGACCAGTTTAGAAGCTGCTCCGGAAATAGCTTGTGACAACTTACGCTCGGACACGAGCCAAAGCTGCAGGCGCCACCTATTACCCTTGAACTGCAAGACCATGTGCAGACCCTGACATCAACATGACAAGGTCAGGAGGATAATCTGTGCGCAATCACAGAATGTACTGAGGGGGTGTCAGGGTCAGCTTGGCATAGCGTCAACGGCACAAAATCAAATGAATGTTAAAGCTGAACTCTGGGAAACTGGAAAAGTCCTCCCTTACAGTGAGCTGCCCCCACACTGCAAGGGATAAAGGCTCGTTTACACCAATATATTCACTTGCCTGATCCAGTGGCAGAGAGCACTGACTGACCCTCGGCACCCTTATTTCTAATGCAAGGCTATGGACGCTGCATCAATCTAAATGACATCAGAGGACCTTAGATCACGGGAAAGCAGGGGAGAAAAGGCAGAGGGGACCAGTCTAGCAGTACAAAGGCGCCTGTGGGAGCAGAGATCCGGTAAGCCATACTGCTTAAGGCTTCGTGTGTATTTTCTGCATCAATGCAGGTACTTGCCAACAGAGCTAGAAGACCCTGTGTAAAATGTGCATAAAGTAATCATGTTAAGATACAGTTCTTCCAACTAGACAGCTCTCATGAGCAGGGCCCTCTGATCCCTCCTGTATTGATTTGTATTGTGACTGTACTGTCTTTTCTAATGTAAAGCGCCGCGCAAACTTTTGGCGCTATATAAATCCTGAATAATAATAAGTATCCCAAGTACCCTACTTTCATAAGCAGCTAAATTCAGTGCACATTTTCGTTTGCAGACAGCTGTGAGCAGCCCCCATTGATTCCTATAGTATCTGTATTTAGATACATCCAAGTCTATACAATGCACTTTGGATGCCCCTAGAAACAAGCAGTTAAAAGATAAGTTGACCTTCGGGGACACTTTTTTTAAGGGCGGAATCCATATTTTCCAAAGGAACTTATTCTTTAAAGCAGGGATATGCAATTAGCGGACCTCCAGCTGTTGCAGAACTACACATCCCATGAGGCCTAGTAAGCCACAAGCATGATACCCAGAGGCATAATGGGACTTTTATGCAACAGCTGGAGGTCCACTAATTGCATTTAAAGTAAAAAAAAAACTGTAAAAAGCAGGTCCAAGTCATAATGTACCACTAGGCAAATGGAGCCTCCTCTAGCGCTGCAGGGTCACCACTCCCAGGCACTTCCATCTTTGTCCAGTTATACTTCCTTCCAGGTACTGTCTCTCTTTGGCTGCTTGATTGGCCTTTCTGTGATGACGTCACATCACCATGGCACACAGCCATATAAATGCGGTCTGAGCTTTGTGGATCAGATCACATTACCCGCTGACAGGCAGAGCTTGGGCATTTATGACAAAAGAACACTAGGGTCTCTTGTTCCACAACCCTTGTCTGTATGCATTTTTGTAAAAATTAATTCAATACCGCTTTAACTAGTACACAGCCGCACTGCGAGAGCCGTTTTAGGTTTCCCGGCATTCAGCTTTAAACACCCTATTGGTATTCCCTTCACATTACAAGACATGTGACAAATAAACATGCTGGATCTGACATAACTGCATACATGGACTTGTTACAGGTGTGGAGACAGGTCCAGGTGAAAAAATAAATATATACAAACACTGCGTGTACAGGACATACAACATAACAGCCATGTGGACTACAATATCACACTGAAGGACAGGCCCTTAAAAAACATGTGTGACCAGAGCCAGAAGTTCTATTTTAGGGACCACATGATAAGTGCACAACACTCACCTGGGCCCCAATTAATGCACACACCCCCCCCCCCCCTGTCCCAAGAAGAATGTGACAACCTTGAAGGGCCAGTTGCTGTGGACATAATTTACTGATGTTTATACTCAGGATTATGTTGAAAGAAAGATCCTGACTAAGGCACCATTCACACTTGCGTGACCTCAAAGATGCACAATTTGCAGTGCGACTTCTGTCCAGTGTGTGAAGTCGGACCAAAGTAGTGCAGGAACTGATCTGAATGGGGTTCAAAGAAAATAGGCTGCGACTTGTCATGTCCAAATTACATGACAAATCGCACACAAGTGTGAATGGAGCCCAAAATGTTCCCGTAAAGACCTTGTGTATACATAAAACTCCATTGTCAGTGTTGCAGTACATGCGTGTATACATGCATAAAAGGGACAAACACACAAACAAAATCTTGAATTTGTTTCACATTTTGCACTCATTACTGTATTTGGCAATGTTGACACTTGTGCAGGTTGGGCACGTGGGCATAATTGACCGTTTTCCCGACCAGCAAGCAAAACATTCTGCTCCTCAGCAGATGTGCCATTACGGCGGTATAAAACCCAAACATTTCAGCCTACCAATTCCTACATGTGATGGCTGCATTAGTTATTTAGCCCCCCCCCCCCCCTCTTATTTTCACCTGGTGATCTACCAGCACATCTGTTTTTAAAAAGAAGAAACTCATGTAGATGTAGCAGTTTGAAGGTTAAGAAACCATCAGTGACAGGCGTGCTTACAATGATTTGTTTAAAGTTAGATTGTAAATTACAAGCAGGGCCCTCGTATTACTTTACTTGTACTGTCTGCCCTCATGTTGTAAAGCGCTGCACAAACTGACAGCGTATAAATGCTGTATAATTTAATACATTTATGTAACAGCTTAAAGATGAGCTCTAGGCTTCTACAGAAAATGATAAAATTCATCAGCTACAAATAATGTAGCTGCTGACTTTTTATTTTAGGATACTTACCTGTCCAGGGATCCAGTGGTGTCCTCACCCGAGCCGATTTTTTAATTGGCACCACCTTCTTGACTGAGGGAAACCCGCAGAGAAGCCTTGTGGCTTCAGAGACAGTTTCCAAATGTGTTGCACTTTGAATGAGCTCACTGCAAAGGAAAAGGGGTGCAAATTTCCAATTGAGCTGGAAGTGGGTACCTGTCATACCAGCCCCCCCCCCCCCAAAAAAAGGTGCCAAATGTGGCAGCAGAAAGAGAGAATGCAGAGAAGAGCTCCACTTTAAGTGGGAGGTGAAGTTTGGCTTCAATTTGTTAGTGCATCTAAATCTGCCAAAAACACCGAACACTCCCCCCCCCCCCCAACTGACCCATACACAGTATAGGTACTCCAATACAGGCGTTTTACTAAACAGATCACCAGGTTAAAAAAATAAAAGCCAAAGAAAACTGATGCATCCGCCACGTCTAATGATTGGCAATCTGCAATACATTACATTTTTAGTTTTGGGATAAAAACTACTTTAATTGTTAATGGCACCCACACGTCAATAAATGTGACTTATGCGAGTAAACCCATATGGTGTTGCCGTGAGGCCACGTTAAAAAAAAAAAAGAAAAAAGGTGTTGGACTTTTCCCAAGCCAATAAATGGGCAGATGTGGTCGCAAAAAATGCCCGATCCCCCACATCCAGAGCACCAATGCCCGATCCCCCACATCCAGAGCACCAATGCCCGATCCCCCACATCCAGAGCACCAATGCCCGGTTGTGCGATCTACAATGGACAGCCCCAGCACAGATGTGCGATCTACAATGGACAGCCCCAGCACAGATGTGCGATCTACAATGGACAGCCCCAGCACAGATGTGCGATCTACAATGGACAGCCCCAGCACAGATGTGCGATCTACAATGGACAGGACACAATGTGACAACCATGTGGAGTACCACACACACCAGGTGGGGAGGACAGGTCCTCCGATGATGGTGTGCCCAGAGCCATGAGATGTAGGGACCCCGGGATGTGTACACAGCACTCCTCTAGTCCCCCAGGAGGTGGTGACGGGCGACCTTGCATTGTACTCCGTGCTGTGTGTGAGGAGAGGCTTTGTTTACATGTCCTCGATCCTCCCCCAGGAGCAGGCAGGGAGCCGGCGTGTGACCTCCATTGGCAGGCCTGAGGCCGGTCCCCGGTCACGTGGTGTGGGCCGGTCCTGGGGAAGGAAGGGGTTAAGGCGGATCGGCCATGGAGGTGGGAGTAGCGCGGTCCCCCTCACATGGTGCGCCCTCTGGTCGGTCCGAGGCCTATGAGCCCCACCGCTGTCCTGACAACAAAGCCGAGAAGGGAGGAGGGTTAGATAGGGAGCGATGCTTACCTTCACACAGGACGTGGTGGAGGGAGAGAGGGCAAGAGCGGGACGGAGACCGGGGAGGGAAGGGAGAAGGGGGGAAGGAAAAACAAGGGAGGAATGGGGAGGAAGGAACGATCCGGAGGCGAAGGGGGCCCCGGGGAGGGAGGGAAGGAGAGAGCCGGGCGGGCGAGGAATGGCGACGGCGGGAGGGGCTGGCGGGAGCTGCGGCTTCTGCTGCTGCTGCTGCCTCTGCTGCTCTGGGAGGGGGGAGGGAAGGAGGCGCGCGCTGCTATCAACCCGCCCTGGCCGGAAGTTAGCGCTTCTCGCCGCCAGCCGCCAGGGGGCGCTCCACGGAAAGCCATTTATGAACATGGCATAACTATGAATATCAGACAAAAAGCGTGTTTTCGCTGGAGCTATGAGTCACAAACGTAGTGTTGAACTGGCGGTTTGGTATGCTCGGCGGGGGGGGGGAACAAACGTCTCAAATCCCAACATGTCAGCGGGTCATGTGTATTGTTATTACTGCGTGCAGCGGGCGCCATCTTTCTACACCCTTCTAAGGATTCGCCTGGTGTACGGCGTGCTCCTGCGTGATAGATGCGAGTACCAAGATGGAGACCTCGGCGCGTGACGTTCTTTTTATTAGGCTCTTTCTTTTGTTAATTATTGGAACTGAGGCGTCTGTCCTTCCAGTATGTCAAATATTTATGCTCATGGTGGCTCTAAAAGGCAGTAAAGAGTCTTCTGTCCAGGAAACAATGACGGCGGGTTACTAAGATGGCTGGTGGGAAGAGCTTAGGCAGGCTGGGTTGTCTTGAGTGAAACAAAATGGCCGCGGGAGCACTTCCGGCGTCAGCTGATGGTCATTGTCCTACGCTGCAAGATGGTTGATAGCTAGTTGGTGCTTTTAAAGTAAACCCGGCCATGTTATTAACTATCCCTACTGAATGGAACTTTCCTGGCACTCCTCTTCACTCTTGTTTATACTTTGTTACTGACATAGAACAAGCATGGAGATCACAACTCGAATGGGTTACTTTACCAAAACTAAGGGGTGCCTGTAGAGAAAGACAAACTCTTCAGTTTTGACCAAAGTTAAATAATGATCGATTTATCTATTGGTATAGGACATTTACATACCTCCTGAGGCCTGACTGAAAAACTCCCAGAGATTTGCATCATCTTGTTTCAGGGTTGCCAACCCCTGTTAACTGTTTTATTACTGAAAAAACATGGAATATTTACTGACAGGGCACTTCTTTTTTTCTCTTTTTTACTGACAAGCTGAAATATGACATATATACGTTGTGGTTTGCAAGTGGTTAACAGGATTATGGCTGAAGATATCACCCATAATCCTGGTTCCATTTTTTCCAGCGGGCAGCTGGTTTCCTCATGAAAGCATTCTTGAGCAGCTCATGAGCTGCTGGAATGCTTTTCAAAACAGCGGGAGAGGAGGTTGCACGCCCTCTCTGCTCGCCGGTGTTTCTCAAGCTCACCTGAGAAACTATCTGGCAGTGCGGTCAGCATCTATAGGCAATCAAAGAGTAAATACTCTTTGATAGCCCCTATGGCCTTGGAGGACCGGAGCGACGCGTTACTTCCGGTCCAGGCTGATATTAAATATTTTTTTTAGGTTTGCCAGCGTTATGGCTGAAGCTATCAGCCATAACCTCCGGTATCGTTCTCTCCAGCCGGAGGCTGGCTTTCTCACGACGATGCTCCGAGTTGCTCATGAGCCACCAGAACGCTTTAAGAAGTGACCACTCTCTCGCCAGTGTTTCTCGTGATTACCGTTTCCACCGGGGCACCCAAGAAATGATAAAGGGCGCAACCGGTGTTCTGTCAAAAGAATTAACACATCAAAATCGCCAATTTACTTTCGGTGACTCTCTAGCAACAGTAATTGCAGATTTCAACGACTTGGCTGTTTTGACAGAACACCGGCAGTGTATACACTACAGTACATGATGAGTTGGCTGTTTTGACAGGACGACACCTAAGGAGTAAAAAAAAATTTCGCCGCCTTGGAGACGGCCATGTTGCTGGTTACTAATGAGCAGACTAATAATGTCAATTTATTATATTGTGTACTGTAGTGTATATGCTGCCGGTGTTCTGTGAAAAGTCCTGACCTCAACCCAATAGAACACCTTTGGGACGATTTAGAGTAGAGACTGCGAGCTAGGTCTTTTAGTCTAACATCAGTGCCTGACTTTATGGTGGAGTAAAAGGTAGAGATTAATTTAGAGGGTTCTGTACCAAGCACAATTTCCACTACAGAGGCTCAAGGAGGGGGTATGAGCTGGAGAATTGGGTTTGTATGGCATAGCAGAGCTGGAGATGCCTAAATAGGCCATGATTAGGGAGAGTGAATTCGTCCTTTTGTGTTTGAAACCTTTTAATGCCTGTGGGTGTCATAATTTGGTATAGGTACAATACTCCATGTTTTATTCATGCGGCAGGGTCCAGAATGGTCAGTAGTTCAGATAACTGCGTGTTAAACCACAAAGGGGTATGAGAGTGGATCTGCGGGGCTTTGAGTTTACACAATGCTGTCCGCCATATACATCTGTGATGTGTTAACATGTTGCTTGTGTGTTGGATTGGTCATTGTGCTGACGGGTCTCTGAGTACTGTCTGGAGTGTAGTGTGGGCCGGGCTGTCTGGACTCGCACAAAGCAATGATTGGTATCTCGGGAGTTTGGATTTGTTGAAGTAATAAAAGTGGGACAGTTGGGAAGCAAGAAGATAGTAGTCTTGAAAATCTGGGAAAGCTGCTCCACTGAGTGTAACCGGGTTCTTCAGTACTATCCAAGATAATTTATGTCTCTGTGGCCCCATATGAACAAGTTCAGTATAGAATCGATCGTCTTGAATTTTTTACTTAATTAGGGAGACTCTAAGGAGGGCCTGGGGGGGGGGGAGTGGTTAATGGGTAAAATTTGGGACTTAGACCAATTAATTCTTAGACCCAAGTGGATATGTATATGTTCTATGGAGTGTAGGGCTGTAACAAGAAAGGGTCCCGAGCCTGCTAAGTAAAGAATTGTATCGTCAGCATACATTCCTACCTTTTCTTCTAAGTTCCCTATCCTTAAGCCTCGGATATTGACACCCGACCCTTTTAGAAATGGCCAATGGTTCAACTTCCAGTGCGTACAATACGGGGGAAAGGGGGCAGCCCTGTCGAGTCCCCCTCACTAGAGGGAACTGTTCGGATAGCCATCCGTTAATGAGGACCCATGCTCTCGGAGATTGGTAAAGGAGTTGAACTCAACGAATAAAGTTGGGTCCAAATCCGAACCCCGAGAGGCACTCCCACAGGTAATTCCATTCTATGGAATCGAAGGCCTTGGCATCATCTAAGGCCACCACGACCCTTGTACCAATTTCATCATGGGACCCTTGTATGTTCATGAACAGTCGCTGAATATTCATGGCAGTATTTTTCCTGGACAATAAGCCTGTTTGGTCAGGGTGGATCAGTGACAGAATGACCTGATTCAGGCGGGAGGCTAAGATCTTAGCTAGAATTTTAATATCCACCTGTAGTAATGAGATTGGGCGGTAGGATTCTGGGTATCTAGGGTCTTTCCCAGGCTTGGAAATTGCAATAATTTGGGCCTCCCACATAGATGGGGGTAAGATTCCAGAGTCAAATATAAATTTGTACAGATCGTGGAGTTTGGGGATTTGAATGTCTGAGTATGTGGCGTAAAATTCAAGTGGCAGGCCATCTGATTCTGGGGCCTTAGACACCACCAGACATGAGACAGCGGTGGAGATGTCCTCCACAGAAATAAGAGCTTATAAAAGTGCTACCTGATCAACAGATAACCTGGGGAATTTGACTCCTGAAAGGTAGTCCCTAGTATCATGTAGAGTTTGAGTGACCTGAGAGGTGTACAACGTTCGTGCGACGAGCCAGAACCACAGGGGCGACACGTGAGATGCACAGTGGGCCGATGGGAGACAGCAATAATACAGTTCATCGGTTTACTCACGGTTAGCAGAAAGGCTCCCTGGGCCGGTCGCACAGAGATGGGGAAGACAGCACAAAATCCTCCGGGGCACGCTCTGTGATAGGGAAATGCCAGCCAAGATGGTGGTTGAGGTGCCCGTGATGACAGGGGTGTTTAAAGTGCTTGTGGCGGCTGGGTCCCTTGATGGTATTTGTCGTGACGCCAGTACCGTTAATGGTGGTACGACCATTTGCAGTGTTGAAGAATGAGGTAGACAGAAGTAGGATACAACTCACAATTTTTACTGTGACTGGTTTTGATTGCAAAACAGACATCCAGTGAAAATACAGTATCTGGGTAGAGAGAGAATTCTGCTGATCCACTGTTAATAGGCTTTAGTAATCCTGGACTCAGGCTGTGGTTCAGTATTATGCTTGCTTGTTACTGGTCCCTTTTGAATCCAGTGACCTTGGTGAGGTTGCCGGAGGCTAAGAAATCCTTCACCTTTATGCTCAAAAAGGTCTTTGCTGCCGATTAATGGCTTCACCTTTTGATTTAAGCAGTTCCAATCTGTCCCTTCTCTGGACTGACCTTCTCTCTCCTTCACCTTTTTCCTTCTTCACACACACACTTCCTGAACTTAACAACCGACCACAGATAACCTGAGCTGGGATAGTTATCCCAGAGTGGTGCTATCCCCATCTTGTGGTGGGAAGTATGAAGCACACCTGACCAGCATATGAACAGGGATCTCACAGATGTAGAAATGCAAAATGACATGCAATATAGCAATAACAAAGAAATAATGCAGTTCCCACATGTCCTGAGTGGGACGCTGCATACCCCCATGGTAAAACGTGTGTCGACCTCGACACACTTTTGACTCGATGTTGTGTCTTCCTGTAAGATATAAGAGAAAGGGAAAAGCATGCATGCATAGAAAATAACAATTTAACCCCATTCTTGTACTTCTTGTATCTGCAAGTAAAATGGGTTAGGCAAACATATCTCAGGCAACAACGAAATGTGACAAAAGGTGACAAAAAGGGGTGTAGTTTTCTCTCTGAAAACTGGTGATGTATGGCAAAACCAGAATAGTCCACGATGAGATGGAAAACAAAACAAAACTAAAATAACAACTCAGGAGGCTCACATGGTATGAGTCCGTTCCCTGGGCACAGGAAAATGTCAACAGACGAATATCACGGAGGCTCAGGCACGTGAAAGTCTATCTCCGGGTGCAGGCTTGAACGTTGCAAAACAGTAGGTAAGTAATCCTTTTAGAAAGTCCTTTACATGAAATAAACGTGATATCCCAAGTAAGTCTTCTCACTCTGGAACTTCATACGATGTACGGATGCACTCAACGAGGAAATGGCGGGGTTGGTAGTTGTCTTCACGGCTGCTGGTGCATGAAATCCTTAAAACGGACAGGTGGTTGTCCTCTTGTAGTCCTGTCAGATCTTCGTAGCGGCTGAGTTTCTACAGGCCTTGTTTCAAGGGAATTTGGCGTCTCTTGAGCTGTAGTAGACACTTCTTGAGATAGCTCCTCTGGTTGAAGTGCGGTTGTATTGGTCTTGGCCGGCACTAAGATATTGAGCCATGGTGTAAGTAACCACTGTAAAGGATCAGAGTCTAATAATGCTTTTCCAAAAGACTGTAGTGGATTCTCTGAATCAGATGATTTTGTAGGCTCTGGTTCTATGGATTGTGTTTCCTCTTGGACAGCTTCTTCTTGAAGAGCTTCGTCTTGAGTACTTTCCTTGAGACATAACTTAAGGCGATTGTGATGTACTACATGTGATTTGTTTCCTTTAGTGATCTCATAAGTATCAGTCTCTGGATTGAGAATAGCTGTAATGGTGTAAGGTTCTCTCTCCCATTTGCTATCTAACTTACTGGTGCGATGATCGTTTTTTAACCATACATGGTCACCAATTTTGAGAGGTTCTGCTTTGGCAAATTGGTTATAATCTTTTTGTTGTTTTTCCTGAGCATGTTCCATGCGATGTCGAACAATTTCTTGTGCATCAATTAGACGTCTTTGGTGCTCACTCACCCAATCAGTCTTTGGTAGAGGGTTGATTGCATCAGGCACTTGTACGCCCAAAGTATGGTCAGCAGGTAGTTTACCTTGTCGGCCAAACATGAGATAGTAAGGTGTATACCCAGTAGAACAGTGAATGGTGTTATTGTAGGTGTACATCAATTGAGGCAATAGAGTAGGCCAATCACTTCTTGTAGCAGGTGGTACTGCTCTTAACATCTCAATTAAAGTCTGGTTCATTTTCTCGCAGAGTCCGTTTCCTTGGGGGTGGTAGGCTGTGGTCCTGACTTTCTGGCAATTGTGAAGTGTACACAGTTCTTTGAAGAGTTGCGACTCAAAGGCAGATCCCTGATCTGTAAGGATTCTTTCTGGGCATCCATACGGCAAAAGGAAATATTTCCAGAAGGCATCTGCAGTCGTTTTAGCGGTCAAGTCCTTGACAGGTACGGCTACAACAAATTTGGTATAATGATCAATGATGGTCATGGCATATGTGTAACCTGAGCGACTTGGTTCCAGCTTCACATGGTCAATTGCAACTATTTCTAGCGGTGTTCGGCTTACAATGGGATGTAAGGGTGCTTTTTGGTCATGTTTTTCATTTCTTCCAACAGCACAGGTGGAACATTCTCGACACCACTTTTCAATGTCTCCTCTCATCCTAATCCAGTAGAATCTTCTACGGATGGTGGCTTCTGTCTTCTGCACGCCAAAGTGTCCTGATTGATCATGATACATCTCAAGAATAATTCTTGCATCTCGGCGTGGTATTAAGATTTGGTATAGACGATCCCAGGTAATTGGGTCTAAAGTTCTTCTTAATAGTAGGCCCTTCTGTAGGAAGAGGTGTTTTCTGTGTCTCCAAAGTTTTGTCAATTCTGGATCAGCATTTCTTCTGCGAATTCTTTCAGGTGTTCTTCCGCTTGTGAAGAAATCTTGCAGTTCTCCCAACACTCTGCTTTCATTTTGCAGCTTGATCCACCTTTCTTTGTCCACTTGTTGTTGAAGGTTAAGGACTTTTCTTCCTTTGATGGTGATAAGGTCTTGTTGGGCAAAATTTTTGTAAAAAGCTGGCATTTCTACCTCTTCCCAAACATCTTCCTGTGTAGTAGGGTCTTCTTGGGTAGGCAGACGGGATAATGCATCCGCATTTTCATTTGCTTTTCCTGTTCTGTATTTTATGGTGAAATCGTAGTTAGCCAGGCGTGAGGCCCATCTTTGTTCCAATGCTCCCAGCTTGGCGATATTAAGATGTGCTAGCGGGTTGTTATCTGTGAAGGCCACAAATGGTGTAGCGGCAAGGTAATCTTTAAATTTTTCTGTAACAGCCCACACGAGTGCGAGGAATTCCAATTTGAAGGAACTATAGTTGTGGTCATTTCTTTCAGTACCTCTAAGAGATCTACTAGCGTAGGAAATAACTCTTTCTTTTCCTTCTTGTACCTGCGACAGGACAGCTCCCAGACCTTTCTTACTAGCATCTGTGTAAAGACGAAATGGCTGCTGGTAATCTGGATAGCCTAGGATTGGTGGTTCTGTTAACTTTTTCTTTAGGAGCTGGAAGGCAATTTCTCTTTCTGTGTTCCATTCAACTGGTATTGGAGACTTTTGGTACCTCTTAGGGTGTCCTCTCAGAAGTTCTAATATTGGCCCCGCAATTTGGGCAAAATGAGGAATAAAGCGTCTGTAGTATCCTGTGAAACTGAGAAAACTCCTCACTTCTTTCACTGTGGTAGGAGTAGGCCAATTTCGGACTACGGCTATCTTCTCTGGATCCGGTTTAACACCTTCAGAGCTTACAATATGCCCTAAGTATTTGACTTCTGTCTTCAGCAGATAGCACTTAGATGGTTTGACTTCGAGTCCATGTTTAATGAGGATTTGAAAAACTTCGGCCAAATGTTTCAAGTGCTCTTCATAAGATTTGAAGTAGATGATGACATCGTCTAAGTACAACAGGACGGTTTCAAAATTGATGTGTCCCAAACAATGCTCCATTAATCTTTGAAAAGTTCCGGGCGCATTGCAAAGTCCAAAAGGCATGCGGTTGAACTCAAATAGGCCCATAGGGGTGGTAAATGCAGTCTTCTCACAATCTTCAGGTGCCATTGGTACTTGCCAGTATCCACTGGTTAAATCAAGGGTAGAGAAGTAGGCTGAAGATCCTAAGGCTGTCAAAGATTCCTCTATGCGTGGTAAAGGGTAAGCACACAGAATCTGATGTTACCATCCTTTTTGCGGACAAGGACTAGAGGTGCAGCCCATGGACTATGGCTGTTTCTAATGACATTGGAGTCCTTCATCTCTTGGATCATTTGCTTTACGGATTGGTACATAGTTGGTGGTATAGGCCGATATCTTTCCTTGATCGGTGTGTGTGAACCTGTAGGAATGGAGTGCTTGATAATATCCACTTCTCCATAGTCTGTGGAATGCTTACTGAAGGCACGGTGAAGCTTCTTCACAATTTCTAGTACTCCCTCAATTTGGTCTGCTGGTGTGGAAGCATCTCCCACATGAACTTCTTTCCACCAGGATGTGTTTACATTTTGGTCCTGTGGGTTCTGTCTCTTGGTAATTTGCTCTGTGGTAGCTGTAGCCACACTGATGACATCTTGAAAAGTGACTTGGATTAGCTGTGCAATAGGACGATGTTTTGTTAGGGTTACACTGCTATCACTCAAGTTTAGGAGTCGTATAGGCACTTTACCTTCAGAGACGGTTACTAGGCTCCTTGCAGCTCTAACTAGAGGATAGTCTTCCAAAACAACAGGCTCTACCAGGGCTTGGTAGTCTTGACCTTGAATTCCGACTACAGCTCGGCACCACAAGAGAGTTTCGGTGTTGGGTTTGAGGATCACAGGTTGCTTATCCCGGATGCGGGCACAGCAAATTTCTCCTTTTTCGTTAGTGAATCTCTGTTGCGCATTTAGTACACGGATGGTTTGTTGGATCACTTTCCTAGAATCAGGAGAGGCAGTAGGCACCAACTGGTGCAAGGCTTCTAGCATCTCAACATAACAGTTCCTGAGGACATTCATTCCTAGGACTACTGGAGGGTTAGGGTTATTGTCTCTGACTCGTACCACAATAAGGCCTTGTCGAGGTAGTGTAGTTCCTCCTACTTGAATGGTAGGTTCCCAATAACCATGGACTGGTATGGGTTTGCTGTTACTGGCTATGAGGCTCAGCCAGGATTCTGGAGGTTGGGTAAGCTGATTTTGATCCCAGTATTTTTCAAAAGCTGTTTGTTGGATGGTGGTGACTTGGGATCCGGTGTCAACTAGGGCAACAAAAGGAACTCCATTTATTTGAAGTGTCACTTCAGGACGGGATCCAACGTATCTTGGCATCCAGTCGGGATCTTCTGGACCTATTGGTTTACCTCCCGAGGGGTGGTCCTTGGCCTCGGGGGTTTCCCGTTTAACTGCCAGCAGGTTGCTTCTGTGTGGCCTGCTTTGTGACAGTACGTGCAGACAGGCCGCTTAGGGGTACTAGTGCGGTCAGGGGGACGTCCGCCAGAATCTCTGAAACAAGTCTCTCTATACTTAGAAGGGAAGAGTCTTCTGGACACAGGTTTCTCATCCTCTAGCATTAATGGTTTCTCCCATTGTTCCAATTTTTGGTGGACTTTCTCCAGACTTTTAGTCAGGAAATGGACTTGCTCAGTCAAGGCAGCAACTGCGTCAGGGACTGGAGCTTGGGTTGCCTGACTGACTATAGGTAAAGACTTTACAGGGGTAACCAGCTGTGATACAGGCACTTCAACAGACCTAACAGGTTCAGTTGGTGGGTTCTTTCCCAGTATGCTGATAGCTAGTTCTTTGAAATCTAAGAAGGTAGCTCTTGGATGTTGGGCAGCTAACATTCTTAGTTGGCTCTTTAAATTGTCTGTATTGACGCCTTCAATAAATTGTTCTTTCAGGGTTTTGTCCTGATTCTCTGCCTCACGGGGGTCTACTTGGACAACAGCTCTAAGGGCTTCCTGTAAAGATAATGCAAAGTCTCTGAGTGACTCACCAGATTGCTGTCTCTTGCTGAAGAACCTCATCTTGACCTCTGACACGGTTCTGGGTTCGAAGGTGGTGTAGAGACGTTCAAAGATCTGCTCCATGGTCTTCCTCTCTGAGCTTGGCCAAGATTTCACTTCTCTGAGTGCAGCTCCTTCCAATTGCGCAAGAAGAATCTCCATCTGTTGCTCCGAGGATACAGGGTACAATCTGAACACAGCAAGAATTTTTTCTTTAAAGTCCCTTAAAGTATGAATTTCACCCGAATATTGTGGGAACCAGGGGGCCCCAAAATAATAAGGCATGGTTAAAGGCATTAAGCTTGGTGTTGCAGCGGTTGGTATTGCACTGCGACCGACTGCGGATGATGCAGGGAGTCCGCCAAGGTCAGGCTGCACGTCATCTTCCTGCACAGACATGGTAACAGCAGGCGAATTCTAGTTAGGTAAGTCAAATGCGTTTTTAGACACTTTTTGTGCGGTGTTGCTATGGGCAACCACTGTCTTGCGGGTGTATGGCCCTTTAAGAATTTAATGTCAGCTGAATACAATGCTGCAGCAATGTTGATTTTGGGTCTCTGGCAGAGTTCCAGCTATCAGTGCTCCTTATAGTTAGTAGAGACAACTGACGGGTTGCGAATACTGCTCGGACGGCAAGCAATGTGATTATTTTCTCTTCTTTTGCTCTCATGCGAAGTCTCGCGACTTCTGGGGCGTGCGTTTGTCACACTCTCCTCTCAGGATTGACACAGCAAAGGTAAGGCCAGACAATTTTGCATAAATGGGTGGCACCAAACTTTCCACTCTTCAGGGGGTGTCACTAATTTATCCACAGTGATGGCGCAGAAATTTTTGAACAAGAAGGTCTCCGGCAGCCATTTTAAGTGTATGGAAACAGTCAATTCAAATACAACAAGCAGTTTTGTTGACACGCAAACGTTCAATTTCCTCACTTTGGATGCTGCGGTTTTTATGCTGATAACTGGGATAACGCTTCCATGCAGCTTTTAAACAGTTTAAACAGTTCTGTGGCCCCACACAGCATGCAATAAGTAAATAGTCTCTCAATAAAGCAAAGGGGCTTATTCTGATGCGACAGTCTTTTAGATAAGGCGCAGGGGTTTATATCCTGTTCGTGACGCCAAAATTCTATGCGACGAGCCAGAACCGCAGGGGCGACACGTGAGATGCACAGTGGGCCGATGGGAGACAGCAATAATACAGTTCATCGGTTTACTCACGGTTAGCAGAAAGGCTCCCTGGGCCGGTCGCACAGAGATGGGGAAGACAGCACAAAATCCTCCGGGGCACGCTCTGTGATAGGGAAACGCCAGCCAAGATGGTGGTTGAGGTTCCCGTGATGACAGGGGTGTTTAAAGTGCTTGTGGCGGCTGGGTCCCTTGATGGTATTTGTCGTGACGCCAGTACCGTTAATGGTGGTACGACCATTTGCAGTGTTGAAGAATGAGGTAGACAGAAGTAGGATACAACTCACAATTTTTACTGTGACTGGTTTTGATTGCAAAACAGACATCCAGTGAAAATACAGTATCTGGGTAGAGAGAGAATTCTGCTGATCCACTGTTAATAGGCTTTAGTAATCCTGGACTCAGGCTGTGGTTCAGTATTATGCTTGCTTGTTACTGGTCCCTTTTGAATCCAGTGACCTTGGTGAGGTTGCCGGAGGCTAAGAAATCCTTCACCTTTATGCTCAAAAAGGTCTTTGCTGCCGATTAATGGCTTCACCTTTTGATTTAAGCAGTTCCAATCTGTCCCTTCTCTGGACTGACCTTCTCTCTCCTTCACCTTTTTCCTTCTTCACACACACACTTCCTGAACTTAACAACCGACCACAGATAACCTGAGCTGGGATAGTTATCCCAGAGTGGTGCTATCCCCATCTTGTGGTGGGAAGTATGAAGCACACCTGACCAGCATATGAACAGGGATCTCACAGATGTAGAAATGCAAAATGACATGCAATATAGCAATAACAAAGAAATAATGCTTTTGCAGTTCCCACAAGTCCTGAGTGGGACGCTGCATTCGGTAGAATTTCCCAAATTCCTCCGCCACCTGCTGTGGATCAGTTATATCATTTCCACCTGAATTGGCCAGCGAAACTACCACAGGGGGCTTGAGTCTAAATGGGCCAAGTATGCAAGCAGTTTGCCTGATCTTTCTCTGTATTTAAACACCCCTTGTTTACAGAAAAAGATGCGTTGCTTAGCTTTTTCGATATGCAGTTGTGCAACCTGGCGTGTCTGAATTTAATGGTTATTAGCAGTGCTTGGCAAGGGGCTCCTGTGGAACTCCTCCTCCAATACCTGTAGGTGTGCTGTGGCTTGTTGGACAACAACTTTATAAGACCTTTTAAGTCTGTTAATGTGAGTGGACAGCAGTGAGCGAGCGAGCATGCAGTTTAAACATCTCCCACACCACCTCGTATGAAGTTGAATCCCTATTGACCGTAAAGTAGTGCTGCAGTTCGGTAGGTATGTCGTTCTGGTCTTTCAGGGCTGTCGGCCAGAATGGATTCAGTTTCCAAGTCGGGCGGGGAGAGGCCTTCAGCAGTTGGACCGTAACCCAATATGGGGTATGATCCGACACTATTCTAAGCGTAAATCCCACATCCACTAGTTTTGGTATCAGGGTCAGTGACAGCAAAATAAAATTAATGCTTGACTGATACTTGATCATATTGTGACTGACTGAAAAACATAAAGTTCCCCATCCACACCGTCGGCACCATGGGGTGTTGAGACATAAAGGCAGCTAAATTTGGGACTTTTTGATAAAGCGTGCAACCACAGGAAATAAATGGCATAAAACTATAGTAATGTCTGGTGATAGGGCCATCAATAGTGTCATATAGTAAGTGCATAAACGTCATAGTCATCATAATAGGGTAATAAAAAAACATTTATTCCATAACATGATACATAATAAAAAACAGAATAGCATTATGACACAATGATAACCTGTTGGCCTAGAGCCACAATCACAACATAAAAACCACATCAGACTAGTTGCAACATATTTCCATTGTAAATTGGCATAATCTGGTAAACCATGGTAATGGTAATTTAGATGAAAAACTGTCAGGGAAAAGCATCTATGTAGCTCGACGTGTTTCGTAGCTGTATCGCTACTCTTCAGGAGCAGATGCACAGGATATGTCTATGAATGTTAAAAGGTAAAAAAATTATGAATGGTATGTAATAATACGATTAGACTATAGAAAAAATATATAAAAAATATATTACTCGTACTTGCAAGTCACAACAGAGTCTGGACAAGGACCTGGAGACTAGTGGCAGGCCGAAGGTCAGTCAGCACCGGAACCTGAGACGGCGAACCCCAATCAAGAGTGGAACTAGGGCTAGGAAGGAGCATTCCAGTAGTAGTGACCCCATGAATGGGCAGCACAGTGGTGCAGTGAGTAGCACTTTCGCCTGGCAGCAAAAGGGTCGCTGGTTCGAATCCCGACCACGACACCATCTGCCTGGAGTTTGCATGTTCTCCCTGTGTCTGCGTGGGTTTCCTCCGGGTACTCCGGTTTCCTCCAACACTCCAAGACATGCGAGTAGGTAAATTGGATCTCGTCCAAATTGGCCCAGTATACATGTATATATGTGTGTATGACTGTGTGTCCCTAGCGTGTCAAGATCCTACGGGGTAAAAATGACCGCACCAGCCAAGCAGACACTGGCTGGAAAAAGCGCCCAGAGGCGATTCAGTTCGCATGCGTTGCGCTATACAAGTCATTCATTCATGAATTGTGAAATAATATAAATCATGAGAAAAGGTTTCCATCTGAAAAATTAAATGGGTGAATTGTAAAGGAAGGTTTATTTGGTAGAAGGTGCCTAATTTAGTGACTGGTAGTATAGTGAAGGAAGTAGGATTGTGTCTTATTAGGATTAATTATAATGGTAGCCTAATAATATTGGAGATTACAAGTAGGTGGACAACAATTGTCCTAAAGTGACACAAGAGGGGGGCATGTTCTCCCAGCAATTTGTGAAAAGGAAAATAACGACCAGAATCCAACGATTCCTCCCTGACCTCATACACCTCGACCAAGTAGGCTTCGTTCCGACCAGAGAGGCCAGGGACAACACGGCTAAGGTCTTGAACCTGATACATACCGCAAACACTACAAAATCTCCCTGTGTCTTCATAGGCACAGACGCCGAAAAGGCGTTTGACCGGGTTAACTGGCGGTTCATGTTTACCACCCTGAGACACATAGGTATTGGACAGAAGATGCTAAAGTGGATAACTGCGGCATACACAAACCCGACTGCTAGGGTCAGGGCGAACGGGACGTTGTCAGACCCATTCCAGATCACAAATGGGACTAGACAGGGCTGCCCGCTGTCGCCCCTCCTGTTCGCTCTGTCCCTGGAGCCCTTCTTGCAACATATCCGGCTAAACCCTGACATCACAGGAATAGTAGTAGGCAGGGACCATTGCAAAGTCTCGGCCTACACCGATGACATGCTATTCTCACTGACAAATCCGTTAATATCACTACCAAACTTAATGAAAGAATTTTACACATATGGGACACTGTCCAACCTGAAAATCAATATGTCCAAATCGGAGGCGATGGGGGTGGGAGTGCCCCAGCCGCAGCTAACACACCTGCAAAACAGTTTTAGGCTAAAATGGACAGATGTAGCCTTGACATACCTGGGAACACGTATCCCCCCCAAACTATCCAATGTCTATAAACTAAATTTCCCACCTCTTCTTAAAACAGTCCGACACCTACTGGAGAAGTGGACCACTGGTCTGCATTCCTGGTTCGGAAGAAACAGTATACTAAAAATGACCATCCTACTCAAATTTCTTCAGGCCCTTCCTATACACATTCCGCAGGACTATTTTGGGCAAGTACAAACGGTGTTTAAGACATTTCTATGGACGGGAAGACACCCCAGGATACACAAGTCTGTGCTCTCCCTACCCAAACAATACGGTGGCCTGGCAATGCTGGACATACGAAAATACTATCATGCGGCACAGTTGAACCGCCTGATAGACTGGTGCAGACATGGGAAGACCAAGCTCTGGCCACGGCTGGAACAGGCACAAAGCAGAGTTTTACTGCGACGTGCCCCCTGGTGCCACAGTTTGACGCAGAAGGAGGTGCAGCACCACCCCCTGATAGGCAACACTGTTAAGGTCTGTATGAGGCTGTTGACAGAACCGCCTATCATCGGTGGACTCACCGCTTCTCCCGATTTTGGGCAACCCTCACATTTCAGCATATCAGGACGATGGAGAACGTTGCCTGAACTGATAGACCCAGGAGGTGGGTACCGACTAGATTTCATGAGAGCCTGTCAGCTTAGCCATTTTCTGAGGTCTACCCCGCCCCCCCTGGTGCGGGACATCCCCTCACGCCCCTAGAGGAGATATGTTCGGAGTCGGGACCCCTACCACATGCCTTGTCCTCCCTACACACACTACTAATTACACCGGAGGAGGGATATCAAACCCCAAGCTTTGAGAAATGGGAACGAGACCTGGGCAGCCCTTTCTCTACCAGCAAAAAACAACATATTCTAACATTCACACACAAATCGTCGATATGCACGAAAATACAGGAAACCAATTACAAAATTCTGATGAGATGGTACAGGACCCCAGCCCTCTTAAATAGAATGTTCCCAACAGTATCCGAGCTCTGTTGGAGATGCCAGTCAGACAAAGGGACATTGCTCCATATCTTCTGGTCATGCCCACGTCTTCGTCCATACTGGACGGAGGTTAGAAGAATTGCTCAGAAATTCACAGACCTCACAATCCTTGACGACCCAGCGTACTTCCTTCTACATGCGACCGACACCCCCGCCCGCATATATAAAAAATCAGTTATCCGGCATCTCTTTGACGCGGCCAAGGCATGTGTTCCACTCTGTTGGAAATCTCCACATCCTCCAACAGTGGCCATGTGGCTTCGTAAGGTAGACGAGATCAACAAGATGGAGGACCTGATTCTGACAAAGCAGGATAGAAATGAACTGTATTCACAGACCTGGCAAATGTGGAATGTTTTCACATACTCCTAGGAGGGCCAGGCCCTCAGGGGAAGCAGTCTGAGCTTCCAGATGGGCCGCACCCCCCCATCGGGGCATAGTTAAAGCTGTATGGCTGGTACTCCCCCGGGAGTACTATGTTGACAGTTGGAGGTTGATCATGCTCGCGAGGCCCTCCCCCCCCCCTGCCCCTCTCTCATCCCCTTCCTCCACTCTAATCTCTCTTCTTACTGCCCTCTGGGCAGCTTCTCCAACTTTCATATCTTTCTCTCTGCCTCTGCTCTTACTTGGTAAACGGAAAAGATAGGGAGCTGGGCCTTCGGACAGGGACTAGGCATTCTTTCAGAATACACGGGTTTCAGATGACAACTACCGGACTGCCGCAGTGGAGTCGGGGGACGATACAGAGGGTGACGGAAGCCTCTGTTGCCCGCACCCCTGGCTCCACTGAGGTCAGCTATTGGGTTACTATACGCTTACTGTCTAGACTTGCCACCTATGTTGGTATATCCTATGTGTTTCCGTGTTTGCTGTTAATCATACACTGTAATGCTGATGTGGTTCGTGTGGACCAGCTTCCTGTAATGGATAAATAAACAATTTAAAAAAAGAAAAGGAAAATAAGGGAGTAAGGTAATGTAACAAAATATATACATCAGTGATAAACTGTAAAAAAACTAGCAATATCATACCTGGGTCGCCATAAAGACGAACATTGTTCAGGATAGTGAAGCAGAGTGTGTGTGGGGAATTCCAAGGAATGCTTCCCAGAGTGGACTGCAGAACAGAGACTGCAGTGATGGGGATAGCTGCCAACGTCACGTCGCAGCACACGAGGAGGGATGGAGCCGGCGGACGAGCGAAACAAGCCGCCCGCCCGCTGTCTACCGCACCAGAAGTGTGGCGCTGATGTTTTGAAGCCTCACACCGGCGCACCAAGGCCATCAATGATGATGTGTGGCGTGGAACAGGGCGTGGCGTCGATCAGCAGCAGGATTGCCCAACCCCGCAACACACAAGGAGAGGAGGGGGAAAGGGGAGGGCGCCTGGAGCCAAACGCAGGTTCCGGGGCTGAAAGGAAAACCCGGCCATGCCATCACTCCAAGGTCCCGCCAGCAGCACCAGACCTATATGCAAGGAGAAAAAAATGGGCCATCTTATCCGATTACAGATTATGGCAAGTATGATGTAGACAATCACTGTCACCTGTCTATAATTATAACATGAAGAATATCATGGCAGGATAAAACATTCTAAAAGGTACCCAATGGGTACTTATACTGGAACATGCCTAAAAATGGTAGATGTTGTAGACTGGTGCACGCTTCCATCCCAGACAGAACATAATGAACATGAAAAGGAGAAAATAAGAAAATGTGGGATTTTTGATGAGGCCAACTAGATGTAACTCCATCCCCGGTATCTTTGAAAAAAGGCAGCTAAATTTGGGACTTTTTGATGAAGCGTGCCACCACAGGAAATAACATGGCATAAAACTATAGTAATGTCTGGTGAGGGGCCCTCCCACCTCACTCCAGGGCCCTCCGTCGCTTACAGGAGCCATCGGCAGATTGAATGAAGAGCATCTGTGAACAGCAATATTTAAAGGGGTAGTTCCCCCAAAAACCTTTTTTTTAACATTGATTGAGGCTCGTTTTGTCAAGGGGAATCGGGTGGTTTTTTTTTAGAAATGAAGCCGTACTTACCGTTTTACAGATGCATCGTCTCCGACGCTTCCGGGTATGGTCTCCGGGTCTAGGCGTTCCTATTTGATTGACAGGCTTCCGAGGTCGGATACATCGCGTCACGATTTTCCGAAAGTAGCCGAACGACGGTGCGCAGGCGCAGTATAGAACCGCACCGTCGCTCGGCTTCTTTCGGCTACTCGTGACGCGATGTATGCGACCGTCGGAAGCCTGTCAATCAAATAGGCACGCCCAGACCAGACGATCATACCCGGAAGCGACGGAGACGATGCATCTGTAAAACGGTAAGTACTGCTTCATTTCTAATAAAAAAACACCCGATTCCCCTTGACATAACGAGCCTCAATCAATGTTAAAAAAAGGTTTTTGGGGGAATTACCCCTTTAAGTCTTGCCACAGATTCTCACTTGGATTTAGGTCTGGTCTTTGACTGGGACATTCTAACACATGAATATGCTTTGATCAAATCCATCCTATTGTAGCTCTGACTGTATGTTTAGGGTTGTTGACCTGCTGGAAGGGAAATTTCTGCCCCAGTCTCAAGTCTTTTAAAGACTTTAGCAGACTCTAACACAGGAATGGGCAAACCATGGCCCGCGGGCCGTATACGGCCTGGCGGACATTTTAACCCGGCCCGCGGAGCGCTAGCTAACGGCATGGTAGTGGCTGGGCGGGCCGGCCAGCAGCTAGTGGGGGGGGGGGGCGGGGCCGTGGGCAGAGTACGGATTGAGCCATACGTGCAGGCACAGGCAGGGAGCTGACGTCACGTCAGATGACGTCAACTGCCTTTCCGAGCGCCTGCTAGTGAGGAGCGATCCATGCGGCGCCTGGCAGTCTCGCCACCACCACTCTCCTGGCAGCAGAGAAGAGAGAGAAGACCACAGTCTGGATTCCAGACTCTGTAAGTTAACTAGTTATTCACTCAGGTCTCAGCCTATAATGCCCCTTTGCCCATTCCTGATCAAGACTAAACAAGCCCAAGGGGAAGTCAGAGGTTGGGGTCAGAGGTTTAGTGTTCACTGAGCGTATAACTACACCTTGCTCTTTTTAAGTAGAGTCCACCAAGCTTCTTGCACTTGTTTTATTCTGTAATGATTATATTTTCAGAAAAGTGGTGCCTTTATGCATGCAAATACAAAGACTTTTTTTTTGCTGAAACTATGCTTGCAGGTTGCAGTGCACCATTAACTTAACATTATTTATGTAACAGTATATATAGGCCCTATATATACTGTTATATAAATAATGTTAAGTTAATGGTGCACTGCAACCTGCAAGCATAAGAAAGTACCCCCTTGCTACCTCTCCCCTTTAAATTATCCATATAGTGTACCCATGATACCCCAGGGGTAATATAACTAAGGCATCAGGGTAATTATACAGGGGGTACCTGGTACCGTAAAACTAAGGGGTATCAGGGTACATTATTATACAGGGGTAATATAACTGAGGAGGGAACTTATTTTACCTGTATATTGTACCCAGATAGCCCTCCTCAGTTATATAATATAACTGAGGGGCCCGTGCTGTGCGTCGCAAGATGTCACATAACATGATGTCACGCTGGTCTGGCCCCTGGGTCCAATATAGGAACCCATTGCGGCCCTCAAGTCAAAAAGTTTGCCCACCCCTGCTCTAACAGGTTCTCTTCTAATATTGCCCTGTATTTGGCTCCATCCATCTTCCCATCAACTCTAACCAGCTTCACTGTCCATGTTGAAGAAAGGCACCCCTACAACATGATGTTTCACAGTGGGGATGGTGTGTTCAGTGTGATGTGCAATGTGAGTTTTCAGCCACACATAGCGTTTTGATTTTAAGCCAAAAAGTTAAATTTTGGTTTCATCTGACCAGAGCACCTTCTTCCACATGTTTTGTATGTCCTCCACATGGCTTCTCGCAAATTGCAAACAGGACTTCTTATGGCTTTCTTTCAACAATGGCTTTCTTCTAGACACTTTTCCATAAAGGCCAGATTTGTTGAGTGCACGACTAATAGTTGTCCTGTGGACAGATTCTCCCACCTTAGCTGTGGATCTCTGCAGCTCCTCCAGAGTTACAATGGGCTTCTTGGCTGCTTCTCTGATTAACACTCTCCTTGCCTAGCCTGTCAGTTTAGCTGACAGCCATGTCTTGGTAGGTTTGCAGTTGTGCCATACTCTTTCGATTTTCAGATGGTGGAGTGAACATTGCTTTGTGAGATGTTCAAAGCTTGGGATATTTTTTTTTCAAACCTAACCCTGCTTTTTAACTTCTCCACAACTTTATCTCTGACCTGTCTGGTGTGTTTATCTGCCTTCATGATTCTATTTGTTCACTAAGGTTCTCTAACAAACCTCTGAGGGCTTTACAGCTTTATTCATACTTTATTACACACGTGCACTCTATTTATTAATTAGGTGACTTCTGAAGGCAATTGGTTCCACTATATTTTAGTTAGGGGTGTAGTGCCCATGTACTTTTCAGTATTGGTGTTAGTCAAATTTAAATGTAGAGCAGAGTATAGTTAGACTCTGATCCTGATTGTTAGTGTCAAATTGCGGTCTCTGTCTCAGCTTGGCTGTGCTGTGAGCCATTTTGCTGTACTGTGTTCTTCCAACCCTGGTGTTGCAGGTGGCAGCAGTGGAGTCAAGGTTTGGGTGCTCTTCCCAGCAGCCAATGGCGAGGGTTTGTCCTCGTTGTGCATGCTGGGGGGGGGGGGTATTTATGGGACAGACGCCATTCGTTCTGGGTCTTCTTCGTCCAGTGTGGCACCCACCTTTAGGGTGGCTAGATCACGGTTCCCCCGGTGCTATGGTCTACCTGGCCGGGGCGTGCGTGCTACGCAGTGTTCCTGGTTTCCGGGACCATGTTGGCCCAGAGCATCTAAACCAGCGATGGGGATCCAGTGAGCGTCTGGTTTCCCCCATTGAAGACCCCACTGAGAGGCTGGGGGTCAAATAAGACTTGGACGAGACCACCGGGGATCACAGGTAACCGGACACTGTGGGTCTAATCACCTGTCAGTCGGTACCTGGGCAACAAGTTGAAGGAGATCCAGGCGTAACTCATCCAAGGAGGCATATCTCCAAGAATTCCACCCAGAGGGGACCTGTGGCAGAGGTATCTTCTGAGGCTCTTTGAGAGGGGTCTGTGGCAGAAACTTTCTCCCAAGTTCAAGTTCACTAAGGAGGGTCTGTGGCAGAGAATTGTTCCTATAAATGTCCGAGTGACACTGCAGCTGCCAGGTCAGTGAGAGAGGTCTGTCTGGGTACGCTAAACCCACTCCGGCGGGAGTGGTGAAGAAAAGTGTTACGTTGGGAGCAGGACTGTTTCCTATCATTATATCAAGGTCAAGACTCATCTCTTTTGATATCAAAGGAGACATGAACAACAAGCGCCCAGAGGCGATTCAATTCGCATGTGCAGCGCTATATAAGTTTTCATTCATTCATTCATTCATTCATTATGCCTGAATTTGCTGTCCTTCCTCCTGTAGCGCTACCCCCTCAGGAGCCGCTGGTTAGGTTTGTTTGGGATCTACTCTCAAAAAGAATAATTCGTCCCCTTTAACTGGCTCGAACCCTCCCTTGGCACACCGGATGGGGATAATTGTATTGTGGCCCCTACTTAGCTGGAGCCACAATAGAATACATAAAACATGCAAAAGTAATAAAATAATGTTGGCAGCTCCCAAGAGTAAACACACGTCACACAATAGTTATATTCAAACCAAAAGAATAACTTTACTTTGCGTATGGTAAAGAGTAGGGTTGTCCCGATACCGATACTAGTATCGGTATCGGGACCGATGCCGAGTATTTGCACTAGTACTTGTACTCGCGCAAATACTCCCGATGCCTAAATAGAATACCCCCCCCCCCACCGCTGCCGCCAAATCGAAAGCCGTTGCATTGCGCCGCCGCTGCAAAGGGTTAAACGCTGTGCGGGAACATCACAGCATTCATTTGAAAAGCTTTAGTGTTCCCGCCCCATATAGACACTCCCCCTTGCTCGCGATTGGATGGGTGATCGTGAACTGTCCAATCGCGAGCAAGGGGGAGTGTCTATACGGGCGGGCTATTCAAATGAATGCTGTGGTTTTCTCTCCATGCGGCTTCTGAGGCAAAGGTAAGGGAAATGGCTGCGTATGGGGGAAATGGCTGAACGGAGATTGCTGCATATGTGAGGGACATGGGACGTGGCTGCATATTTGAGGGACATGGCTCATTGCTGCATATGTGAGGGACATGTGACATTGCTGCATATGTGAGGGACATGTGACATTGCTGCATATGTGAGGGACATGTGACATTGCTGCATATGTGAGGGACATGTGACATTGCTGCATATGTGAGGGACATGGCTCATTGCTGCATATGTGAGGGACATGTGACATTGCTGCATATGTGAGGGACATGGCTCATTGCTGCATATGTGAGGGACATGTGACATTGCTGCATATGTGAGGGACATGGCTCATTGCTGCATATGTGAGGGACCTGTGACATTGCTGCATATGTGAGGGACATGGCTCATTGCTGCATATGTGAGGGACAGGGCTCATTGCTGCATATGTGAGGGACATGTGACATTGCTGCATATGTGAGGGACATGGCTCATTGCTGCATATGTGAGGGACATGTGACATTGCTGCATATGTGAGGGACATGGCTCATTGCTGCATATGTGAGGGACATGTGACATTGCTGCATATGTGAGGGACATGGCTCATTGCTGCATATGTGAGGGACATGGCTAGAGGGACATGTGACATTGCTGCATATGTGAGGGACATGGCTCATTGCTGCATATGTGAGGGACATGGCTAGAGGGACATGTGACATTGCTGCATATGTGAGGGACATGGCTAGAGGGACATGGGACATGGCTGCATATGTGAGGAACATGGCTGGAGGGACATGGCTGAATATGTGGGGGACATGGCTAGGGGGAAATTAGCAAATTGAAGGACGAAAACTGGACAGCCGCACTCCGAAATCACTTAAATAAGTTGTCTTTTATTTTTCAACTGTACACACAGTCACTGCAACCAACAAAATACAGTATGGCCGATGACTAAGCACTTACAATCAGTGCTTAGTCATTGCTGCATATGTGGGGGACATGGCTGCATTTGGGGACACATGTAAAAAAAAGTATCGGTACTTGTACTCGGTCCTAAAAAAGAGGCATCGGGACAACCCTAGTAAAGAGGATAAAAGGGGTTTGAATAGCACATTAATTGATTACAGGTATTATCACACAATGATTCTGCAAGGGTCCCTGCGAGAATCAGCGAACAACAAAATAAATATTTAACAAGATAATCTTTATAATGAACACTTAATAGTCTATGCTTGTGAGCTCCCCTAGTGGGCAATTCTGCAGAACAGCTAATGTAGGACTCTTTTGCCAGGCCTGGCTTAAATAGCTCCCACGTGTCTCTTAAGAACAGAGTCTATGTTGCAGCCGTTGGTGCACTTTTAAATTTGTAATCCAACAAGGGTAATTGAAAGAATAAACTCAGTCAAACAGGGTATGAAGAATATCAATGTTGATGGACTGATCACTCGTCAGCGTCAGTCAATTCTGCGGAATAACTCTCAACTTAATAGGCCTCTCTGGTTCAGTCAGAAATTAACACGTGTCTCCGGCTTATGGAGTGACACTAAATTGTCTTTCAAAGTAAGGGGGGTTTGAAAAGTGGGCATGTGCCCTCTCACCCGAACAGGCCCGATCCGCCTGAATCCTTCTCAAAGGCTCGTCTGTTAATTACTGCTCCTGTCACGTACCTGGTAGTGGACCCCAACGTGCAGGGAGCGGCCTCTCATAAGCCTCAGGCTCAGGAGCCCCTGATAGAGTAGACAGAGGGTCAAGAGTTCAGAGGGGCACAAGTGCCTGATGATTGGTTGGGTAGCGGACCAGAAGTGGCAGCAGGAAGGTGTGCAGTGGTCCTGGCAGGATTCCAACAGCAAGCCGGAACGGATGGGTGGCGCTTGCGGAGCAGGGATCAAGTAGGTGGCACGGACCGGGTTGAGCACAGACGTGCGGATTAGCAGCCAGAGTAAGTCCCAAAGGGAGGTCAAAGTCCAGGCTGGGTCGGTACACAAGCAGGCAGAGATCAGAGCCAGGGATCGGGCAGAAGCGGTGGTCAAACGTAGCCAGGGGTCAGGGGCAGGTTGCAGACAGACGTGGTCAGAGGAAGCTGGGTCAGGTAAACAGGAAGTAAACAGGTAACAGGTACAGATTCTCCAGGGATATGCTGTAGACTGGACAGCAAGATGGTGAGGGACCAGGCTGTTTAAATAGCGTGTCTTTGGCGCCAAAACACCATCACCTCGCTCTCCCGACGTGCGCGCTACGCATCGGTACTGGATTCTCCTGTCCTTGTTGTTGACAGCAAAACTGCTGGGACGTCTTCCATGACAGCTCCATAGCACACGATCTCCGGTCTCAGGCTTTCCGCTGTTTCAATTGTCAGCTGGGCAGCTTCTCCGGTCTCCTGGAACACGAGCTGGGCACTGTTGGTCTTGCTTCCCTCCAGATGGTTTGTATCCCAGTGAATCCAGGCCCAGGCTTGAGGCCTAGTAGCACGGCTGTGCTACTCCTCACAGCTCCGCAGAGGAGACGAGGCAGGTCCCAAGAGGCCGGGCAACAGCCCCTCCCTGTCCTTAAGTAACCTCCCCCATAGGTCTGTGCAGAGGTGTCACATGTTCCAATTGGGCATGGCATTGTGGGAAGTGTAGTCTGTTTCTACTGAGTGTTAGTGGAGTCCATATCTCCCGGCACTTGGACATTGGACCCACAATGCATAGCTTCTTAAAGACATCTCAACATATATACAGGTGTGGCAGAGCTCCGGTGCGGATTCAAGCCTATCAAAAGTCTCTGATAGGATGACCCTGCTACACTCCTTTACTTTCCTCACTGCAAGTTTATTGATGTTTACCGGGCTGGGTAATAAAGAGCACAGCAAAAGAGCACCTGTCATGGACATTCCTTTACTTCCTCTTTATGCACATACGCATCACTTACCCCTAGAAAATTCGGAGGAGCAACGAGGTAACATGCTGCCCAAAAATCCAGAAAGCTCCAATGGGGGTAATGCTACATGGGTATCAAAGTAAAGGGGGCTGTATACAAATGCACACCACACTTTTCACATATTTATTTGTAAAACATTTGAAAACCGTTTAAAATTTTCCTTCCACTTCACAATTAAGTGCCACTTTGTGTTGGTCTATCACAGTGATGGTGAACCTTGGCACTCCAGATGTTTTGGAACTACATTTCCCATGATGCTCATGAACTCTGCAGTGTAGTGGAGCATCATGGGAAATGTAGTTCCAAAACATCTGGGGTACCGAGGTTTGCCATCACTGGTCTATCACATAAAATCCCAATAGAATACATTTACGTTTTTGTTTGTAACATGACAAAATGTGGAAAATTTCAAGGAATATGAATACTTTTTCAAGACAATGTATATATCAAATATTGTATGTGGCCTACTTTAAAAGATAGAGGTTGTCACACCTGTTTGACTTTCAATTTCCAGTTCACACAGGGGTGTATTTAGGTTTTGTGCTGCCCTAGGCCTGACGAAACTCGCACACCCACTACTTTATATATGACGCACCCCTTCCTGTCAAGACTACACCCCTTCCTTTTTAAGACCGGCCCTGTCATTTTCATGGGAGGAGGACAGAGGGACGCGGTGGGAGGGGAACAGGGTGGGGTGAGGACAGGAAGACAGGGTGGGATAAGGGCAGAGGGACGCGGTGGGATGAGGACAGGGGGACGCGGTGGGATGAGGACAGGGAGACAGGGTGGGATGAGGACAGGGGGACAGGGTGGGATGAGGACAGGGGGACAGGGTGGGATGAGGACAGGGGGACAGGGTGGGATGAGAACAGGTAGACAGGCTTTTTTGCCGCCCCCCCACAAAGTGCCGCCCTAGGCCTGGGCCTTGTTGGCCTAGGCCATAATACAGCACTGAGTTCACAATCTGTGAATTGGCCAAGCTTGTTATTGTGGAAAGTCTATATTAAAGGTAACTTACCTTTATGATTACAAACTTACAACTTTGTGATAAACCTGAAATCATTCAATACATTGTGACTGCACGGGATATTAGAAAACGTGTCTAAGTTACAGCAGGTTGTTTACAAAGGCTTGATCTCTCTTATAAATAATGCACAAGTCAATGCAAGCTTCTGTCAAACCTTCAGTGTTAGCTCTGAAGGACGTTTCATTGTACTGTGAAATATGGTCATTGTCGTGTTTTACTCTTTTTTTTTTTTTTTTTTATCTTGGTACGAGAGCTAGAATGTGACTGACCTATTATAAAGTAGCCTAATTAGCTGCAAGATGTTCTTCCAGCTCTTCCTTGTTAGTACCAATTACTTTGCCAGCTTTTTGTTGCCCTGTCCCAACTTCTTTTGTGATGTGTTGCTGCTATCAATTTCAAAATGACCTTATTTTGTTCTTGAAATGGTAAATTTCCTGATTTTAACCCCTTCCATACAGGGCATTTTCACCCCCTTCCTGCCCAGACCAATTTTTAGTTTTCAGCGCTGTTGCACTTTGAATGACAATTGCGCGGTCAGGCAATACTGTACCCAAATTAAATCATTATGTTTTTTTCCCCACACAAATAGAGCTTTCGTTTGGTGGTATTTGATCATCTCTGCGGTTTTTATTTTTTGCGCTATAAACAAAAGAAGAGCGACAATTTTAAAAAAAACACAATATTTTTTCCTTTTTATTTAATACATCTCACAATATTTTTTTTTAAAAAAAACTTTTTTTCCCCTCAGTTTAGACCGATACGTATTTTACGTATTTTTGGTAAAAAAAAAACGCAATAATCGTATATTGATTGGTTTGCGCAAAAGTTATAGCGTCTACAAAATAGGTGATAGATTTATGGCATTTTTATTTAATTTTTTTTACTAGTAATGGCGGCGATCTGCGTTTTTTTTTTTTGTGACCGTGACGTTGCGGCGGACATATCGGACACTTTTGACACGTTTTTGGGACCGTTCACATTTACACAGCGATTATTGCTATAAAACTGCACTAATTACTGTGTAAATGTGACTGGCAGGGAAGGGGTTAACACTAGGTTGTGACTGGCGCTGAAGGGGTTAAAATGTGTCCTAAAAGTATGTTCTAACTGTAGGGGGAGGGGGACTCACAGGGGGAGGAGATCGATGTGTGTTCCTCTGTACTGGGAACACACATCAGTCTGCAACGTCCTGTCTCATCGGCAAGGGGATCACCATGACGTGATTCCCCTATACGGCGGTAGGGAAGGGGTTAAAAATGTGATATGTTTTCTATTTTTTATTGTGAATAAAATATAGGTTTATGAGATTTGCAAATTGCTACATTCAGTTTTATGCCAATTTTACCCAGCATTCCAGCTTCTTTAAATTGGGGTTGTAGTGTTTTTAGAACATATTTTATTACATACAGTATATTTTAGTATACAGGTATATGTGCAAGCACAATCTGTCTTGGCATGGAGAAGTTGGTATGCTGTGCAATCTTCATCTTGGGGCCCACAGCACCTTTTCTCAGCACTACTCAAACCCACCATAAAGAATTATGCCACGTACACGCGATCATTTTTCGGCATGCAAAAAAAACAATGTTTTTCGGCATGTAGAAAAAATGAGGTTTTTCCAACTTCATCATTAAAACGACGTTGCCCACACACCATCGTTTTAAAAAAATGCTCTAGCAAAGCGCAGTGACGTACAACATGTACGACGGCACTATAAAGGGGAAGTTCCATGCGGATGACGCAACCCTTGAAGCTGCTTTAGCTGATTCTGTGTTAGTAAAAGACGATTTGCGCCTTTCTGTCTGTTACAGCGTGATGAATGTGCTTACTCCGTTATGATCGGTAGATTTACCAGAACGAGCGCTCCCGTCTCATAACTTGCTTCTGAGCATGCACAGGTTTTTAGCGTCGTTTTAGCCCACACACGATCATTTTTTACAACCCGAAAAATTATATTGTTTAAAACGTCGTGAAAAATTGCAGCATGTTCGGAAAAAAAAATTGTCGTTTTTCAGAACCCGAAAAATGATGTGAAGCCCACACACGATCATTTTAAATGACATTTTAAAAAAAAGTTTTTTTTCATGCCGAAAAATTATCCGCTAGTGCAGTGGCTTGTCAATCCGAGCCCTCTGTGTGACAGCAATATGGGGAGAAGTTCCCCGTACTAGCTGTCACTTTTTGAGAAGAGAACAGTTTTTTTAAAAGGTGAACTTATCCTTTAAATATGTGAAGTTTGCCCAAGGTACTGTGTTATATGCAAAGTTACCATAGCTGTATTTCACCTTGTAATGTATAAAAATCATGTGAGTAGGTATACTTTTAGGGCCGGATTCTCATATATATTCGGCGGCGTAGCGTAAGCCATTTACACTACGCCGCCGCTGCGTACTAGAGCAAGTGCTTTATTCTCAAAGCACTTGCTCCGTAGTTTTCGCCGGCGTCTCGTAAATCGCCAAGCGTAAACCCGCGCAATTCAAATGGGGCGGCTTGTATTTAAATTAAGCGCGCCCCCGCGTCGAACGAACTGCGCATGCGCCGGCCGGGGAAAAAGCCCAGTGCGCATGCTCCAAAGGACGTCACATTTTCTCAATGTAAACGACGTAATCGCAGCGTACGCCAGCCCCATTGAGAATCGACGTACGCAAACGACGTAAACGACGCACAACACGACGCGGTCCCGAGGCCATACTTAACATGGCATCCGACGGGACACGACGGCATCCGACGGGACCTCGTAAGGTTACTCCACATAGAAGCTGGGGTAACCTTACGCGAACGAAAACGACGTACGAGACGACGGGGCGGCGTAAAAGCGATCGAGAATCGGCGTACTACTTAATTTGCATATGCAAATGAAAAAACAACGTAAAGGCCACCTAGTGGCCGGAGTTGTCATTACACCTACGATCCGAAAGTGTAATGCTTTTACACTTGTCGGATGTAGAAGCGTATCTATGCAAAAGTGATGCTCAGCATCACACGCATAGATACGAGACAAAAACAAAGGCGATACGACGGGGTATCTGAGATACTCCGTCGTAACGCCTCTGAGAATCTGGCCCTTAGTATGCAGAATTTCCCCTTGTTATATGGTGGGGCAGCCAAGTGTCAAACTACCTCCTCTTTCACAGTGTGAAGCTGAATGTAATTATTTCATGGATTACTGGGTGCATGTGCTACTACACAATGTGAGTGGAGAAAATTATAATTACTCTATTCTAGGTCTGTGTTACTTAGGTATGGTAGAGTCACTTGTCATTGGGCACAGGATAGCTATTGCACTGGCAACAAGCTCATAAAAGAGCTTACTATCTAATGTCCTACTGAAACTAGTTTTAGGTTATATAGTGCTGCTTGAAAATATGTCAGACCCCCCCCCCCCCCCCCCCCCCAGTAGCTGTTGCCTTGGAAGATTGTTAAACGAAAATGTCAGTAAGAACGGTCAGTAGAAAATCCCTTTAAAAGGAATTGAAAAACCAGGTTCTTCAATATACTTGTTAACTGAAATGCCTTTTTTCCAAAAAACAAACGCATAATGTCCTATCCTACAGCCCAGAGGCACAGCATGAGAATGGTGTTCACTTTCACAATTCGGGTGAGAACATCTCATTATGAAGTGTAATCTCACAAGGATAATGTTATGCAAATTAGATAAATGGTTGAAAATAAAGTTATGGCTTTTATAGATCAAGAAACACAAGGAAGAATTCTTATTTAAAATGTATGTGCTTTTAACCATTTGCCGACCGCTGGCTGTTATATAACGTCCTCGGCTTTGTAGTGGTATATCTGAATGATGCCTGCAGCTACAGGCATCATTCAGATATCGACATTTTCACCCAGCGATTCCCTACACCATAAGAATGATCATAGCGGCTGTTCCGCTGCTTGATTGTTCTTACGGGCGGGACATCCCTCCTCCCACCGCCCTCGGGGGCTTTTACCAACTCACCTGTGTGATCGGTGAGTTGGTGAGAGGATCCGCCGGCCCCAGATGTTGATCATAGAGATTTCCCATGGACCAGATGGTTGCCGGAGTCCCTATGCTCGTCGGAGGCCGGGCATGATGTTATGACTAGGCCGCAGGGCAGTATTCCAACATGATAATGACCCCAAACACACATCTAAGACGACCACTGCTTTGCTAAAGAAGCTGAGGGTAAAGGTGATGTACTGGCTAAGCATGTCTCCAGAGCTAAACCCTATTGAGCACCTGTAGGGCATCCTCAAACAGAAGGTGGAGAAGTGCAAGGTCTCTAACATCCACCAGCTCTGTGATGTCGTCATGGAGGAGTGAAAGAGGACTCCAGTGGCAACCTGTGAAACTCTGTTGAACTCCATGCCCAAGAGGGTTAAAGGGGTTGTAAAGACAAAAATATTTTCCTCTTAAATTAAAGTCTGACAGTAGCTGATAAAGTAAAAAGTAATGTTTTGCATTATAACTAGTTTGATACCTGTTGAAATTGAGCTGTTTTATTCACCTCCGTCACTCCTGAATCTTTATTCTCACTGACTTCCTGGTTTGCGGTGCGCATTCATTCTTGCTACATCACGGCCTAATGGGAACTACAGTTCTCATTAGGCTTAGCCTCCATGCCTGTGAGGGATAAGAGAGCATCTTCACGCAGGTCTGTAGTCATAGGGAGGGGTGAGCACATTCTGCTTTCCACCATGCAAAACGGCTCAGATGCTGGTGGAAAGCAAGAAGAGGAGAGACAGGAAATGGCATTTTCAAACCTGGATTACTGTATTTTGGAGGTCAAAAGGAAAAACGAGGTAAGTGATATTTAACTGCTCTAGCTTACAGCAATCAATTGATCTAATAAAAAACAAACCTTTAGTGTTCCTTTAAGGCAGTGCTGGAAAATAATGGCGACCACACAAAAATTGACACTTTGGGCCCAATTTGGACATTTTCACGTAGGGGTGTACTAACTTTTGTTGCCAGCAGTTTAGACATTAATGGCTGTGTTGAGTTATTTTGAGGGGACAGCAAATTTACACTGTTATACAAGTTGTACATTTACTACTTTATATTGTCATTTCTTCAGTGTTGTCAAATGAAAAGATATAATAAAATATTTACAAAAATGTGAGGTGTGTACTCACTTTTGTGAAATACTGTAGGTCCTCAGATGGGACAACCAGGGTGGTAAATTTGGAGTAGGAAAAAAGGTGTAAAAACCCATCTATGGTCCGAATGGTTGAAGCACCCTTTGGGAGTGTGAAATGTTGTAGGCCTAAAAATGGGTTGGAGTCATCTTAACAGAAGGACATCAAGTTATTAAAGGGGTTGTAAACCCTTGTGTTTTTTCACCTTAAAGGAGTTGTAAATAAAACATTTTTTTTTGCTGAAATGACTGTTTACAGGGTATAAAGACATAGGGCCAGATTCAGCAAGACTTGCGCTGGAGTATATCGATATGCGCCGCGTAACTGTAAAGATGCGCCGTAGTATCTATGTGGCCGTACCCACCAACCTAGATGAGCCAGAAAACGGGCCATTTCCGATCGGCTTAACTTTCCCTCGCCAGAGTATCGTTAGCGCATATTTTCGCTTGTCGCATCCGTCGCGCCTATTGATTTGCCTTGAAAATATGCAAATGAGGGAGATTTCCCGATTCGCGAACGGATTAGCACCATACGCTGGCTACATGCGCCGCGCGTATCTCGTCCGTCCGTCGCAAAGTTATTTCTACAAATAGCTGCTTTATCTTTACTCCAGACGGCCTCAGGTCAGCAGGAGAGCAGCTACAGCAGCAGCGTTACCGACAAAAATAGCAAGCTGAACAACCACACTTGCAAGGACAACACCTCTGTGTGCCAACATGCCAGGGGCAGTCGCGGTCCTAACACTAGTACTGGATCCCCCGGTACGGAGGAGGCGGGCACGTGAGAGGATATACCGCACGCGCATGAGCCTCTTTGGCATGGGGGATGAGGAGGTGTATCCAGTGCCGGCCCAAGACATTGTGCTGCCTGGTACCAAGAATAAAATGCTGCCCCCCCCCCCCACAGAAAAAAATCACATTGTATAAAGAGGACCTGTCATGGCTCTATTCTAGTGATTAGGAACAGAGATCTCTCTCCTCCTCCAGTCAGTCCCACCCCCCCAGTTAGAAACACCTCCCAGGGAACACATTTAACCCCTTCCCTGACAGTGATATTTACACATTAATAAGTGCATTTTAATAGCACAGATCGCTGTATAAATGTAAATGGTCCCAAAAATGTGTCAAAAGTGTCTGACCTGTCCACCGCAATGTCGCAGTCTCGCAAAAAAATCACTGCCATTACTAGTAAAAAAATAAATAAATAATAATAAAAATGCTCGAAGTGCATAATTTCTATTATTACATTGTTATATAAAATAGTTCAACTCACCATATTGCAGAATCAGTAGGAGCCCCGAGTGTGTCACTTGCCAACGTCACCTGCCTTCAAATGCGGATTGTCACTTGCCGCGTCACCTGATGCGGGTTGTTACCTGCCATACATTGCAGATTTTTACTTGCCACAATGTCACACATTGAGGATTGTCACTTGCCACCTGCCACACAATGCAGATTGTTACTTGTCACGACGCCACCTGTCACACATTGTCACTTGCCACAACGTCACCTGCCACACATTGCGGATTGTCACTTGCTGTGTCCCAGAGTAAAGGCAGGCAGCAGAGAGATAATGTAATCTCTCTGCTGCCCGACACAGTGGGGGCCGAACTGCAATGATGCAGAGTGGGCAGTGAGAGATGATGTCTTCTCTCTGCTGCCCCGCCCACTGATTGGCCAGCAAGCCAGCTCACCCGCTGATTGTCCCACCCGCTGACTGTTCCCCTGTTCTGCCCGCAACGCCCAGGTGAATGGAGCGTGAATGGAGCGTGCTGGCAGAACAGGTAGAGCGGGCTGGCTGGCGGGTGGGTGGGCGTCAATTTGCCTCACAGTGGAGCGTGGAGCCGGCAGAACGGGTTGGCAACAATTTGTCTCACAGTGCAGCGGGGTGTGGAGCGGGCTGGCGGGCGGAAATTTGCCCCTCAGTGCAGGCAGGGCCGGTGATAGGCAATTTGGCGCCTGAGAGGGAGATGACAGGGGTGGGTGGTAGAAAAATGACAGGGAGGATGCAGATGACAGAGGTGGGTGGTAGGAAGATGACAGGGAGGATGGAGATGACAGGGGTGGGTGGTAGGAAGCTGACAGGGAGGATGGATATGACAGGGGTGGGTGGTAGGAAAATGACAGGGAGGATGGAGATGACAGGGGTGGGTGGTAGGAAGCTGACAGGGAGGATGGAGATGGCAGGGGTGGGTGGTAGGAAGTTGACAGGGAGGATGGAGATGACAGGGGTGGGTGGTAGGAAGTTGACAGGGAGGATGGAGATGACAGGGGTGGGTGGTAGGAAGCTGACAGGGAGGATGGAGATGACAGGGGTGGGTGGTAGGAAGCTGACAGGGAGGATGGAGATGACAGGGGGTGATAAAATGTATGACAGGCTTTAGAGGTAGGGTGGTGGGATCATAATGCCACTGGGATGCCAGGAACAGGGGGATGACGAGGAGCATGATGATGACAGGAGACAGTAAGTGGCATCACAGCATTAGGGCTGTGTGTGAGGTCATCACAAGCAGCTGGTAGCAGGGATGTTCGGGCGCCCTTGTTCAGGGAGTGAAATCGGATTCTGTCAGTGTCAGGCAGCGGACCATCATGCACAGTACCTCGCCGATGATCGCACTGCTCTGGCAGGTCTTCTACACTATGGCCGTCCATCCTGAAAGGGGGCAAGGAGCTGCTCAGCATTATCCGCGCTTCTGCACATGGTACTTGGTAGGAGATCCGAGATTCGCAGTGCACGGGAGAAGGGGAGGAGCCAGGGGAGGGGAGCACATGGATCCACCTACTGACCAAACAATCGGATGATTGAGGTTGCGACAACCTCCCAGCGCCGCCTCCTCTTCCTCCACAGGCTTGCGCGGGGCAAGGAGTACATTATGTCACACATTAAGTGCAGGGGGAGTGGAGCGGGCGGAATGACATGGCGGGCGGGCGGCAACTTGCCACTCCCCTTAAAGTGCCACCTGGTACCAATGGTACCACCCGGTCCCATCATAGGGCCGGCCCTGGGTGTATCGCCTCTTCAGATTCAGCCCTGATGCAATCCTTGAATTAACCACAACCCTGCAGGATGACATCACCAGCAAGACACACCGCTCACAAGCAGTGCAGCCACTGGTGAAGGTCCTGGCAACACTTCATTTACTTGCAAGTGGATCATTCCAGCGTACAAGTGGAGTGGTGGCTGGGATGTCACAGTCCATCATGAGCAGATGTGTGCACCAGGTTGTCCCCGCAATCCTCAGACGCATGTCCAACCACTTCATCAGACCAACCACTGAGGAGCTGCGGCTGAAGACAATGACAGATTTCTACAGCATTGCCAGATTTCCACGCACAGTGGGGGCCATTGATTGCACACATGTGGCCCTACAGCCCCCCAGTGCCACAGAGCACATATACCGCAATCGGAAGCATTGGCATTCCATCAACGTACAGGTGATAGCCGATGCCCAACGCCTCATATGGCACGTCCGTGCCAAACACCCCGGATCCAGCCATGACAGCTTCATATACAATCAGAGTCCCATCCCAGCAGAATTCGAACAGAACGTGTATGGGGACAGCTGGCTGGTTGGTGAGTGACATGGGTGGCAGGCATGACTATCCCCTCCCATGATGCACACATCACAAGGGGCACATGCACTACTAACATCCTCCTGTCTTTTCCCTTCCAGGTGACTCTGCATATGCACTGGGACCCCATCTAATGACTCCTTTCCGGAACCCCCAAACCAGAGGAGAGAGAAGATACAATGAAGCACATATCAAAACTCGTGCAGTGGTGGAGCAAACATTTGGGCTCCTGAAGTCCCGTTTCCGATGCCTGGATAAGTCTGGGGGGGCCCTATTGTCTTCCCCTAACTTTGTGTGTCAGATCATCGGTGCATGTTGCATTCTGCACAACTTTGCCATGAGAAAAGGCCTGCAGATTGACATACGTGATGACCTGACCCCCGACCCACACAGTCCCCACCTGCCAGAGGCTACCCTGTCTGCTGATGGAAGAGCAGTCAGGAGTGTCCTCGCGGTAGGCATCTTTGGACACTAAACCAAAACATTAATCACACAGACAATGCACGCATGCACACCACTGATGTCCCTAGATCACACACACCACATCCACATCACATTGGATTAGCCCAAGTCCAGAATGTAGGACTTGGGAGCAGCAACGCCAGCGTCAAGGCCCCAATGGTGTCGCTGTCCATTCATACACCATTCACACGTCATTCACACAGCCGTGGGGATAACTTCTCCACCACGACCGAGGGTGACACCCCTTACTGTCAGGAGTGCCACCCCCTCACATTCACACACCATTCACACTGTCCCCTGCACTCCTGACCGTGTGCAGTTAAAAATAAAATAAATATCTCATAACCTGAGCAAAAAACAAAAATAATAAAATAATCATAACCTGAGCAATAAACCAAAAAAAAAAAACCCCTCATCTGGGCTGACGGGGGCTCCTTCTTGTGGGCACTCTCGGGCTCCTCAGCTGCCTGGAGGGAGTGGGTGGGGGGGCATCTGGAGGAGGCTGATCCCCGGGTGGGCCACTCCTGGCAGCTCTTGGCTGCATGCCCTCCAAGGCCACAGCAATCCGGCTCAGAAAGTGATTAGTCTGGGCCTGCATCCTCAGCTGGCGGGTGACATGATGCCGCTGGTCATGCTGCCTCTGCCTCCCCTCTTCCCGGATGGCAGCTGTATTGGCGTGGACGGCTGCAGTGAGGTGTTTAACATCAGCCTTCACCTCCCCCAGCCTGGTCACGACGTCATGCACTGCACTGGTCAGCTGCGACACGGAACCCAGGCTGTCAGCGACCCAGTCCAGGTGCCCAGCAATCTCCCCCATCTGCTGGGTCTGCCTGGCGTGGTCCATCGCCACCTGGTCCTGGACCAGATCAGACACCCCCCTGGTCTTACGGGTTGCCTTCCTGGGGCCAGGAGATGGTTGCCCCCGTGGGGATGGAGTCGCCCTTGAGGGGCTTCTGAGGATGGGGGAGGGTATTACAGAGGGCCCAGGAGAAGGGGAGGACTCCTCCAAAAACAAAATAAAGTCCTGCTCAGGAATAACAGGCTGCTCCTCAACCACCTCAGCAGGTGAGGTGTGGGCACTCTCCTCCACCTCGGTCTCTTCAACACCCAGGGGCTCAGCCTCAGGGTGGGGTGGGGGGAAACGGAAATACTTTTGCGCCGTAATGGCGCTTCCGCTAGCGCTTTTAAACACTCAACGGAACACATTGCGCTGACGTTTACCGTGAAGTGGTACCGACGGAAGTTGTGAGCATGCGCACAGGGGGCCGAGTGAAGCCTCACTCACTGCGCATGCTCCGTGGATGATGCGCTGAACGTAAGCCTCTGCGCTGGGCTCCGCCCATCATTTACATATGATCACACCCACTTCCACTTGCGTCGGGTTACGCCAGCGCATTTCCGTTACTCCGGCGCAAAGTAACGGACATGCGCTTGGTGAATACTGTACTTCACTCGCTAGTTTGCGTCAGCGCAGCGTATATGCGCTGCGATACGCTGGCGAAAATATGCGCGCATCTACCTGAATCTGGCCCAAAATAGTTAACTGATTCATTTTAAAAATTATTAGAAATAGATAAAAAAATCAATCATATAATGTACCTGCAGTTTCTAGTTTCGTTTTTGCATGTTGTTTCCTGCCTGTGTTGTACAGAGCCACAGAGCCAATATAGGGCAGTGATGGTTTGGAAAACAAAACTGATTGGTGCTGAGGGGTTTTAGACACACATTAATCACACCTCCTTGATTAGTGACCACAGAGAGAAAGCTCCCAGCACTGTGGTTATCAGGAAACAGACAACCAGGAAGTGTGGAGATCAGAGAAGAATTACAGCAACTTGAGGACAGAAACGAACAATGAGGACATGAAAACAGCACTGCATTAAGGTAAAGGAAGCTATTAAGATAAAAAATGTTTTCCTTTACAAACCCTTTAATTCATCCGATGATGTGAAAAAACAACTTGCAGTCACCGGCCCCCTAGCCCCCCGTTTTACTTATCTGAGCCCCGAATCTCTGTTGCCGCGCCCCCGATGTCCCTCTCTCTCCACAGGTTCCCGGCTCTTGATTGGATAGATTGATAGCAGCGCAGCCATTGGTTCCTGCTGCTATCAATCAAATTCAATGATGTGGGTGGGGCCAAGTCCAGCATTCGTGTCTGTGGATGTAAATGCTGGACTCGGGAGCGTGTCCGCAAGGTAACCCCCTCGCGAGATCGCTTCTCCAAGGGGTTATCTAATGCGGGAGGAGCCGACACGGGACCCCAGAAAATTAGCTTCACAGTGGAGGTAAGTATATGTTTGTTTGTTTGTTTGTTTGTTTGTTTTTTAACAATCCTTTACAACCACTTTAATCACTTGACCCAAGAAGGTTTCACCCCCTTCATGACCAGGGCATTTTTTGCTGTTCAGCACTGTGCTACTTTAACTGGCAGTTGCTCGATCAAGCAACACTGTATGTGAATGAAATTTATAGATTTTTTTCACACAAATAGAGCATTCTTTTGGTGGTATTTGATCACCACAGACTGTTTTTTTTTATACAAATGAAAAAAGACAGAATATTTTTAAAATAAAACAATATTTTCCAATTAAAAATAATCAAATTTCTTCATGAATTTAGGCCAAAGTGTATCCTGCTACAAAAAACCCAGAAAGTGTATATTGATTGCGGTTTATATGAAAGTGGGCCAGATTCAGGTAGATCAGAGCATCTTTGCTCTGGAGTAACGCTTCTCATTTACGTTACTCTGACGACCCTTTCAGCGCAAGTACTGTTATTCACATAGCAGTTGCGCGTAAACTTGCGCCAGAGTAACGATAATGCGCTGGCGTAACCCGACGCAAGGGGAAGTGGGTGTGATCATATGTAAATGATGGGCGGAGCCCAGCGCAGAGGCTTACGTTCAGCGCATCATCCACGGAGCATGCGCAGTGAGTGAGGCTCCACTCGCCCCCTTGTGCGCATGCTCACAACTTCTGTCGGCACCACTTCACGGGAAACGTCAGCGCAATGCCTTCCGTTGGGCCCTTAAAAGCGCAGGCGGAAACGCCATTCCGGCGCAAAAGTATTTCCGTTTTCCCCCACCCCAGGGAAGATACTTTTGTGCTGTGATGGCTGCTCCCGCTACCCCCAGAGAGAGGAGGAACCTCAACTTTAACGCCCAGGAGGTCTCAGTGATCATCTCCGCTATGGAGACATTTAATCATTTCCTCCATTGCAAAAAAAGCCGTAAGACCAGCCGGGAGAGGAAGCAGGGCATCCTGGACACCATTGCTGGCCGGGTCAATATTTTGGGGTACTCCACCCGGACTGCTGCTGACATCCAAAAAAAAATCAATGATCTGCGGCGCAAGGTCCGTGGCAAGGTGGCCACCATCAGGAGGCATGAGAGGGGCACCGGTGGTGGTCCCCCATGTCCGGTCACCCTGACCGCGGAGGAGGAGGTGGTCTCTCGCTGCCTGGAGAGGGAGCAGGTGGAGGGGGTCCCTGGCTATGACTCCGTGGAGGAAGGCTCCAGGACAGGTAAGTGTTTTTTATCCCCTATTTGATGTGTTGCATTTGGGGGGGGGGAGGGTACATGTGCCAAGTGTGTGGGACCACCAACATGTGTCTGCTTTGTGTCATCCACAGATGACGGAGCTGGGCCATCATCTGTCGGCGGCCAGTCCACCCCATCCCCCCCACGCCATCCTGTGCACGAGCCCCTGGGTGGTGAAGAGGTGGAGGAGGAGAGTGGTCACACCACACCTGCCGAGGTGGTTGTGGAGGATCCTGCTGTGGCAGAGCAGGACTTTTCCTTAGTGTTGGAGGTCTCCTCCCCTTCTCCTGGGCCGTCTGTCATCCCCTCCCCCATCCTTGGAAGCCCCTCAAGGGCGACTCCATCCCCCCGGGGACAACCATCTTCTGGCCCCAGGAAGGCGACCCAGAAGACCAGGGGGGTGTCGGATCTTGTCCAGGGCCAGTTGGCGAGGGATCACGCCAGACAGACCCAACAAATGGGGGACATAGTTGGGCACTTGGAGAAAGTGGCTGACAGCCTGTGCTCCGTTGGCCAGATAAGCAACGCAGTGCAGGATGTGAGTTGCAACTGCGCTGCAGTGGTGACCAGTTTGGGGGAGGTGCAGGGGGATATTAGGCACCTCACTGCAGCCGTCCAGGCCAACACTGCTGCCATCCATGGAAACAGTGCTGCCATCCGGGACCAGGGGAGGCTGAGTCGGCGGGCCCAACATTACCAAGTGACCCGGCAGCTGAGGATGCAGGGCCAGACAAACAATTACCTCGGCCGGATAGCCATGGCCTTGGAGGGCATGCAGGCCACACCTGCCAGGAGTGGCCCACCCGGGGATCAGCCACCTCCAGATGCCCCCCCACCCCCACCCACTCCATCCAGGCAGCTGAGGAGCCAGAGAGGTTTGGCAAGAAGGAGCCCCCGGCATCCCCGATGATTTTTTTTTACTCAGGATATGAGATTTTTATTTTATTTTGATTTTTACTCAGGATATGAGATTTTTATTTTATTTTGATTTTTACTCAGGATATGAGATTTTTATTTTATTTTGATTTTTACTCAGGATATGAGATTTTTATTTTATTTTGATTTTTACTCAGGATATGAGATTTTTATTTTATTTTGATTTTTACTCAGGATATGAGATTTTTATTTTATTGATACTGCACACGTTGCAGTGTGAATGGTGTGTGAATGTGAGGGGGTGGCACTCCTGACAGTAAGGGGTGTCACCCTCGGCCGTGGTGTAGAAGTTATCCACACGGCTGTATGAATGACGTGTGAAAGGTGTATGAATGGACAGCGACATCATTGGGGCCTTGACGCTGGCGTTGCTGCTCCCAAGTCCTACATGCTGGACTTGGGCTAATCCAATGCGATGTGGATGTGGTGTGTGTGATCTAGGGACATCAGTGGTGTACACGCGTGCATTGTCTGTGTGATTAATGTTTTGGTTTAGTGTCCAAAGATGCCTACGGCAAGGACCCTCCTGACTGCTCTTTCATCAGCAGACTGGGTCTCCTCTGGCAGGTGGGGACTGTGTGGGTCGGGGGTCAGGTCATCACGTATGTCAATCTGCAGGCCTTTTCTCATAGCAGAATGCAACATGCACCGATGATCTGACACACAAAGGTAGGGGAATACAATAGGGTCCCCCCAGACTTATCCAGGCAGCGGAAACGGGACTTCAGGAGCCCAAATGTTTGCTCCACCACTGCACGGGTTTTGATGTGTGCTTCATTGTATTTTCTCTCTCCTCTGGTTTGGGGGTTCCGGAAAGGAGTCATGAGATGGGGTCCCAGTGAATATGCAGAGTCACCTGTAAGGTAAAAGACAGGAGGATGTTAGTCATGCATGTACCACTTTTGATGTGCATCACGGGAGGGGATAGTCATGCCTGACTCCCATGTCACTCACCAACCAGCCAGCTGTCCCCATACATGTTCTGTTCGAATTCTGCTGGGATGGGGCTCTGATTGTATATGAAGCTGTCATGGCTGGACCCTGGGTGTTTGGCACGGACGTGCCATATGAGGCCTTGGGCATCGACTATCACCTGTACGTTGATGGAATGCCAATGCTCCGATTGCGGTATATGTGCTCTGTGGCACTGGGGGGCTGTAGTGCCACATGTGTGCAATCAATGGCCCCCACAGTGCGTGGGAATCTGCCAATGCTGTAGAAATCTGTCATTGCCTTCAGCCGCAGCTCCTCAGTGGTGGGTCTGATGAACTGGTTGGACATGCGTCTGAGGATTGCAGGGACAACCTGGTGCACACATCTGCTCACGGAGGATTGTGACATCCCAGCCACCACTCCACTTGTACGCTGGAATGATCCACTTGCTAGGAAATGGAGTGTTGCCAGGACCTTCACCAGTGGCTGCACTGCTTGTGAGCGGTGTGTCTTGCTGGTGATGTCACCCTGCAGGGTTGTGGTTAGTTCAAGGATTGCATCTGGGCTGAATCTGAAGAGGCGATACACCTCCTCATCCCCCATGCCAAAGAGGTTCATGCGCGTGCGATATATCTTCTCACGTGCCCGCCTCCTTCGTTCCGGGGGACCCATCAGTAGTGCTAGGACCACGATTGACCCTGGCATGTTGGCACACAGAGGTGTTGTCCTTGCAAGTGTGGTTGTTCAGCTAGCTCTTATCGTCGGTAACGCTGCTGTAGCTGCTCTCCTGCTGACCTGTGACCGTCTGGAGTAAAGATAAAGCAGCCTTTTGTAGAAATAACTTTGCGCCGGACGGATGAGATACGCGCGGCGCATGTAGCCAGCGTATGGTGCTAATCCGTTCGCGAATCGGGAAATCTCCCTCATTTGCATATTTGCAGGGGAAATCAATAGGCGCGACTGATGCGCCAAACGAAATTATGCGCTGACGGGACTCTGGCGCCGGAAAGTTAAGCCGATCGGAAATGGCCCGTTTTCGGGCGCATCTAGTTTGGTGGGTACGGCCACATAGAAACGATGGCGCATATTCACAGTTACGCGGCGCATATCGTATTACTCCAGCGCAAGTCTTGCTGAATCTGAATACTGTACATACAAAAGTAAGTGAAGGGCAAAAACCGAGCAGACCTCCTGTGTAGTAAAAAGATTAAAGAGCCTTATTAAAAACAGCATATTATATACTCATAAAAATGTGAGAGAGCAGATATAGTCCACAAGAAAGAGCCCTCTTAACACAGTCACCAGGAAAGGATGGATGAGGAGCGTGTCCAGATCACTGTGTGACCAGCTAACAGGTAAAGAGCTAGGCTGGATGCTCAATCCCAAGGACAGCACTCTGGACGGTGGTCTCCTGTAAAAGTGGGGTGGCAGTTAGCATTTTGAGGACCTCTCCTCTTCAGTTCAAATGATGATGTTTGCTGTACATGTACATGATCCAGCCTGCCTGTGCCTCCCGCACATAGTAAATGTACTGTGGGCAGGCGGGAAAGGGTTAAATAACTACTGCATAGATTTATTACCTTGAGGCTGGGTTTACACTATTGCAAATTGGATGCGTATTTCTCCGCATCCAACTGCATAGCAGCCGGAGATTGTGACTGGCTCTCTATCGAGTCCACACATCTTCACAGCGGCTCTGGTGCAACATGCACAGAAGTCCTGTGCGTCTTTTAGTCCATTTTGGGTCTGAATTCAGCACAAAATTTGAGCTAAAACGATGAAGGGAGATGCACTGAACACCTGCTCTGAGCCGTTGCATTCTCAAGTGTGAACCCAGCCTCAGTGTTAATAGTCATCTTAGCCAGCTCTGTGATATTAAAAGCCAAACTCCAGCTTTTTGTCACTTTAAAATAGTTTGTTTAGACCAAGCTATTACATTCCCTAACAGATGCGCCTACTGTTAAAGCTGTATAAATGTGTTGCAGCAGTATGGCAACTTCCCAACCCGCAAAACGGGCTGGGCACTGATTAGCCATTCACAGGAAGCTTTGTATTTTAGAAATGAATACAAGACTTCCTCTGATTGGCTGGCGAGGGACAGGAGGATGAGGTTACGATTAAGCTTTGTACTCTCACCTTGTGTTAGATAGTGATAAAGAATAGAACTCATTGTGTGGTTTCTATGGCAATGTGGAGCCTGTTAAGGGATTTTCCTTTACTTCCTGTCAACAGAAGGACACCACACCACACAGGACATGAAAGGAAAGCTACACTAAGAACACAAACAGAAATAAAAATCGGACAGGGATTCTAGCCTTGCCTAATGCCGTGTACACACGGTCGTTTTTTGCGATGAAAAAAAACGACGTTTTTTAAAACGTCATTTAAATTGATCGTGTGTGGGCAAAATGTCGTTTTTTGTCTTAAAAAAAACGACCAAAAAAAAATTCCAACGTGCTTGAATTTTTTGTGTCGTTTTTCAAAACGTTGTTTTTTGTTTCACAAAAAGTCACCGTGTGTAGCAAAAACGTCGTTCAAAACGACGTTTTTCAACCCGCGCATGCCCAGAAGCTAGTTATGAAGCGAGCTGCAATGGAAAAGAGTGGTGAACGTAACCTCGCTTTTTGTGAAAAAAACGATGGTGTGTATGCAACATCGTCTTTGAAAAGTGACGTTTCAAAAACGTTGTTTTTTACTTCACAGAAAACGTCGTTTTTTTTTTATCACAAAAAACGACCGTGTGTATGTGGCATTACTCTGCCAAATACAGCACTTATTATTTTTGTCTGTGTTGCTGATGGAGCATTTCTCTCACTTCATCTCTGGTAAAATTCTGTCAGTAGGACAGGCATTGAGAGAAATTATCTCTTATACCTCGTACACACGGTCAGACTTTCCGAGGAAAAAAGTCTGACTGACTTTTTTTTTTTACTCGGAAAGTCTGGCCAAGTGTAGCCTCCAGCGAACTTTTTTTCTCGGAAGTCCGACGGACCTAAGATAGAGAACCTGTTCTCTTTCTTTCCGTCGGACTTCCGACTGACTTTTTCACGGTCAAAAGTCCGAACGTGTGTACGAGGCATAACAGTCTCAGGCCGTGTACACACGGCAGAGAACCTCGACGGGCAGAACACATCGTTCCGCCCGTCGAGGTTCCCTGCCGGCCGTCGAAATCGGCGACCCGCCCGTCGGGAATGGCAACCAGCCATTCATCCAGGCGGGCCGTCGAGCAAATAGAGAGCGTGCTCTCTATTTCTGCTCGACGGGCTTCCCGACGGGAAGCTTGCCGAGAGCGTACACACGGCCGAGGTCCTCGCTGGAATGCAGCTTCCAGCGAGGTTCTCGCTGGTTTCCAGCTAGAACCTCGGTCGTGTGTACGCCGCCTCAGATAGCAGTAAGCTGGGTTCTAAATTGTCTCTACTCTATCCAGATCTATGAAAAAAAATAAAGTTTTGGCTGCATGTACAAAAGTGATCACATTATTGTCCTACTTAACACTTGTGGGTGCCACACAGAGAAGTCGCTGGCGTGGGTGGGCGGGCATGAATTGAAGTTAGATCCCTGGCTCCATAAATACATCATCCAGCACATAAAACTTGACACGTGACTGCAAGCAGGGAAGGCTGCATATATGATTGTATCATTTAGTGCCAGTTCACACTAGTGCACTGCCAGACATCACATATGATTTGCACTGCATTGCTGTGCACATCACATGCGATGCGATTTCAGCCATACAAACTGTTTAGCTGAAATCACATTGCATTTGCACCAAAATGGTGCAGGACCGGATCGCATCGGTGTTCACTCCTATGCTATACAATTCCTGCACCATTTCACAGTTTGCGATTTGGGGGTGTCATGACCTTTACATTGACACCCCCAGCAGTTCTCAGTGTGAACCACTATGCAATGCGGGAACCAGAGCTGAATCGCAGGGTTTCCTGCATCTCACCAGTGTGAACTGAGCCTTACCTTTGCTCTGACTCTCCTTCCCCGCACCCATTGTCAGTCTAATCATTTGGTGTACTAGGGGTGATAGGCATCTAGTATAAGCAATATTATTATTATAGTATTTGTTCAGTGAATAAATTACCCAAATGGAGTTTTTATTTTTTCTATCTTTTAGTCACATAGTTACATAGTTAGTCAGGTTGAAAAAAGACACAAGTCCATCCAGTTCAACCATAAAAAATAAATAAAAATAAAACAAAGTAAAACACAGTACATCCTCCCATACACCCAACTCCATACCCACAGTTGATCCAGAGCAGGCATCCTCAAACTACGGCCCTCCAGCTGTTGCGGAACTACAAATCCCATGAGACATTGTGAAACTCTGACAATTCACAGACATGACTGAGCATGATGGGAAATGTAGTTCCTGAACAACTGGAGGGCCATAGTTTGAGGACCCCTGATCCAGAGGAAGGCAAAACACCCCAGCAGAGCGATGATCCAATTTGCTACCGGAGGGGAAAAAATTCCTTCCTGATCCCCCGAAAGGCAATCGGATTTACCCCGGATCAACTTTACCTACAAAACTTAGTACTCAGTTATATTATGTGCATTTAGGAAAGAATCCAGGCCTCTCTTAAAGCAATCTACTGAGCTGGCCAGAACCACCTCTGGAGGGAGTCTGTTCCACATTTTCACAGCTCTTACTGTGAAGAAACCTTTCCGTATTTGGAGGTGAAATCTCTTTTCCTCCAGACGTAAAGAGTGCCCCCTTGTCCTCAGTGTTGACCTTAAAGTGAATAACTCAACACCAAGTTCACTATATGGACCTCTTATGTATTTGTACATGTTGATCATATCCCCCCTTATTCTCCTCTTCTCAAGAGTGAATAAATTCAGTTCCTCTAATCTTTCCTCATAGCTGAGCTCCTCCATGCCTCTTATCAGTTTGGTTGCCCTTCTCTGCACTTTCTCCAGTTCTCCGATATCCTTTTTGAGAACTGGTGCCCAAAACTGGACTGCATATTCCAGATGAGGTCTTACTAATGATTTGTACAGGGGCAAAATGATATCTCTATCTCTGGAGTCCATACCTCTCTTAATACAAGAAAGGACTTTGCTCGCTTTGGAAACCGCAGCTTGGCATTGCATGCCATTATTGAGCTTATGATCAACTAAAACCCCCAGATCCTTCTCCACTACAGATCCCCCCAGTTGTACTCCCCCTAGCATGTATGATGCATGCATATTGTTAGCCCCCAAGTGCATAACTTTACATTTATCAACATTAAACCTCATCTGCCACTTAGTCGCCCAATTAGACAGAGCATTGAGGTCGGCTTGTAAATTGGAGACATCCTGCAAGGACATTATTCCACTGCATAGCTTGGTGTCATCTGCAAAAACAGAAATGTTACTTTTGATCTCAGACCCAATATCATTTATAAATATATTGAAAAGTAAGGGACCCAACACTGAACCTTGGGGTACACCGCTGATAACCTTGGACCATTCAGAGTAAGAAGCATTAACCACAACTCTCTGAATTCTGTCTTTCAGCCAGTTTTCTATCCATTTACAAACTGATATATCTAATCCTGTAGACCTTACCTTACACATGAGCCGTGTGTGGGGAACTGTATCGAACGCTTTTGCAAAATCCAAGTATACCACGTCCACTGCTACGCCTCTGTCCAGGGTTTTACTTACCTCTTCATAAAAGTAAATCAGGTTTGTCTGACAACTTCTGTCCTTCATGAATCCATGCTGTCTGCTGCTTAAATAGTTTGTTTCCAGCAAGAACTCATCCACGTGGTCTTTTATTAAACGTTCCAGTATCTTCCCAACTATAGAAGTTAAACTAACAGGTCTATAGTTACTAGGTAAAGACTTTGTTCCCTTTTTAAATATGGGCACCACATTGGCTTTATGCCAATCCAGTGGTACTATTCCTGTCATTAATGAGTCCCTAAATATTAGATACAGTGGCTTTGAAATTTCAGAGCTCAATTCTTTTAGGATCCGTGGGTGGATGCCATCTGGTCCAGGTGCTTTATCCACCTTTATTCTGTCTAAATATTTCTGGACCATATCACTTTTGAGCCATTGTGGATTTGGGGCTGTGTCACTCCCAACCCCTATATCGACATGAGCTCCCCCATTCTCCATTGTATACACAGAGCTGAAGAAAGCATTTAATAAATTTGCCTTCTCTATGTCCTCAGTCACCCACTCTAGATTATTTTTTAAAGGGCCTACATGCTCAGACTTGACCTTTTTACTATTAATATATTTAAATAATTTTTTGGGGTTTGTCCTACTATATTTTGCAATCTGTCGTTCATTTTGAATTTTTGCATCCTTGATTTCCTTTTTACATATTCTATTATATTCTTTGTAACATTTAAACGACACTAGTGTTCCTTCATTTTTATATTTTTTAAAAGCTATTTTCTTATTGTTTATAGCTTTTTTAACTTTGACCGTGAGCCACATAGGTTTTATCTTTAGCCTTTTAAACTTATTGCCCATGGGAATATACTTTGCAGTGAGGTTCCAAAGAGTCTTTTTGAAGAATTCCCATTTCTGTTCTGTGTTCATCGGTGCCAATATTCCCTCCCAGTCCAAGCCCTGGAGAGCAGTCCTCATGCTTTGAAAATTTGCTCTCTTGAAATTAAGTGTTTTTATCTTTCCTGTATGTATTTCTTGCTTATAGTTTACATTAAACGAAATCATGTTATGATCACTGAAAAATAGTCATGTGAATCGAAAAGATTGCCACTGAAAAAATGTGTTTACAGGTATTTTTATCCACGATTAGTCCGCCTTTATTTCCATTCATGACAACACATGCAGAAAAATGGAGCACAGAAGCAGCCCTTCCCATTACCGTATTTTGCAGTGTATAAGATGACCTTTTACACCGGAATTACACAGCTAAAAACCGGGGGTCGTCTTATACGCTGGGTGAAGAGGCCGCAAGGTTGATGTCAGCCCGCTGGGTGCTCGATAATACTGTGTACAACCAGTATGCGCCGCTCAGCCAATCCCAGCAGGCGATGCACTCGGTTGATGACTACAGAGCCTGCTCGGATTAGAGTAACAACCTCTGCCAATCAGAGCAGACTACATTATGTAGCCTGCTCGGATTGGCAAAAGTTGTTACTCCAATCCGAGTAGGCTTAGCAGGCTCTGTAATCATCAACAGAGGGCATTGCCCACCGGGATTAGCTGAGCGGTGCATATACTGAATACAACTTTATAGAGCACTCGGCGGGCTCTTCGTTTTTGAACAACGGTATTACCGCACAAGGGGGTGTCGTCTTATACGGTGAGTAGAGCACAAAACCACAGTTTTAAACTCAATATTAGGGGGTCATCTTATATACCCAGCCACCTTATACACCGGCAAATATGGTACTTTTAATTGGTCAGTCAGATGCATGGACATCTGGTTGTTCAACCCTTAGGACTCATCATTGGCCCACTGATCTATTCTTTAGATGTCCAGTTTAGGTCCTCTTTTTTTTGGTGTCTGTGGTCCTATTAGAGGGATTTACCCCAACTTCTTGTGAAGGGCAGGGAGTGTCAGAAAATCTATCCAAAATGTGAAACAAACAATCAAATTTTTAGTGGAAGTGGAAAACGGTTAGGACTTCAGATAATGTTTTTATTGCTTTCTCTGCGGCTTTCTATGGGGGGGCACTCATTGAAGAGGAGGAGCCAGGAGAGTCAGCAGTCAACCCCAGAAGAGGAGGATTGGGGGTTGCTCTGTGCACAACCATTGCACAGAGCAGGCAAGTATGACATTTTTGTTTCTTTATTAAAAAGTTATAATCAAAAACACGAGCAGTTTGTATCTGTGCACAAATGACTGACAACAGAGAAAATTAAAACTTTATTGCTGGAAGCAGGTTAAGGAATTAAGTTAAGTTAAAAAGAAATCGGGAATGCATAGTGTTGTTCTTGCAGTGTAAATGGCTTAGAACTCTGCAGGAATGATTGAATTCATCTGTGATGACAACAGTTTAGGGTATTGTAAGCTATTTAGCTACAATACATAAACTGTACATGCTACTCCTTGGGGGATTATCCCTAGACTTCTTCAACAAGCAAGGTTTCTTCTTTTCTAGTCACTGCTGGAGGAAGATGATGAAGATCTCTGAAAAAATGAGGGAAAGGAAAGTTAGTATAAGCCCATGTACAGACTCCAAACATTTGTCTGCAAGAAGTTCATAAGACTTACTATAATAATTTGCAGACTTCTTATTTATATAATAGTTGTGTCACCGGTGCAAAATATATACAATTGTAAAATCAATCATTTATATAGATGTATCAGCTGCAGCTAAAGTGTTTTCGGCCCAAAATGAAATATCAAATGAACCAATATAAGAAAGCTTCCTGATGATGCATTGAGCATGCGAAACATGTTGAGGCATAGGGGTTGATCAAAATGGAGAGTGCAAAAAACAATCGGCCTCCATTTTTTTTTGGTCAATGCTTAATTGAACAAGCTAGGATTAAAAGCTGATTGGATACCATGCACAGGTACACCAGATTCTGAGTGCACCAGTTTTAGTAAATCTCTCTCATAGTGACACAACAGATATGCTTCCTCCAATATTGAGTGTATTTCTGGTGAGAGAATAGTTTTGACAGTGGAGGATTATACAAACAGTGGTGGTGAATAGCATGTATGGCACTGAACTGGAATCACAGAGGAGTGATTACAAACCCATTAATTTTGTGTATATAAAGTGGACATTTTTGTGTATATTATGGGTTCACTTATGGGCAGAAAATATAGCGATGTAGTCATCTTATTTAGCTCCTACCCGATGCAGCCCATAAAAACACGGACTACCTCACCACTCGGTTTACAGTCTGTTATAGTAAATCAAGGGACATAAATTCTATGTAGACAGACCACCAGCTAAATCAAAATGAAGGCTAAAAATGAGGAAAATAAATCCATGCACCAGTTCAGCCTCTGAATTCCAAGAAAAATTTAAGGAATTAAATTAATTATTTGGTGGGGGGTGGGTTTTCCACCTCCACAGCTTACATTATTTGGTTAAAGCGGAGCTCCACTGTGATATATATATATTTTTTAAAAATCTGAAAAAAAAATAAAAAAATTAAATGGAAAAATAAAATAAAAAAATACTCACCCTAAATAGGCTGTTGCTATGCGGAAGTCCCGAATCTGCCCTCATGATCCGCGGTGCTGTTTTCTTCCTCCTCCTCTTCTGGGTGTCTTCTTGTGAATGGGCCGCGCTGCATTCTGGGAACTGTGTGTGTCCCAGAAAGCAGCCGGACCATTCACAAAGCGCCGCGTCGCTCGCACATGCGCAGTAGGAAACTGTTTCCCTGACTGTGGATGGCGGTGCCGGGATCGAGGATCGGCATCGGCGGGGGCCGTCAGCGCGTGCGCCTAGGACAGGTAAGTGTCCTTATTCAAAGTCAGCAGCTACACTGTTAGTAGCTGCCGACTTTGAAAAAAAAAAAAAAATGCGGGTGGAGCTCCGCTTTAATAGGCACTTGATCAGAAAATACAGCAGTTCTCATGGGCAACCGTTGAGAAAGAACCAACCAAAATAGCAACAATGTTTAAAGTGTTAGGTCACCATTACAGGAACACCAGCAATCTTTAGCTATAAGGGCTCCCACACAGGCTCCACCAGTCCAGGGATTTGAAATCTCTGCTTCTCACTCTCCTGCACTGCCAAGATGGTTTCTGATTGGTCACCGCCTTCCTAAACTGGAGGGCGCTGATCAATTAAATTCCCTCTGGTTCATCCTGGCAGCACAAGACCAGTGGAATGAGTGCAGGAGTCCTAACAGCTAGGTGGCAAGTACAGCAGGGAGAGGAAGGGTTGGGGAGATCCAGCATTAAGTCACCTTTATAGTTTTTCTCTAAAAGGTGAGCTAACACTTTCCAATAGAGATCCCAAGAGCTATAGAGGCAAGTATACCCCAGCAACCAGTAGGAGAGCCAACATAGAGATACAGTGGGGTTGATTTACTGAATCTGGAGAGTACACAATCTGGTGCAGCTCTACACAGCTGAAGTTAGAAGCCGATTGGCTATCATCCACAGCTGCACCAGATTTTTCACTCTACAGTTTTAGTAATTCAACCCGTGTATTAGAAGGCCATATTGACATCAATAGTGGCGGCTGATTGTAGACACATGTGGCCCAATACGTGATACCTTCTATCCCAATTTTGGTTACATTGTATACAAGGAGTGGGACTAAATTGCAGCCCTAAATTTGCGGCTTTTTTGTCACAGCATGCTGTATATAAAAAATACTACCTAGGACCTTCCGACTTTTTGCTAGATGTGCCTTAGTGATAGATTTAGCTATTGGGGTCTCTATAGGGTTACATTGCTCTCAGGTTGCTAGGTTAGATTTACTTCTATAAATCTTGGAGTACTCCCAGTTGGCACAACCATCTCCAGGTGCATTTTAAGGATTAACAGCACTATCAGTAGGGGACACTATACATAATTAGGGGTGTCAAATATAATCGCTGCATCGGTGCATCGCGATTCGGGGGCCCCCGATGCGGAACCGATGCATGCGACCGTGGTAATCGATGTTTAGCCCCGCCCCATCCCCGCCCCTCCCGGGAGAGCGCTCCGTTCAGATTTTACCTTCTCCCGACAAACTGCAGCGGAGCCGAGTGACACATCCATCAATCACCTTCCCTCTCCCCTCATCAGCCAATAGATAGTGATCCCAGGCGGCGTCATGGTGACGTAATGCAGAAGTGAGGAGCCACGCTGTGTGCACGTTGGCAGGGAGATGGAGCACTGGGGCTGGAGTTTGTGGTGGCTGGAGCTGTCCCTGCTGCTAAGAATGGTGGCGGCAGGCTTATAGAGCACGGAGCTCCGAGGAGGAGAGTGGAGCTATCAGTGCTTTTGGTCCCGGAAGGGTTCAAGGCAGCCGCGGGGGTATCCAGCCAAAGGTGTGATGGAGGAGGATGAGGCAGAGCCGCAGGAAAGCCAAAAGAGTGGTAGAGCCAGGTAAGGAGGCCGCTGGGAGGACACTGAGAGGACTGACATGCTAAGGGAGGTGCCAGACTGTATGCAGAATTCAGATAAATGGTGTGCAGTGCTTTGCGGTGATGTACAAAAGAGTCTTATTAAGTAGTGAAATATATATATATAAATCTGTGATTTGATTGAAATAAATCTTTTGTGTATTCAAAGTAATTCCAGCGCTGAGTGTGCTCTGCTGTGTTCAAACCATTCTTGATTTCTGGTGAATGATTTAAACACAGCAGAGCACACTCAGCACTGGAATTACTTTGAATACACAGAAGATTTTTCAATCAGATCAGATTTATATATAAATATATTTCAGGACTATATTTGTTCAAACCAATGGCCACCATATAGCCCTCACCCACCTCACCTCCATTCACAGGCTCCAACCCCCACCATGCAGCCCTGAACAATCTGAGGTCGCACCCATTCTTATCTCTAGACCGACCCCTCAATTCTTCAGTTCCTTTCACCCCCCAGACTCCATCTAATAATATTTCTGGACTCCACCCATTCCTATCCTCCATCCTTTTTGGATTCCTATTTCCCTATTTTTGGACTCTTCCATCCTTTTAGTTCCCATCTCCAGACTACTCCATCCTTCCTTTCCTATTCATGGATTCTTCCTTCCCCATCTCCAGACTCCTCCATATTTGTAATCGTGATGCATCGTTAATCGCTGACATGATAATCGTAATCACATCGAATCGTGAGACGGGTGAAGATGCGCAGCCCTATACATAATGCATAGCTCCTTAATATTTCTCCTGAAGAAGTGGCTTGTCCATGAAACCCGTCAAGGTGTTTATTGCCCAAATTGGTTTATACATGTTTGTAATTATACTACAACGTATCTATATGTACTAAATAATCTTTATTACAGTGTAGATGGCCTCAGTCTGGAGTTCTTCAGTCTAATATAGTATGGTCCATATGTATATTGCACAAATTTATCTTTTAAAGATTTTTTTTTTTGTACTGAATAAAATTTGAATATCTTAAAAATTGGTGTTGTACCTCAAAAAGCCCATTGGTTAGTTCAACCATTGTATCTTACTTTTTTATCACAATATAAGATGTCACCAGCAGGTGTTGCAATCACAATTTACTGTATGTTTCAAGTATCTCCTCAATGTAATTCCATAGAGAAGGAGTCAGCAACATTTGTACTCCAGCTGTGGTAAAACTACAACTCCCACAAGACTTTGCAAGACTGTTGACAGCCACAGGCATGATTCCCAATGGGCAGGTGCATGATGGAATTAATAGTTTCATTATAGCCGAGTGATGAGGTTTTTTCACAGAAAGTTCTCAGACAGACAAATGAATCAATTTACTAAAAGGCAAATCAATTTCCCCAGAACTTGAATGAGGTTTAGCTGCTCACTTCTATCATCGAATCATGTGTAAGCAAAAAAAGCTGTCATTTTTTATTTTCCTTGCATGCGATTTTGGATTCCTTGCAAACAAACTTTACCTTATTCACTAAGCACTGGATCAATTAGCCCTACAAAGTAAACAGACCATTTGCCTTTAACAATTCAAATCAACTCCAGAATTTCCAGTTTTCATAGAAACTCCAATTTAGCTGCTCTTCTACATGTCTGAAAGTAACCGCTATACCATTGGGTCCATTTACAAACGTTTTTCACATAAAAATTCAAACAACGTTTACCCAGGATTCACATTTTTTCCAATCAAATCCAATTGATTGATTATAAATACGAGGTGGTATCAAAATGTTTAGAGACTAGTTTTGTAACAAGCCAACAGATGGCAGCACAAGGCTGCATGCAGCTACAGGGAGCACTCACCTTCATAAGTCAGTGTGCCAAAAGATATCGTCCTGTGTACATCGGGAGCTGTGCAACTGGTGCTATTCTGACCATGTGCATTACCACACAGATTTCCACAGATGCCTGTGCTTGGCCTGCTTTGTTCTGATTCTGATTCTGACCCAAAGCTCCATCTTTAGTCTGTTGGCTGTGACTATAGACAGGTACTTGGCCATCAAGACCCTTCTCAGGTCAGTGAATTGTGGAGGGGCCCAGATGGGCTATTTTTTTTACTTTACATGGCAGTAATGATGTTTACAGTGCTTATAGTAGCCAATCATATTTTACCCTCATTTATCACAGTCAGATCAATGAAATATGATTGCCAATTGCTGGTATTGGTTATTTTTTTCCTTATTCAGTTTAATTGTTACACTGAACAACGAAAAAAAAAAAAAAAAACAATATCGGCAATCATATTTTATTGACCCGACTGTGATAAATAAAATATGATAATTTACGAGGGTGTGTTTAGGGGCGGAATTAGAGGTAGGGCAGGGTAGTTGTTGGGTTTGGAAACTGGTGGTGAGTTAAAGCGGAATTAAACCTATCCATAAAACAGTTTCATTTCCAGCACGTGACAGAAAAAAAAAACGGATTTGTGTGATCATTCTTAGGCCTTGTACACACGATCAGCCCAAACTGATGAAAACGGACTGAAGTTCATTTTCATCGGTTCACAGACTGATGGTCTGATGTGCGTACACACCATCAGTTCAAAAACCGATCGTGTCAGAATGCGGTGACGTAAAACACAACAACGTGCTGAAAAAAAACAAAGTTCAATGCTTCCAAGCATGCGTCGACTTGATTCTGAGCATGCACGGGTTTTGAACCGATGCTTTTGCGTACTAACCATCGGTTTAGACCGATGGTCAGGTGTCTATCAGTCCGATTTTAAAGCAAGTTTAAAAACTTTGGACTGAAGGACAAAAGACTCATGGGCTGTACACACGGTCGGACCGATGAAACTGAACTTCAGTCCGTTTTCATTGGTTTTGACCGATCGTGTGTACGCGGCCTGATGATTCACACTCCTGTCACATTGCATAGCCATACAGGTCACACCCTATTTGAGCTTTGCAGCTTTCAGGACTGCCTGCCTATCCCAGAACAATTAATCACCACTGAGATGATGCTCTTTTTCATAGTCCAGTGTTTAGGTGCAGGAAAAGGATACAATCCCAAAAAATAAGAATGTCATATTTTAGAGACATCTGGCTATAGCTATGCAGTGTGCCGGGTACTCTTTACAACAGCAATAAAAACATATCTCAACAAACCCACAAATACATACTCCCAGCACGTGCCCACATATCTATTTAAAGATATCAAAATTTAAAATGTTATTTAAAAAAATATATATATTTTTTTTAGAATCCTACATAAAATTCCTAAAAAACACTGTACCTCATGGGATTGTGGACAATAAAGCCCTAGGGAAACAACTATGCTTTAAGTGATTAGTGTGCATTTTAAGTGTCCTATATATTTTCCTAGGTGGCAATAGGACAAACACACTGTAACCTGGCTGCGTTGGATCAATACTAATAGCTTTTGCCCGCTTTTTTAATCGGCAGGCATATGCTGTGTCCAAATTCAGTAGCTCTCTTCCTATGATCTGCTGTACCATTGTACTATACTGAAAACTGACCATGAGCCTCCGCAGCTCAGACGAATAGTTTTGGCTTGTGTACAGTCAGGATAACGATGCTTGCACTCCTCTTCATTTTATTTTTTTCACCAAAACCAAGGCCTTCTAAAAAATGTCTGTGAGAAGAGGAGGGACGTGTAAATCATTGGATCTCTTCTCACCCATGCAGCATACTGCTGTATATAACAGGAGCTCTCAGGTGGAGTGTAGAGAGATCTTGAAATAAGAATAAAATAAAAAGGTAATTTAAAGCGGAAGTAAACCCATTCAAAAAACTGTTTCATTTCCAGTATGTGCCGCAAATGTAACACTCCCATTCCTAAATTGTCAAACCATCCAATGGCTGGTCTCTTAACTGATCACATGTGCAGCATCATAGCAGTTGTAGATTAAACAGAGGCAAAAATGGCAGCTTCCTTGGCTGAAAACGATAGTAGGGTTTACTTATACTTTAAGTAATAAAGATTTTTTGCACCACCAGTCACTCTTTAGATGTGCTTGACAAGGATTATATTTCTCTGGACCTGTCACAATAAAAAAAAAAAAAAACACAAGACACAGTACTTTTTTTCTTGGAGTTCCAGTTTAGGAAGGAAGGTTATATGATCAGAATGTAAGGCGTGTGACAAGCTTCTAAAGAAAATCAAGCAAGCAACTAACTATCAATTAGCTTTAACCCTGCAGGAAATTTGATAAATATATATATATATATATATATATACCAAATAGGACAATGCCCTTTAAATGATATCATATTGCAAACTGTATCTAAGATTTGAAGTACCCACCATACACACTGCCCATATATGATCCCACTTACCCTTCCATGTGCATGCTTATATGCATGTTTGTTTGCCTTCTTCATTTTTTTCCTCATTTTCTTATCCATGGGGTATCCAGGCATCATGGGGTTTACCGGGTATCCTGGCATTCCTGGTGGGTGAGGTCCAACATGTGGAGGGTAGCCAGGCTGATGGTGAGGATGTGGTACGTGTCCTGGAGGATAGACAGGCTGCCCAGGGGGGTAGACAGGCTGACCAGGGGGGTAGACAGGCTGACCTACAGGATACCCAGGTTGTCCAGGAGGATAGGCAGGAGGCATTGAACCAGGAGGATATGCAGGATTGGTGCCAGGGGGATATGCTGGGTTTGGTGGGTAACCAGGTTGTCCTGTTAAAACAGACAGACAAGCAGGAACATTTTACAATTCTAAAGTGGCATACATAATTTGAAGTGGATTACGTTGTGGTTTACAAAGTCAGTTTATGGTTACAAGAACTCTGTTATGCTGAGCTTTTGAGGATATATTTTTTTTATGTAAAACCCCCCCGCTAACAATATATTTAGTGGCCTTCTTGCATGAGGATGAGCTGTCTTTGTACCAGTGTAGCAGCTAGGAGAGAATGAAGAAAAACTGTGTGTGGGTATACGTGAGAACATACAGAACATAACTTTTTTTTATTCAGGATCTTTTTGCCATCAAGATCCTGCGTATAAAGAGCAATAAATTATTATATCCATGCACAAAAGGCCTTACTTGGCTAGACACTCTTAAAGGGCTAGTTCACCTTTACAGAAAAAAGTAAAATGTGAACACTGGACAACCTTCCCATTCCCATTATACTCACAGATTTGAAATCCCCACTCTTTTCCCTCAGCACTTCTGGGATGGACCAGGTCACTTCAGATTGGTCAGGGCCATCAGGTATTGTTCCAATAAGCTAAACAAACATCGGGCCAATGCCTCGGGTAATACTCTGGCTCTTTTTGACATGTCAAAGCTTGTCTGAATTATTCCATCTCATGCATATTCCTATCAGACTAAGGCCTTTTCACACTTGTGCGACCTGAAAGTCGTACGATTTTGATGAGACTTGAAGCAATGCCTGTGTAATCTTGAGGTCTTTGGACCTTAAGTAACATAAAAGTCGGGCCAAAGTAATGTAGGGACTACTTTGAAGACACAGATATGAATGGTACTCATTGGAAATCATGGGGTGCGACTTGTCATGCTACTTTGCAGTCCCAAGTCGCAGGACAAGGCGTACAAGTGTGAAAGGCGCCTTAGGAGGCATCCCATTACAGCAACTGGCCAATAGGAATGGCTGAGGCCCCGTACACACAAGGAGACATGTCTCCTGCAGGATTTTGGTCCGGCGGTGTGTACACACCATCAGACGAAAATCCCCTCGGACAGACAACGCGGTGACGTGGCAGTGACGTTGACGCCGCCATGTCACCAAACCAGGAAGTAAAATGCTTCCACGCATGCATCGAATCCATTCGACGCATGCGGGGGATTTCTGTCCGCTGGTTAGTCGTACTAACCAGCGGACATGTTTTAAAGCATGTCCGATGGACATGTTTCCAGCGGACAAGTTTTAAAGCATGCTTTAAAACTTTTGTCCGCTGGAAACCTGTCCGCTAGGCCGTACACATGATCGGATATGTCTGCTGAAACTGGTTCGCGGACATGTTCGATCGTGTGTACGCGGCCTAAGAGGATTGGAACATGCGTCGACAATACCCAGAAGTGTCAGAGCTTTTCCTAATCAGAATGGCCTAGGATTTTGGCATAGCAGTAGGAACTGAGCTGTATATTACTTTTAATGTAAAAAAAAAATATATATGTGACCCTTAGTTCTACTTTAAGACAATGACCTGGTTCCTATGTGCGGTTTCTCTGGCTCTGTCACTTACCTGAAAACATGTTACCTGACAAATCTCCCCCCTCCTCATTTCTTGTAAAACACCAGTCTCTGACAAGTGCTTAGAGATGGAGAAAAGTGCTGGCTGTCAAAGCAGCTGCATTGTTGACAGCCAAAAGCAGGAGAAGGGGGGGGCTTAATTACTTCATACTTCACAGCTAACCTTTGACAGCACATGGGAAGATGGCAGGAAAGTACTGCATGTACTTTGTCCCCTAGAGAACAGAAGTCATTAATAAAAATGAGACTTCTGTATAGCAATTTTTATACTGTTACAGCTTGGACCGATGCAAGTATTTATGTCCCATATATGTAGGTTCCCAGTGGAACATGGAAATCACTGTAGTAGCCCCTGCTGCTACAATGATTTCCGCTACCTTCTGGGATTCATAAGGGACCCATGTATCCAATTAGGAATTTCTATACATAAACTTCAGCTTTAAATATCCCACACGGTGCCACATTGGTAGTACAAATAAAAATGTTGCAAGACATTTCAAACAAATGTTATTGATTGGAATTCATTGTGCTGGTTATCTCTGGGTTTGAGCTGTTCATGCATCATTTAGACAGCTATTCAAGGTTCATGTTGTGTTGTCTTAGCTACATTGCTTGTGACTGAAAATGTCTTCATGGAAACTGTCACAGACATTTATTTTTAACACCCATTTATGGAGCAACCTGTATTGCCTAAAAAGTAAATATATACAGCATGCATAGCCAAAACATTTTTTTCCCCCCAAGAGTAGAGAAGGGTTAAAATCACTGTCCGTTTATTTTTTTATGGAAGATTTCTCTCCATTTCATGTTCTGAAGATGCAATAGCAAGTGAAGCCCCGTACACACGAGAGGGAACCTCGACGGGCGGAACACATCGTTCCGCCCGTCAAGGTTCTCTGCCAGCCGTCAGAATCTGCGACCCGCCCGTCGGGAATGGCAACTAGCCATTCATCCCAACGGGCCGTCAAGCAAATAGAGAACCTGTTCTCTATTTGCTCGACGGGTTTCCCGACGGGCGGGGCGAGCAGAGAGAGCGTACACGCGGCCGAGGTTCTCGCTGGAATGCAGCTCCCAGCGAGGTTCTCGCTGGTTTCTTGCGAGAACCTCGGCCTCAGAGAAAATCGTGTGTGTTTCTGGCGAGTGTGTTTCTGGCGAGAACCTCGGCCTCAGAGAAGATCTACAAAATAAGGGAAATCTCTTCAACTCTCACCAGAAAAAAATCCCCATTGTTACATTTCCCCTTATCTCTTATTCTGGTGACAACTCTAAAATTTTGGATTTCCAGTCATGTCTGTCTTAGTAAAAGTGGCCATCAGGGGGCTTATTTACCTAGCTGGATTCATACCTATGTATTTTTAGATTTGCACTATGGAATGTGTTTCATAGGAAACCATGGTAAATGGACTGTATTGAAAATCTGCAAAAAGCACTAAAAATGCATAGGTGTGAAACCAGCCTAATAGGATAGTCGGCTATAAAAAAAACTCAACAGGGGTCCTAATACTCACCCTTTAGCATGAGGTTCACTTTAATGCCTGACACCCTTCCCTATATACTTGCATTTCCTTTATTCCGCTGCCATTACTTCTGGGTAAGGAGATAACTGAAAATGACTTTCCTTCCTCTTGAAGACGGTGCTTACCCAGTGCTGTCATAGTGGGGTGTGGAAAGTGTTCAACCTACTTAGGGATGTAGAGGAAAGGGAAATTAAGAATATACTGATGCAGGGGCCAACTTTAAAGTGGGAGTAAACTCCCATGTATGCCGTTTACCTATAGATAAGCCTTATTGTAGGCTTACCTATAGATACAGCAAATGTCTCCTAAACATGCACCATTTAGGAGATATTTACTTTAGATACAGCCTGTGATTTTACTAGCGCATGCCATTCCTTCTGAGCCATGCCGTAAAGATGGACTGCTGCATGCTCATCGCCGGCTCACCTATTCATACCACCAAAGCCCGCAAACTTGGAATGAAGACTAGTTGAGTATGTAAGCACCTTCAGCGCTGACAGCGTGCCACTGGAGCTTTGTTTTCAGGTGAGTGTCATAATGGGCTAGTATTAGATGCTGCCTGGGCCCAATTTTTGTTTTTTATTCAGTTTACTACATTGTTATAATCTAAAATAAAGCCTTTGGGGTTTGGTAGGGGGAGCAGGAGGAGGAGGATTACTTAAATAAATACAGAGAAATTGCGCAAAATATTCATATATAAAACAATATGAGAACACATAAACATCAAAAAGTGCAAATAAGGTGCTGAGTGATCAAAATCTTAACAAAGAAGATGACGCTGGAGAAAATGGTGCCAAAGTCCAAATGTGAAAGTGACAGATAGGCTGCTGTAAATGGTTGTCCACTAATCCCAGAGAGAATGGACACTCCACCAAAGACACCAGTCTGGTCTCCCAAAACTCTCACCTCAATGAGAGATAAATAAAGCGATCAATAATCAATCTCCACCTCACGGCAGTCTCCTCAATGTCTCCCAATACCAAGGGGTATAAACCTGGTGGCTGAATGTGGTACCTGGAAGGACTCAAGCCAGGGAAACAAGAGGGACAAAAGAGGGCCTCCAATGGTGTAGTATAAAGGTAAAATAGGGCATTTATTGAAAACAAGTTGCGCTTACATTAAAATGAGCATGTAAACAAACAGTGGCGTCCTCTGCGCCGTCTCACGTCACTCCTGGTGTACGTCTTGTCCTATGGCCACCAGGAGTGACGTAAGATGGCGCAGAGGACGCCTTGAGTCCTTCCAGGTACCACATTCAGCCAATTGGTATTAGGAGACATTGAGGAGACTGCCGTGAGGTGGAGATTGATTATTGATTGCTCTATTGAGGTGAGAGTTCACATTTGGACTTTGACACTATTTTCTCCAGTGTCATCTTCTTTGTTAAGATTTTGATCACTTAGCACCTAATTTGCACCTTTTGATGTTTATGTGTCTTCATATTGTTTATATATAAAGATACACAATACTGGCGCAAACAAGAACCTACTGTAATTTAGACTGTCCTCAGTGCAAAAGTCCTACAAGCTGTAACAGGCTTGATGGTGAGTCACAGTTTTTTGGATATAAGGCAGCCTTGTGTGGGGAGCCGAAGCAATGCTCCAAGGACATGTAAACAAAACAAAAGAACAGGCGCCAATAAGTAAAACTGCTGAACTTTAATGATAGAATAACTCAAAAGCACTCACATGGTAATTTGAAGTTCACAGGCATAAAGTGAGGTGAGGGTCTGCATGGATCGTCAAACCAGCCGAGGATAAATAGCGTCCCAGGGAGATCATCCAGCTGATGTCTGCTGTGCAGGGAAGGTAACACCAGCAACGCTGAATCCGAAAGCGTGCCGGTGTTTGTATGCGAGTGAATCAGCGAGAGGAGCTGGAACGCACTCTGGAACGCACGCTGAGAAGCTATGGTTGCGGCTTGGCGAGGGGGGATGACGTCATCACGCAGTACCTCAAGGATGCGACGCGTTTCCGTGCAATTGCCGTGTGTTGGATGTCTGTCACCGTGACAGACATCCAACACAACAACGCTATTTATCCTCGGCTGGTTTGACGATCCATGCAGACCCTCACCTCACTTTATGCCTGTGAACTTCAAATTACCATGTGAGTGCTTTTGTGTTATTCTATCATTAAAGTTCAGCAGTTTTACTTATTGGCGCCTGTTCTTTTGTTTTGTTTATTGTTTATATATGAATGTTTTGCACAATTTCTCTATATTTATTTATTTGATCTATTTTGTTGTTGTGTATACACCACTTTGTTTTTGCTGCAATCACTTACACTGTATATTAGGAAGACATCACCCACGTAGTAGTGCAGAAGCTCACACATTTTGGAGGAGAATTACTACCCCTTTAATTTTTTATTTATTTTTGGCTGTCCACATCTTTTTACTTCCAGTGCTGAAGACGCAACAGGCAATGACAGAAAATCTCCCCAATTCCCATCCAAGACGGTTTTAGCTGGAACAGAAGATATACCCATGTCTCTTGCTCAGATCACAACTCAAAAATGTTGCTGTAAAACAACTTTAAGACACATACAGTAAATGTTGAACTACAGTCAAGCCTATTCTATTGTCATCAATTAGAACTTTAGCAGATAGAAATATGGATGTTGCAACTGCGGATTGTTTTGTAAAGGGGCAGGAGCAAGGGTATTTATTCCGATTCTGGGTTTACTACCTGGTGGGTCACTGGCCTGGAACAGCTGTGCAGTTGGGCGTTCAGACCTTCGCAGGGCTTTTTTTCAGCGGGAACGCGGGGGAACGCAGTTCCAACACCTCTAGCACTGAATGTATGTGATGTCAAGGGGTGCTGGGTTGTGCTACAGTGTCGATTGCTGCTGGGGGATATAGTGTTGCTAGAAGGGATCTATTTTTGCAGGGAGAGGGTCTATTGTTGCGGAGGCGGGATATTTTTGCTGGCGGGCAGCTATTGTTGCTGGGGTGGGTCTTATTTTCCTGGGAGAGTCAGTTGTTGCATGAATGGATCTACTGTTGAGGGACAATTCTATTGTACCTGGCTGCTGGATGGTCTATCGATACTGTCTGCATGGAGATCTTTTGTTGCTGCTGGGGGTCTGTTGCTAAGGGGGTTTATTTTGTTGAGGATGGACTATTGTTGCCGGGGGATCTATTTTCGCTAAGGGGTGATTTGTTATTGGCTGCAGGGGATCTATTTTCTTGTTATCATTAACAAATTAAAGGGGCAGAACTGGGGAGGTGGGACCAAGGAACGGTGCTTGGAGGTAGATAGTGGTGAAGACGGTGTAACTCCAAAAAGGGAGAATTCCTGCACCTATTCTCTGAGAAAAAAAAAAGCCCTGGAACTTCCATTTTCCAATGTTCCTTCCCATACTTCTATTCTTATAGGCTGTGACCATTATTGTCATCTGTAGCTTCCAGGCATTTAAAGTGGTTGTAAACCCTTACAACACACCTTTTGCTACAGGTAAGCCTATAATAAGGCTTACTTGTAGCTACCCTGCATATCTCCTGAACGGTTTAGGAGTTATTCCCTGTATTTGCATGTGCCAATGTAATCAGCACATGCACACTGAAGCAATAGCATGTACGTGCCGTTGCTTTCAGTGACTGTGCCACGTAATTGCAGCTCTGGCCAATCACAGTGCCGGAGCCGTGATACCCGGAAGTAACTCCAGGACGACGTCACCGGCCGGTGCTGTGCAGCGGGGGCATAAATCCCAGCTGAGTATTACAGCATTATGCCTTTGTCTTGCAGGTGTTATTTTTAATTTTTTACAAAGTGGGTTTACAAAACACATTAAAGAGACAAAAAGTACTTCACAGAAAGTCAATACTTCCAAAAACCGTTAGGTTTGATCCTGAAGTAAAACGCGATTCCAATAATGAGCTAGTTTTACCCTAATTACTTATAAAACTCGGATGAGATTTGCAAAAGAACGAAGGAACCGTTACATACCTGGAACGTTTGGATACATTGCTCTTCCCGAAAGTAGATGTTCTACCTAGAAAGAAAAATTCATACAAGTCAAATGTCTGTGCATGTAAAAAGAATTCAGAGGCGTCACTGCCCTTTCAACATTTTACACTGCTGCTAAATTAGAATGCCAGGATAAGCTACACTCCCTGTTACTCACAATCCTGTCCAAAGTACGAAAAGATGAAGCAAGGTGAATAAAAAAAACAGGGTGTGTAAATGGCAACAAGGTAAATATAGAGGTACTGGACAAGGTGCGTTCTCGTCACACATAGCAAGATAAGAAAGTGTAAAGCTGGATTCACACCACCTACGTTGCACTCAGCACATGTTAATGCACATTAAAAAGTACTTGCGTTGAAGTGTGTTTTTTTTTTTTTTAAAGCAGAACTTCACTGCATCCAAGATTCACAACTCCATGGGGGAATCAGTCATAGTAGTGATCCCAAGCCTGGGAAGGACCCCTCCCTCTGCTCCTCATACCACCCAATTTCCCTCCTGAACGTAGATGCCAAAAATTGTTAGCCAAGATCCTTGCTAATAGACTGAACACAGTTATACCTGCACTGATACATCCAGATCAGATGGGGTTTATGCCTGTACGGGGCACAGACATTAGCATTAGAAGTCTTTACACTCACATTTCTATGGCATGTTTTGATAATGTGGGAGTGGTCGCCTCTTTAAATGTGAAAAAAGGCCTTTGACTCGGTCGAGTGGGGGTACTTGTGGGCGATTCTGTTGAAATTTGGCTTTGGTCCCCAGTTTTTGACCTAGGTTATGCATGGTCCATGCTAACCATGAGCGTGATTATGCACTAACGGCACTTTGTTGGGCTGCTTCTCCCTGGGAAGGGGGATGCGGCAGGGTTGTCCCGTCCCCGGGACTATTCACTCTTGCTCTGGAACCCCTTGCCATACTCTTGAGAGCAGATCAGGGGTTGAGAGGTACAGGTATAACGGTAGGGCCAAGAGAAGTTATCCCTATATGCAGATGATAGATACGCTGCTATACTTAGCCACTTGGGTATTCGTATCAATTGGGACAAGTCTGTGTTGATTTCACTGCATCAGTTTCTCGCATTGACACACGCACGCCACTTCGATGGGTCAACGAGTTCACCTACCTGGGAGTCAGAGTCAGTGGAAACACGGACGATTACCTAGAAAAAAAAATGTACATCCCCTCCTGGTTCAACTTACCCATAACTGCAAGGCTTGGCATACTCTGCCACCAACACCTGAGGGTAGGGTAAACCTGCTGAAAATGATCTACCTACCCAAATTTTTGTATTACTTTTAGGAATATGCCATCTTGCGTCCCAAAGTCCATTTTTGGGAGACTGGAGGGAGTGGTGATCTCATTTGTCTGGGCTGGGCATCCCCCCCAGAGTGGCAAAGCTTATTATTATACCTTCCCAGTCTGACGCTTCTAAATTTTCAACTCTATAATTGGGCGGCTGACCTGGTCACAGTACAAAACCCAGTTGTGATGTTGGAGGCAGCGACCCTTGGTTCATATGCAGCCTTGAGTAATTTGGCATTCCAGGAAGTGAGGGCTCAGCCTTCACTGACAGCATCTATTATAAAAAAAAAAAAAAAAACACACGATACCTGGCTTGGAGGGAGGCCAGGGCAATATACAGGAAACCTTCTCATGTGTCTCCACACACACCTCTTTGGGGCAATCCTCTGCTGCCTCACTTATATACTATTCCAGACCCTTCGCTGTGGGCCAAAAAAAAAAAACAGGGGTCACCACTCTGAAACATGTCATAGTGGCAGATAAACTCATTCCCTTTCAAGAAACAAGGTACCTTTATCATTTGAAGTAAAAATAAAAAATAAGGGCCCTTTCACACGAGCGGACGAACGGTCCGCTTTTCATAAGTCCGTTTACGGACTTACAATGCTTCCCTATGGAAACGCGTGCATTAGCGGATTGAACATCCGTTAACATCCGCAAACATCCGCCTCCGTCAAGATCCGTTTTTTCGGACAGAAGAAAACCCTATTTTTCTTCCGTCTGGCGGATCGGATGAATACGGACATACGGTCCGTATTCATCCGATTCCCCATAGGGGAGAGCAGAGGAAAGACACACTGTGTGGGGACCGCCCTGTACGCCGACAGCTCAGCGAGGACTTCCGGATGATCCCCGCTGAGCAGACGGACACACACGGGGCGGATCAATATGGATCCGCTCCGTGTGAAAGGGCCCTAAATGTGGTTGCGTTAATGTGCATAACTGGGGATGTAGCCATGTTCAGAATTAAGCAATCACATTCAAACTCATGTTAAATAGGAGTCAGTAAACACCTGCCATCATTTAAAATGCCTCCGATTAACTCCAAATAGCTGTTCTAGTAGGACTTTCCTGACATTTTCTTTTTCGCATCCTACAGCAAAAGCCATGGTCCACAGACAGCTTCAGAGGGATCTCATTGTTGAAAGGTATCAGTCAGGGAGAAGGGTACAAAAGAATTTCCAAGGCATGCCATATACCATGGAACACAGTGAAGACAGTCATCATCAAGTGGAGAAAATATGGCACAACAATTACATTACTAAGAACTGGATGTCCTTCCAAAATTGATGAAAACCAGAAGTAGACTGGTCAGGGAGCTTAAAGCAAGATTAAAAGGAGCTGCAGGAATATCTGGTAAGTACTGGCTGTGTCGTACATTCGACAACAATCTCCTGTATTCTTCATATGTCTGGGCTATGGGGTAGTGTAACAAGATAGAGGACTTTTGCAAAAACACATCTGAAGTCTCCCAAAAGCATGTGGGAAAATGTGTTCTGGGCTGAAAAAACATAGGTTGAACTTTTTGGCCATGATTCAAAAAGATATGTTTGGAGCAAAAACAATACTGCACATCACCAAAAAAAACACCATACCCACAGTGAAGCATGGTGGTGGCTGCATCATGCTTTTTGGCTGTTTCTCTTTCACTGGAACATGGGCCCTAGTCAAGGTAGAGAGAATTATAAACCGTTCCAAATACCAGCCAATATTTGCGCAAAACCTTCCGGCTTCTGCCAGAAAGCTGAACATGAAGAGGAACTTCATCTATCAGCAAGACAACGACCCAAAGCATATATCCAAATCAACAAAGGAAGGGCTTCACCAGAAGAGGAATCAAGTTTTGGAATGACCCATCCAGAGCCCAGATCTGAATACCATTGTAAATCTGTGGGGTGATCTGAAGTGGGCCGTGCACAGGAGATGCCCTCACAATCTGACAGATTTGGAGTGTTTTTGCAAAGAGTGGGCAAATATTGCCAAATCAAGATGTGCCATGCTGATAGACTCATACCCAAAAAGACTGAGTGCTGGAATAAAATCAAAGATGCTTCAACCAATTATTAGTTTAAGGGTGTACACACTTATGCAACCATATTAGTTTAGTTCTTTATTCTTACTTTCCTCCACCTAAAAGATTTCAGTATGTCGTTCAACTAAGTTGTACAGTTTATAGGTCACATTAAAGTGAGGGTTCACCCTCAAAATGAACTTTTTAGCTAACCTATCTGTAGCCTTAATAAAGGCTTGTAGCGTTGTCATTTTTTTTTTGTGTGTACACTTACCTGTCTTCAGCCGCACTTCCGGGTCTTCTTCCTTGCGTGGAGTGGGCGTGTCGCTTTTTTTCCCCGACAGGGAACTCTGCATAGATGATTGACGTGTGCGTCATCACCTTCCGAAAATATCCGACAGGGACTCGGCTCTTTACGGCGCCTGCGCCTGCCGTGTAGAGCCGACTGCGCAGGCGCCGTAAAGTGCCGAATCCCACTTGGATATTTTTGGAAGGCGATGACGCGCACGTCAATCATCTATGCAGAGCTTAGGAACGCCTACTACCTGGGGGAGCGAGAACCCAGAAGCCGGGTGAAAACGACAAAAAAAACGTAAGTACAGACCCAAAAAAAAAAATCCAGCATACGGTTGATGTCAGCAGTATGCTGGATATAACAGTCTATATTTTTTTTAGGGTGAACCCCCGCTTTAATGATGAAAAAAGATCTAAAATTATTTCTCTTTATTTCTGCCCAACTTTCACTCTATTTTATGCAATACAAGAAATTCTCTTGAGATGGAAGTTGAAAGAACCACCTACTTGAATTTCTTGGATACACTCTGTAAACTCAGTTCTACCCCTATATAAAAAAAATAAAAAAAAAATAAAAAAAATCACATACGAGCGTAGACAATGCCCCAACAAATTTGACAAAGTTTGGTCAAAGTGGATAGATGACTGTGTTTAGTCTACGTGGTTAGAGTATGTGCTCCTAAGATGAATCATATACAACATGGATGAATTCCCCCCCACCCCTGTTTTTCGTTCATTTCATATGGTCAAAAGTATACACGTTAGCTATCAGAATGGGTAATACACACACATATAGTACAGACCAAAAGTTTGGACACACCTTCTCATTCAAAGAGTTTTCTTTATTTTCATGACTATGAAAATTGTAGAGTCACACTGAAGGCATCAAAACTATGAATTAACACATGTGGAGTTATATACATAACAAAAAAGTCTGAAACAACTGAAAATATGTTATATTCTAGGTTCTTCAAAGTAGCCACCTTTTGCAGCAGACACATCTCTAGAACAACTGTTAAGAGGAGACTGTGTGAATCAGGCCTTCATGGTAGAATATCTGCTAGGAAATCACTGCTAAAGAAAGGCAACAAGCAGAAGAGACTTGTTTGGGCTAAAGAACACAAGGAATGGACATTAGACCAGTGGAAATCTGTGCTTTGGTCTGATGAGTCCAAATTTGAGATCTTTGGTTCCAACCACCGTGTCTTTGTGCGACGCAGAAAAGGTGAACGGATGGACTCTACATGCCTGGTTCCCACCGTGAAGCATGGAGGAGGAGGTGTGATGGTGTGGGGGTGCTTTGCAGGTGACACTGTTGGGGATTTATTCAAAATTGAAGGCATACTGAACCAGCATGGCTACCACAGCATCTTGCAGCGGCATGCTATTCCATCCGATTTGCGTTTAGTTGGACTATCATTTATTTTTCAACAGGACAATGACCCCAAACACACCTCCAGGCTGTGTAAGGGCTATTTGACCAAGAAGGAGAGTGATGGGGTGCTGCGCCAGATGACCTGGCCTCCACAGTCACCGCACCTGAACCCAATCGAGATAGTTTGGGGTGAGCTGGACCGCAGAGTGAAGGCAAAAGGGCCAACAAGTGCTAAGCATCTCTGGGAACTCCTTCAAGACTGTTGGAAGACCATTTCAGGTGACTACCTCTTGAAGCTCATTAAGAGAATGCCAAGAGTGTGCAAAGCAGTAATCAAAGCAAAAGGTGGCTACATTGAAGAACCTAGAATATGACACATTTTCAGTTGTTTCACACTTTTTTGTTATGTATATAATTCCACATGTGTTAATTCATAGTTTTGATGCCTTCAGTGTGAATCTACAATTTTCATAGTCATGAAAATAAAGAAAACTCTTTGAATGAGAAGGTGTGTCCAAACTTTTGGTCTGTACTGTATATATAAGAAAAAAAAAAAACTCAGCTCTCCCCAAGGCACACAGAAAATGTATTTCTGTGTGTCCCAGTCGCACTTCCACTTGTGCGGGGCAGAGAGATGTGGAAAAATCAAGCCATGTTAAATTTTTCCGGAGCTTTTAGTGTGACCCTGCGTTTTCACACTTGGTAGATGGGCTGCCATGCAGAGATATTAATGGAATGTCACTTTGTGACATTCCATTACAGTTTAGAAAACAAAACAAAAAGAAACAGTACGTTATATACTGTAGTAAAAATGCACTTTTCTTCACTGGAACTAAGGAGCCAAGCCCAACACCTGAAGAAAAAACAAACAAACAAAAAAAAACACCCCACCCCACACATCCCCCTTCACCAAATGATTTGGACCAGTGCACAAAGAAAGGTCCATAAAGTCATGGATGAGCGAGTTTGGGGTGGAGGAACTTGACTGGCCTACACACAGTCCTGACCTCAACCTGATAGAACCCCTTTGGGATGAATTAGAGTGGAGACTGTGAGCCAGACCTTCTCGTCCACATCAGTGCCGACCTCACTAATGTGCCTCTGGAAGAATGGTCAAAGTCCCATAGACACACTCCTAAACCTTGTGGACAGCCTTCCCGGAAGAGTTGAAGCTGTTATAGCTGCAAAGGGTGGGCCAACTCAATACTAAACCCTATGGACTAATGCCACGTACACACGATCACTTTTTGTGATAAAAAAAAAAATGACGTTTTATGTGACGAAAACAAAACAACGTTTTTCAAACTTCATTTTCCAAAACGACGTTGCATACACACCATCGTTTTTCCAAAATGCTCTAGCGAAGCGTGGTGACGTACACCACGTTCGACTGCACTTTGTTCCACTGAAGCTCCGTCTCATAACTTGCTTCTGAGCATGCGCGGGTTTAAAAACATTGTTTTCAACATCGTTTTGCCCACACACGATCACTTTTTATGACACAAAAAAAATGACATTTTGAAAAACGACACAAAAAATTCAAGCATATTCAAAAAAAAATTATGGTCGTTTTTTTGAAGACATCAAATGACGTTTTGCCCACAAACGATCATTTTAAATGACGGTTTTTTAAAACGTCGTCTTTTTTTCATCACAAAAAGTGATGGTGTGTACGCGGCATAAGACTGGGATGCCATTAAAGGAAGTCATCCCAATACTTTTGGTAACATGGTGTTTGTTTACATCCACCTGTCCATAGACATACATGGGATCCAGACTGAAGGTTGTGTGAAAAGGCCCTCAGTTCAAAAAGACCGCAGCTCTCTCTAAACCTTTAAAAGCAAGAGACATATTAACTTTAATAAAAAAAAAAAAATTCTATCTGCCCGAGAACTGTAAATGACATCAGAGGTTGCTCCAGTCATCCAGGGCCATAGAGCTGAGTGGGGACCATCTTGCCCTCACTCGACTTCCTGCTCAGCCATCATCCACACTGGATTGTTTCCGGGTTTACCGGTAGTTAACATCAAAGTAATAACGTACATTTACTGTGGGCGGTCGTCAAGTGTCTAGAGCAGTATATTGATCTCCAATGATGGCATATAAAGGGTGAGCTGGATTGGACATTAGTCATACCTCAGATCAAAGTCCTGCATAGCGCTATTAATTCCAGACAATTCACTGAAAATGTAAAGTCATGCAGCAGCAACAAAAATCACCAGACCGGCTGGCCTCATTCAGAAAGCAGAAATAACATTCACTGTGGCATATGTGAAAAAAGAAACCTTGGACTATCCAAGTAGCAGTCCACATGTCACATCTATTTGTCCTTCCCGTGTTGGCAGTGTCATGTGACATATCCCCTGCATCATGCATTTTTTTTTCCATTTTAAAATGACGCATGTTTGCGGCCTACAATTACACAGTTCTATTAAGGGTATAAATCATATTGGGGATATTACTAAAACATACAGTGGGGGAAATAATAATTTGATCCCCTGCAGATTTTGTAAAGTTTGCCCACTTACAAAAGAAATGAAGGGTCTATAATTTTTATCATAGGTGTATTTTAAATGATACAGAATATCAATCAAAAATCCAGAAAATAACACATGATACAAATTCAGTTGAAGTTCAGTGAGTAACATAAGGATTTGATCCATAAGCAAAACATGACTTAGAACTTGGTGGAGAAAGGCAAGTACAGTGGAACCTTGGATTACGAGCATAATCTGTTCTAGGAGAATGTGCGTAATCCAAAGTACTTGCATATCAAAGCAAGTTTCCCCATTGAAGTCAATGGAAACGAAAATAATTTGTTCTGCATTGACTTCAACGGCGTGCAATACCGCATGCGGCCAGAGGCGGGTTGTCCCCAGAAAAGTAAGAGAAGGGAAATTTTACAATGGGGGCACTAGTTCTGGTGACCTAGGGGGTTCCCAAGAAATGTCCTTAATTTGCTGAGATTTCCTCTCACTTCCTGTTTGGCTATGGGACAGGAAGTAAAGAGAAATCCCCCCAATGAGACAAAGATGGCAAAAATAAACATTACAGGGGTAACTCTCCCTTACTCTATCCAAAAAAGTTTTGCCTATAGTTCCACTGTAATAGCATTTTGCCAAGTCTGAGGAAACCTAGGGACTAAAAAAGGTACTGGTTCAATGCAACAGCCAGTCAACTTTACAAAAACTAACAGGGGGGGGGGGGGGGTTAGGCTGGGGTCGGATGGTGGAAGAGGGATCAAAAACCTACATATGTCTCAGCACAGGTTTGCTAACCCACTTTTTCATCTTTTACCTACATGTACAGTGAACTGTGAATATCTCCTAAACTTAGGAGATATTTAGAGTGCATGCAGTTGATAACGTCACTGGCACATGCGCTCTAGAAGTCTGGCATACCGTGCTGGACCTTACTGTAAATGGCCGCTCCCGCATGCATGCCTGGGAGTGACGTCAATGTGACCCCGGCCACTTATGTACCTGGAGGCCACTAACCCAGAAGGAAGACCTGGTGAAAAGGAAAGCTCTCTCAGCTGGAAGGCTTCATTTTAAAGCAATTCTCTTATGCTAGCAGGGGATAAAGATATCAATAAAATAAAAAATTATTTATATATCTATTTATTTCCCACCCCTCCCCTTTAACTGCGGGGGACAGAAGAATGGCATATGGCCAGCTGTGTGTCCTCTGTCAGAGCACCCTTTGCATAGATTTCTATATATACACACTGCACCTGGTTTCTTAGATGCCAGGAAAGTGTGTGGCTGGCAATTGGGTCACTTTTCTATTGCTAGGTGCTCTATTATTATGCAAGTATCACGTGAATATTTGCATTATTGGATCAAAATGTATGTTAACTCTAAGAATACATTTCTCTTTTTATTGCTCTGTTTTGGTCTGTTCATCCTCCTCTGTAATGGCAGGATTACTTGGTGAACACAAAAGGTGTATTAAAGAAAAAAAACAAATGCAGCCACCACATCTAAGGGCCAGTAACCTGCAATATCGTCAATGTTTGTTTTTGGATTTAGATATCCTTTAGGAGAAATTATTTCCCCTTTGATAAACTGAAATTTTATCTGCTGTCCTTAGATAATCAAATTATACCAAAGAAAACAAAAAGGCGTTGCCCACTGCTATCGGTCAGACAGCAGCTGTGCTTTTACAGAGCATCTAATTTGCAAGTCTTGTCAAGCCTCGTACACACGATCAGTTTTCCTGGCGGGAAAACTGCGAGGAGAGCTTTTGGCCGGAAATCCCGGCCGTGTGTATGCTCCTCGCAGTTTTTCTGACGGGAAAACTGCCCAAAAACCGCCGGACAAAAAAAAAAAAAAGAAAAGGGAACCAGAAATCGGGCTGACTTTTGTCCGGCGGTTTTTGGCAGTTTTCCTATGGGAAAAAACGGGATTCCCGGCCAAAGCTCAGACGCAGTTTTCCTGTCAGGAAAACCGCCCATGTGTTGGGGAAAGACTGACGAGCAGGTTCTCGGCTTTTCCCTCAGGATTTCCGATGGGAACTTTTCCCGTCGGAAATCCTGTACGTGTGTATGGGGCATTACTTTGAAAACATTACTAAAAAGATTAATGGGTTCACACTTGTGCAGTGGGTATTTCAGCTCTTTTATCTCTGCAGATGGTAAGGGAAGTGTTCAGCAGATTAGCTCCGTTTTTGCTGCGAATTTGGAGACCTGGGGGAAGTTCTGAGTGAGAGGAGAGTGGGGGAGAAATGTATTGAGCTGAATGACAGAAATTTCTGAAGAGAACTGAACACATCTGCGAATCAGCTGCGTACCCATAGAAGATAATGGGACTGAATTCGCACCTGAGCCGCACCACAAGGCATAAAATCCGCATACGTTTTTACTGCAATGCGCAGTACGAATGCATCGCACATATGTGAACCAGCCTCATTGAAAACAATGTATTTAGAAATGTTCTGCGTATTAGATGCGGTTTAAGCCGCACTCAATTCGCATAGGTGTGAACCCGGCCTTAAGGCATTACTTCTTTACAAAACTTTGATTATTGATACATTCAAATATGAAGTGCAAAGTGCCATTAGTCACGGCAGCCAATCACAGATGGGAATAAAAAAAAAACTGACACCCAACAGATTGCTATGGGTTACTGCAAATAAATACATCAGCTTTGCTTTAATAAATAGGCCTCAGGGCCGATCCTCCCTATAGGCTCACTATGCAAGCTGCTTAGGGCCCCGCAAAGCTGCAAAGGTCCCCCCAAATTACTAGAGGCCCCGCCTGGTGAGAAGTCATTTTCGCCTCCTCACCCGCTTCTCAACTCGCTGGCTGCATGGGAGAAGAGGTAAGAAGTCAGCTTATCAATTTAAAGAAAGATGTAATTTCTGACAGCAGAACACCCCCTCCCCCCGCTTCTCAACTTTCTTTAATGTGACATGTCACTGTCGTCAGCGCCCCCCGCTTCTCATTTTTTAATGTGTCATGTCATTTTGCTTAGGGCCCCAGGGAGGTAGGATCAGCACTGATAGGCCTTATAGGGTAATAAATATTTGGAATGTCCTCTTTGAAATTACCATAAAGACTCTGTTGTCACGATAGACATGCTGCAAAAGAAAACACTGTTTACGCCCCTTCTATCGCTTCTTCACCACCCATCCATTCCAGCACGGAAAAGCTGGCCATAGACCGTTCAAATCTTGGCCGGTTCAGCAGGGAACGGCCAAGATTCAAACCATGTATGAGCAGGCTGATTGATCAACGTGGGTACACACAGCATGTTAGATTTTTTTTTATGCGATTATTGCCAGCGGCTATAGCGCCGCCTACATGGCCGCGTCATTCATTCACAGAGCTCTGTGAATAAATGCCTACAAGTTCCATTAGCTTGTAGTTCTCAATGAGTGCGAAGGCGCTGAGGAACACTCTCGTAGGCCATGGAGCTTCCTGGACTGAAGAGAGTGATCACGGGTGCAATGATTTACAGGCTCACAAAAGAAAAAAGAAAAAAAAATGATATTTATATTAAATATAATTTTCATTTTTTTCTCTTTTGTGAGCCTGTAAATCATTGCACCCGTATAGGGCAAGTTCACCTTTTTTAATAAAAATAAATAAAATAAGTGCATGCTTTTTATTACCTGTGCACTTATTTTAAATGTATTTATTTTTATTAAAAAAGGTGAACTTACCCTTTATGGGCTGTAAAGAAAGTGCTATATACCTAAAAATACGCATTTACTAAAAAAACAATACTATTACTTTAAGTGTGCAAATAGTAGTGCCATACATAAATGAGGGCTAAATAAGGCAGGGAGAGACACAACTCAATGAAGTCCTAGGTGTGGGTTTCTTGTTATAATTAATGTAGTTTTATATACAGCGAGGGGAAAAGGTATTTGATCTCCTGCTGATTTTGTACATTTGCCCACTGACAAAGAAATGATCAGTCTATAATTTTAATGGTAAGTTTATTTAAACAGTGAGAGACAGAATAACCCAAAAAATGCATTTCAAAAGTTATAAATGGATTTGTATTTTAACCACTTAAGCCCCGGACCAATATGCTGCTAAATGCCCAGAGGCTTTTTTACAATCCGGCACTGCGTGGCTTTAACAGACAATTGCACGGTCGTGCGACGTGGCTCCCAAACAAAATTTGCGTTCTTTTCTTCCCATAAATAGAGCTTTCTTTTCTGTTGATGGTATTTGATTGCCTCTGCGATTTTTATTTTTTGCGCTATAAACAAAAATAGAGCGACATTTTTGAAAAAAAATTATTTTACTTTTTGTTATAAGAAAAATCGAATAAACTAAATTTTAGTCAAACATTTAGGCCAAAATGTATTCAGCCACATGTCTTTAGTAAAAAAAATTAGCTACCTAGCGGCAACAGCGACACATACACAATACAGCGATCAGAAAAATGATCGCTTAGTGATGCTGGCAATAGGGGGTGAAAGGGTTAACTAGGGTGGTGATCAAGGGGTTAAACCTTTATTAGGGGGGGTAAGGGGCTACCCTGGACCTAACACTAACTGCCTGTCACACTAATTGTCACACTGACACTAAATGTAGTGATCAGTAAATATATGATCACTGCAATCAGTGACATTGTGACAGGGGGCTGGGGGGGTGATCGGAAGGGGTTAAGTGTGCCTATATGTGTGGTGTCAGTGTAGTGTTGGTGCGACTTACTGTGATGTCTTCTCTCCTCTCGGCGGATTGAAAATACTGCCGAGAGGAGAGCTGACATCACATCCTCTGCCTGTGTTTACATTATACAGGCAGAGGAAGTGACACGGCGGAGGCTCAGGGGATTGGCTGGGAGCGATCAGGAGGGGGGCGGACAAAAACGAACAGCCGTCCCCTCGTCCCAGATCGCTCCCGGAGGTAAAACGCCCGCCGCGGAGGGGTCCCGATCGGACCCCTGACCCGTAAGAAGGCAGGGACGTACATGTACGCCCATCTGCCTGTACATGCCATTCTGTGCGGCGGGCGTTAAGCGGTTAAATGAGCAAAATAAGCATTTGACCCCTTCGCAAAACATGACTTAGTACTTAGTGGAAAAACCCTTGATTGTCATCACAGAGATCAGACGTTTCTTGTAGTTGGCCACCAGGTTTGCACACAGATCCTCTCCAAGTCATTAAGGTTTTGAGGCCGATGTTTGGTAACTCGAACCTTCAGCACCCTCCACATATTTTCTACAGGATTAAGATTTGAAAACTGTCTAGGCCACTCCAGGACCTTAATGTGCTTCTTCTTGAGCCCCTCCTTAGTTGCCTTGGCTGTGTGTTTTGGGTCATGGTCATGCTGGAATACCCATCTACGACCCATTTATAATGCGCTGGCTAAGGGAAGGAGGTTATCACCCAAGATTTGATGGTGCATTGCTGAGTCTATCATCCCATTGAGGCAGTAAAGTTGTCCTGTCCCCTTAGCAGAAAATCTCACCCAAAGCATGTTTCCACCTCAATGTTTGACAGTGGCGATGGTGTTCTTTGGGTATCCTCTTCCTCCAAACACTGCAAGTTGAGTTGATGCCTGAAAGCTTGATTTTGGTGTCATCTGACCACAACACTATAACCCAGTCCTCCTCTGAATCATTCCGGTGTTCATTAGCAAACTTCAGACAGGCCTGTACATGTGCTTTCTTGACGTAGTGTCTTACCAATGGCGTAGTGTCTTACCAATTGTTTTCTTGGCGACTATGGTCCCAACTGTGTTGAAGATTCTCCCATGTAGTTCTGGGCTGATTCCTCACTGTTCTCATGATCATTGAAACTCCATGAGGTGAGATCTTGCATGGAGCCCCAGACCGAGGGAGAGTGGCAGTTATTTTGGGTTTCTTCCATTTGTGAATAAAATCGCACTACTGTCACCATCTCACCAAGCTGCTAAGCAATGGTCTTGTAGCCCATTCCAGCCTTGTGTAGTTCTACAATCTTGTCCCTCACATCCTTGGACAGTTCTTTGGTCTTGGCCATAGTGGAGAGATTGGAATCTGATTAATTGATTGCTTCTGTGGACAAGTGTCTTATACAGGTAAGGCCCCTTTCACATGGGCGCTCTGATCAGGTCCGCCTGTCAGTTTTTCAGGTGGACCTGATCAGACGGTCCATGCACCTCTACGGAGCCACAGATGTCAGTGGTGACAGGTCCACTGACATCCAATTCTGTCTGCCAAATAACCAGACTGATGGAAACTTTAATTTTCCATCTGCCTGGAGGATCGGATGAAAACAGAGAGGTGGTTTTCATCTGATCTCCCATAGAGGAGAGCGGGGCTCTGACAGGCCCGTCTCCACACAGTGAGGGGAGACAGATCCGTCATCCACCTGCTCAGCGGGGGGGGGGTCAACGGATCGATCCCCCACTGAGCAAGCGAACGGACAAGCCCGTGTGAAAGGACCCTAAGACCCCTTTCACACTGAATCATTTTTACAGCGTTTTAGCGTTAAAAATAGTGCTATTAAAACGCTCATAAAACGCTCTCAATGCATCTCAATGGGCCCTTTCACACTGAGTCCTGCAAGCAGCATCTTTGGAGCAGCTTTTGGGCACTGAAAAAAACAATCCAAAAACGCCCCTCTCCATTGAAATGAATTGAAAGAGCTGTAAAAACGCCTTACCCTTTAACACTGAGGCGTTGCACTGGCGGGGCGTTGAGAAAAGTCCTGTAAGCAGCATCTTTGGAGCAGCTTTTGGGCGCTGAAAAAAACGCTCCAAAAACGCCCCTCTCCATTAAAATGAATTGAAAGCGCTGTAATTGGGATTGCAGATGAGGCTTCGCTCGAATAACGCTCTAATAATGCTTGAATAACGCTAGAAAAACGCCCCATTGTGAAAGGGGCCTTACAAGCTGAGATTCGGAGCACTCCCTTTAAGAGAGTGCTCTTAATATCAGTTTGTTACTTGTAAAGAAAACATCTGGGAGTCAGAAATATTGCTGATTGATTATAACTTTTTTGAAATGCGTTTTTCTGGAAATTTTTGTTGTTAATCTGTCTCTCACTGTTAAAATAAACCTACAATAAAATAGACTGATCATTTGTCAGTGGGCAAACGTACAAAAGCAGCAGGGGATCAAATACTCCCCCCGCCTCACTATATACAAGGTTATGATGGTAGGCAAATGGAAAATCCATACAAACACACACACACACACACACGTGTGTATTCATTTATTTTTTTTTTGTATTTTTTTTTAGAAGGAGCAGTAAATGTTCAACCAGTCTTTCTATCTTCTCCTTTCCTGTCTCAGGTAATCAAGAGGCAAGAGGAAATTTACCAAACTGAAGGAAATGCTGTCTTAAGAGCCATCATTGCATCAAATATCCCTTTTGACTTCACCTCTATTTCTGTTCCAGAAACACAAACTGGTACTAACTCCTCCATCAGGGGCGGACTGACCATTGAGGAACTCTGGCACTGCCCGAGGGCCCCATGCCACTAGGGGGCCCCATCAGGGTTGCCAGGCTCATTAAAATCAGGGACAGTATGTAAAAATCAGTGTTTTTTTTACATCTGTCCCTGATATGTCCAAAACCTACATGCTTTTGATGTAAAAATCCCAAGATTTTAGCTTCCCCGCCTCTGTACTACCACCTGGCTTGGTGGCCATCTGTAAGCCCGGGGGCCCCATAAACTTCTATTGCCCGGGGGCCCCATGAGTTGTCAGTCCGCCCCTGCCCTCCATACTACAAAAAAAAAATAATATTGGCTTCAGTTAATAAAAGCCAAACCATTTGTTTTTGAGGCCGGAATCACACTAGTGCAGTGCGAATTTCAGCTCTCTTATCTTTGCAGAGAGATTACAGAAGTGTTCAGCAGATTAGCTCCATTTTAGCTGCGAATTTGGAGACCTGGGAGAAGTTACAGGGGAGAGGAGAGTGGAGGAGAAGTGTATTGAGTTGAATGAGAGAAATTCCTAAAGAGAAATTAACACATCTGCGAATCAGATACGTACCCATAGAAGATAATGGGCCTGAATTCGCACCTGAGCCGCACCCCAAGACATAAAATACGCACACGTTTTTTCTGCAATGCAATGCATGTATTTAGAAATGTTCTGCGTATTGGATGCGGTTTAAGCCGCAACCAATTCGCATAGGTGTGAATCCGGCCTGAAAGTTTTGGATAGCGTGGGGAAATATTAAAGGACAAGTTCACCGTTGTTTTTTTTTGTTTAACTGGAGCCTGGTGTCAAAAGCACAGGTGTCAAACACAAGGCCTGTGGGCCGAATCCGGCCCTCCAGGCCATTTCATGTGGCCCTCACACCTCTCCTGCAGCTGCAAGAGAGCTCCAGCCCTCCTCTGGTCCTACTCTTGACCCCTTACTTTCTGCTATCAAGCACTGCACCCAGCTTCTTCCCAGCAGCACCATAAGGAAAGGGGGGTGCACTGTGATATAAGGGAGCGTGGGGGACTCAACTTCTGATGGTGGGGTGGCTCATGGCATCTAATGTAAGGGGAGGGAATGTGCTGGACATCTGAACTTACAGATACAACCGGCTCTTTTGAGAACAATCATAATGCTGATGCGGCCCACAATGAAATTGAGTTTGACACCCCTACTGTAAAGCATTGCACCCACGATTAGCAGATTGTAAGTGCAATGTCAGGACACTGTCTGCCCGTACCTCCGATACATGCAGACAGTTACTGAATTGCAGGAAGAATCAATAAACTGTGACAACACTTGCAGTGGATTGAGAACTACAAACTGTAGGCCACATTGGCCGGTGGTACTTGTAGTTCATTTATTCACGATCACTGTGAATGAATGACGCAGCAGTGTTTTTTTTTTAATTGTGACAGTGGGTGCGTGGAGAAGAGGAGGCAGGAGTATGAACATGTTACATGTTCTACTGCAGTGTTTTTGTCAGCAGGGGAAAGTTGTCGCACTCGCCTATCCAGAAGGTAGCGACATACAAGCAGGCGAGTGTGTTTTCCCTGCCCCTGGGCGAGTTATTACTAGCAACAGAATCTCTAGTATGATATGACCTTACCATACAGAATCAGCACTGCTCTGAAAAGGAAAAGAGGGCACATGCCTTATGCCAGTCCTGTGAATAAACATTGCCAGGATATAATTGTATTTAAACAGAGTTCCGCCAGAAAAATAATAGTAAATTAAAGGTCAGCTGTTACTTTTAAAATAAGGACACTTACCTGTCCAGCACGCCCGTGATGTCCTCACCCGAAGTCGACCTGTCCCTCGGCTCCCGGGTGGAGGCACTGACATCTTCAGTAAGGGTATCAGAAAGTAATGCCTTGCGGCATCATAGCCTGGTTCCATACTGTGCATGTGCGAGTCATGCTGCACATTCTGAATGGTCCCTGCTGCCTTTGGGGGGGGGGGGGGCGGACATGGCATAGTTTGCAAGGGTAAGGGTTGTGGGGATGAGGCCCTTGTCCCCATCAACATGGGGACATCCTTCCCATGTTGAGGGCATGTGGCCTGGTACGGTTCAGGAGGGGGGCGCTCTTTCACCCCCTCTCTTTTCCTGCGGCCTGCCAGGTTGCGTGCTCAGATAAGGGTCTGGTATGGATTTTGAGAGGGACCCCTACGCCATTATTTAAAAAAAATGGCACAGGGTCCCCCTCAAAACTAATACCAGACCTAAAGGGCCTGGTATGGAATTTAGGGGGACCCCCACACAATTTTTTTGTTTCGGGGTTTCCCTCACTATTCATACCAGACTCAAAGGGTCTGTTAATGGACTGGGGGGGGGGGGGGGACCCATGCCGTTTTTTTAAATGACTTTTATCTGTATTGCCGGGACCCCACAATTTATTATAGCCAAGCAAGTAGTTTTAAATGACTTTTTTCTGCAGGGACTGTTCTAAACATGGGTAAAATGCACTAATTTACAGGCATACTATAGACACCCCCCAGGTACGAAATTGAAAGCAATATTTCACTTGAACCATTATTAAATTCACTGCTCCTGAAAAAAAATGGCGGTTTAAAACTTTTTTTTGCATTGATACATGTCCCCTGGGGCAGGACACTGGTGCCCAAACACTTTTGAATTTGCCGCGAACAGCCCAATTTGTTCGCTATTCGGCGAACATCAGGTAGGTATATATATATATATATATATATATATATCACACACACATACACACATTTGAGCTTTGAGGTGCACACCCTAATACAATAGACTGCACACACCTATGGGGTGGTTATTGAATTGAGATGCCCTCTGATTGGATGATAGGACCCAGGGCAGAGAGGACAATCCTCTGAAGTCGGAGAAGTCGTGGCATCAATTATAGGGTCTCCCCAGGATCCTGCTGAAGGGCTCACTGAATATACAGCAGTTGTTTCCACTTATAGTTAGGAGGAATAGCCGGGTTCACTGGCAGGGGGTGGGTGCGTGTACACATACATACACTACATTACCAAAAGTATTGGGATGCTTCCCTTTTTACACACACATGAACTTTAATGGCATCCCAGTCTTAAGCCCCATACACACTATTAGATTTTCTGCAGATTTTTGTCTTCAGATTTACCAAAAGCATGTAGTGCAAAGGCCTGCCTGATTGCAAACAAATTGATACTCTTAAGGTTTGACCTCATATTATATAGTTTTGGTAAATCTGAAGAAAATCCAATAGTGTGTATGGGGCTTTAGTCTGTAGGGTTCAATATTGAGTTGGCCCACCCTTTGCAGCTTCAACTCTTCTAGGAAGGCTATCCACAAGGTATAGGAGTGCATCTATGGGAATGTTTGACTATTCTTCCAGAAGTGCATTTGTGAGGTCAGGCACTGATGTGGACAAGAAGGCCTGGCTTGCAGTCTCTAATTAATCTTTCAACCCAACAGAATTAGAGTGGAGAGTCCGAGCCAGACCTTCTCGTCCAACATCAGTGCCTGACCTCACAAATGCACTCCTGGAAGAATGGTCACTCCTAAACCTTGTGGACAGCCTTTCCAGAGGAGTTGAAGCTACAAAGGGTGGGCCAACTCAATATTGATCCCTACGGGCTAAGACTGGGACACCATTAAAGGAGAAGTCCAGCCTGAGCTCACTCGGCTGGGCTTCTCCTATGGGTCACAGGAGTGCAAGTCGTTTCACACTCCTGTCACCTGTTTTCAGCAGAGAACGGTCTGAAGTCCGCTCCCCGCTGATGTCACAGGAATCAGTCCAGGAACCGCATCATCCTGATTCCGGTGAGATGTCATATTCGGCTCCCTATCACAGACTGCTACGGAAGTCACGTGGCGGCCAACTGCGCATGCGCAATGCGTTCCAACCACAAGTGCGATGTGTTCCAATGGATTTACGACAGTGCACACCAGTGAAACCTCGGCATCCAGGCTCATCCAGGCTCATTCTTTAACATCCCTGTGAATTGGAGGATGTTAAAAAAAGAGCAAGGAGGCCTAGCAAGCGGAGCGAGCCGTCCGAGGGAAGCGAGGACGTGAGGCCGACTGGTCACTTTCCTCAAATTCCATGTCGCCCTGAATGCGGGGTTCACTGGTGTGCACTGTCGTAAATCTTTTGGAATGCATCGCGCATGCGCAGTTGGCCGCCATGTGACTTCCGTAGCATTCTGCCATAGGGAGCAGAATATGGCATTACACCGAAAGTCTGGATCTGCCAGGTGCCTGGACTGATGCCAGTCTCAGTGAGCTCCCCGCCCCTCCACAGCTCCACGATCCATGAACGTGGAGGATCAGAACAGGAGTGATGCTGACTGACAGTCAGCAGCTCTCTGCTTGCGGAGGTGAGAGAACTGAGCCATTGGTGGTGTTCAGTGGCTCCATTCTCAGTGAAGAGGTGGCAGGGGACAGATGCAGCATCCACCTAAGCAAGAATGAATAGAAGATAAAAAAATAAAAATAAAACATACTTCTCTTTTAAAGTTCATGTGTGTGTAAAGGGAGGTGTCCCAATACTTTTGGTAATACAGTGTATTACATATGAGAGAGACGCAGCAATGGGATATATACAGGGAGGGTGTATGTGTACAGAGGCAGGGTGTGGTAATCAGAGGGTACAAGGGGCACACAGATGATCCATTGTTAGCAATGTCATAAAATCTACTCCAGGGGTTGGAGAAAAATCACAGTGAACAGCACAAAGGAGGAATGTGCTTCATACACATTGCTGATATGTACAGTATGAGATTGTACATTGGAGGAGCACACTGTCCCTTCTACAGATCTGCCCACACTAAGCTCAGAGGAATGTTTTGGGCCAATCGGTCAGTTCTGACAACAGTCCTGAGCCGGTACCATTCCTCTATCTATAGGACAGGGAGATCAGAACCACTAATCAGTCTGCTCATGTCCGACAGGTGTGTTCTGTACCGATCACCCATACAAAGCACGGCGCAAACTACTCACCTGTCACTCCGACTTCTTTCCTAGACGCTCCTATATTCTTCCGGGAGACTTTGCACTATTTTCCCTCTTGGCTCCGCCCACCTGATTCTCAGTGGCCGGTTTTTGACTTTTTCCCCTCTTGGTTCCACCTGCTTGATTGTGATTGGCCACATTTCTGTTTCTTCTTTGAGTGCCCCTCCCTTTAGCACCACCCATCAGGCACGTTCAGCTGACAGCAGAGACACACCCAGGTAGCACTGCAGTCTTGTTAACCCATTCACAGCCAGCCTGTGTATTCTTGAAAGTATATGTGTATCCGTGGACACTTACCACCTTATAAAACAACCCATTTTTAGTTTAAAATAGAAATGAAAGGCAAATGTATATATATATTAAGGCTGCAACTAACGATTATTTTCATAACAATTAGTTGGCCGATTATTGTTTAGATTAATCTGCATTTTTTCTTTTTTTGGGACAATTTGTTGTTGGCCAGATTACAAAACGCAAATTACAGCAAAAACACATTACATGCTTTTTCTGTAGCTTCTCCATTAACCACTTAAGACCCGGACCAAAATGCTGCTAAAGGACCTTGCCCCTTTTTGCGATTCGGCACTGCGTCGTTTTAACTGACAATTGTGCGGTTGTGCGACGTGGCTCCCAAACAAAATTGGCGTCCTTTTTTCCCCCACAAATAGAGCTTTCTTTTTGTGGTATTTGATCACCTCTGCGGTTTTTATTTTTTGCGCTATAAACAAAAATAGAGCCACAATTTTGAAAAAAATGCAATATTTTTTACTTTTTGCTATAATAAATATCCCCAAAAATATATATAACATTTTTTTTCCTCAGTTTAGGCCGATACGTATTCTTCTACCTATTTTTGATAAAAAAAATCGCAATAAGCGTTTATCGGTTGGTTTTCGCAAAATGTATAGCGTTTACAAAATAAGGGATAGTTTTATTCCATTTTTATAAAATTTTTTTTTTTTACTACTAATAGCGGCGATCAGCAATTTTTTTCGTGACTGTGACATTATGGTGAAAACTTTGGACAATTTTGACACATTTTTGGGACAATTGTCATTTTCACAGCAAAAAATGCATTTAAATTGCATTGTTTACTGTGAAAATGACAGTTGCAGTTTGGGAGTTAACCACATGGGGCGCTATAGGATTTGAGTGTTCCCTGTGTGTGTTTACAACTGTAGGGGGGTGTGGCTGTAGGTGTGACGTCATCGATCACGTCCCACTATAACAGGGATGATGCGATCGATGCTGCGGCCACAGTGAAGCACGGGGAAGCCGTGTTTACACACGGCTCTCCCCGTTCTTCAGCTCCGGGAACGCGCCCGTGACCCACGGCTGGGTACTAGAAACCAACGTATATATACGTTGATGTGCCCAGCCGTGCCATTCTGCCGACGTAAATGTGCAGTAGGCGGTCCTTAAATGGTTAAAGTATATTGAACCCAAAAAAACAAAATAGCACCGTTTTGCATTAAAAAGACCAAAACACAGAGGTGTGACCCCAGGCCTGAGATGTTTAGTAACACAATGGGGTTAAAAAAAATAAAAAATAAGTACAAAAAGAGCAAATAATCGCTACTGTAAGGGGTTCATTTTTTTACTGTGGGACAGTGAAAGTAATATTTACAGTAACGATTGCTTTTTAGTTAAAGGGCTAATTTAATTTTTTTTAACCCCATTTTATGTTACTGGCCGATTAATCGATTATGAAAATTGTAATCGATTAGGAAATCAATCAATTAGTTGTAGATTAATCGATTAGTTGTTTCGGCCCTAATATATATGAATATATATATATATATAAATATATATATATACACATTATTTATTATTTATTTATTACAGGTACATATATAGCAATGTCAGTTTAGATCAGCATGTCTTTGGAATATATATATATATATACACATACATATATATATTCACTCATCAGCAAATTTATTAGCATACTTCCCAACTTTTTGAGATTGAAATGAGGGACACCTGTCAGCAAAAGTATCTAGGAACAGGACACACACCCTTGCCACGCCCCCTTAAAGGAGAATTGTACAAAAAAAACTAGATTGGTTGAACCCACAAGTGCTTGTTTTACCGCTACTATTCCTTTATATTGACTTTTGGAACTTACAAATGCAGCAATTAAAAAATCAGATGAAAGATTTAGGGCTTGAAAACACTTTTTTATAGATAAAAAGTGCATTTTATATACAATATACATATATAGATCAGACCAAAATGAGGGACAAATGAGGAGGAATGAGAGACAGCGGGACATTGCTCCAAATCAGGGACAGTTGGAAGTTATGTATTAGGTACACCTGTTAAATTGCTTGGTAACACAAATTGCTATTCAGCCAATCATACGGCAGCAACTCAAAGCATTTAGACATGTAGACGTGTTGAAGACGACTTGCTGAAGTTAAAACCGAGCATCAGAATGGGGAAGAAAGGGGATTTAAGTGACTTTGACCTTGGCATGGTTGTTGGTGCCAGACGGGCTGGTCTGAGTATTTCAAAAACTGCTGATCTAATGGGATTTTCCCACACAATCATCTCTGGGGTTTACAGAGAATGGTCAGAAAAAGAGAAAATATCCAGTGATCGGAGGTTATGTGGATGAAAATGCCTTGTTGATGTCAGAGGTCAGAGATGATAGAAAGGCAACAGTAACTCAAATAACCACTCGATATAACTAAAGTATGCAGAACACCGTCACTCTGAATGCACAACACATCAAACCCTTGAAGTAGATGGGGTACAACATCGGGTGCCAGGGCCATCTTAATAGCATCATGAGCCCCTGAGCAAAGTAATGCACTGGTCCCCTACCAGCCTGCCCCAATTTACGAACTTACTCTCAAGAATTAGTTGATAGAATTAAACATATATTTATTAGTACTTTCCATAATAATAGATTTTAAACAATATGAAAAGCATTTGATAAATCAAAGACAAATCAACACAAAGGGCACAGTACAGAGTTGGAGACAGAAGGGCATAGTTTTGGGGGGCGGGTCAGGAGGGCACAATACTGGGATCAGGAAGGCACAGCACAGGTTCCAGAATGCTGCTCAGGACATGGGCATCCTGGGACAGCTTAGAAAAATTCTTGACTGGTCTGGGAAATCTGGGACAATTGGCATGTATGATGTAATGCAAGACTATCAAGGCCCCCCCCCCCATGCACCAGGGGCCCCTGGGTAGTGCCCAGGGCTGCCCATGCATTAAGACAGCCCTGCCGGTTGCCACTCCTGTCAGGTAAGCAGGGCCGTCTTTTCCATTGGGCATGCTGGGAAGTTGCCCGTGGGGCCCCACTGGCTGTCCAGCGACTCCAGTAAAAAATGGTGGAGAGCGCAGTTTGCAGAAATCGCGGAGAAGATGAGATCATCAACAAGTACTACCTCTGTCTGTCCGCCGATGATGTCAGCCACACCACCAGCGCCGCCCGTAGCACGCCAGACTTAAAAAATAAGCAGGAGGAGCTGAGGGTGGATGAACAGAGCAGAGTGATGACTCGTGGAGTGGACAGAGCAGACAGCACAGCAGGCTTAAAGCAGAGTGCGGTGGAGTCAGACCCCCCTGTCGGCAGTGCCGGTTTTCGTGAGCCTGTAACCTGCCCAGCCACCAGCCAGTACATACACAGAGTGCCCTGGTCAGTGTCGTACGGTGAGTCTGCTGCTCAGTTTGCTGTACTCACTCGAGTGGGGGGGAGATAGACAGTGACCCAGTCAGTCTCAGAGAGAAGAGGCCAGGGGCAGTGTATGAAAGTGACTAAAGTATGGTGGTAAATTAAATATGAAGGGGAACAGAGGAGGAAACTACCATGTCCGCCAGCCTCTGACCATCTCCTGTACCATGTCTGCAGTCTTTGACCATCTCCTGTATCATGTCTGCCAGCCTCTGACCATCTCCTGTACCATGTCCGCCGGCCTCTGACCATCTCCTGTACCATGTCCGCCAGCCTCTGACCATCTCCTGTACCATGTCCGCCAGCCTCTGACCATCTCCTGTACCATGTCCGCCAGCCTCTGACCATCTCCTGTACCATGTCCGCCAGCCTCTGACCATCTCCTGTACTATGTCCGCCAGCCTCTGACCATCTCCTGTTCCATGTCTGCAGTCTTTGACCATCTCCTGTAGTATGTCTGCAGCCTCTGATCATCTCCTGTATCGTGTCTACAGTCTCTGAGGAAGAGTCTGGAGAGGAGTCAAGAGTGGGAGCGCTGCCGGGATGGGGGTCATGGAAGAAGTCAGACATGAAGAGACTATAGGATAAAACCAGAGCAGCCAAGCTGGAGCCATCTGACTGAGCCTTGCATGGTGCACCTGAGAAGAGGTTAGTGATAGCGCCGCCAGGCCAGTCTAAGGGGCGGGGGGTTGCTGATGTAAGGGGGGAGTGAATACAAAAATGTAAGGGGGCACTTATATAAAGGTTCCCCCTCCTATATTAGTGACCCCCCCTTACCTTAGTGTATTTACTCTATAGAAGGGGGTCTCTGGTCACTAGAGTGCCCCCCACATCAGAGTTCCTGGTGTTCCCCTTTACATCAGAGTCTGCAGGATTCCCCCTTACAGTGCAAGGGGGAACTCAGTCTGCGGACCCTGATGTAAATGGGAACTCTGATGTAAAGAGAAAGCAGTGGACTCTGATATAAGGTGGTCTCTGGTAACCAGAGCCCCCTTCCACATCAGCGTTCCCCCTTACATCATGATCTGCAGCAGAAGATTGGGATGTTCATCCGCTGACACCCACGATCTCATAGGGACCAATGTATGTCCCTTTTTCATCCTTACATGGATGGATGAAAAAGCGGACATAAGGTCCGCATGTGTGAAAGGGGCCTTAACCACTTAAGGACCGCCTCCTGCACATTTACGTCGGCAAAATGGCATGGCTGGGCACAGGCACGTACCTGTACGTCCCCTTTAAGTGCTTAGCCGTGACCCACGGACCCGATCGCCGCCGGTGTCCCGCAATCGGTCACAGGAGCTGAAGAACGGGGAGAGGTGTGTGTAAACACACCTTCCCCATTCTTCACAGTGGCAATGTCACTGATCGTCTGTTCCCTGATATAGGGAAAGGCAATCAGTGACGCCACACCTCCAGCCCCCTACAGTTATAAACACATATGAGCTCACACATAACCCCTACAGCGCCCCCCTAGTGGTTAATTTCTAAACTGCAATTGTCATTTTCACAGTAAACAATGCATTTTTATAGCATTTTTTTCTGTGAAAATTACAATGGTCCCAAAAATGTGTCCGCCATTATGTCGCAGTCACGAAAAAAAAAAACGATGATCGCCGCTATTAGTAGTAAAAAAAAAAATATTAATAAAAATGCCATAAAACTATCATAAAGCATAAAACTAACTGTTTTGTAAACGCTATAAATTTTGCGCAAACCAATCTTAACGATTTATTGCGATTTTTTTTTACCAAAAATATGTAGAAGAATACGTATCGGGCTAAACTGAGAAAATTATTATTTTTTATATATTTTTAGGGGGTATTTATTATAGCAAAAAATATAGGGCCAGATTCACAGAGCGATTACGCCGGCGTAACAGGAGATGCGCTGCGTAAGTCTGAATTTGCGCATGCGTTTCGATACTCCGCATCCCCAAAACGAGATACGCAAGAAATCTACTTTTTTTTGTCCAGCGTAATTTCGATAGACAGGCGCATCCGTCCGCGCAAAACTGCGCTAGACACACCATTGATTTGCTATTCAAATATGCTAATGAGGGAGTTACGGGGATCCACAAAAGAACGTTGGTGCAGCGCAGGCTACGCGCTGTGCGGAACAGCTGCACGGCCTGTCTAAAATTAGACCATAGAAAAGGTGGTATAAAATTAGACAATTCGTCTACATGTCAGAAAAAGCAACACTGTTAGTGAGGAGCTGAGCAGTCACACTTGCTGCCCAACAAACTGTATGCCAACATGCCAGTGGCATCCATGCTCATAGCTATACTACTGACTTTAGATGAGCAAAGAAGGAGGAGGGCACGGAGGAGGGCACGGAGGAGGGCACGGGAGAGGATTTTTTTTACCAAAACATTTTCTTTGCTTTAAAAAACATTTTTACAAAAAATATACATACATATATACATCAATACATAACATACATACAAATTACAAACACGGTCTCACTATCTTTCAATAGCCCTTTAAAACCTTGATGGATATAATAATCTAATCTGATACAAGCCCCTCACTCTTCACTTGATATATCACACACGCATAGACATCTTTGGCATGAGTGATTCTGAGGTGTATCGCATCTTCAGATTCACCCCTCATGCCATCCTGGAATTAACCACAACCCTGCAGGAGCCCAACACCAGCCCAACACATGACACCACCCATGACACCCATGACAGCTACATATACAATCCTAGCCCCATCCCCACAGATTTCGAACAGAACATGTATGGGGACAGCTGGCTGATTGGTGAGTGACATGGGTGGCAGGCATGACTGTCCCCCCCATGATGCTGAAATCACAAGGGGCACATGCACTACTAACATCCTCCTGTCTTATCCCTTCAGGGTGACTCTGCATATGCACTGGGACCCCATCTCATGACTCCTATACGGAACCCCCCTAACCAAGGCTACCCCGTCTTCTGAGGGAAGAGCAGCCAGGAGACAGCTCACATTAGGCATCTTTGCACGTTAAACACACACATTAATCATGGCACAATGAGAATGCATGCATGCACACCACTGTGGTCCCTAGCACAGACACATCACATCCTCATCACATTGGATTGGCACAAGCCCACCATGCAGGACTTGTGAGCTGCAACGCCATGCCACGGCTCCAATTATGTCACTGTACATTTATACACCATTCACACGGACCTGGGGATCACTTCTCCCTGGTCCTGGGGAACCCTTCTCCACCAAAACTGAGGGTGACACCCCTTTTCCGGCAGGAATATCACCCCCACATTTCAAAAACATTCACAACACAAAAAAAAAAATGTCCAGCAAAAAAAAAAAATGCCCAGCAAAATTTTTTTTTGAAAAAAACACAACAAAGAAAACACAGAAAAGACAAAAATCACTCTGCAAAACAGTCACCAAATATCTCAAAGACACGTCACAAACAAACAAACAAACGCTAATAAACAACAGAACAAAAGCACCTTGCTGTATAGGGAGGGATACAAAGGGATGTACTTTTGGAAAGGAAGTGCGTTTGTGTCTGTCTATTTATGCTGTCTGCGTAGTTCATTACGTTGCCCGGGTCCACTTCCAATTTCACTGATTGCGCCGTTCCCGAGTTGTGAGCATGTGCACAGAGGTGCTGACCATGGTCTGCTTCAAGCGCACATGCGCGAGCCGGCCGGCCCTTCATTTGCATGGGGTCACGGCTCATTTCAATGTAACACGCCCACGTCCTTCCAAATTTTAATCCGCCTTGCGCCTCTGAAATAACGTTGCGCAGGCGCAAATTTCTGCGCAAAACCGACGAGAATAGGGTGATTGCGCCGCTACATTGCGCCAGTCTAACGTAAAGGCGGTGTGCTACGCCGGTCCAATAATGCGCAGATGTACGTGAATCTGGCCCATAGTTTTTTTTTCAAATTTGTCGATCTATTTTTGTTTATAGCGAAAAAAAAAAAAAAAAACGCAGAGGTGATCAAATACCACCAAAAGAAAGCTCTATTTGTGGGAAAATATTTTCTGTGAAATTACTGGTTTGAAGTTATAACTTCAAACTTCAGTAATGTGTCCAGTAAGCCACCAGTAAGTCACCTTGAGTAAAGTTTTTGAAAATATAGTAAATTCCCTTAAAAACAATATATCATAATTAATTGTAAATTATTGATAGTAATTAACCCTTTGCCATCCAGGCCAATTCTGACACTTCTCTCCTACATGTAAAAATCATCATTTGTTTGCTAGAAAATGACTCAGAACCCCCAAACGTTATATATATGTTTTAGCAGACACCCTAGGGCAAGGGGCCTGGGGGAATAATATGCACTTTCAAAAACGTATTTTGCAATTAAAAAAATTGATAATGACTGATGAAATGCTGGCTGCTAGCTTTCCTGACAGCATGCAGTACAGTCAATGAAAGAGCGAATGTTGAAGTATCTCTTCACTAGTTCAATGTGGAGGGTCATTATATGTTTTAAAGATATAAACTGTTTTAAAATGAAAAGGTGCCTTGCCTATGAATATGCTTTCCCCAAAACGGAGAGGTTACAATTTTCAGGGAATAATGGATACATTTTATCATGTCATACACTGATACTGTAAATATGCCCCAACATTTTTGTTATTGGAATGTGGCCTTGTTTATGGGAGTGCCCGGCACAGACTGGGTAAACCTGGCCCGTGACTGGATCTCGTAGTACAAACGCCTTTAAGTCAGAAGAGATCCAGAATGACTGCATTTTTCCAGAATGGTAGAAAGGTTTCTGATAACTGACCATATTTTTATATTTCAGACCCAAAAATTGTCTCCTATTTTCAACTTCAACTTGTAATCCCGAGTTTAGCAATTTCTATTTCAGGGTCCTTTCACACGTGCGGACCGTTCGTCCGTTTTTTAGACGTCCGTTTACGGACCGCAATGCTTTCCTATGGGTTATCGTACCTTAGTGGATGAGCTAACGTCCGTTAACATCCGTCTCCGTTAAGCTCCGTTTTTTTGAACGGAAGAAAACCCTATTTTTCTTCCGTCAAAAACGGAGCGGACGATCCGTTTAACATCTGATCCGTTAACATCCGTTTTTCATCAAAATATGTAATAAAAATAAAATTCTAAAAAAAAAATGAAAAAACGGATGGAAACGGATGAAAAAATGGATGAAAACTGACTTGTAAAAACGGACGAACAGAGGCGGACATGTGAAAGGGGCCTTACCTTTGTGACTGGGCTCATCACTGGCACATGTGACCGGACAAGGTGGAGAGGAGGGGTGGTGACATCACAATTTCCACCTTGTTCAAAAAGAGAACGCCTTGTATTAATTCAAAAAGGTACAAGGCATTCTGTGAATAGCAGCAGTGCCAAACGAGAGGGGAAGCTGCCTGGCACAGAATCAGAAACAGTGCATTGATCACTGTAGTAGCACGACTACTACAGCGATTGTCAGCTACCACAGCGATCTATCAGGTATTAGATAATCATACTTATCTTTGTCCTAGCTGCACTTTTACAGTGTTCAACTTGAAGGGATAAGTTGATCTTTTTCGAAACAATAATAAATGCAAATACACTATATTACCAAAAGTATTGTGACGCCTGCCATTACACGCTCATAAACTTTAGTGGTAATAAAGTCTAAAGCTGCGTACACACGATCGGGCTTTTGCCCAGCCAAATCACATGGGAATTCCGACGGAATGGTCCCAATCATTTGGTGGAGGGGGGGGGGGTATGGTGTGGGGTTGTTTTTCAGGGGTTAGGCTTCGCCTCTTAGTTCCAGTGAAGGGAACTCTTAAAGGGGTTGTAAAGGATTTTTTTCCCCTAAATAGCTTCCTTTTCCTTAGTGCAGTCCTCCTTCTTCACTTACCTCATCCCTCCATTTTGTTTTTAAATGTCCTTATTTCTTCTGAGAAATCCTCACTTCCTGTTCTTCTGTCTGTAACTCCACACAGTAATGCAAGGCTTTCTCCCTGGTGTGAAGTGTCCTGCTAGCCCCCACCGTTGAGGGGGTGAGCAGGAGAGTCAGGATGCTCTCTACGTTGCAGATAGAGAAAGGAGCTGTGTGTTAGTAGGCGTCCTGACATTACTCTGTGGAGTTACAGACAGAAGAACAGGAAGTAAGGATTTTGCAGAAAAAATAAGGACATTTAAAGGCAAAATCAAAGAATGAGGTAAGTGAAGGAGGACTGCATTAAGGTAAAGGAAGCTATTTAGGGGATTTTTTTTTTTTACCTTTACAACCCCTTTAAGGCCGCGTACACATGATTGGTCAAAACCGATGAAAACGGACTAAAGGTCCGTTTCATCGGTCCGAACCGATCGTGTGTGGGCCCCATCGGTCAGTTATCCTTCGGTCAAAAAAAGAGAACTTGCTTTAAAATTTGACCGATGGACGCCTGACCGATGGGTCAAAACCGATCGTTAGTATACAAAAGCATCGGTTAACCACTTAAGGACCGCCGCATGTACATTTACGTTGGCAGAATGGCATCGACAGGCACATCAACGTATATATACGTTGGTGCCTTGGGGGGGTTCGGGGGTCCGATCGGACCCCCCCCCCCGTACATGCGGCAGTCCGCGCGGCTGCAGGAGCGATCCGACAAGAGGTGGCGGCTATTCGTTTTTGTCCGCCCCCTCCGGATCGCTCCCAGCCAATGCACGCGCCCCCCCGCCCTGTCACTTCCTCCTCCTGTGTAAACACAGGAAGGAGGAAGCGATGTGATCTCTCCCTCGGTGTTTTTTTCAACCACCGCTGAGGAGAGATCACATCACAGTAAGTCCTGCACTAACACTACACTGCACTAACACTACACATAGTCACATTTAACCCCCCCGATCGCCCCCCCCTGTCACAGTGTCACTGAATGCAGTAATCATACATGTATGATTACTGTATTTAGTGTCAGTGTGACAGGCAGTGTGACAGTCAGTTAGTGTTAGGTCCTGGGTAGCCCCCGTACCCCCCCTAATAAAGTTTTAACCCCTTGATCACCGCCCTAGTTAACCCTTTCACTCCCTATTGCCAGCGTCACTAAGCGATCATTTTTCTGATCGCTGTATTAGTGTCGCTATTCCCGCTAGGTAGCTAATTTTTTTTTTATTGCGATTTTTTTTTTACTAAAGACATGTGGCTAAATAAATTTTGGCCTAAATGTTTGACTAAAATTTAGTTTATTGATTTTTCTTATAACAAAAAGTAAAAAATATTGTTTTTTTTTTCAAAAATGTCGCTCTATTTTTGTATATAGCGCAAAAAATAAAAATCGCAAAGGCGATCAAATACCACCAAAAAAAAGCTCTATTTGTGGGAAGAAAAGGACGCAAATTTTGTTTGGGAGCCATGTCGCACGACCGCGCAATTGTCTGTTAAAGCGACGCAGTGCCGAATCGCAAAAACCCATTGGGTCATTTGGCAGCATATTGGTCCGGGTCTTAAGTGGTTAAAAGGCCGCGCATGCTCAGAACTTAAGTCGACACATGCTTGGAAGCATTGAACTTTGTTTTTTTCAGCACGTCATTGTGTTAAAACACGTAAACGTCACCGTGTTCTAACATGATCGTTTTTTTAACCGATGGTGTGTATGCACATCAGACCATCAGTCAGCTTCATCGATTAACCGATGAAAACGGTCCTTAGGACCGTTCTCATCGGATAGATTGATCGTGTGTACGCGGCCTAAGGCGTCAGCATACCAAGACATTTTGGACAATTTCATGCTCCCGACTTTGTGGGAACAGTTTGGGGATGGCCCCTTGCTGTTCCGACATGACTGCACACCAGTGTACAAAGCAAGGTCCATAAAGACTTATTTTGGAAGTGTGGTCAAACATTCATAATATAATGTATTTTTGCAGGGAAGGAAAGTGTGCATTTATTCTTTTTTTCCCTAAGGAGCCTAGAAAGCATTGCACCTGTGATCAGTGGTTCAGGGATACAATGCCAGACTTTTGCCGACAAGCCCTGCAGCTTGTCTGCTTTTGCAGGGCTTGCTAATGAACTATGTGGCCGCTCATCAGCGAACTCGCAGCCCATTCAGAACTACAAACCGTCAACTGTTGTTAGGTGTAGTGCATGCATTTACAGAAAACTGTGAATGAATGACGTGGGTGTCTCTGAATGGCAGCTTGGAAATGTGGTCACCCTACTGTGTGGGTGGAGCCCAGCCGCGTAATTTTCAAGTGACAGCGGGGTCAGGTAGAAGATCCACACCTCACTGTCACAGGGAGAGGAGGAAAGGCTGCAGCTGATGTAACAGTTAGGCTCCATGTACACGGCACACTGCTAAACGTACACTCAGAGGCATTTGGATGCTTTTTTTCAACTGCCCCTGAACTCATTCAATGTTATCCTATGTGACCATGTACACAGTCTCGTTTATTGCCGTTTTTAGGCAGTTGTGTTCAACAGCGTTTCTTTGAAAGCAAAAAAATTGGTTCAAGCGCAGAAGATTTCCACGTTTCAGATGCCAAAAACGACTAAATGCGGTAGCCCGAATATAACAGCGTTTCATTTATAAGCGTTTTTCGTTTTTGTCCATTTAAAAAAAAACACAAACGCGGCAAAACGCTGCTACACGCGGCATGTAAATGCGGCAAAACTGACTTTTTAAACGTGGGTTACTATCTGTCAAGTTTAATAATTTAGGAGCAGTTGTTAAAACATCCCGTGTACATGGAGCCTTACATGTTCCACCCTAAAGCAACCTGTGCATTGTTCCTCTGATGCCACCAAGAGCTGTGTTACCAGGGCCGGCCCTACCATGGGACCCAATGGGCCCATGGTCCCAGGCGGCATTTACAGAGGGGCAGGAGAAGGAACTGCATGTGTTAGGGGGCGTTGCTGTGTCTTGTAGTGTACAGAGAGTAGGGGGACCCCTGTGTTCATTCAGAGACCTAAAACCAAAGCCCCCCTAACAGGGCTAATAAAATGATGAAAAAAAAAACACTGACCCTGTCCTCTGCCCTACTAACACCATCCACTGACACTTTCCACTTCTCTACTGACACTGTCCGCTGCTCTACTTACACCATCAGTGACGGTGCGTCCATAGTGGGCGCAGGTGCGCCGCCCCCCTCTCTCCTGGACGCCACTGAAAGCAATACATAGATTCATGCATTGCATGAATCTATGTATTGTCGCCAGCGCTGCTGCCGCCCACTATTCAGATGGCTGGCCCCATCTTGGTGGTCAGACCAGAGAAGAGGAAAGATGCAGGAATCTGAACACTGAGCCTGGTGGATTTGCCTGTTCTGCAGCACAACTGATGCATTTGCTGAGGAGTGGCTGGTACCGGCAATATTATACTCAGAGTGGCCATCTTTAACAGGTTAAAGTTAGGTTACCGACTGATAGGCGACCGACGTCACACCTCTCAATATCCGGCCACCTCAATCCCCAGTGGATTTTCAGGACCCAGTCGATCACTGGGGCCCAGCCGCCGCTCCAATGTCCCGAACCAACGTGGTCCTAGAACCGAGAGCGCCGCGTGGCATGCGCACCCCGGTCTGGTAGGCCATAACGCTGGGGAGCGTGGTGCAGACACCCTGAAGGTGGGTGACGCACTTCCAGAAGACCCAGAACCTAAGGCGTCCGTCTCTTAAATACCCTCTCCCGGCATGCTCAGCTAGGCCAAACCCTCCTTATTGGCTGCCGAGAGAGCACCCAATTCTCGATTCCATTGCTGCCACCTGTTGTTCCCAGGATGGGAACAGCACCCCAGCAACAACAGAGCAAGCCCACAACACAGCCGAGCCAAATACCCAATTTAACAGATTAACTGGATAAGAGCTAATTAACTCTCATATCCCCCCTTAGATTTCAAACAGCACCCATACTCGGAAGTACCTGGGCGCTACACCTGTATATAACCTGTATACAAAATCATGTATTAATCTGTACCATCTACTATCAGATTGACTGTTTATACCATACTTGTTTCTTTTTACAATAAACTCAAATTTTTGACTGTGAAAAAAAAAAGAAAAAAAGTCTCCAGGACTCTGGTGGATCCCTTTATTAGACACTTCCATTGTTGAGGGGGTGGCAGGAGGAAGAAAAGTCTTGATATACAAGTAGTATCATGTCACGACTGAGTATAAAAGAGAAGAGAGGAGCCTCTAAGTGTAGCAATATGGTTACATTTAATGAAGGTACAACATGTAGAAACATATTGCTACACTTAGGCCTTGTACACACGATGTAATTTATCCACTGTAAACGGTCCCTGGACCGTTTACAGCGCATATTTACGCCGGGCTGTTTTGATCCGATGGCTGTACACACCATCGGATCAAATTCCATGCCAGCAGACAGCGCGGTGACGTGGCGGTGACGTTGACGCCGCCACGTCACCGCACCAGGAAGAAAACAACTTCCACGCATGCGTCGCATTCATACGACGCTTGCGCGGGAGGATATGTCCGCTGGTGGGTGTACTGACCAGCGGACCTATCCGACGGGCAGCTCTCCGGCGGAAAAGTTTCAAAGCATGCTTTGAAACTTTTCCGCCGGAGACATCCGGCCAAAACTGTCCGTTTGCCCCTACAGACGAGCGGATTTATCGGCTGAAATGGTCCGTCGGACCATTTTCAGTGGATAAATTCCCTCGTGTGTACAAGGCCTCAGAGGCATCTCTCTTCTCTTTAACCTCCCTGGCGGTATGATTCTTTCTGATTTTAGGTGCTGAAAGCGGTACCATTATTTGCAAGGAAATTTGGCGTTTTATACTGTAGGCTTGTAATTCTGAGTGTGTACGCATGAGGAGATTTATCCGATGAAAACGGTCCGACAGACCGATTTCATCAGGTATGTCTCCTGGAGATTTTGGTCTGATGTGTGTACACACGATCAAACCAAAATCCCCGTGGACGGACAGCGCGGTGACACGGCGGTGACGTTGACGCCACGTCACTGAACCAGGAAGTAAAATAATTCCACGCATGCGTCTAATCCATTCGGCGCATGCGGGGGATTTATGTCCACTGGTTAGGCGTACTAACCAGCGGACATGTCGGACAGACGGGTTTCCAGCAGACAAGTTTTAAAGCATGCTTTAAAACTTTTGTCTGCTGGAAACCTGTCTGCTAGCCCGTACACACGATCGGATATGTCCGCTGAAACTGGTCTGCGGACCAGTTTCAGCAGATATATTCGATCGTGTGTATGCGGCCTTAGGGATAACTCACTTAAATCTGACCAAACACGAGTCTAATAGGCATCCCGGGTATGAATTTTTTTTAAAAACAAAATTATAAATTATAATATAATAAATAATTATAAATAATTATAACAAATAATAATATAATTATAATAAAAATTATTCAAAAATGTAATCAACTCAAAAACACTGAAATTTGCTCAGTTGCAGAATTGTCGCTGTCATTATTTTTTTTTATGACGAATTTCCCCACAAATTGCTATTGCTCAATTCTGCAAGTGGTTATAATTTATTATCGCTGTTTTCTAGCTGATCTAAAACCATTTTTGACATAAAGGGACACTTTTGGTATGCTATGGACAATCTACATTTTGCAGGGAGAAAGAACAGTTTTTATTATATAAAAGGACATGCAGGGCACTGGGCAGACCACTAGGGACAAAGGGGGTGTGTATTTTTTACATACAGTACTGTAATCTATAAGATTACAGTATACTGTATGTATTGTGTTTGTTTACTTTTTTGAATATGGCGCCGTTCTCAGCCCCCGTGCGTCGTAACGTCACAGGGAACGGAGATCGACAGCACACAGGGACACTGTGTGAATCGAGCGAGCAGCCGCTCGCTCACACAGCGTGGATGCATCGCTGGATCCAGGAACAAGGTAAGCCAGCGCGCGCTGCAGGCTCTGCATAGCTACCCCGAGCGTGACTCGGGGATACCGATAATGGCACAAAAAAAACACCCTCGGGAATACCGCCAGGGGGGTTAATACCCTGTAGCTCCTGATGGATTTTGCTTCTAATCCCCTTGTGGAGATTGCAATTCTAAGAACCGTTGGAAAAGCATGCAAAGATGGAGTGTGTGGATTGTGACAAACTGGCTTTCCATCAGTTGTCATACATTCTGTAGGTAACCTTGGACTCCCTTCTGCTGTGTTATGTAACCGAAAACTCATCTGCTGGCTATAAAAAAATATTACATATCTTCATTAGATAGGAAAAGCTTTTATACACATCTTGGTGTATCTAATCTCTTGCAATTGCAATAATAATATTGTAATTTTGGTCCATTGACCAATGTTATAATGAAGAATTTAATCCCTAACAAGAAGCCAGTGATATCCAAGATTTTGCTGCTCAGTAGGAATATAAGTAAATACTTGAATGTCCATAGCCTGGAAACAAGTAAAAAAAATTGGTCACATGTATATTTTACTTTAAAAGCATCTCAGACTTTTATTTAAATTTTCAGTCAATCTCCAGGTGTGAAGCCAGCAAAATGTGAAAGCAGAATGCTGGATAGATCATAGTAAAGAACATGAAAGAGGGTCATTTTAGAAAGCTGTAAATACATTGAAATGTGAACAACCATCAATAACCCTGAGTTATCTGTTGCTTTTTATCAGACAAATAAAGTTTCTCTTTTTAAAGTGGAGTTCCACCCTTAAAACCACTTTGTTTCATCCCATCCAGCATACTGGCGTCATGTGCATGTACTTACTTTATAATAAATCATTTAATTTCGTGCGCACCGCGGTATGACGCCGCTATAAGGCGTCACGCCTTCCGGAAACAGCCGATTAGCGTTCGGCTCTTCTCGGCGCCTGCGCACAGACCCAGGAGCTGACTGCGCAGGCGCCATAAATAGCCGGTCCTAGTTCGGCTTTTTTCGGAGGGCGTGACGCGGCTATATACGGCGCCTGCCCAGTCAGCTTCTGGGTCTGTGCGCAGGCGCCGAGAAGAGCCGAACGCTAATCGTCTGTTTCCGGAAGGCGTGAAGCCTTATAGCGGCGACATACCGCGGTGCGCACAAAATTAAATGATTTATTATAAAGTAAGTACATGCATTAAAAAAGAAAAAAAAACAGCATACTGGCGCTGACGCCAGTATGCTGGATGGGATGAAACAAAGTGGTTTTAAGGTGTCCTTAGTAATTAGTAGGACCAATGTCGTATCCTGGCCTAGGCCCTGAGTTATCTGTTGTTATTTATCAGACAAATAAAGTTTCTCTTTTTGACCTGTCCTTAGTATTTAGTAGGACCAATGCCATATCCTGGCCTAGGCCGACAAGGCCCAGGCCTAGGGCAGCACTTTGCAGGGGGGCAGCACCAAAAGAGTCCCCGCCGGCTTGCGCTACAGTATATAGAGTAAGGGAGGGTTATAGCCGGGTCAGTTTATTTTTTACCATCCCTGTCCCATTGCAGAGATTTCCCATCACTTCCTGCCCCATAGCCAAACAGGAAATGAGAGGAGATCTATGCAAATTAAGGGAATCCATTGCACCCCCCCCCCCCAAGGCCCTCAGAACTAGTATCCCCACTCGAACATTTCAGGGCGGGGCATAAACAGCAAAGGGTGTGGCCTTGACAGAAAAGCGTGGGTCATGTTTAAATTAGGGGGTGCATGAGTTTAGTCAGGCCTAGGGCAGCACAAAACCTAAATACACTACTAAGTAGGACCCCCACCAAAACTTTTTTTGTTTTGTTTTGTATAGGTTTGGAACCTTTGTTAAGATGTTATTGTTGTTTGATCTTCAATTTGGAATGTTTTCTTTTACCTACACTGGGCTCACTTGAAATGTTTTAACACAGTGGAAAAGGGTTCCAACTACCATCAGCTTTAATTGCTGTGTCCCCACTGGGAACTTTGGCTTACTCCCTGTGGGGTCACCATGGCATGTAGCTAATAAAACTGGAAAGGTCCTAACGCTACTAAATCTAAAACTAAAAACACACACAAACAAAAATATTGTGTCAAGTTTAGTTTGTACCTGATATGTTATTTTTTCTTGTATTTGCACCATATTACACAACATATTGTTCCTGTTGCAATCTCCTTATTTCATACATTATCTCTATATCAGCTGGACCTGAGTTTAAGGGATACAAATATGCAAGTACATCTTTTTTCCTTAAATTGCAGAAAATTATTATGAAGGCTCAGCGGTGTGAAAGACTGTTCTCTGATGGCAAGCTGTGGGTAGCGAGGTTATGTAGTCTTTGTTCAGCACACTGGGCAGTTAGACGGGCCTCAGAGTCCGGGTCCCAACAGTCCTCCAGAGTTTCCCATAATGTATTGTAGATCTACACGGAACATTACAAATACTGTTACTTACAAGAAAGGGAATAACACAAACATCCTTTAAAAATTTCAATGCATACTTCTATGGCTAAGTGACTTGACTTCTCAATAGCAGGCAAAACAAGAAATGTCTACTTTGCTGTGCTTCTCCACCACCCTAATCCAGGTATGGGAGAACATATGATACTGACTTGCTATAGAGGTACTTATAAAAGCAAGTATAACCACTTGCCGATCGCCCTATACCACATTTACTGCTGTGCAGGATCACGTATATACAGTTGTGCTCATAAGTTTACATACCCTGGCAGAATTTATGATTTATTGCCCTTTTTTCAGAGAATATGAATGATAACACAAAAACTTTTCTTTCACTCATGGTTAGTTTTTGGCTGAAGCCATTTATTATCAAATAACTGTGTTTACTCTATTTAAATAATAATGGCAACAGAAACTACCCAAATGACCCTGATAAAAAGTTTACATACCCCAGTTCTTCATTCTAGTATTGTCCCTTTTAACATCAATGGCAGCTTGAAGTATTTTGTGGTATTTGTTGATGAGGTTCTTTATCTTCTCAGAGAGTAAAGCTGCCCATTCCTCTTGGCAAAAAGCCTCCAGTTCCTGTAAATTATTGGGCTGTCTTGCATGAACTGCACGTTTGAGATCTCCCCAGAATGGCTCAATGATAATGAGGTCAGGAGACTGAGAGCCACTCCAGAACCTTCACTTTATTCTGCTGTAGCCAATGACAGGTCAACTTGGCCTTGTGTTTTGGATCATTGTCATGTCGGAATGTCCAAGAAAATCCCATGCGCAGCTTTCTGGCTGATGAATGCAAATGTTCCTCCAGTATTTTTTGATAACATTCTGCATTCATATTGTCAACAATTTTGACCAAATTTCCTGTGCCTTTGTAGCTCTCGCATCCCCAAATCATCAGCGATCCACCTCCGTGTTTCACAGTAGGAATGGTGTACCCTTCATCATAGGCCTTGTTGACTCCTCTCCAAATGTAGCATTTATGGTTATGGCCAAAAAGCTAAATTTTGGTCTCATTACTCCAAATGACTTTGTGCCAGAGGGTTTGAGGCTTGTCTCTGTGCTGGTTGGCATATTGTAAGTGGGATACTTTTTTCCATTTGCGTAGTAATGGCTTTCTTCTGTCAACGCGACCAAAAATTTGTGGGTTTTTCTTTGCACCCCAAACTATTTTTCTGACAGTTAAGGCTGAAATTTTTGTTGGTCTATCTGCCCGTGGTTTGGATTCAACAAAATCTCTAATTTTCCACTTCTTGATTAGAGTTTGAACACTGCCGATTGGCATTCGCAATTCCTTAGATATCTTTTCATATCCCTTTCCTGTTTTATACAGTTCAACTACCTTTTCCCGCAGATCCTTTGCCAATTGTTTTGCTTTCCCCATGATTTAGAATCCAGAAACGTCAGTGCAGCATTGGATGAAAGATTAAAGGGTCTGTCAGGAGTCCAGAAACTCAGTGACCTTTTATACACACACACTAATTACAAGCAAACAGATCACAGATGAGGATGGTTACCTTTAATAGTCGTTCAAACCTCTTTGTGTCAACTTGTGTACATGTTATCAGGCCAAAGTCACCAGGGTATGTAAACTTTTGATCAGGAACATTTGGGTAGTTTCTGTTGCCAATATGATTTAAAAAGTAAAGAGTAAAACACATAATAAAGGGCTTCAGCCAAACACTATTCATGAGTGAAAGAAATGTTTTTGTGTTATCATTCATTTTCTCTGAAAAATGGCCACAAAATCATTAGTTCTACCAGGTTATGTAAACTTATGAGCACAACTGTATACGCGATCCAGCACTGAGTGCCCGCGCGCCAGTGTTAATTTTGGCAGCAAATTTTGAGCCTTCTGCAATTGCTTTAGTTTTAGTCATATTTAGTTGACTAAGGGTCCTTTCACACGGGCGGACCGTTCGTCCGTTTATTACAAGTCCGTTTACGGACTTGTAATGATACCCTATGTGATCACGGCCGTTAGCGGATGAGCATCCGCTAACGTCCGTAATGACCAGCCTCCGCAAAGATCCGGTTTTTCAGACAGAAGAAGACCCTATTTTTCTTCCGTCTGAAGGATTGGATCGGATGAATACGGACACACGGTCCGTATTCATCCGATTCCCCATAGGGGAGAGCGGAGGAGGAGAGACAGGGCACAGTGTGCGGGGACCGCCCTGTCCGCCGACAGCTCAGCGGGGATCGGAAAACGGTCCGCTCCGTGTGAAAGGACCCTAAATCTCCAGTAGATTTTAGCCTGCAAAAGAAAAGCATAATGGGCTAGTATGCAGCGCATACTAACCCATTATGTGACACTTACCTGCCAAAAAATCCAGCGATGTCCCCTGTGCAGGCTGCGTCCATCTTCTGGCCCCTCTTCCTGCCGGGCTGCAGACTCGGCTCTGCACTTTGTTTAGTTTCTTCCCAGCGCATGCACCGTTCAGATTATCGGAGGACTACAAGTGAAATATGGCGCATGTTTAGGAGATATTTCCACTACTCATAGGTAAGCCTTATTCTAGGCTTGCCTATAGGTAGAAGTTAACACAAAGGGTTTTTCAACCATTTTAAAGTGGAGTTTCGCTTGGGTGAAAAAAATAAATGAAAGTCAGCAGCTACAAATACTACAGCTGCTGACTTTTAATATAAGGACACTTCCCTGTTCTGTGAGCCTGTTCTGTGAGCACCCAATGCCGACCCGTCCCTCGGTTCCGGGTGACCGGCATCATTACTAAGCGAAACAGGAAGTGAAGTCTTACACACAATGTGTGGCCATCTTTCCCCAGGAAGTAGGAGCAGATACCTGAATTTGACAGGTATCTGCTCCCCCCTCCCCCCTGAAAGGTGCCAAATGTGACACCGGAGGGTGAGGGGCAATGGGGGGTGGAAGGAATCTGATCAGCGGAAGTTCCATTTATGGGTGGAGTTCCACTTTTTTTGTATTTGGGTTTAATACTGCTTCAACAGTAATCTTGGGTAGTCTGGCAGTAGATTAGAGTGCCATGGCAATGCAAGCAATGTAAGTACAGCATACTTAATCCACCCTACTGCATGGTGAACCAATGACTTTGCCCGGTATAGGCAATGTATGGGATCCCCTTCCATTTTCCAGATTAATTAAATGAAATAAATAAATACAATTTCTGATGTGAAGTAACTGCACTTTCCAAACAACTCTATATTACTAAATAATCTTAATCTTATAATACTGTACATTTTAAATACAAGCAAACTAGCACAATAGAAATAAGATCTTCAGTTACATCTTTAACAATAGCTTGCTGTTCAGTAGACTTACTTGGAGATTTCTTCTCCAGTTTTTAGGCAGTTGTGGCCGCCTTTTGTTCTCCGCTACCAATGATAGCAGCTCATCCAAGGAAGGGTTTGGACCCAACTCCTCTGAGAAGACCATACGGAATTCTGGAGACTGGTGATCTGAGAACAAATTTACAAAGCTGAAGTACAAAGGGAGTGTTTTTGGAGTGGCAAAGTATCATAAAAATGACACTGCTGGAGCAGAACAACTGAAGTGATTGTAAACAATCACCTTATAAAACAACCCATTCAGTTTAAAATAGAAAATAAAGGCAAAACTGTTTTGTATAGATATAAAAAAAACATTATAAATGCTTTTTTTCCCATTTATTTTTATAGGTGATCACATTTCTTCTGTTCTCAGGTACATAAGTGCTGGGGGGAGGAGAAGCAGCAGACACTGATCTTGCCAGTGAATGGCTGTGCAAGGGGGCGTGTTAGAACAAGTCTGATCATTGGAGGAGAGTACACTAAATTCTCAGCACAGTTAGAGAAATGACCACGATGTGTTCTTCTGCTCAGTGTGGTCAGTTTTTAATAGGAAAGAAGAGGGACTGACAGGAACACCAGGGATTTCACAATAAGAAAGAACTACAAAGAGAACAGGATACTTTCCCATACAAGTACATGGTACAGCTGGCACATATCAGGAATATAAAGTATTGGGGTAACAAACACTTTATTAAAACATTGTGACTGTTTGCTATAGATTACTCCATTGTCAAAAGTCTTAATGGACAACCTAAATTTTTTGCATTTGGCTACATAGGTTACACTCAGTGGAATAGGCATACTATTAACATTTCCATAAAGATACATACAGTTTGTGTCTTCATAATAAACAGCAAAGTTACAGTATATAAACACTAGTTTTAGCAGCGCTTTACCATCGTTTTAGAGGTGCTTTTCGGGGTTCTTTTAACCCCCACTAGCATCTGAATAAAGGGTTAAACATGCCCACAAAGCGCTGCTGCCGAGGTGCTTTGCAGGCGCTAGGCACTAGGGTCTCTGCTAAAAAAAAAATATATATACAGTGTTTGGGGGGTTCTAAGTAATTTTCTAGCAAAACATACAGCTTTAACCTTGTAAACAACAAGTGTCAAAAAAAGTTTAGTCTTTAAGAGCCGGTTCACACTGGGGCGGCACGACTCCGGGGGCGACTCGGCAAGGCGTCCTGAAGACGACTTCAGAGGCGACTTGCAAAATGACTTCTGTATAGAAGTCAATGCAAGTCGCCCCAAAACGCCCCCAAAGTCGTACAAGAACCTTTTTCTTGCGTCACTCCTATTAGAACGGTTCTATTGAATAGAATGGGACGCGACTTGTCAGGCGGCTGAGTCGCCTGACGAGTCGCCCCAGTGTGAACCGGCTCTAAGTAGTTGAACTGACCTAATTTACAGATGGAAATTTGTTTATTTTGATCTAAAAGAACCAAGAGATACATTGTTTCTCTTTATCGCTGTTGATAAACATTTGCCAAATTTTTTTTTTTCTTTTGACAGCTCTGAGCAGAGAACGCCTCTGCACTTATAAACATGAATCAGGGAAATGCTGTATTAGGCCGCGTACACACGAGGAGACATATCCGATGAAAACGGTCCGACAGACCGATTTCATCGGATATGTCTCCTGGAGATTTTGGTCTGATGTGTGTACACACGATCAAACCAAAATCCCCACGGACGGACAGCACGGTGACGTGGCGGTGACGTTGACGCAGCAATGTCACCGAACCAGGAAGTAAAATACTTCCACGCATGCGTCAAATCCATTCGGCACATGCGGGGGATTTATGTCCGCAGGTTAGGCGTACTAACCAGAGGACATGTCGGACAGACGGGTTTCCAGCAGACAAGTTTGAAAGCATGCTTTAAAACTTCTGTCCGCTGAAACTGGTCTGCGGACCAGTTTCAGCAGATATATTCGATCGTGTGTATGCGGCCTTAAGATCGTGAGGGGGGGGGGGTTAAATCACAATAACAATTTTTTTAACGATTAATTGCTTTACTTTCTACATATATTTGAATGTTAACAAACCCTTTATAGTCATCCAAAAAATAAAATAGAGGGGAAGTACTGACCCTTCCTCAAACATTTTAGCAAATCCTCTACAGATAATTTTCTTAATGCTAAATTACCTGAGGCTCACAGCCCTGAAATCCCTGCACACCTCACAACCAGTCAAAGTATGGGAGCTAGCCTATCTCACCTGAATCATATATAATTTCACAACAGTTTGTAGTAACTGGTCAATAAACTGGAAGAAAGTAGTGTCTGTGTGGTCTAGGTAAGAAAAAGATCTATAAATAAGCAGTATTTGGAGTTTTCATTTCACAGAAATTTTGGCAAAATGTGGGAGATATCAGCAAAGTTTTGGTGATTTTTTAAGGGTACATTGGGCTTTTATTGAGTCCGGAAGGTTAAAGAAGTTAATTTCGACTATCCTGGGCCTCATTATTTTACTTTTTTTTTTCACCCAAGGAAAACCACACAGTGAAATGACATTTTAAAAAACACACCCTCTGAATAAAAAAACAAAACAGTAAACCTTTTTCTTAGGAACATTTTGCCTAAACAATTCAATGAGAAAAATAGAGTCTCCGCTTCTGCGAAACGTTACCATAATCACTTTGTTTTTTCCTAGCCTCAAAGAAACAGGACAGATCTAGCTTGTCTGATCTGAGGTGCAGTAAGATTAGAAATACTGCACTGCACTGTCCACTAGTCATGACCCAGAAATAACATCTGACATTACTTCTAGGTTGTGCATAGGTGGTGCAGTAGTTCCTTATGTCTCCAAGGGGCTGCAATGAAAAGCCACAAATTAGTTCAGCATTTCTCAATCTTTTTTCAGTCAGAGAATTGTGAGGCACCCCAGTCCTGAACATTAGAGTTAGTCTCCTCACACATAGAATCCTGCCTTCCAATCCTCACTGTGGCTGTAGCATAATGGCAGGGAGTAGGAGACAAAGCAGGTCTGCATGGAAGCAGGACTTCCATCCTATTATATAAGTAGATGTAAGCCCAATTTTTTTTTGTGATGTCACAATGTACAGTATTAGATTTCCTATCATCTGTGCCCAGTCTTGCCACACAGAGTTAATCCAGCTCTGAGCAATCCTCTTTTATTGTTCAGTGAGTGACACGTTATTTACATATCTCATGCACTAACCTGGAGACAGGCATTATTTTTTAATTCCCACCCCACTCCTTTTCTGAAGTCATGTGGTTACTTTTCTGGATTTTGACTGGATGTTGGTGATCATAGCAGAATTTAGTGTAAGGAATCCCCGACGACGTCATTTGCGACGAAACGTACGTAGGAGTGGCCTATTGCGTGGAACGTCATTACGTCTATGGAGAGATATACACACACACTGAGACCAGCAGATAGGATTCGATCGGATGAAATGCCGCTTTTACCTGTACCCTGTCGTTTTTACACAGCTTAATTGTAAGTGCAAGCCAACTTTTATTAAACCCGCTTCTCAACAGTACTTCACCATGGAGTTTCTCTGTTTGTCTTTTTGTTATTTATGAGCTATGTTTTCAACGTGTTGAGCAATGGTTCTGAGGATCTGTCCCTTCATCCAACTTCTTGTCTGAGTCTGATTGGGAAGACTGATAAACATCCCCGTGCCTTACTGACCGCTGCAATAACGGTCAGGAGATCTGGTAAGAAGACTACATTTCACTATATGGGTTTCCAGTTTGGTGGAAGAAGACATTGTGCACCTTATTTTACTTTTTTATCACTATAACTCTTATATATACCCTATTTATATATATATATACATATTTACGTATATATTCTTTTATGGACTTTGTCTCTGAGGAATCATTTCACTTTTGTTTTTTCAATTTATATATATAATTTTTTTATTTTATTTTATGGATTTTGAATACTCACCTTTTCAGAATTAATGTTTCCTTTTTCATTGATCTTCTTAAGTGCTGTACTTTGATTGTTTTATGTTTGCTTACTTTTGGTATCTTGAGTATTATGTACTGGCAGCTTTTATAATAGGTTCATCAATCTATTTCTATCATCATTTTTTTTTCTTATTCGTTAGCGCAGTGTTTTTTCCTAAGAAAATCTTTTACACAGGAAAAAATGCATGTTGACAAGGGGAGTGTAGAGGAGGGTGAAGAGTCTACTAACATCACGACTCCACCCACAGAGCTCCAGACAACAGACCCACCCATAGAATCTGCAGTTTTTCAGTTCTTATAACAGACAGAGTGGGGACATTTGACAGGTAAGGATACATGCAGGAGGCATGTATATCCTATAGATCAGCACTATGGCAGTAGTTTAGAAAATATAAGAGAGGGTTTACATCCACTTTAATCCCACCCCTGGATCAACATCTTCCATTTCCATGGTGCAAGTGGGGCAGCTGCCAGCACCATAGCATCATTTGACACCGTGTGTCCTGGTTTGCCTCCCTCCACCAAGCATAGGAAAGTTGCAGTGCTACAAAGGCAGTCTGCAAACATGTAGATTCTGTATTGCCAAGGCTGCCCTGTCACCCAGCCCCCTCCATTTCCTGATACTGATGTCACTTGTCCTGGGAGGGCACATTTGAATCCTGGGGAAGCACAGCCCATCCCAGTACTCCCCTAGATCTGGCTCAGGCTTCTTACCTGCATACAAATCATTGCAGCGACTGAATATTTCCCAGAGCAGGAGACCCAAGGAATAGACGTCAGCCTGAGTTAGGGCAAGTTCCCAGGACATAAGATTCAGGGAGCCATCCAGCATTTCTGGAGACATGTAGCGGAGTGTTCCTGTCTGTGAAAATAGTTCAGTGTCAATAAATGCAAGCAGATCACAATGCATAATGCAAATTATCTTGTATTATTCCTAAATTACCATGTTTAGTACAGCTGGATCATGTCCCTTCTTCTTCATTTGGTAATCCTCCAAAACCACAGAGAGACCAAAGTCTGATATGACACAAGAAGAATCAGCTGTCACCAGGATATTTTCACTGCTCAGATCTCGGTGAGCAATAGCTGGTTTACATATGTCTGTTGGTGAGACAAAGCAGATTGTTTAACTCCATAGTACAGGACAAACAAGTGCCACTGAATATGTAAGATATTGCACTTGAAACAGACAGAAGTTTCTCTACATATATGGGATAATTTACCCTCTGCTGAAGATTCCAAAGATACTAAGATTCACCAAAAATGTACAAGTCAAGTTCATTTGTAAAGATGTCTGATGTCCGAAAGATGATTAAAGGGGTTGTAATGGTTCGTGTTTTTTTCACCTTACTGCATCCTATGCATTAAGCTGAAAAAACACCTGGCAATCATGGGCCCCCAAGCCCCCCCCCCCTGTTTTACTTACCTGAGCCCGTTCACTTACTCTGCGCATCCACAGAGTATTGACGTTGATTGGATAGATTGATAGCAGTGCAGCTTTTGGCTCCCGCTGCTGTCAAACAAATCCAATTAAGCGGCCGCCGGGGGGATGGGCTGAGTCATACACTCGGCTGGTATGGACACCGACGGTATGACACGGGAGTGCGCCCACAAGGTAACCCCCGTGGAGAAGAGCTTCTCAAAAGGGGTTTAGCTATTGTGGGGAGCAAGAGCCGCCATGGGTCCCCAGAACAGCAGGATCGAGGCTACTCTGCAAAACGAACTGCATGGTGGAGGTAAGTATGACATGTTTGTTATTTTAAAAAAAATGAAAAAAATAACCTATACAACCACTTTAACTAATGCCAGCCATACATAGATCGAAATCAGCAGGGACCAGCCTCATTTCGATCCAAGTATGAGCAGCCTGGCTGTACACAAGTCGAACCATCGATCAACCTATGTACATTCAGCCTGTCAGGTTTTTCCCCAAACCAGTTATAGACAGCAACTCTAATCATACTGTTCTGCCTACAGGGAAGGCTCCCCGCCACCAGAATACAATAGTGCTGCAGGAAACTGACTGTATTAATGGGAGAATTTTTTTTCCTTCCACCCATGACTGAGGTAAAGAAAATAGCGTAATCTATGGCCTGCCTTACACTGAGGGGCAAAGTTTATAAAGTAAAAACTGAAAAACAAACACACAACCTGAAAGACACTATAATAGACACACCTGGGTGAAATCCCCAATATTGGGCTCTGTTAGTAGTATGAAACAGGTCTCCCTAAAGTAAAGTGGGTTAAACTTTACTGTTAAACCCCCTTGGAAGTAATAACTGTACAATTTTGCTCTGTGTTTGTACACAGCACAAGACCAGCATCTATCTTTGGATCTAAATCACTGTTCTGTTTTGCAAAGCATATTTTTTAAAAACCAAACTTCAGGCAAGCAGGTAATAATACACAGATGAAATATATTGCCTCGTTTCCACTGAGCGGATCGGTTCGGTACGGTATGGTTCGCTATTTTGGGTGTTTCCATTATGAAAGCGTGCCATAAAAGCGAACCGTACCGCACCAGCAAGGGTCCTGCTTCTCATGAGGGTCCAGAGAAAGTGGAACGGTTCCATTAGGGCGGACCTACAAATACATCTCGCTGATTGGTGGACACGTTAGGAATTTTTTCTAAAACCTGAATGGTCCCCGACGGTCCGATTTGCAGTGGAAACGCTCACGCGATTAGACCGGTCCCATCCTAACCACTCCAAATTAACTGACCCGAACCATTCCGTGCAGTGGAAACAAGGCATAAGGGACACTTTCACTTTCACTTAGGCCTCGTACACACGAGGCAATCTATTTGTCCAAATCGGTCGGACCGACCGATTTGAACAAATCTGTCTGCTTGGATTTTGGTTTGCTCGCGTGTACACACGAGCAAACCAAAATCCCCGCCAGCAGACAGCGCGCTGACGTGTCGGTGACGTGGCGGTGACGTTGACGCCGCCGCGTCACCGCACCAGGAAGTAAAACACTTCCGCGCATGCGTCGAAACCATTCGGCGCCGGTGCGAGAAGACATGTCTGCTGGTTAGCATACTAACCAGCAGACATGTCGGGCGGACGGGTTCCCAGCCGACAGATTTCAAAGCATGCTTTGAAATCTGTCGGGTGGCCAAATCCGTCGGCTTGCCCGTACACACGGTCGAATCTGTTTGCTGGGACGGTCGGGCCGACCGTTTCCAGCAGACAGATTTGATCGTGTGTACGAGGCCTTACAGGTCTCCACCCCCACCACTATGTGACTGCACAGTGAGCTAATTTCTAATTTCTTTGGCACCCTGTTCTCTCTTTATAACATGCTCCTTGGACAGGAACACATCTGATTGGCTCATTGTTCTGCTTCTTCCTTTCCATCTGAGCTCTGGGCTACATTAGATTGCATGAGGATAATACAAATTCAAATTCAGGTACTTGCACTGCCTGCATTTAAGAATACATTTAACGATTCATTAATGATCACAGAGCTGCATTATTTTGTGCCTTTTATATCTGCCTGGAGCTCAGCTCTAAGATGCCATTATGAATAGGTGTGGTTCAGGCTATTAATATCATCATAGACTAGCTTCACCTTTGCACCTTAAACCAAAGAAAAATTATAAATATATTTTTACATTGTATGCAATCTCCAATCACATCCCTTGATGTTTTTGAATGACTAATATACTTATATAGATAGACATTATTATAAGACTTTTGTGCTAGTATGTTTTTTCTTTCCTGTGGATGTTTTTAGCTACATAGTGCTGGACGTTAAATGATTTGTAGTTGTTGTAAGCAATAACCCACTGCCTTTCCAAGGGAAAAGATTGGAATAGAGTCCTAGATCAAACAAATAATGGTCTCCGTTGGAGTATGTTTGAAGATTCTAAAGTAAAACAGTTTTATATTTGACAAGCCCTGTTACAACACAGTTCCTTCCAAGGAAGCACAATTACGAACACAGCAGTATCTGTTTCCACATTTTCTTCAATAGCCAACAAGTTTCTCTCTCTGAGTCTCAGACATGAAATCTTTTCTTTTCCTGTAGGTTGACATGCAAATTGCTTGCTGTCTATTAAGTATGATCTTCACATCTGGTGAGAAGGTAAAAAGTCTATGATATACTACAGTGGTGAAGTAGGGTCAGACCTTGTCTCACCTCCTTACACAGTTAGGTTGATTTTAGCAGTTGTTTTGTTCTGTATACATAAGGGAGCCATGTATATGGCTTTCAATGGCCTGTGGAAATTGTGAGACTGAGCAATGTGCTGCTTGAAAAAGGGCTTAATGCTGTGAGATCCCTATTTTAACACAAATCCAACCCTTATTTTAAGAGTTAGTCGTCCTTCATTGGAAGCAAGGCACCCCAAACAGAGCACATTTTTACAGGTACCTACAAAACTCTCATGCATAAGTGGATTTCAAGACAAGTCACTGTGGCTAAAATCTCTTTTCTCTTCCATTGTACAGTACATAGTTACAGAGTTAGTCAGGTTGAAAAAAGACACAAGTCCACCCAGTTCAACCATAAAAAAAACAAAAAACAAAAATTAAATATCATACAATCCGATATACCCAATATACACCCACAGTTAATCCAGAGGAAGGCAAAAAACCCCAGCAAAGCATGATCCACTTTGCTACAGCAGAGGAAAAAAATCCTTCCTGATCCACGAGAGGCAATCAGATTTTCCCTGGATCAACTTTACCAATAAATATTAGTACCCAGTTATATTATGTACATTTAGGAAAGAATCCAGGCCTTTCTTAAATCAATCTACTGAGCTGGCCAGAACCACCTCTGCAGGGCGTCTATTCCACATCTCTTACTGTGAAGAAACCTTTCCGTATTTGGAGATAAAATCTCTTTTCCTCTAGACGTAAAGAGTGCCCCCTTGTCCTCAGTGTTGACCATAAAGTGAATAACTCAAAACCAAGTTCACTATATGAACCCCTTATACATTTATACATGTGGATCATATCCCCCCTTAATCTCCTCTTCTCAAGAGAGAAAAAATTCAGTTCCTCTAATCTTTCCTCATAGCTGAGCTCCTCCATGCCTCTTATCAGTTTGGTTGCCCTTCTCTGCACTCTCAAATTCCCCCGATATCCTTTTTAACAACTGGTGTTCAAAACTGAACTGCATATTCCAGATGAGGTCTTACTAATGATTTTTACAGGAGCAAAATGATATTTCTTTCTCTGGAATCCATACCTATTAATACAAGAAAGGACTTTGCTCACTTTGGAAACCACAGCTTGGCATTGCATGCCATTATTTAGCTTATGATCTACCAAAACCCTCAGATCCTTCTCCACTACAGATCCCCCCAGTTGAACTCCCCCTAGCATGTATGATGCATGCATATTCTTAGCCCCCAAGTGCATAACTTTACATTTATCAACATTAAACCTCATCTGCCACATAGTCTCCCAATTAGTCAGAGCATTGAGGTCGGCTTGTAAATTGGAGACATCCTGCAAGGACGTTATTCCACTGCATAGCTTGGTGTCATCTGCAAAAACAGAAATGTTACTTTTGATCCCAGACCAAATATAATTTATAAAGATATTAAAAAGTAACCTTAGACCATTCAGAGTAAGAATCATTAACCACTACTCTCTGAATTCTGTCTTTAAGCCACTTTTCTATTCATTTACAAACTGATAATTCCAATCCTGTAGACTTTACCTTACACATGAGCCGTGTCTTGGGAACTTTATCAAATGCTTTTGCAAAATACAAGTATACCACGTCCACAGCCACCCCTCTGTCCAGGGTTTTACTTACCTCTTCATAAAAAAAAATCAGGTTTGTCTGACAACTTCTGTCTTTCATGAATCCATGCTGTTTGTTGCTTAAAGGGGTGTTCCAGCCCTAAGTTGTGTTTATTAAAAGTCAGCAGCTACAAAAAGTGTAGCTGCTGGCTTTTAATAAACACTCACTTACCTGCTCCTGCGTTCCAGCGACGCGCCGACCGGGGCTCCGCTCCTCTGCCCCCCTCCCCGGCCGGCGTCTCCATCCTGACTGTGGGCACCCAGCCGTGACAGCCTTCGTCTTCACGGCCGGGCACCCACTGCGCATGCGCGAGCCGTACTGCGCATGCGTGCGCGGCGCGGCTCGCCGCTGATTGGAGAGGCGATCGCATGGGACCTGTCAGTGTCCCATGTGATCGCCTACAGGGAGGGGGCTGGTGTAGGCGATTAAGCTTAATCGCCTAACCAGCCCCTCGGCGGAAGCAGGAAGTGGGACAGGAAGTCCCACTCCTACTGAAGCCCCCACTCCCCCCCCAAAAAAATTACATGCCAAATGTGGCATGTATGGGGGTGAGGAGTGGATTGAGAAGGGGTCATTTTTTTGGGTGGAACACCCCTTTAAAATGTTTTTTTCCATCCATCAGGTTATTCATCTGGAGTTACCTTACTTACAGAAAACCCTCAATGAGACTGAGCAGGCAGCACAGACTCACTGCATGGGTAATACAAGGCCAAGTGCCAAAGGAACAAGCCTCGAAAGTTTATGTCCTCAGATTAAACCCTGTACCCAAAAAACATGGGTACGGACTGCCTCACCAAGCACCGACAGACAGGCTTCTCCTCAGCACCTCTCTTTCTGGAGGTTTCCAACCAGCTCTGGTCAAACTCAGCCAGGCTAATTGTAGCACCATCTAAGAGGACAACATGACAACCAAGCTGAAGAGCACATACATAACATATAACAAAAGAACAACACTAATGCTTAAAAACAAGTGCAAGGTATAGTAAGAACAGTGCTCTGTTAAGTTGGCCATAGATGAAGCGATTTTCTTTCCTGCAACTATGGAATGTTCTGTGTTGATAGGGGAATCCCTCCTGCGGAGCAGTTGTGTTCTCAGGGTGGGGGGACCCGCCACCACCAGGAGAACACAGTGATTATTGCTAGTGGCTATGAAAGCTGCTAGCAATAATTGTATGTAAAATCTGACAGGCTGGTTGTATCCAAGTTGATCGATAAATCAACTTGGGTACATTCAGCCTGCCCATAAATCTTTTGAATCTTGGTGAGTCCCTGTTGAATGTCTAAGGCTGGCTTTAAGGTAAGGGATATTTGCACCTGTAAAACCCCTTGGCTAACAAAAAGAATTCTTTGGGCATCCATATTTGGCAGGTCACGTGACCAATGGTCTTCCCCAAAAGGGGAAGGTTGCACATGACCTTCCATTGTGTGGGAGCCCATAGCACTATAGCTTTTCAGAATGTGGGATCTGGAGCATTGCAGACTCTCACCTGGTTGGGACAAAGTACCTGCCAGTAGTTATTTCTGTTTGCTGTTCTAAATTCCAGTTGGCACTATCAATCCTGCCTGCTGTCTATTTGACCCTCTGTCCCTCACCATACATATACAGTGTTTTCTTTCCCAGCAAAATAATTCTGCTGTCTTTAACGTGCACTCTGTATAGGAAAGGGAATCTTGAGAGATGTAGTTCTGGGGCATACTTATGTCACTATGTACTGATTCCTGAGTAGCTGCCTGCATCAATTCTACTAGCTTGGTGTCACAGGGAGTAAAAAAAAAACAGTTTCTTGCTACAAGAACAGGATAGAAGAAATAAATAATTCTGGGACATGATCTAGAGGGAGGGAGATTTGGGGGTATATCTGGGCAATATTCGGGCATACATTTTAAATTTAAATATATTGGTCATGACTAAAATGAAAAAAATAACTTGCAGTGGAAGGAAGAGGCTGAAACTATTACACCGCGTACATATGATCTGAATATCCGACAAGAAAAATTCTATGTGAGCTTTTGGTTGGAAATTACGACCGAGTCTATGCTCCATCGGACATTTTCTATCGGAATTTCCGACAGCAAATATTTGAGGGCTGGTTCTCAAATTTTCTGAACTTAATTTTTCTTGGCTCGTTGTAGTGTTGTACGTCACCGCGTTCTCGACGGTTGGAATTTCAGACAACATTTGTGTGACCGTGTGTATGCAACACAAGTTTGAGCCAAAAATCTGTGGGTTTCTTGTCGGAATTTCCGATCGTGTGTACTTGGCATTAGTCAGACCATTTTTTTAAAGAGGAGTTCCTTTATCGTGTCACTGAAATGTAAAATGGAATGAACACAGAACACCTTGACACAAGTTTGACATCCTTTAGATTCGTGTTTTCACATAACAGCTGAACTGAAGAGAAAGTGTATCACTTGAGATCCTTCAGAACCACAATTAAAAGAAAGCAATATAAGAATGTAACACGTGCTGACAGATGAAGAGTTATCATTTTGTAACAAAATGAAAAAGTGAAAGAAGCCTAGTTAACAGAAAATGTGTGGGTGAAGTCAACACTTGTATATTTGTGCTGGAATTTGAATCTAAAGCTTCTTCTCCATTCACAGCTGGACTATGTGATAGTGCATGGCCTTGAAAACAAATCTACTTTATTTGGTGTTCTGTACATTTTCATTCAGTCTGAAGACAAAATGAAGAGAGAGGGCGATTGTGATATTATATAAAGAACACACATGACTTGGTTATTTAATGAAGAAAATGTTTTCTAATTCTCAAACTTCTTATTTCACTACAATCAAACTATTAACCCGTTTCAGTTTCTTAACAAATGCTATCAGGACTCCAAGCGGAGAGCTCTTTTAGTTCTTTCATGCTATGGCATGTTGGGTGCACCAGAGCACTCTATGTAAGGAAAGGACAGAGACGCTGTTGGCACGCACACGCGCGCATGCGCGCATACCTGGAACGCAGAATACATTGTTGACCAATGGCGCGCATTTGCGCGCACATGCGAGCATCCACCAACCGCAACGGCGCGCACACGCAGGGGGCGTTCCTGACCCTTCCTTTCTATTTAAAGGGCGCTCTGATGACCAGGCGGTGCTGACCGGTCTTCAGCGGTTCCTGAATTCCTGACGCCCGCATCTATCACCAAGATTCCTGTTTAACCACCCGGCTTGTGACCTTGACCTTGCTCCTGCTTAACCCTTGTGTACTCCGCTGCCTGCCTGCTAACGACCCAGCCTGTGACCTTTGAGCTTGCCTCTGCTCACTCTTTCTGTACTTCGCTGCCTGCCTGCTGCCAACCCGGCCATCCTAGACCTCTGCATCCAAGGCTCCTGCCACGGGTCACCCTGACTTGCTAGGGGTTGGAGTTCCCCTTTATTCAGGCTCTTCGCTCTACACCACCTAGCCCTGTGCCTGCTGCTCATCTAGGGTCTGCTGCCCTCCCTGCATCCAGCGGTACTTCAAGCAATTATCATCTGGCACCCGTGTTCCTCCTACCTGAACACCATCTGTTTCACCCTCAGAGGGGTTCTGGGTTGGAGATACAAGGGAGGCTGACCTCTTTACATCAGACTTTTACCAGGTACGTGACACTCTAGATATTGCTAGAAAACACTTTTCATGGTTATGGGCTTAACCTGACATGATTGTGAGAGCTTCATTTCAGGATAGTGTAACGTTTGGAAGCAGTCACTATAGCACCCAAGTCGGTGTATGTGATGGAACAGTCCAGGGCCCAGCTTGGGTGCTTCCATCAGTATATAGCTTCCTCCAGTCTGGACCCAGGAACCAGGTATTATACCCGAGCACCCAAGATCTAGACAACACTAGCTTAGGTGGAAACTGGAACTGGGACTCTTTATTGTAAATTCACACAAGATCAGGTGAGCCTGATTACATTACTCTAACAATACAAACTGTAAACAGGAATATAATAACATAGCTAAGGAACAGTCAACGTAAACATTAAGCTAACTAAACAACTGGTCACTTAAAGGAACACTAAAGTCAGGAATATTTTTTTTTTAAATAACAAACATGTTATACTTACCTCCACTGTGCAGCTCGTTTTGCACAGTGTCCCGGAAAGCTGTCTTCTGGGGTCCCTTGGCGGCTGTCTCGGCTCCTCCTCGCAAAAGCTTTCTGCCTTCATGCTAGAGAGCTTGCACGGTGGAGAGCTTTTGCGAGCGCGCTCCCGTGATACATCGGCGGCCATAGCCGCCAACTGTATCACTCGTCCCCGCCCCCCGGCGCACCGCGTCATCCGCTGTGATTGACAGCAGCGCCAGCCAATGGCTGCACTGCTATCAATCCGCCTAGCCTAGCCAATCAACGGCCAGGCTGGGAACCGAACAGGATGGCGTGGATGTGCCCGGCAATTTCGAACAGTCAGGTAAGTAAAACGGGGGCTCGGGGTGGGCCGGTGCTGTCAGATGTTTTTTTACCTTAATGCATAGGATGCATTAAGGTAAAAAAAACTTTTACCTTTACAACCCCTTTAAACAAGCCTAGATGACTGTTCTTTGATTAATCAGTGATTACATCCCAGACTGTCTGGCACCAGTCTACAGCAGTCAATAACAAACTAATACAATGTTCCATCAATCTGCATCTGGTGGCAGGCAACAGTGGCAAGTGACATGCTCAGGGCTCCCACTGCATTATGGTGAGCTGTTTAACTATTTAAGTTTATATTATAATGTAATAATAGTAATAATGCACTTTAATCATCCTGACACCATATCAACCATGGCGCAGTGAGGATTGAAGCGCCAACACCAGCCATTGTCCTGACAAATAGCCCACAAAATGTTCTGGTTGTGCCCCTTACGAGACTAGACTCTGAATCCGCCCCTGGAAGGTACTCCCCCCCTTCCATGTCACCCCTTGTCTCCATCCTCTACCCACCTCTGAGCACATTCCTGTGCAGCAAGCAACAATAGATCCCCAGCAACATCAAATCCACTCCAGCAACATTAATTTCCCTCCAGCAAAATTAGATCCCCCCTGCAACAATAGATCCATCACAAGGAATTATTTTCATCTCTCTGCCGCCAATATTTTAGCTTTTATGAGAGATAAAATAGATTCCACTGATCTGCTAATACCAATCACAGCTTGCAGGCATTTTGGGGGCCTTGTGAACGCACCCTGTGGATCTTTGTAGCCAAAATGGTTAGGACTGGCGTCAGAAAGGTGGCAATCTATGTTTACCTGGATAGGATACCAGGGCCGGACTGGGAATAAAAAACATCACTTAAATAATTTCATACCAGCCCCATACCATAGCATTATTATACCAGCCCAATGGCATAACATCATTTTTTTTGTTCATGAAAGGAAAAACCATACATTTTAAAGCACATTTGAAGAGCGTATTATATATAGATAAGACAGATATGAAAGCACATAGGGCTAGGGATAGATCGATATATAGATAGTAGATATGTGCGTTCCCGTTCGTAACGAATGTATTTTCGTAAGAATTTTTTCATTTTCGTACCCGCGGAATAATGTGTACATACGAAAAAATGAAAGCAACAAAATACGAAAACGACGAATGAGCCGCATAAAGAACAAGCGCAAATACGAATGAACGATACGACAATCTTACGAAAATACGACAAAACGTAAATGGCAAAAGAACGAAAATGACATCTATAACGAATGATTTGCATTCTGTATTTTAAATCCTTTTTCTGTTCGTATTTTCAGTCGTATGTTCATATTTTCATTTGTGTGTTTTGTAAATCCGTTTTTCTGGTCTGTTTGTAAATTTGTGTACTTGATTATTTTTTTTTGAATGGGCAGTGAGTGAGTCTAGTTAGTGAATCAGCTTCTCTTTTGTGCAGACTGCCGAGTACATTAAAGCCAAAAAAACTTTTCCGTGGATTTTCGTCTGAAGGGAGATCAGTTGGCCAGACTTTTGAACCCAAAAATGTTTTTCTGATGGAGCTTACAAACGAACGGATTTTTTGAAAACGAACGGAAAACTTTTGTTTTTATGTTTGTTGGCAAAAAAGTCTGACCAAGTGTACGGGGCTTAACAATAGTTAATATGGATGAGCTGCGTGTTGAAAGTGCCGCGAATCCCGCAATATATTTACGAAAGTACAAAATGACGAAAATTCACGAAACTTATTGTCTTAACAAGAAACGACAATAAATTAAATAGAATAACGAATCATCCCGCATGTACGAAAATAAATCGGTAACCAAAATACGAAACAATCGGAATACGAAAAAAACGCATTGTACGAAATACGAACGGGAACGAACAGGAAAACGGGCGTCTTACGAAATGACGAATCGGTACAAACCTACGGAACGATACGGAACGGAACAAAATAATACAATTTTTTTTGCTGTGCACATGTCTAATAGATAGATAGATAGATATATCAGCAAATTTTAGTTAAAAGTGGCGCGATCATCAAGGGGGAAATCTGTGACTCTGGGAATGTGGGAGGGGGGGACTATGGTGACCAGAGACCACCTTCCGCAGAAAGAATACACTAAGGTGAGAGGGGGTTACTGATATAGGGGGGAACCTTTATATCAGTGCCCCGTTACATTATTGTATTCACTCTCTCCCTTACATCAGTAATGCCCCCCCCCCCCCCCCGTCAGACTGACCTGGTGGTGCTGTCACTGAACTCCTCTCATTTGCACTGTGCAGGGCTCAGTCAGTTGGCTCCAGCTTAGTGGCTCTGGTTTTCCTATAGTCTCATCTCCACAGTCCACACATGTCTGACTTTTCCCATTACCCCCATCCCGTAGGCACTCCCTCAGTGAGTTCAGACATGATATAAGACAAGAGATGGTCAGAGGTTGTGGACATGATACAAGAGATTGTTAAGGGCTGTGGGCATGGTACAGGAGAGGATTAGAGAATGCAGACATGATACAGGAGATGGTAAGAGAATGCAGACATGATACAGGAGATGGTAAGAGACTGCAGACATGATACAGGAGATGGTAAGAGACTGCAGACATGATACAAGAGGTCAATGCAGCCTCACCAGTGCCCATTAAATGCAGCCTCACTGTGCCCATCAAATGCAGCCTCGCTGTGCCCATCAATGCAGCCTCACTGTGCCCATCAATGCAGCCTCACCGTGCCCATCATTTCAGCCTTACTGTGCCCATCATTCCAGCCATGCTGTGCCCATCATTCCAGCCTTACCATGCCAACCAGTGCCACCTCACCGTGCTCATTATTGCAGCCTTACTGTGCCCATCACTGCCGCCTCACTGTGCCCATCATTGCTGCTTCACTGTGCCCATCATTGCTGCCTCACTGTGCCCATCAATGCAGCCTCACTGTGCCCATCAATGCAGCCTCACCATGCCCATCACTGCTGCCTCACTGTGCCCAGAATTTCCACCTCACCATGCCGATCACTGCCATCTTACTGTGCCGATCACTGCCACCTTATTGTGCCCATCACTGCCACCTCATAGTGCCCAGCATTGCCACCTCACCGTGCCCATCACTGCTGCCTTACTGTGCCCATCACTGCCACCTTACTGTTAGACAGTACACTGCATCTATCACACAAGCTGTTCTAGGAGGAGCCCGAACATTTCACACTCGGCTCCAGCCTCCGTGACACAGCGTGATTGCGCTTTTAGCTACACTGCAGCCACGGCGTAGCTCAAAGCAGCCACAGGCAGGCAGCCTACTGGGAAATGCTAGTCCGGCCCTGTAGGATACCCTATTGGCATCTACGTGTGAACTCTATCCTAGAAGCTGGCTTTGTCCTTTTCAAATGTTAATAGAGAGACATATGTGTATGACTGATTACTGAATACTGTATCTTTAACCACTTCAATACCTGGCCATAGGGGAATGACGTTATGGTCATCCCCTCGCCGATGAGACTGGACGTTGCACAACGTCCTGTCTTCACGGCGTTCTAGGGCACCCGCGGCAGCACTCGAGATCCCGTGCGCGTGCCTGACGGCTGCGATTGCCGCCGGGCACCCACGATTTCCGGCAATCACGTCAGGAGTGTGGATCTGTGTGTGTAAACACACAGATCCACATCCTGTCAGCGCTGAGGAGACTGATGTGTGTTCCCAGTACAGAGGAACACACATCGGTCTCCTCCCCCTGTGAGTCCCCCTCCCCCTACAGTTAGAACATACTTTAGGACACATTTTAACCCCTTCAGCGCCCCCTAGTGTTAACCCCTTCCCTGCCAGTCACATTTACACAGTAATCAGTGCAGTTTTATAGCAATAATCGCTGTGTAAATGTGAATGGTCCCAAAAACGTGTCAAAAGTGTCCGATATGTCCGCCGCAATGTCACGGTCACAAAAAAAAAAAAACGCAGATCGCCGCCATTACTAGTAAAAAAAATAAAATAAAAATGCCATAAATCTATCACCTATTTTGTAGACACTATAACTTTTGCGCAAACCAATAAATATACGATTATTGCGTTTTTTTTTTCCAAAAATATGTAGAAGAATACGTATCGGTCTAAACTGAGGGGAAAAAAAGTTTTTTTTTTTTAAATATTGTGATATGTATTAAATAAAAAGAAAAAAATATTGGGCCAGATTCAGGTAGAGTTAGGCTGGAGTATCTGTGATACTCCAGCCTAACTGTCACTTTAAGCCGGCGTTTCTGTTTTCTGTAATCAGAAAACAAGAAACGCCGGGTTGGAGTTCCGATGCGATCGGCGCAATTGAATTTCGCCATCGCATCGCAACTTTAATTTAAAAATGGCGCCGGGGGGCGTTCCCGCTGATTTACGCTGAAAAAATATGTTAATCAGCGGGAATCGGCAATTCACGATCGTATTCGGGCGCGACGCAGTGACTTTCCGACGTTTCCGTAAGCGATATGCGGCGTAAAGATAAAGCAGCCCCCTAGTGGAGTATCCTATGTTAAGTATAGCCGTCGCCATCGCGTCGAAAAAATAATAATTTGCGTCGCTTGCGTAAAACGTCCATGAATGGGGATTTGACGTCATTGACGTTCACTGACAGAATTTGGAGCATGCGCACTGGGATGCATTGACAGTCGACGCATGCGCAGTACGTTCGCCGCAGGATCGCGCTTAGTTTAAATAATACACGCCCCGTACCCGCCCAATTTGAATTCCGCCGGCTCATTTGCGATACTCTGCCGCAACTTTAGGAGCAAGTGCTTCATGAATAACAGCACTTGCTCCTAAAATTTCGCCAGCGTAACCTAAATGAGAAACGTTACTCCAGAGCAAAGATGCTCCAATCTACCTGAATCTGGCCCATTGTGTTTTTTTTTAAATTGTCGCTCTTCTTTTGTTTATAGCGCAAAAAATAAAAACCGCAGAGATGATCAAATACCACTAAAAGAAATCTCTATTTGTGTGGGGAAAAAAACATAACGATTTATTTGGGTACAGTGTTGCCTGACCGCGCAATTGTCATTCAAAGTGCAACAGCGCTGAAAACTAAAAATTGGTCTGGGCAGGAAGGGGGTGAAAATGCCCTGTATGGAAGGGGTTAATAACATAATTAACCTATATTATAGTACATACAATTACACTATTTCTACAGATCACATCACATCTCAGCTACTGGTACAATTGCCCTACCCTTATATTTACATCCACGTTGACGTTTATGTTACAGTAAGTAGATAATGTCTATGAATACTACATTTTATCACATATACCGTATACGATTAAAGGGGTTGTAAAGAAAAAAAATATTTTCCTGTTAAATTAAAGTCTGACAGTAGCTGATAAAGTAAAAAGTAATGTTTTGCATTATAACTAGTTTGATACCTGTTGAAATCGAGCTGTTTTATTCACCTCTGTCACTCCTGAATCATTATTATCACTGACTTCCTGGTTTGCGGTGCGCATTCATTCTTGCTACATCACGGCCTAATGAGAACTACAGTTCCCATAAGGCTTAGCCTCCATGCCTGTGAGGGATAAGAGAGCATCTTCATGCAGGGCTGTAGTCATAGGGAGGGGGCGAGCACATTCTGCTTTCCACCATGCAAAACGGCTCAGATGCTGGTGGAAAACTGTCAAGAGAGCTAATAGATCAGTACTGTGTTACTGCACAGAGGAGACCAACGATGAGAGTAGTGAAATAAAAGGTGTTTATTTACAAAACAAGTGGGGACAACCAGTGCAATAAACAGCAAACAGTGTATACAATCAAAGGGAGATACCGTGTTCATAAACCAAGCCAGGCCGAGGTCATACACGTGGGATGTCAGCAGGTAGGTGAGGATGGGGACAGGACAGAGCAGGGAGTGGAATGGATGGACAAGCTGCGGGGTAAGGATTCAGGGAAGACAGGAACCAGGAAAAGGACGGAAAAGTCCAGGCAGGGATCAGGATCAAGGATCAGAATCGTGGAACAGGATCAAGGCTCAGAATCAGGGTCCAAAAGACAGGGTCAGGATACAGGCTCAGGTCCGGAAGATATGACGATACCAGGGCGAGCTCTGCTTAAGCTCGCCGGGTATAAATAGAGATGTTAATTGAGTTCAGGTTACAGCTGAGTGCAGGAAGGGCTGTCTGCTCCATACTGCCAAGAACCCCCCGCTGGTGGAGGCCAGTACTGCAGCCCAAATAACAGGCAGTATAACCAGCGGGGGGACCTTTCCTAACAGTACCCCCCCTCAAAGGAGCGGCCTCCGGACGCTCCAACTAGCTGTTGCTGGGGAAAGCCCATGGTGTCAAGCCGTGCAGTGGATAAAGTCACATCAAGTGGGGAAGCAGACAGGGGCAAATCTCTGAGTCATCTCCGAGTCATCGAGCTGGGCAGTAGGCTCTGGGTCATCGAGCTGGGCAGTAGGCTCCGGGTCATCGAGCTGGGCAGTAGGCTCCGGGTCATCGAGCTGGGCAGCAGACAGAGGCTCCGGGTCATCGAACTGGGCAGCAGACAGAGGCTCCGGGTCATCGAGCTGGGCAGCAGACAGAGGCTCCGGGTCATCGAGCTGGGCAGCAGACAGAGGCTCTGGGTCATCGAGCTGGGCAGCAGACAGAGGCTCCGGGTCATCGAGCTGGGCAGCAGACAGAGGCTCCGGGTCATCAAGCTGGGCAGCAGACAGAGGCTCCGGGTCGTCGAGCTAGGCAGCGGGCAGAGGCTCCGGGTTGTCGAGCTGGGCATCGGGCAGAGGCTCCGGGTCGTCGAGCTGGGCAGCAGGCAGAGGTGCCGGGTCATCGAGCTGGACAGCAGGCTCCGGGTCGTCGAGCTGGGCAGCAGACAGAGGCTCCGGGTCGTCGAGCTGGGCAGCAGGCTCCGGGTCGACGAGCTGGGCAGCAGGCTCCGGGTCGTCGAGCTGGGCAGCAGGCAGGAACACCTCAAGCTGGGCAGCGAACAGGAACACCTCAAGCTGGGCAGCGGACAGGAACACCTCAAGCTGGGCAGCTGGCACAGGGACAACATGCTGGGCAGCTGGCACAGGAACAACAAGCTGGGAAGCTGGCACAGGAACAACAAGCTGGGTAGCTGGCACAGGGACAGGCTGGTCGGCTGGCACTGGAACAGGCTGGTCGGCTGGCACAAGATGGGCAGCTGGCACTGGAACAGGCTGATGGGGTGGCACAAGCTGTGCGGCTGGCACTGGAACAGGCTGGTCGGCAAGCACTGGAACAGGCTGGTCGGGTGGCACAAGCTGGGCCGCTGGCACTGGGACAGGCTGGTCGGCTGGCACAAGATGGGCGGCTGGCACTGGAACAGGCTGGTTGGATGGCACAAGCTGGGCGGCTGGCACTGGAACAGGCTGATCGGCTAGCACTGGAACAGGCTGGTCGGGTGGCACAAGCTGGGCGGCTGGCACTGGAACAGGCTGATCGGCTAGCACTGGAACAGGCTGGTCGGGTGGCACAAGCTGGGCGGCTGGCACTGGAACAGGCTGGTCGGCTGGCACTGGAACAGGCAGAGCAGCTGGCACTGGAACAGGCAGAGCAGCTGGCACAGGTAGAGCAGCTGGCACAGGAACAGGCAGAGCAGCTGGCACAAGAACAGGCAGAGCAGCTGGCACAAGAACAGGCAGAGCAGCTGGCACAGGAACAGGCAAAGCAGCTGGCACTGGCACAGGCAGAGCAGCTGTCACAGGCAGAGCAGCTGGCACAGGAACAGGTTTAGCAGATGGCACTGGAACAGGCTGAACAGATGGCACTGGAACAGGCTGAACAGATGGCACTGGAACAGGCTGAACAGATGTTTACAAAACAAGTGGGGACAACCAGTGCAATAAACAGCAAACAGTGTATACAATCAAAGGGAGATACCGTATTCATAAACCAAGCCAGGCCGAGGTCATACACGTGGGATGTCAGCAGGTAGGTGAGGATGGGGACAGGACAGAGCAGGGAGTGGAATGGATGGACAAGCTGCGGGGTAAGGATTCAGGGAAGACAGGAACCAGGAAAAGGACGGAAAAGTCCAGGCAGGGTTCAGGATCAAGGATCAGAATCGTGGAACAGGATCAAGGCTCAGAATCAGGGTCCAAAAGACAGGGTCAGGATACAGGCTCAGGTCCAGAAGATATGACGATACCAGGGCGAGCTCTGCTTGAGCTCGCCGGGAATAAATAGAGATGTTAATTGAGTTCAGGTTACAGCTGAGCGCAGGAAGGGCTGTCTGCTCCATACTGCCAAGAACCCCCCACTGGTGGAGGCCAGTACTGCAGCCCAAATAACAGGCGGTATAACCAGCGGGGGGGACCTTTCCTGACAGTACCCCCCCTCAAAGGAGCGGCCTCCGGACGCTCCAACTAGCTGTTGCTGGGGAAAGCCCATGGTGTCAAGCCGTGCAGTGGATAAAGTCACATCAAGTGGGGAAGCAGACAGGGGCAAATCCCTGAGTCATCTCCGAGTCATCGAGCTGGGCAGTAGGCTCTGGGTCATCGAGCTGGGCAGTAGGCTCCGGGTCATCGAGCTGGGCAGTAGGCTCCGGGTCATCGAGCTGGGCAGCAGACAGAGGCTCCGGGTCACCGAACTGGGCAGCAGACAGAGGCTCCGGGTCATCGAGCTGGGCAGCAGCATGGTGTCAAGCCGTGCAGTGGATAAAGTCACATCAAGTGGGGAAGCAGACAGGGGCAAATCTCTGAGTCATCTCCGAGTCATCGAGCTGGGCAGTAGGCTCTGGGTCATCGAGCTGGGCAGTAGGCTCCGGGTCATCGAGCTGGGCAGTAGGCTTCGGGTCATCGAGCTGGGCAGCAGACAGAGGCTCCGGGTCATCGAACTGGGCAGCAGACAGAGGCTCCGGGTCATCGAGCTGGGCAGCAGACAGAGGCTCCGGGTCATCAAGCTGGGCAGCAGACAGAGGCTCCGGGTCGTCGAGCTGGGCAGCGGGCAGAGGCTACGGGTTGTCGAGCTGGGCATCGGGCAGAGGCTCCGGGTCGTCGAGCTGGGCAGCAGGCAGAGGTGCCGGGTCGTCGAGCTGGGCAGCAGGCTCCGGGTCGTCGAGCTGGGCAGCAGACAGAGGCTCCGGGTCGTCGAGCTGGGCAGCAGGCTCCGGGTCGTTGAGCTGGGCAGCAGGCTCCGGGTCGTCGAGCTGGGCAGCAGGCAGGAACACCTCAAGCTGGGCAGCGAACAGGAACACCTCAAGCTGGGCAGCGGACAGGAACACCTCAAGCTGGGCAGCTGGCACAGGGACAACATGCTGGGCAGCTGGCACAGGAACAACAAGCTGGGAAGCTGGCACAGGAACAACAAGCTGGGAAGCTGGCACAGGGACAGGCTGGTCGGCTGGCACTGGAACAGGCTGGTCGGCTGGCACTAGATGGGCAGCTGGCACTGGAACAGGCTGATGGGGTGGCACAAGCTGTGCGGCTGGCACTGGAACAGGCTGGTCGGCAAGCACTGGAACAGGCTGGTCGGGTGGCACAAGCTGGGCCGCTGGCACTGGGACAGGCTGGTCGGCAGGCACAAGCTGGGCGGCTGGCACTGGAACAGGCTGGTTGGATGGCACAAGCTGGGCGGCTGGCACTGGAACAGGCTGATCGGCTAGCACTGGAACAGGCTGGTCGGGTGGCACAAGCTGGGCGGCTGGCACTGGAACAGGCTGATCGGCTAGCACTGGAACAGGCTGGTCGGGTGGCACAAGCTGGGCGGCTGGCACTGGAACAGGCTGGTCGGCTGGCACTGGAACAGGCAGAGCAGCTGGCACTGGAACAGGCAGAGCAGCTGGCACAGGTAGAGCAGCTGGCACAGGAACAGGCAGAGCAGCTGGCACAAGAACAGGCAGAGCAGCTGGCACAAGAACAGGCAGAGCAGCTGGCACAGGAACAGGCAAAGCAGCTGGCACTGGCACAGGCAGAGCAGCTGTCACAGGCAGAGCAGCTGTCACAGGCAGAGCAGCTGGCACAGGAACAGGTTTAGCAGATGGCACTGGAACAGGCTGAACAGATGGCACTGGAACAGGCTGAACAGATGGCACTGGAACAGGCTGAACAGATGGCACTGGAACAGGCTGAGCAGCTGGCACTGGAACAGGCTGAGCAGCTGGCACTGGAACAAGCTGAGCAGATGGCACCTGAACAGACTGGGCAGCTGGTACAATGGTGTGGGTCAGGAAGTACCGCTTCTTAGATTTAGATTTAGTCAGTGCAGGCCTGTTAACAGGAGGGATGTATGAAAGGGATGGAATTACGTAAGAGGAGGGGTTAGAATGTGGCAGGGACACAGGAACAGTGACTGGAGATGGGTTTTGTGGAGTTGTTACAGGTGGATCAAAGGCAGGGTAGGAACAATTAGTAGAAACTGGGTAGTAATATTTGGTAGGATGCGGAATAATCTGGGCTGGGGTTGCCATTGGTGATGGACAGATGGATCTTTGGGAAGGCAGGTGGTTAATAGTAGAGCTGGAACGGACTGGCTTGGCTGGAATCAGGAGATCTGACCATGCCTGCAGCACAGGTTGAACAAAAAGCAGGTTCACACACACCTTGTCTAATCAGAGACTGCACAAAATCAATACACTCAGATAACTTTTGCTGGGGACAGGAGGAATAATGCTCATCAAAATAAGCCGGATCATCCTCTAATAACCACACCAGGGATTCAACTTGGTCATGACTGAAGGGGGGAGAGAAATCATCACTACCGTCAGGAATAAATGACATGGCTGGCTTTACACACAACCGAATTAATGCCTGAACATCATCAAAAGTTATGTAACCCTGATCCACCCAGGAATGAGCTGATCGGATAGTTTCCATTAGCTGGTCACTAGTCCAACCCTCCAAAACCTGGCGACAATACCCCTCCTCCTCTTCTGCCAGCAGAGAAAGGTAAAGGATTTCATTGTAATCCATGTTGAGAGCAATGCACTACACCAGGATGGTTCCTCAATGCAGTCACGTCTGATCAAGGGATGGCCCTGGTATACTGTCAGGAGAGCTAATAGATCAGTACTGTGTGACTGCACACCAACAATGAGGCCTTGTACACACGGCTGAATATATCCGCTGTGAACGGTCCCCGGACCGTTTACAGCGTATATTTACGCCGGGGTGTTTTGATCCGATGGCTGTACACACCATCGGATCAAATTCCCCGCCGGCGGACAGCGTGGTGACGCGGCGGTGACGTTGACGCCGCCACGTCACCGCACCAGGAAGTAAACACTTCCGCGCGCATGCGTCGGATCCATTCACAGGATACGACGCATGTGCGGCAAGATATGTCCGCTGGTTTGCCGTACTAACCAGCGGACATATCTGACGGCCAGCTATCCGGCGGAATTATTTCAAAGCATGCTTTGAAATTTTTCCTCCGGATGAATCCGGCAAAAAGCATCCGTTTGCCCCTACAGACGAGGGGATTTTTCGGCTGAAATGGTCCGTCGGACCATGTTCAGCGGAAATATCCCCTCGTGTGTACAAGGCCTGAGAGTAGTGAAATAAAAGGTGTTTATTTACAAAACAAGTGGGGACAACCAGTGCAATAAACAGCAAACAGTATATACAATCAAAGGGAGATACCGTATTCATAAACCAAGCCAGGCCGAGGTCATACACGTGGGATGTCAGCAGGTAGGTGAGGATGGGGACAGGACAGAGCAGGGAGTGGAATGGATGGACAAGCTCCGCAGCTTGTCCATCCATTCCACTCCCTGCTCTGTCCAGCTGAGTGCAGGAAGGGCTGTCTGCTCCATACTGCCAAGAACCCCCCACTGGTGGAGGCCAGTACTGCAGCCCAAATAACAGGCGGTATAACCAGCGCGGGGGACCTTTCCTGACAAAAGCAAGAAGAGGAGGGACAGGAAATGGCATTTTCAAACCTGGATTACTGTATTTTGGAGGTCAAAAGGAAAAATGAGGTAAGTGATATTTAAATGCTCTAGCTTACAGCAATCAATTGAACTAATAAAAAAACTAACCTTTAATGTTCCTTTAAGTAGATTCCCATAGACTGTTCATGCATTTATTGTTGCTTAAAATTTGTCATATATGATCTTCAATACTTTACTATGGACTAAATGGACTGTTTTTTTTTGTTTTTTTTCAACCAGACTAACTATTCATCCTGACAGATTAACAAAACATTGATATTTAAAAATAAAATAAAAAATACTAACGTTCCTTTCTAATGTTGGCATGGAGAAAAGCCAGTCCCCTGCTTAGTGAAAAGGCCATTCGGCAGGCTGTAGCCCAGTCAGTGGTTCGAACCGTCAAGTAGCTCCTCAAAGATCCCTAAGACAGGAAGGAAATCAAGGTAAGCCTAAAGTTTTAGCAAAGGCTAAAGTGTTTGTTTATTGTAATGCATTCTTTGTATTACGGTAATGTTCAGCTCCCCCAGCCCCCATAAGCACTTTCCTGAGTGGCGGAATTGCCGTGGGATTCGGCCACTGGTGGTGCAGTATTAACCCCCGCTATTGTCTAAAAAAGGGTTAATACCGCCGCAATGTGCCTCTGCGGAGGCATGTTGCGGGCGGTATTACTACGGTTTGCCATTGTTTTAAATGGGAAAGAGGGGTGATGGAGTGGTATACACATTGCTCCCCTCACCACTCCAAAGATGCTGCTTGCAGGAGATTTTTTTTCTCTCCTGCCAGCGCATCGCCTCAGTGTGAAAGCCCTCGGGCTTTCACATTAAGAATTCTGGGCAGGAGTTCTTTAGATTGTATTTAGGCTCTATTTTTAGCGCTATACCGACTGAAAAACTCCTCAGTGTGAAAGGGGCCTAATACAACTTGCATTGATGAGGTCATCACAATCCACTTTTGTGGCCCTCCCTGGGTCTCATCATTTACTACTAGTCCAGTTGTACTGAATACTAGAGTGCTAGAGTAGAGCAAGCAATACAATTGTACCTTTAATAACATCTTATAAGTCAGAAATCCTCTTACTAATACTAATTAACTACCTGAGGCCCGCGCTTTAGCCGAATGACGGCTACAGCGCGGACCTGAATTTCCAACAGGACGTATTTTGACGTCTGCCCCTTTTGGCGTTCCCCGCGTGCGCTCCCGAGCACGCAGCGGGGAAATTCTAAGCTGGCTGTGTCCCTTGGACACAGCCAATCACAGATTGCGGCGAATGGCCAATCAGAGTGGCCGTTTGCTATGCGATCTGTGCAGCTAATGAGAGATGATCTCAAATGTAAACATATGAGATCATCTCTCATTGCCGGCTCACACAGAGACAACGTCCTGTCTCTGGAGAGGAGACCGATCTGTGTCCCTTGTGCATACTTCCCCCAGTTAAAACACTATACAGGGAACATATTTAACCCCTTCCTCACCCCCCTAGTGTTAACCCCTTCAATGCCAGTCACATTTATACAGTAATTAGTGCATATTTATAGCACTGATCGCAGTATAAATGTGAATGGCGCCAAAAATGTGTTCGATGTGTCCGCCATAATGTCGCAGTCCCAATAAAAATCGCAGATCGCCGCCATTACTAGTAAAAACAAAATAATAAAAAAAAATTCTGTCCCCTATTTTGTAGGCGCTATAACTTTTGCGCAAACCAGTCGCTTATTGCGATTTTTTTTTTTTACCAAAAATATGTAGAATACGTATCGGCCTAAACTGAGAAAAAAAAATGTTTTTTTTTTTTCAAAATTGTCGCTCTTTTTTGTTTATAGCGCAAAAAATAAAAACCGCAGAGGTGATCAAATACCACCAAAAGAAATCTCTACTTGTGGGGAAAAAAGGACGTCAATTTTATTTGGGAGCCACGTCGCACGACCGCACAATTGTCAGTTAAAGCGATGCAGTGGCGGAAGCTGAAATTTCACCTGGGCAGGAGGGGGTATATGTGCCCAGTAAGCAAGTGGTTAAATGCAGGCAGATTATTAAAAGTAGAGTTCTGATCTGTTGCTGTATTGCTGCACATTCCTGCTGTTTGACCTATTACTAAATAAACATACATACTAATGCATTTCACTTTGGTCTCACTTTTTTTTCAGAATGCTGCAGTCTGAGACAATTTGATTACCTGCAAATACAATGGCCTGTACGTGGACAAAATGAATAAACGCTGAGGATTCCAATAACGTACCTCAGGGTAATGCTGCAGGACTAAGAGCTGATGATGCTCCAGCACCCCTGTAGATCCAGTTCCAGCAGTTAGGAGGCAAACTATGTTTTCATGCTGCAGAGGAGTCAACAGGTTGAGAATCCGCCACTCCTGACTATACAGGTCTTTCATTGGTGGTGGAAAACATTTTATAATGACACCTCTCTCAGATAATGCACCAAGCCAGAGATCCTCTCTGAGAGCCTAGGTATAAAACAAGCATATAAAATAGTGGACTCACATAATATACTCTTGTACAGCGCGTAAAATAAGTATTCAACACATCACGTTTCTTCTAGGTAAATATATTCTAAAGATGCTATTGTCATGACATTTTCATCACAAGTCAGTAACAACCCATGCAACCCATACATACAAAGAAAACAAAACAAATACGTTCAGAAATTAGGTTATACGTAATAAAAATGGAATGACACAGGAAAAAAGTATTGAGCACCTGAAGAAAAGGAGGTGCAAAAAGACAAGGAAAGCCAAGACTCAAGCTGAAATCTATCAGTAGTTAGAAAGCAATCCTGCCCCTTGTCAGTGCAAATTAATATCAGCTGGTTCAGTCTCAACTGATGGCCTATAAAAAGGTGTCTCATTACCAAGGTGTCACAGAAGAAACATCTCATGATGGGTAAAAGCAAAAAGCTCTCTCAAGACCTTGTCACAAAACATATTGATGGCAGTGGTTACAGAAGGATTTCTATACTTCTAAATGTTCCAGAGAGCACTACTGGTGCCATAATTTCGCCATAAACCGGCCACGGCCAGGTCGCAAGATTTCTGACAGAGGAGTGAAATGAATCAGAAGAGTTGTCCAGGAGCCAAGGTTCAGCTATGGAGAGCTTCAGAAAGACCTGGAACTAGCAGGTACAATGGTTTCAAAGAAAACAATAAGTAATGCACTTAACCGCCATGGCCTGTATACACGCTCACCACACAAGACTCTATTGCTAAAGAAAACGCATGTTAAAGCTTGTTTAAAGTTTGCTGCACAACATTTAGACAAGCCTGTGAAATACTGAGAGAATATATTCTGGTCAGATGAGACCCAAATTGAACTCTTTGGGTGCCAAAATACACACCATGTTTGGAGGTCACCTGGCGATGTACATCACCCCAAAAACACCCCCCATGCCAACCGTGAAGTTTGAAGGTGGGAACATCATGGTGTGGGGCTGTTTTTCAGCATACGGTACTGGCAAACTTCATGTCATTGAAGGACAGTGTTGTAAGTAACGGAGTTACAATAAACGCAGTTACCTAACGCAGCCCCTTTTGAGGGTAACGAGTAATCTACCTGATTACTCTTCCCCTCATGGTAACGCAGTTCCCATTACTTGGGCGGCATTACCACAATTACATCTACCACCACTAGATGGCAGCAGAGTAATTGCTTCTGCCGGCGCTGTGAATATGTATATGGGTGGAACTCCGCTTTAGAATCATGTGACTGCTGTGATGGCCTGTCACATCGGTCTGAAAACTCCCAATCGCAAGGAGCCCTGGATACAATGAGCCCCACCCGCCTCACACTGACCTATCACCGGGGAACAACTTACATCGATCACACACACTGTGTGCACAACCTGATCAATAAACCAGGGAACAGATGGCCAGAAAAAAAATGTTCCACAGAGCAAACTTTCCCTATACAACACAGTGTATACAGCGACATCTAGTGGTCAACATGGTAGGTGCAGGACACCTATACAGACCAATGATCAGCAGGTTATTTTTGGTCAGTGATTTCATCTCTTCATCAGACAACAAAGAAAAATCTGACATCCCCATTCCAGATTCCTTGCATCTAATAAAGCTTATATAAGATAAATAAAATAATAAACAATAAACTATAGAAAATTCTAAAAAAGCCTAATATAAGATTTTAATTTACAGACTCAGTAAACGTCAAGGGAATGTATATTATTTAAGTCTTATTTAAGTCCTATTAGCTGCACATACATGGTGGGACGGATGCACCTAGGCTGGGATATACACGAGATCACCATTTGTTTCCGGTTTTCTTCTCTCAAGGATCAGGCATTCTTTTGTCTTGGAGTATTAACTCACTTCTCCCTGGCAAGCGCCCGTCACCTGCTTCTCAACAAAGCTTTGTAGAATATAAAAAAAAAATTCAGTTACTTTGCTGAGTAACTAATTACTTTTTCAATGTACTAACTGAGTCACTAACGCAATTACTTTTTCGGAGAAGCAATTTGTAACTGTAACTAATTACTTTTTTAAAGTAAGATGAGCAACACTGTTGAAGGAAGGATAAATGGAAAAATATACCAAGACATTCTTGATAAAAATCTGCTGCCATCTACCAGGATGATGCAGATAAAACGAGGGAGGACATTTCAGCAAGACAATGATCCCAAACACAAAGACAGGGAAACTCTCAATTGGTTTCAGAGAAAGAAAATAAAGCTGCTAGAATGGCCCAGCCAATCACCTGACTTGAATCCAATAGAAAAACTATGAAAAGAACTAAAGATCAGAGTTTATAGAAGAAGCCCACAGAACCTTTAAGATTGTGTGGAAGAATGGGCCAAATCACACCCGAGCAATGCATGTGACTTGTTTCTCCATACAGGAGGCGTCTTGGAGCTGTCCTTATTAAAGAGTAACATTTCCCTCTGGGTGATCTATGTACATTGCATGGGTTATAATACCCTTATGCCGCGTACACACGATCGTTTTTCGGCATGAAAAAAAAAGACGTTTTTAAAAACGTCATTTAAAATGATCGTGTGTGGGCTTCACATCATTTTTCATCTTCTGAAAAACGCCCCCAAAAAAATTGAGCATGCTGCATTTTTTCACGTCGTTTTAAAAAATGGCGTTTTTCAGCTTGTAAAAAATGATCGTGTGGGCTAAAATGACGTTTTAAACCCGCGCATGCTCAGAAGCAAGTTATGAGACGGAAGTGCTCGTTCTGGTAAAACTACCATTCATAAAGGAGTAAGCACATTCATCACGCTGTAACAGACAAAAAAACGCAAATCGTCTTTTACTAACACAGAATCAGCTAAAAGCAGCCCAAAAAGGCGAATAGAACTTCCCCTTTAGAGTGCTGTCGTACGTGTTGTACATCACCGCGCTTTGTTCATAATTTTTCAAAAACGATGGTGTGTGGGCAACGTTGTTTTTAATGATGAAGTTTTGAAAAACGATCGTGTGTGTGCATTAGCTTCCTACCTTTTGAAATTGATGTTGCTAGGGATGCCTGAAATCTGACTTGTATCTTAGGCAGATGTCTGGGAAAATTTGTGAGCCACTCACACAAGCAGGAAAGTGGAGTTACCCTTTAAATACATTTCAGTTAGCGTGTTCAATACTTTTTCCCTGTGCCATTCCATTTTATTACACATGACATCATTTAAATTCTGAACTCATTTGTTTTGGTTTCTTTGTATGTAGGATTAGATTGGTTGTTCCACATGTGGTGGAAATTTCATGTCAATAGCACCTTTAAGCCCGGTTCACAATTGTGCGATGCAAGAACCCTGCGAATCCACTGCGGGTTTCCGCATCACACCGACTCGCACAGCAGTTCACACTGCCATATGCAAACTGCTAGGGAGTGTCATTATATGTTAACGACACCCCCATTTCTTTTCTTTTTTTTTTGTTGTTGTAAAAGTTTTTTATTGAGAGAAATATAAATACAACAATTAAAAGCAGCAGCAAAAAAAAAAAAAAAAACTACATTCAGATAGATATTAACATTCCACTTTCTGAACAATACAAGCAATGGAGTTGTACATTAGAAATAAAACATTCATTTTTCATCACTGTATAATGTTAAGTAATCAATAAAGAGTGAATAGTGATAAACAGATATAGATATTGATCGAAAACCAACTGTCTAAGTTTAACAGATGTCGTCATAAATCAGATCAAGATGAGGGTAGGTGTAATTATTCAGTGGGATCAAGAATGTAATATTTAAAGGTGGAATTGACTGTAGACATAAGAATAACTAAAAATTACAATTAAAATCTATGTATGAACATAGGTAGTACAAGTTGATAATATTTGCATCCTGTATGATTGTATGTCATTAACTATTTATATATGAGTAAAAAATAACCAGTAGCTATTGGTTATAGACATTTTTTACTCAAAAGAGATGCAATAACAAATAAAACTATAATAAGGGAAAATGGATAAGGAAAAAGAGGGGAATATAAAGGGAAAAAGGGGAACTCTCACAGCTCTTTTGATTATTCGATCCCTAAAAAGAAGTAATATCGTACAACTAAAGAAGTGCACTTTTGTAGGCGTCAGAGGAGGAGAATTCAATCCAGCAAGACCATACGGATGTAAATGTTTTTTGTGTATCTTTCGCTTGGTGGATAAATTCCTCCATATCCATGGTTCTTTGTATTCTGGTAAACCAATCTCTAATCAAAGGAGGGTTAGTGGAACGCCATTTAACAGGTATGCACATTCTAGCTGCATTAACTAAGTGCATTGTTAAGGAATGGCGGTATTTGGGAATTAAAGAGGATGAATGGTGGAGCAAAAAATGAGCAGGAGTGAAGTTATAGGTTGTTATCTGGGAGAATGTGGACCTTTACCCAGAAAGGTTGGATAAGAGAACATGACCACCAGATATGTAGGAATGAGCCTATGTCTGTTTTACACCTCCAGCAGTTTTTGGGGAGTACAGCATTAATAAGGTGGAGCTTGAGAGGGGTTTTGTACCACCTAGATAAAATCTTGAAGGCATTCTCTTGAATTTGGACGTTTATTGATCCTTTATGTGCAAGTACGTATATTCTTTCCCATTCGGAATCAGATAGATCAATAGATAGGTCTTTTTCCCATTTTTGGTTTGACCAATTAAATTTAGGAGATGCATCAGAGAATAGTAGGGAATAAGTAGAGGAGATTAGATGTCTTTTTTTTTTGCGTTTATTCCTTCTTTATTTAGGAAATATTAGTTTTACAGCAAAAGTTACTTATCCATTACATTGAAACAAACCATATAAACAGAACATTAACTTATTATCTCGTAGTCCTTTATATTTGTTTAAGACTCAGGGGGAGATTTGGAGATCGCAGGGTAGGGGTGGGTGCAGGCTAGTTGTTTACGTCTAGGGTTATCCTGACTACAGGGCCCTGTATTATCTCCTGTAGTTTCTCCTCCAGGTTTGTGTTCCCCCTCTAAATCATGGGGTGTTATATTCCCCTGTTTTCTCCAGCCTCATCCTATTATCAATCTTTAATTGTCTTTTTTACCCCAGCCTCCCCCCTGTCTTTAGTTCCATTTTTAATTCCCATATTCTCTTGTGTTACCATATCTCCTTTTATTTCCTTCTTCCCACCCTGACCTCCCCCACCCCCCAAAACCCCCCCCCCCCCCAGTTTCTCCCTCCTCTCCCCTCTCATAGGGCAGAGCTCTTTATCCAATTTCTTAGGGCCTCTCTCACTCCCGTTCCGCCACTCCCCTCCCCATCAACTTCCTCCCTTCTTCTGAGTACATGAATGCGTTCCATGTTCCCCAGGTCATATTATATTGTTCCTTTCTATCTTGGGCTGATAATACCACGTCTTCTATTGCACAAATATTCCTCACCCTATAGAGCCAGTCGGTTATCGTGGGGGGGTTATTTTTTTTCCAATTTTGAGTTATCCCAGCCTTAGCTTCGTTGATCATATGGCATATGATCGATTTCTTATATGTTTTTATTGGAATCTGTGTTAGGTGCAGCAGACAGAAAGCGTGGTTGGTCCTGTATTTGATATGTTGTAAATTTTTGGGTTATCCTTAGTACTTCCTGCCAGTATTTCCTAATCTTTGGGCAGGTCCAGAATAAATGGTACATGGTTCCCCTATCTTTCTTGCATCTCCAACAGGTATCTAAGGTTCCCGGAAACACCCTACTCAATTTCTCTGGTGTATAGTACCATCTATTTAATATTTTATAATTTAATTCTTGGAGCCTAGTACTTATTGATGTTTTCATGGTTAAATTAATTATTTTTTGCTGCTGAGTTTGTGAGAAATTCCTCTCCATATCTCTGGCCCATTCTCTTATAGATGGTATCTCCTGGCCTTCTAAAGGTGTTATTCCTAGCCTATACATCCTAGATAATAGTTTATCTGGGGGTTCCTGGTTTTCACAATATCTTTCAAATTGTCTTAATTCCCTTTTGTATCTACTTGGTCCCAGGGAGTTCAGGAAGTGACACAATTGTACCGCTTGCCAATTTTTAACCCCATATCTTCCTTCCTGGAGTACCAATGAGGATACAGTTGGCCATCTGTCTCGTTCTGAGAAATGTGCTATCTGTGTAAGGCCCCTCTCTCTGAGATTCCTGTATGCTCCTTTCTCCATACCTGGTGGAAAACATGGGTTTCCTAATACTGGATACAGGGGGGAAAAGCTTGAGGTGTGTTTACCTAACTGGCATATCTTGTGGCCTATTGCTAGCGTCGTCCCTATAATTGGATGGTTTTTTAATTGTGTCGGCAGTGTTTGATAGCACCAAAGTGCTCTTTGCAGTGGGACTTGACTGATTTCTTGTTCAAGGTTTACCCATAGCTTTGATCCTATACTCCTGCCCCATTCTATAATCCTACCCATATGGACCGCTTGATAATATTTAGTTACATCTGGTATTGCTAAGCCTCCATTACTCTTAGGTAAGAACATCCTACTCCTACTGATCCTGGGTTTTTTCTTAGACCAAATGGACTTGAAAAGAAGCCTATTTACTTGGAGTAAAAAGGCAGGGGGGATCTTAATTGGTATTGTTTGAAGCAAATATAGTATTCTAGGGAGTATGCTCATCTTGATAGCATTACATCTCCCAAACCAAGAATGAAATCCCCTCTGCCATTTCTTCAAAGTTGATGATGAAGAAAAGAGGGAAGGACGGCCGCACTCCAAGGATTTTCAAACGAAAAAAGTTGTCTTTATTGTAAATCCAAAAACATGTACAGTCACAGCAATCACAGAAAACAGGACAGCCGACGCGTTTCGCACTCGATCAGTGCTTAGTCTTTTCTTCATCATCATTGCCATTTGCATCGCCAGCACCTTGGTAATCTAATTATCCTTGATCGTCTACAGGTCTCACCTGGAGCGGTGATTTCTTTTCTTTTGTCATTTCTTCAAAGTATCCTTGATTATATTCATCAATGGAGGGAAATTTACTACAAAAGTGTTACCTAATTTTGGTGGGATATGTATCCCCAGATATTTCAGGGCTGTCTTAACCCACTTAAATTTAAAATTAGGTTTTAGGGTTTGTTGTAAGCCCCCCGGTAATTCCACACTCATTGCTTCTGATTTCTCATAATTAATTTTCAGATTTGCTAATTTCCCATACTCCTCTATTTCTCTCATCAAATTCTGTAGTGATTCCCGGGGGTGAGATATGGTGAACAGCATAGGAGATTAGATGTCTAATGGGATCTTTCTGTAAGCAAAGGTTTTCGAACTTGGTGGTGTGTCTAGACCAGTCCGGTCGAGGTTTGATACTATTAAAAAAGTGCCTTATTTGGAAATAGGCCCAAAAAGGAAAGCACTTATTATTCATTTTTGCTGATAGAGCAGGTTGAGTGAGAAGCTGGCCATCTTCAAAAAATTGTCCCGCCCTTACATTGTCATGATGCCAGTTAACGCTTAAAAATGAGTGGTGTAATCCAGGAGTAAAGTCTGGGTTGTGTCTCAAATGTGTCATAGGGCCGAATAATGAAGAAATATTGTGAGTTTTGCAGGTTGCATGAAACATTTTAAGGGTGGGATTTATCAAAGGGTGTGATTTGCATTCTGGAGGGATATTAGCGGGTGTAACCCATGGGATTTGGGCTAAAGGGATAGTTGTGAAGGATTGTTCTAAACGGATCCAATCCTTCAGTTCACAATGAACGTTCCAGTCTACAATCCTGGTCAGGCAACAGGCTTGATGGTATTTGCGTATATAGGGTAAGCCTATTCCCCCTGAATTTTTAGAGGCTGTGAGTCTATTATAACCTAGTCGTGGGCGAACCTTGTTCCAAAGAAACATAGTACAGGCCTTTTTACAAGATGAAAAAAAAGTTGGAGGAATTGATACCGGGATGGTTTGTAAAACATATAGGATCCTGGGTAAAACGTTCATTTTAATAATAGCAGCTCTTCCAAACCATGAGAATAGACCGGAAGACCATTTTTTAAGATCGGCTAATATCTTATTCAGAAGTGGGATGTAGTTCAGGGAGTATAAGTTAGACAATGAGGATGGTAATTGAATACCTAAATATGTGATTGAATGATCCCTCCATGTGAATAGGAAGTCGTCAGCACATAACTTGCAGACATCTTTTGTTAAAGAAATATTTAGGGCGGAGGATTTCGAAAAATGTATCTTAAAATTGGATATGATTTTAAAGTTATTGAAGTCTCAAAAGCAAGTTGGAAGTTGTAATAGTTGGGTTTTTGAGAAAAAAGTAATATGTCATCAGCGACTTTTTGAGTATTACCACTTATATCAATGCCTTTAATATCTACGTTTCGTCTTAAGCGATTCAGCAAAGGTTCAAGGGTAAGTATGAATATCAAAGGTGATAGGGGGCAGCCCTGGCGTGTTCCATTTGAAACGGAGAAGGCATCCGACAGGCAACCATTTACCCTGAGGCCTTGTACACACGATCAAATGTGTCTGTTCAAATCGGTCGGACCGACCGATTTGAACAGATCTGTCTGCTGGCATTTTGGTTTGCTCGCGTGTACACACGAGCAAACCAAAATCCCCGCCAGCAGACAGCGCGCTGACGTGTCGGTGACGTGGCGGTGACGTTGACGCCGCCACGTCACCGCACCAGGAAGTAAAACAGTTCCGCGCATGCGTCGAAACCATTCGGCGCGTGTGCGAGAAGACATGTCTGCTGGTTAGCGTACTAACCAGCAGACATGTCGGGCGGACGGGTTCCCAGCCGACAGATTTCAAAGCATGCTTTGAAATCTGTCGGGTGGCCAAATCCGTCTGTTTGCCCGTACACACGATCGAATCTGTCTGCTGAAACGGTCTAGCAGACCGTTTCCAGCAGACAGATTTGATCGTGTGTACGAGGCCTGACTCTCGCCGTGGGACCAGAATAGAGAGCTGATATAAGATTAATCAATGTATCAGGGATGTTTATATTTTTTAAGGTTGCTAACATGTAGTCCCAGGCCACTCACGACACCCCCATTTCAGCTCGCGTATCACACTGCGACTGACAGTTCAGACATGAATCGGATCGCATGTGTGTGAACAAACATGCAATCCGATTCTGGTCCGAACAGAAAAAAGGGTCCTGTGCATGTTTGGACCGAATGCGGTGCGATATCAGCCATACTATCTGTATGGCTGAAATCGCATCGCACAGACATCTCATGTAATGTGAACAACAGTGCGCTGCAAATTACATGCGATGTCTGGCATCGCACAAGTGTGAACCGGGCCTAAGATATATATTTGCCTAGAAAAATCTGGACGTGTTCAACAGTGTTAATTTTGGAAGCAAATTTTGATTTAGTTTTAGTCCTAGTCTTAGGACTAAAATGCCATTTTAGTTTTAGTCCTATTTTAGTCTTATGCAATTGTTTAGTTTTAGTCGTATTTATCCAACTAAATCTCCAGGACATTTTATTAGACTAAAATGTCCTACATTTTAGTTGACTAAAACCTCCAATACATTTTAGTCGACTAAAATCATTTTAGTTGACTAAAACTCATTTTAGTCATCTAAAATGGAATGGGTGTAGTTAAATTGCATTATGTAAGCATTTCTCTACAATTTTCAAACTCAATATATACTGCTGGAGTGAAAAATCCAATATGTTATTATTTATGCTATTGAGGTATGAACATGCACTACAAACCAGTGTTAGTTTTGACGTCAAATCTCAGTCTTTTGACTAAAATGCCATTTTAGTTTTAGTCATATTTTAATCATCTCAATTGTTTTAGTTTTAGTCGTATTTTAGTAGACTAAAATGGTATTAAGTTAGTCGACTAAAATGTGTTAGTCGTTTTTTTTAACTACTTTTTAACTACTAACTCAGATCAGCGGCGATCAGGGAGACACATGGGACAATTTTGACACATTTTTGGGACCATTGTCATTTTCACAGCAAAAAGTGCTATAAAAATGCACTGTGAAAATGACAATTGCATGTTAGGAGTTAACCACTAGGGGGCGCTGTAGGGGTTAAGTGTAACCTCATGTGTGTTTCTAACTGTAGGGGGGCAGGGCTGGACGTGTGATGTCATTGATCGTCTTTCCCTATATCAGGGAACAGACGATTAATGACACTGCCACTGTGAAGAACGGGGAAGGCGTGTTTACACACACCACTCTCAGTTCTTCAGCTCCTGTGACCGATCACGGGACACCGGCGGCGATCAGGTCCGCGAGTCCGGCTGCTGTGGTCACAGAGCTTCGGACCGGTTTGCGGGCACGCGCCAGCGGCGCACGTCCGCAACCCACGGCTGGGCTCTTAAAGGCAATGTACCTGTACGTGCCTGTGCCCAGCCATGCCATTCTGCCGACGTATATGTGCAGGAGGCGGTCCTTAAGTGGTTAACTGACAATTGCGCGGTCGTTCAATGCTGTACCCAAACAAAATTTGCTTTGTTTTTTTTCCCACAAACAGAGCTTTCTTTTGGTGGTATTTGATCACCTCTACGGTTATTATTTTAAATGGGGTGATCAAGGGATTAAATGTGTGTTCCCTCAGCATGTTCTACCTGTGTAGGGATGTGAGTGACTAGGAGAGGAGCCGTATAGTTTTTCCTACTTCGTAGGAAGAAACGATATTGCTCCTCTCCTCTGACAGCACATGAATTTCTGTTTTTACACACATCATGTTCCCCGCTGTGCAGCGGACACGCGCGCCCTCTGGTGGCTGAAAACCGGTAGGATTTCGCTCAGGAGTGGAATTGTAACAGTATATCTGCGTGACACAGTCGGCAAGTGGTAAATAAGGGCTTTCTGATACCTTTCCAGGTGTTACTGGCCGGTTCAATAAAAAACAGCCGACATTCGGCCCGTGTGTGTGGTACCAGGTCCGACAGATGCTGTCCGTTTTGTCAGACGAGTATGCTGGAAAGCCAGCAGCCGACCCGCACCCGATCAGCACTCATCAGCACTCTCAGCCGATGATGGAGAGCGCTGATCAGGCAGCCAGAGTACCGCTCGAACTTGTAGGAAAAGTCTCTGCCACAGACCCTCCTGAAATGGACTCAGGAAAAGCCTCTGCCACAGGCCCTCTCTGTGATTGTGATTACGGACATGATCCTCCTTGATAGAATTGCGTCTGAAACTCCTTCAGATAATTTTCAGGTCTCTCAGTGTCTGGCTACCTCGATCCCCGGTGGTTTGTCGAGACCCTATTGAATCGCCAGCCTCTCATTGGCTATTCCGCTTGGGATCTTCAAAATTGGGACCCCAGTCGACCACTGAGCCCCCTGCCACAGCTCAAATGTTCCAGACGAACATGGCTCTGGAACAAGGAACTCTGCGTGACATGCGCACCCCAGCCTGGAAGGCCATTTCGCTGGGGCGCCGTAATGCGCAGTCACCCTAAAGGTGGGTGCTGCACTCCGAAGAAGAACCCAGACTAATGGCGTCTGCCCCATAAATACCCTCCCCCAGCATGCACAGCGAGGCTCAACCCTCCTGATTGGCTGCTGGGGAAGCACCCAAACCTCGACTCCACTGCTGCCACCTACTGTCCTGGGGTAGGAACTACACCCCAGTAACAATAGACAGCCCACAGTACAGCCAAGCTGAGACAGAGGCCAGTTTAGAACATAATAATTGGATCAGAGTCAGGTAACACTCTGATCCTCCTCTAAATTTGACTAGCACCAGTACCTTTTAAGTAACCAGGCGCTAAATCTTGTATATGCTGCAAATTTTAGCAGACCTAGTCTATGGGTTTTCTTGGTTACTACCCTTGTAATCTCCCCCTCCCTCCATTTTTCCCCTTCTTACCTCTCCTGGTACCCCTCATCTCTTCCTCCTTCTACCCCCTCCTTTCCCCTCTCCGATGTGTACCTGAAATGACACTGTACCCAAACCCTACAGTTGTTTTGCTTAGTACCATATGTCATTACTCTTTTTGGGATGTTATGATACCAACTGCTGTTGTCATCTATTATGTCCCCTTTTGTATTTGTTTGTATATTTAGCCAACTTTAAAACTCTTATTGGTAAAAAAAAAAAATGTAATAAATGTGCAAATCTTACAAACCTGAAGCAGAATAAGACCCTCCACAGGCATTGTTGGTGGTCCACTCTCCTGTAAAGTGGGCATTTCTTGAAGTTCTAACTCATCCTCCTTTCTGGCCAAAAAAGCATTCACTCCCCACTTTACTGCTTATACAAATGAAACAATGAAAAACAGAGAAATGAAAATTGCATAGCCAGTCATTCGCAAATGCTCATGTGAGACTTCTTGTAAGCTAAAATTAAAGTTGAACTCCAAACAAATGTAAACATTTTTTACATGTGGCTGTTGTAACTTTCTGGAATATCTTTGGTATTGTGTAATCCTTGATATTGTAGAATTTGAGAAGGTAGAGCACTTGAAGCCAGTCAGGCTCTGCTGCATGCGCTGACAAAGAACATGCTGACGGGAGGAAAGAGCAGAGTGAGGTCCCCAACTATGATGTGTTGTCTAACAGGATTAAGTAAATCTCTGGTAAACATTGACATCATTTAAAATTATTCTTGCAGGTAAAACCACTGTAGCGCTACACCCCCCCCCCCCCCCAGGAGCCACTGGATTTTGGGTCCCCCTGCACAGCAAGAGAGCATGCATTTTCAGCAGGCACAGGAGGACAGAAAGCTGGTCCAAAGGCTTTGTTTTTGTTATTTATTTGGGGTAAATAACTTGGATGGGGTTAGGGTGGTTATGGGATGCCCAGAACTTGATCAAAGTACAACTTTCAGGACAACTTGAGGGATCACAGACTTCTATCAAAAAATCCCAGACTGTACCCCTTCCGGAATAACTGTACATCCTGGCTAGCCACATTTTCCAACTTAATTTCAGGTACTTTAGTCTTCCCTTCAAAATGCCAGCAAATCTGGCTCCAACTGAGAATTCCCAAAGCAAAGGTGGAGGATAATTGTATGCTGTCCCTCTGTAAGCTAGCTGAATATTGCAATCTCCCTGGAAGGCTTTGGGGGTTTAAAAATGTAGAAGATCTTCAAGGACCACTGTGGCTACACTGTCTTTTTAGCACAAAACTTCAGACTGTGTTCCCAGGGAAATTACTTTTAACAGACTGGCAGAGCACTTCCAATACTGATCCTAGCACTGGCACATTAGCACAAGATTATCCCAAGCAGGGGTTGAAGGCAGAGCTGTATCCTGGACTAGGCCAACAAGGCCCCGGCCTAGGGCAGCACTTTGCAGGGGGGCAGCACGAAAAGGGTCCCCGCCGGCTAGGAAAATTAGTCTAGTGCCCCCATAAAGCGGCCGCGCTGCTTCTGGTATGCGGGCAGCCGTGCTGCTTCTGGTATGTGGGCGGCCAGCACTCCACAACTGTGGGGGGACGCTTTTAATTTTGACTGTTTTATCATCCTGGACCACAAACCTTCCTTACTGTGCTATATGTTTCTGCTGCACCATCTACTTAAAGTAGAACTATAGGCAACACTTTTTTTATTCATTTTGGGTAGAGTAAGGGAGGGTTATAGCCCTGTCAGTTTATTTTTTACCATCCCTGTCCATTGCGAAGATTTCCCTTCACTTCCTGCTCTATAGGCAACCAGGAAGTAAGAGGAAATCTAAGTAAATTAAGGGAATCCATTGCCCCCCCAGGCCCTCAGAACTAGTGTCCTCACTCGAAAATTTCAGAGTGGGTCTTAAACAACACAGGGTGTGACTGTAACAGGAAGGGGTGGGTCATATTTAAATTAGGGGGTGCACGAGTTTAGTCAGGCCTAGGGCAGCACAAAACCTAAATACACCTCTGGTTGAAGGTTGGCAGTAGCTGTTCCTCCGAAATGGCTAGCTGGGTATTGCACCTGGCTGCCTCTCCCCTATGGGCTTTGGGTGGTGAAACAGCCAAATGTTACTCTTAAGTCCGGCAGAATAGATAGTCACTTCTGCCTAGGCCTCCTTCTGTTCAGGTCCCACTTACTTGCCCCGGTGTCTCAACCAGTCGAGATGAGGCTTAAGGAGGTTTCTCCATTCTCTCAGCACACTCTCTCTCTCTCTCTCTCTGAGGCTGACACCTCAGCAAAGGGGTACCTCCCGACGTCTGAATACTGGACTATCTCCCCACATGGCCAGGCTCCTGAGCCTTTATGGGCAAACTTTCCACCCTTCTGGGCTGTGCTGACCCAGGGATTGGTAGCGCCCCCATGAATATTTAGGCTCCTATCTCCATCCCTTCACTCACTAAGTTCTAGAACTTTCTGGAAGCTTCCAGAAACCAGGGGAAGGCAACAGAGGCTCCGCCTTCAGAACCTGCCAGCTGAACTGTACATGATCCCAATAAATCCTGGCTCTACTAACAGTAAAACTCAACTAAATCTACCTAACCTATACACACTATGTACACCAGGGGGTGCTACACCATTAACTTAAATTTATAATCAATGCTGTCTATTTATAGATAGATGGAAAATAGATAGGTAGATATTTAGCCAAATTCAGAAAGACTTGCGCCAACGTATCTATAGATAAGCCGCGTAAGTGTAAATATGCGCCATCGTAACTATGCGCCGTACCCACAGAACGAGACCCCTGAAAGTAGGCTTCCTCTGACCAACGTAACTTAGCGCTCCCATTGATTTGCTATTCAATTATGCAAATGAGGGAGATACGGTGATTCACGCATGTACGTGCGCCCGGGGCAGGCTACGCGTAGTGCGCGTAAGTCGTACGTCCGGCCTAAAGCTAATTCATCAAAAAGCTGGTTTATCTCTGCACCAGACGTGCAAAGGTCAGCTGGAGAGCTACAGCAGCACCGTTACGGACGAGCTGAGCCACCCCACTTGCAGGACAACACATCTCTATGCTAACATGCCAGGGGCAGCAGTGGTCCTAGCACTACTAATGTGTCCACCGGCACGTAGGAGGGCACAGGAGAGGATATACCGAACACGCATGGGCGTCTTTGGCATGGGGGATTCGGAGGTGTATCGCATCTTCAGATTCAGCCCTGATGCCATCCTGGAAATTGCCACAGCCCTGCATGATGACATCACCAGCAAGACACACCGCTCACATGCAGTGCAGCCACTGGTCAAGGTACTGGCAACACTCCATTTCCTTGCCAGTGGATCTTTTCAGCGTACAAGTGGAGTCGTGTCTGGGATGTCACAATCCACCATGAGCAGATGTGTGTACCAGGTTGTCCCCGCAATCCTCAGATGCATGTCCCACCACATCATCAGATTCCCACGCACCATCGGGGCCATTGATTGCATGCATGTGGCACTACAGCCCCCCCGTGCCACAGAGCACATATACCGCAATCGTAAGCATTGGCATTCCATCAACGAACAGGTGATAGCCGATGCCCAATACCTCATATGGCACACACCCAGGGGCCAGACACGACAGCTACATATACCGTCAAAGCAACATCCCAGCAGAATTCGAACAGAACGTGTACAGGGACAGCTGGCTGCTTGGTGAGTGACATGGGAGCAGAGCTTTTTTTCTCAGAAAATAGGTGCAGGAACTCAACCACGACCCGTTCAGATTTCACAAACAGTAGAAAGGTCTTAAAGGGGCATTAAATACCAGAATTGCATTACATACAGTGTGCAGAGTTCAGGGGGTTACAAAGCAGTCACTTGTAAACACAGAAACCAGACTTCTGTGTTCACAAGTGATTGTGGTGAGCAGGCACCAAAGGGTCTGAGCCAAAGGTGGTGGAACTGAGTTCCACCAAGTTCCCCCAGAAAAAAGCCCTGCATGGGAGTCAGGCATGACTGTCCGACCCCATGATGCAGACATCACATGCACAGTTTTTAACGTTTTTATAATGTATACATGTAGTACCGAGTGTTAGAATGTCTATATGTTTATTGTAACCGCCACTCGATTTTATGTTGTTTTTAAAGTTTGTTTTCTTGGTATGTTTCTGGTAACGTGACTGGATGGGAAGCAGGCGCATCGATGCAAACATGTTTTGTGAATTATGCGCCTTGTATAAGAAACAAACAATAAACAATAAACATGCACGGCTAACATCCTCCTGTCTTTTCCCTTCCAGGTGACTCTGCATATGCACTTGGGCCCCATCTCATGACTCCATTCCGGAACCCCCAAACCAGAGGAGAGAGAAGATACAATGAAGCACACATACGCACCCGTGCAGTGGTGGAGCGCACATTTGGCTTCCAGAAGTCCTGTTTCCGATGCCTGGATAAGTCTGGGGGGACCCTGTTGTACTCCCCAAACTTTGTGTGCCAGATCATCGGTGCATGTTGTGTGCTGCACAACTACGCCATGAGAAAGGGCCTGCAGATTGACATATGTGATGACCTGACCCCCGAACCACACAGTCGCCCCCTGCTGAGGGAAGAGCAGTCAGGAGGGTCCTCATGGAATGCTTTTTAGCATGTTAAACACACACATTCATCATGGCACATGGACAATGCACGCATGCACACCACTGTGGTCCCTAGATCACACACACCACATCCACATCACATTGGATTAGCCCAAGTCCAACATGCAGGACTTGGGAGCAGCAACGCCGCGCCAAGGCCCCAATTATGTTGCTGTCCATTCATACCACATTCACACAGTCGTGGGGATCACTTCTCCCCGACGACCCAGGGTAACACCCCTTACTGGCAGGAGTATCACCCCCACATTCACACACCAGTCACACTGTAGTCTGCACTACCGACCGTGTGCAGTCATAAAACATAAAAAAAACTCATGATCTGAGCAAATCTAAAATAAAATAACAGAAAAAACATAAATAAGCTCATACTGTGAGCACAAAATATAGATATATAGTGCAGCGCAAACCATGTAAAATATAGAATATAATAGGAATATAATAAGAAAATTGGTAAAGTCCAAACAATTGGTAAAGTCCTTAGCAGGGTGGAGTGCTGAGGAAGTGTCCACTCCACTCCACTCCACCCTGCTGAGGAAGTGTTTTCACGCAACGCGTCCAGGGGTTTTGGAGCCTACACGTCGCTCGGTGTCATTCCTGGTGAACTCCGTGAGCTGTGTTACATATATGTACATGCCTGTTTACATCTGAAGAAATGTAAGTAGCCTGTCAAATGCCTATTTGATTAAAGCAGTGATCAAGCGGAAGCTCTTAGATGGTTGTTTTTTCTTCCATGTCCCCTTGCTCCGGTATCCATGCTGAGACCATCAATAGGAGACCTACTTCACATCCTGTTTTCCTAATGCTCTAATGACCATCTGCTAACCCAGTGGTCTTAACCTAAGGTGAGAGTAGCCATCTACACTGGTGGAGGGATAAGTTTCAATACCTGCTACCCTAGCTTTCTCTCACGTGGTGAAGATCTTCATTCAATCATTCATCTCACTGAATGTTCTACAGAAGTTTTTCTCCTTTTGTCACAAATTGTTTGGACTTTACCAATTTTCTTATTATATTCTTATTATATTCTATATTTTACATGGTTTGCGCTGCACTATATATATATATTTTGTACTACTTGGGATTTGTGTGAAGGTCCTTTTTGTGCTTAGCTTGCATTCCCTAGATACATTAACTGTTTGGTTTCTGCATCTTTTCTATGGATTCATTTGTAGTGATACATATTTTCACTTTATTTATTTATTTACTTATTTATATTTTTTATGCTATATTAATCACGTTGATCATACATATTTTTGCGCTGATTGCACCCTCTATTTGCATCATACTGTGAGCACAAACCAAAAAAAAGTCACTCATTTGCCCTGACGTGGGCTGCGCCTGGTGCCAACTCTCTGGCTCCTCAGCTGCCTGGGGAGAGCCTCAGGTGGGGGGGGGGGCATCTGGAGTTGGCTCATCCCCGGGTCTGCCACTCCTGGCAAGTGATGGCTGCCTGCACTCCAAGGCCACGGCAATGCGGCTGAGGAAGTGATTGGTCTGAGCCTGCATCCTCAGCTGGCGGCTGATGTTGTGCCGCTGGTTGCGCTGCCTCTACCTCCCCTCCTCCTGGATGGCAGCCGTGTTGGCCCGGACCCCCCAGTAAGGGTCTGAACCTCTGCCACAAGGATTTCTGTGGTGGCCTGCAGCTCCCCCTGGCCGGTGACCATTTCAGCACAGTTGGCGCTTATATCCTGCAGGCCATCAGGAATCTGGGCCGAGGAGGCCAGGGACAAAAAACACTTACCTGTCCTCGAGGCATCATCAAGGGAATCAAAGCCCTCCACGCCCTCCAACTGCTCCCTCTCCAGACACCGGGCGACCACCTCCTCCTCCGGGATCAATCTGACATTACACGGTGGGCCACCCGCCGTGCCCCTCTGGTGCCTCCTGATAGCGGCCACCTTTTCCTGAACCTTGCGCCTCACGTCAGTAATATTTTTATTAATTTCCTTGGCTGTCCGGGTCTCTTTGCCAGGGGAATTCACTTAAATGGCGATGGTCTCCAGGATGACCTGTTTCCTGGCCCGGCTGGTATCGCGACTCTGGGCACCATGGAGGAAGACATCATACCTCTCAATGGCAGAGATGAGGAGTGCCGTCTCCTCTGGCGCGAAATTCCTCCTCCTCCTCTCCTTCACAGAAACTTCAGCAGCCATCACACAGCAAAAAGTACCTTGCTTAGGGGGGAGAAAAAAAGCAGGATGTACTTTTGCGTCGGACGGGCGCATGTCTGGGCGCATTTATGCGCTCTGCGTAAGCCGGTGGGCCAGCGTATCCAAGGAAGTTGGGCCGGCGTAGTTGTGAGCATGCGCACAGGTAAGCGATCATACGTCCATGACACTGCGCATGCTCCGTTGAAGATACGCTGGGCGTAAGCCACTGCTCGGCGCTCAGCCCATCATTACCATAAGGTCACACCCACTTACACTTACGCCGTCTTACTCCTTCAAATTTACGTTACGCCGGCGCAACGCTGGGAGCAAGTGCTTTATGAATACTGTGCTTGCCTCTTTTGGTTTCGTCGGCGTAGCGCAAAGGAGCTGCGCTACGCCTGCACAAATATGCGCCCATCTACCTGAATCTGGCCCATTCTTTGAATGTGCATTTAGCCATTTGATTGGAGGTCAACATTAATTCACTGTGCTTCTTGTATTTACTTACCTATAATTATCCCAGATGCGCACAATGCCACCAAAATGATTATCATTGCCGCATGTATGGCCACATGATCACCTAAAATGTATATACAGTGCAATACATTAGATTCTTTAAATTCAAATTTAAAGTGTGAAGGCAAAAAAAAAAACACAACCACAACATATTCAGCACATCTCTACGGTACCTGTATATTTTTCCATGTCCTTTTAATCCTTTCACTGTCTGAGCAGTTTTTTTCTTTTCATTTTTGGCACACATGCTAAAATGTGCATTTGTGTTCTAAAGACTACTAAAAACATCATAAGTATTACATATTTTCTAAAAGCACAGGGAATGTAGAATAAAAATATAGTAGTTTTATGTTACACATTATTTGCACAACTGTTTATCGAACCTTTTTTGTCATAAGTTTGCATAACAGTTTGTCATCTAACTAGACTAGCCCAAGGCCACGCTACAGCCTTTCACACTGTAGTAAATCATTGCTAGTTTGAGTAGCGATTTACCGTAGTTTTAGCTGCACTTTTCAGCTGCTATTGGAGTGCTTTTAAACCCCACTAGCGGGCAAATAAAGGGTTAAAAGCACCTGTGCTGTGGCGCTGCAGAAGCAATTTTCAGGCGCTTTGGCAGCTCTGCTCATTAATTTCAATAAGCAGGGCGTTTTGGGAGCGACGTGTACACCGCTCCCAAACCACCCCAAAGATGCTGCTTGCAGGACTTTTCCTAACGTCTTGCAAGCGCCCCGCCCCAGTGTGAGAGCACTCCCATGCCTGGTGAGGCATGGGAGGCAATTTTTAGGTGCTTTACAGGCACTATTTGGAGCGCTAAAATGATTAAAAAAATGCCTTCAGTGTGAAAGGGGTCTAAATGTCTTATTTATCATGGTTGTTCCCTAGGTTAGAGGCCCTTAGCGTCTGACCACTTGTTAAAAACTTGTAATGCTATATACTAGGTTTGGTTAGGACAGTCGATGAGGTAAGTGAAAACCTTGCACAGCACAATGCCTTCAGGTTAGGGTGACCACGTGTCCCGGATTGCCCAGGACAGTCCTGCATTTTGCAGGTCTGTCCCAGGCACATTCATTCCAGGACAATACAGTGTCCCGGAATAAAACTGACACAGCCACCCCCAGGGCCAATCTGATGCCCCCAAAAAAGGCCGCCACATCATCGCTTTACTCACTGACAGTACTTGTCCTGGCCGGAATGGCCTGGAGGAGCACAATCTTGACCCCTGCTTGTGATTGGATAAATCATAAATCCCGCCTCTTGTGTCCAATCACTGAGCTGTGATTCGTTACAGCACAAGCTGATTTTTGGGAAGGGAGGGTGTCCCTGAATGGTAGTTTGGAAATGTGGTCACCCTACTTCTGGTATAGAGGAGAAAAAAATATACAAAAGGGTGCAAATTCTAATGATTTTTGTTCTACAAATTTGGAAGAGGAAGGGGAGGACCGTAAAGAGAAAATGCTGCTGTAAGGAGTTCCACTTTAAGATCAAACATAGATAATAGATAAAAGTTAGATAAAAAAAATTATACTTTTCCCTATAAGAAGGGAGTAAGATCCTGAATCATTCTTCAATACACTGAGCTGCTTAACTAGAAAACATATGCATATAAGGATTTCTGGTTTTCCCCATCTGCATATTCCTTTTAAGTCAGTAATTCATGAAGTACTCATAAATTCTTTGAAAATGCTAGCTGATTGCTTGTTATAAAGCAATCAAGTCAGCCCTACAATTTTGACTATGAAAAGATTTACCTTAAAGTGAACATCAGGATAGAAATGTAGAAGAGGTCACTGCTGGATACAATGCAGGATACAGGGTTGTCATCCTGATATTTGCTTTGTTGCTTAGTTAGCTATTGATTGTGAGCAAGCAAGCAGAAAAATACCAGGGTACCCACTTGTTCTAAGACAGTGACCCTCCAAGTAAAGAAGGAAGCATAATCGCTTTGGAACATGCACCTTAAAAAACAGGTCGGCAATGGCAATGCCCATATATCTGTTGTGACCAGATCCTGTAACCCTACAATGTTACAATTAAACACTTACAATTGAATGATGTCAATGTAGTACAGATAGTCCACGGGTTACAAACACGATTTTGGGGAAGGGGAAAGAAGAAGAGAGAAAAAAAAGGGGGATGACCAGAACATCCGATCACACCATGCTGCTTTGCAAACAATAAAAGCTTTAAAGGGGTTGTAAAGGTACACATTTTTTCACCTTAATGCATTCTATGCATTAAGGTGAAAAAACATCTGACAATACCAGCCCCCCCCAGCCCCCCATTATACTTACGTGACCCCTCGAAAGTCCCACGCTCGCCCGACATCCTCTTCACCACGCCTCGCCGTTGATTGGTTACAGTGGATGGAATGAAAGCAGCGCAGCCATTGATGCATCCAATGACGCAGGGGGCGGGGCCGAGTGATACAGTGAGCGGCTATGGCCGCTGGCTGTATCACAGGAGCGTGCCCGCAAGAACTCAACACCATGCGAGCACGCTTGCATGAAGGTGTTGAGTCCTTGTGGGGGGGGGGGGAGCCGAGACAGCCGTCAAGGGACCCCAAAAGACCAGGTTCGGGGCCACTCTGTGCAAAACGAGCTGCACAGTGGAGGTAAGTATATATATATATATATATATATATATAATATATATCTTTAGTGATCCTTTAAGAGTATTATCACATATATGTGCAAAATTATATAGACGTAGATAAAATCCAATAAATCATGGTACACATTTGCCACTTGAGAACTAATATATATGTGGGTTTGCGGGAATTAGGTACATTTTTATTTTAGATGGGTTGTATGGTGACTAGACCAATTTGTGTCTGGCCCCTCCCCTTATCCTCCCTCAACTCACGAGGGGGAGATATTTGTGGACCTGTGATGGTATCCATCCGAGGCCCTACGCTGCACACATTTGGAGGATTTATTGGATTTTATCTACATCTATATCGTTTTGCACATATATGTGGAAATACTCTTCAACTTTTTATTGTTTGCAAAGCAGCATGGTGAGATCGGGTGTTCTGGTCAGTCCCCCTTTTTTTATCTGATATTTTATCTCCAGTCGTAGTGCTTCTCCTGAGGAAGCAAATTTTTTTCTATCTTGCGAAACACGAAGAGATTTTCAGCACTATTCCTCACATTTGCCTATGGATGTATACAGTAATGTGACGTGTGCTACTTTTACTGTTGATTATGATACTCATGTTTTGATATGTGTGAATTATTTCTGTAAACAATAAATCTGTTTTTATGAAAATATTTTTTTTTGATGTGACTCACAAAGTCCCTTGGGCTATAAGTAGCTGTTGTGTATATACTATATCGGCCCTAATCCTCCTCTTCTGGGGTCCCTCAGTGGTGCTCCTAGCTCCTCCTCTTCTGGAGAAGCGCTCTCCCTTGGGGTACCCGTGCAGGCGCGCTCCTGTGTCCTGCTGCTGCGTCCTATGACACAGACTGCAGGGCACAGCTCCGCTCCCGGCTCCCACGTCATTGAATTTGATTGACAGCAACGGGAGCCAATGGCTGCACCGATATCAATTTATCCAATCAGGACCCAAGACACTGGCTGGAGCTGCTGTGCTCGTCCCCGGCACAGGACCGATCCAGCTCAGGTAAGTAAAAGGGGGGCTCTGGGGGGCTGGTGCACTACAAGAGGTTTTTCACCTCAATGCATTGAATGTCCTTATTGCAAGTGTGTCAGGCGGCGTACACACGACCAAGGTTCTCGCTGGAAACCAGCGAGAACCTCGCTGGAAGCTGCATTCCAGCGAGGACCTCGGCCGTGTGTACGCTCTCGGCGAGCATCCCGTCGGGAATCCCGTCGAGCAGAAATAGAGAGCACGCTCTCTATTTGCTCGACGGCCCGCCTGGATGAATGGCTGGTTGCCATTCCCGACGGGCGGGTCGCCGATTTCGACGGCCGGCAGAGAACCTCGACGGGCGGAACGATGTGTTCTGCCCGTCGAGGTTCTCTGCCGTGTGTACGCGGCCTCACATGTAATACACATTGTAATTCTAAGTTTCTCTGATTGTATTGCAGTTTATAGAACTATTGGTAGAAATAAATGCAGTTCTGGAATAAAACACAATGCTATGTCTGCCCATTTTGTTTACTGGCTGTCAGCTAAGGGATGGCAGGACAGCACATGGCTGCTCCAGCCCCCTCCAGTGAGTTCAGGGGGGCAAAGCAGAGCAGAGAGCCGGTGACTGACAGTCAACAGCTCTCTGCTTGGAGAGCACTCAGAGCTGATCATTCGGCGGTTGTTAGATCGCTTGGTTCTCAGTGTTAGAAGCGCCAGGGGACAGATCCAGCATTGTAACAATGCTGCATACACCTAGGTAAGTATGTTTATAAAATAAAAAACATCCCCATGCTTTTATGTTAGTTGGAAGAGGTAAAAATTTTTTATTAACTCCAGCCCAAAAAATATTTGTTATGCTTTTTTGATAGCATATGCAAGGGTTAACACCGCTGTAACATTTGTTTTTGCTGTCTGTGCCCCTGTTCAGAAGATTCCACCTCACTTTCTATCCCTATAACAATTTGATTTTTAAAATTGGGTTGTTGTGGAAACAAGGATGTTTGTTTCCACAGTGAATTTGTTATCTCAAGGGTAGATTTTCTCTCACTTCCTGTTGTCGTCCTCCATTTGTAAGTATGAGTCGTATGTACAGTGGGAAAAAAGAATTTGATTCCCTGCTGAATTTTGTCCATTTGCCCATTGACAAAGAAATCATCAGTCTGATTTTAATGGTAGGTTTAGCATTTTAATGAGTGAAATAGGTATTTGATCCTCTATCAATCAGCAAAATTTCTGGCTCCCATGTGTCTTCTATATAGGTAATGAGCTGAGATTAGGAGCACTCTCTTAAAGGTAGTGCTCCTAATCTCATCTTGTTACCTGTATAAAAGACACCTGTCTACAGAAGCAATCAGATTCCAATCCCCCAGGCCAAGATCAAAGAGCTGTCCAATGATGTCAAAGACAAGATTGTAGACCTACACGAGGCTGGAATGGACTACAAGACGATCACCAAGCAGCTTGGTCGTACGCCATGACGTCACCGCGTTCTTGCCTTTCAAGAGAACCACGTTTCTTTTGAAAAGGTTAGTGTGTACACTCGGGCGGCAAGAGATTCTTGTCAAGAATTTTGCTGGGAAAAACAATGTTTTTTTCCTGATGAGATTCTTGCCCGTGTGTACGAGGCCTCAATTTCACTCATGGAGTTTCAGTGATCATGAGAACGGTGAGGAATCAGCCCAGAACTACACAGGAGAAACTTGTCAATGATCTTAAGGCAGCTGGGGCCATAGTCACCAAGAAAACAATTGGTAACACACTACGCCAGGAAGGATTAAAACCCTGCAGCGCCCACAAGGTCCCACTGCTCAAGAAAGCACATGTACAGGCCCGTCTGAAGTTTGCTAATGAACATCTAAATGATTCAGAGGAGAACTGGGTGAAAGTGTTGTGGTCAAATAAGATCGAAATCAATCTCTTTGGCATTAGCGCAACTCGCGATGTTTGGAGGAGGAGGAATGCTGACTGTAGCGCCCTGCTCCCAAATGACTGGGCGTTATGTTAAATTTAGTGGGTGTCTGAGCTGATAATATGGCTCAGACTGTAATGATTTATACTAAATTAGCCTCTGTCCTGGCAATGGTTGTGCCTGAGAGCATTTTCCGACTGTTGCCTGTGGGTGGAGATACCTCCACAGGCCAGTTTTGGAACACAGGCAAGCCATAGATCATTGCGTATCTTTTCTCGGGAACAACCCAGTGGGAGTGGTGCCCAACTGTGCACGCCGGGAAGGGATACTTAAGGGGTCCTTCGCCTCGTGGCCCTCCCGGCGTGAGGTATGTGTTGCGTGATTTCCAGCCTCGGGCCAACGTTGGCCCGAGGCTGCATCTCTATCACTAGGCCCAGTTGTGCTGAATAGGGTCTACAAATCAAGAGGGATCTCAAGCTGTCCATCTAAGCGCAGGAAGCTATACTTAATAAAGGAAACCAGGGGAGGACCTGCCCTGGAGGAGACCAAGCGAAAGGCTTATGTCTCGGCATAGGCCTGGTGACCTTTTTAAGGAGGGATCCACAACTCAAGTTGTCCTACAGTTCGCCAGGTCGGCTTAAAGTCTCTTTAAATGTACGGCTGGAAGTTCGGGTAATACATACTGTGTCAGAGGATTCTGGACTGTTCAATTTGTTCCCAGTCTGTGGCAGAGACTGTTATCGAACTGGTTCGTGCATCATTCCGGCTACTAGGCCAGGTGAGAGGGGTCTATCCGGGTGAGCAATACCCACTCAGGAGTGAGTGGTGAATGACTTTGGTGTATAGAGGTTTTCCCCAGTGATCTGTACCGCGTACCTGAACCTTGCCTCCCCTCTTCATCCTTCTACTTTCTTCACAAGTTTTGAGCAAAAGAATAAAACTTTACAGCTAGAGGTTTTACATCTTGTGTGGACATTGGAGTTCTTTCAGACTTTCTTCCCCTAGACAACAAATGTTCAGGTAACGTGCAAGACCCAAATCTAAACCAGCAGCTCTTACGGGGGTAGTGCTACACGACTATGACCCCCAAGAACACCATCCCCACCGTCAAACATAGAACATGAAACATTATGCTTTGGGGTGATTTTCTGCTAAGGGGACAGAACAACTTAAAGCGGATCTCCCACGCCAAAATCGTTTTTTTCTTAATGGCTCTTTAAAAGTTAAATGACCTTAATTAGCGCTACTCACATTTCCTGTCCCCCCTGGCCCCTCCGCTGCTATACAGTGTCAAATAAATACTTATATTCCTTCATCCAGCTCCGTGTCCATTTTAACTGTGGACAGAAGCCCACAGCGCGGCACTTCCTTGTTTCAGCTCGATCTCGCGCATGTGCACGAGCAACGTGAAACAGCGGCTTTGGCGTCTGTGTTGCCACACGAAGTCGGACGATGTTTCCTTTCACAGGGATAATTAGGGAGCTACGAGACAAGCTCCCAGAAGACACAGCGCGGCGTCAGGAAACAAGAGAAAACCCGACGGAAACCCGAGGGGCTGCTGACCGGAAGACTAAACAGTTCAGATGGTACAGTAATTTTTTTTTATATGTAGCATTGATTTGTACCATTTAGAATATTGACATTAAGTTAAATTGAGGGTGGAGCTCCGCTTTAACCACATCAAAGGGACAATGGACGGAGCCATGTACCATCAAATCTTGGGTGAGAACCTCCTTCCCTCAGCCAAGGCATTGAAAATGGGTCGCGGATGAGTATTCCAGCATGACAATGACCAAAAACACAAAGGCAACAAAGGAGTGGCTCAAGAAGAAGCACAATAAGGTCCTGGAGTGCCAGTCTCCAGACCTTAATCCCATAGAAAATATGCGAAGGGAGCTGATGATTTGATTTACCGAACGTCAGCCTTAAAGGGGTTTGTAAAGGTAAATTTTTTTTTACCTTAATGCATCCTATGCATTAAGGTAAAAAAAATCTCACAGATTCCTCCCCCCCCCCCCCCCCCGAGTCCCCGTTTTACTTACCTTACCGTTCGAAACTCCCAGGCGCGTCCACGTCATCCTCTTCGGTTCCCAGCCTGGCCGTTGATTGGCTAGGCTGGGCGGATTGATAGCAGCGCAGCCATTGGCTGGCGCTGCTGTCAATCACAGCGGATGACGCGGCGCGCCGGGGGGCGGAGCCGAGTGATACAGTCGGCGGCTATGGCCGCCACTGTATCACGGGAGCGCGCTCACAAAAGCTTTCCACCGTGCGAGCGCCCTCGCATGGAGATGGAAAGCTTTTGCGAGGAGGAGCCCAGACAGCCGCCGAGGGACCCCAGAAGACAGCTTTCCGGGCCACTCTGTGCAAAACGAACTGCACAGTGGAGGTAAGTATAACATGTTTGTTATTTTTTTTTTTTAAAGTCCTGACTTTAGTGTCGCTTTAATGACTTGGAGAGGATCTGCAAAGAGGAGTGGGACAAAATACCTCCTGAGTGAGATGTGTGCAAACCTGGTGGCCAACTACAAGAAACGTCTGACCTCTGTGATTGCCAACAAGGGTTTTGCCGCCAAGTACTAATGTCACGTACACAAAAATGTAATTTTTTTTTATGTCATTAAAACGATCGTGTGTGGGCTTTAAAAATTTAGAACATGCTCTAAATTTTCACGCCGTTTTTAACGTTGTCGTTTTTAACATCGTGAAAAATGGTCGTGTGTGGGCTTTAATGACGTGAAAAAAAACGTGCATGCTCAGAAGCAAGTTATGAGACAGGAGGGATCGTTCTGGTAAAACTAGCATTCGTAATGGAGATAGCACATTCATCACGCTGTAACAGATTGAAAAGCGCAAATCGCCTCTCACCAAACTTTTACCAACACGAAGCAGCCCCAAGGTCGGCGGCATCTGAATGGTACGTCCCCTTTATAGTGCTGTCGTATGTGTTGTATGTCACCGCGCTTTGCTAGAGCATTTTTTTTTTCACGATCGTGTGTAAGCAAGGCCGGCTTAACAATAATCGGGTTGAAAAAAACGCTGTTTTTTCTAGACCATTAAAAACGGTTGTGTGTACGCGGCATAAGTCATGTTTTGCAAAGGGGTCAAATACCTTTTTCACTCATTAAAATGCACTTTAATTTATAACTTTTTTAAAATGTTTTTTTTTTCTGGATATTTTTGATGTTATTTTGTCTCTAAGGCCGCGTACACACAATCGAACATGTCCGCTGAAACTGATCCGCAGACCAGTTTCAGCGGACATGTTCGATCGTGTGTACGGCCTATCGGACCGTTTTCCAGCGGACGAAAGTTTCAAAACATGCTTTAAGACCTGTCCGCTGGAAACCTGTCCGTCGGACAGGTTCGATGGTTAGTACACAAAATCATCGGACCAAAAACCTGCGCATGCTCAGAATGAAGTCGACGCATGCTTGGAAGCATTGAACTTCGTTTTTTCATCACGTCGTTGTGTTCTATGTCACCGCGTTCTGGTCCGAGGGGATTTTGTTCTGATGGTGTGTACGGCACATCAGACCAACAGACCACTTCAGCGTGGTCCGATGAAACCGGTCCGTCGGACAAGTTTCATCATAAATGTCTGATCGTGTGTACGCGGCCTCACTGTTAAAATAAACCTACCGATAAAATTATAGGCTGATCATTTCTTTGTCAGTGGGCAAACGTATAAAGTCAGCAGTGGATCAAATATTATTTTTTCTCTCACTGTAAGTCGTGTTTGTAACTCGGGGACTGTCTGCATCACATTTGCGAAAAACACTAGCTGGTCAAGTCGCAGTCATTCATACTGTAGCAAATATTTTATAACTGACATCAGATTTTGTGGTCAATCCCTTACTGGAGTTGCTTGCATTCCTTGGTTGCTCCCACACAGGTGTCGTCCAATCACAGGAGTCGTTCCAGTGTGCGCGTCTTTTTGGTTCAGCTGATAAGAGACCCAGTCAGAGACAGAGACACATCTTTCCTCCCCCAAACAACACCTGTGTTTTACAGTGATAAGCCACCCTGTCTGTGTAATCATACCCAGAACACAAAGAAAATCATCAATTCCAATTTATATATGTCTAGATGAACAGAATATTACACGCAGATAAAGGTTAAATGTTTAAAACTGTGTATTATGTAAGATAACACAGTTCTCAGAATTGCATTTCCAACACCCTCGATGTAAACTTGTACTGAGAAAATATGGAGGCTGCTATTGCTGACCTTGCCTGCTGAAGATGCTAAAATCCTGGCCATCATATTGATTCCAGTGATATTATTGCTTTCTATGGCATTGATCTTTATCACGTATGCAAATCAGAATTTCTTACTTCACAGTGAACCAGATTATACTGAAGTTAGAGACAACCAGGCAACTAGTATTTCTAGAGGGAGATCAACAATATTACCCCCTGTGTTGCTCTTAGTACAGGTTTACTGTGTTTTTTTTACTATATAAGGGGTTAATTAAGATGGGGGTTGTAAAGGTTCATTTTTTATTTTCTAAATAGGTTCTTTTCACCACTTTACTGCCGCCCGCTGTCAATTGACGGTGGCACGATAATCCTCTAGTTCTGGGAGGACGTCATATGACGTCCTTGCATTGCCGAGCCGCTAGGGGGCGCCACCCGCCGCGTTACTGGGAACCGCGATGTCCGCCAGGCACCCGTAATTGCCCAGGAACTGAGAAGGACAGTGGATCTCTACACAGAAATCCACTTCCTGTCAGGGAGAGGAGACCGATGCTGTGTTCCTTGTACATAGGGAGACAGATTGGTCACCTCCCCCAGTCAGTCCCCTCCCCCTACAGTTAGAATCACTCACTAGGGTACACATTTAACCCCTTGATCGCCCCCTAGTGGTTAACCCCTTCCCTGCCAGTCACATTTACACAGTAATCAGTGCATATTTATAGTACTGTTTGCTGTATAAATGTGAATGGTCCCAAAATAGTGTCAAAAGTGTCTGGTGTGTTCGCCGCAATATCGCAGTCATGATAAAAATCACTGATTGCCGCCATTACTGGTAAAAAAAATTTAAATGATATAAATCTATCCCCTATTTTGTAGCCGTTATAACTTTTGCGCAAACCAATCAATATACGCTTATTGCAATTTTTTTACCAAAAATATGTAGAAGAATACGTATCGGCCTAAACTGAGGAAAACATTCGTTTTTTTTTATATATTTTTAGGGATATTTATTATAGCAAAAAGTAAAAAATATTGCTTTTTTTTTTCAAAATTGTCGCTCTATTTTTGTTTATAGTGAAAAAAAATAAGAACCGCAGATGTGATCAAATACCACCAAAAGAAAGCTCTATTTGTGGGGAAAAAATGATTAAAATTTCATTTGGGTAAAGTGTTGCATGACTGCACAATTGTCATTCAAATTTTAACCGCGCTAAAAGCTGAAAAATGGCCTGGGCAGGAAGGGGGTGAAACTGCCGGTATTGAGGTGGTTAAGCTAGTGCATTGTTAGTTCACTTACCTTTTCCTTCGATTTACCTTCAAATTTTTTTTTTCTTTGTCTGAATTTCTCACTACCTGTTTCTCCCCAGTAAGCTTGCCACCATCATCCGAGCCGTTCTGGCTGGGGGTTAGTCAGCCAGAACAGCTTACCTGAACAGCTTACTGAGGAGGAACAGGAAGTGAGAAATTCAGACAAAGAAAAAAAACATTTAGAAGGGAAATCGAAGGAAAGGGTAAGTGAACCAACAATGCACTAGCTTAAAGGAACCTATTTAGAAAATAGAAAACAAACCTTTACAACCCCTTTAGCCCACTCTCCACACACCTCTAGCAGTTGCATGATGGTGGCTAGGAATGGAGCCTATGCATTCAGATCTATGCACCCGCTCCTGTCTGCATAGCAAACTTTGACATGCGATTGTGTTTGTGCAGCGGCTGCGTGTGCATCCACTTCTATAGGTTGTCTACAAGTAACTCCGAGGGGGATGTACACACATCTACACATCTGCCGGCGGCTCTGCACGGAGGACTGGCGTCAGTGTCCATCTAAATGAGCCCTTAAAAGTTTACTATGTAAAAGGAATCCTCTGCTGAGAGAAATGCATTCCTTCTGAAAATGCTAGTTGTCTGGCTGCCCCCAACCTCAGTACCTTCTACCTTCTGAGTCGCAGACTATGTACCAGCATGCAGCAACTGAAGTCAGAACTCCTGATTTGCACACTTTTCCCTGGTTAGTGAATCAGAAATAACAAAACCCTCAGATCAGTATGACAGCCAGGCAACTAGGCAGTGATTCATGGCAGTTGCCAGATTTTATCATTAAAGGTTTCTTTAATGCTATTAAAAAGAACATGAAGAAGAAATTTCATAAGCCATGTGGTTGTATATAAACGATGTACAGCTTGTGTATACCGTGCAAACAATGCAACACCAAAGGCCATGTTCACACTGAAAGCACCTGGCATTAGCCGTAAAGCGCTGCTAGTTTTTTTCAGTGCTAGCGGGGCGCTTTTAACCCCCACTAGTGGCCGAATAAAGGGTTAAAAGCGCCCGTATACAGTGCTCCCAAACCGCCCCAAAGATGCTACTTGCAGGACTTTTCCTAGCAGGAACAACATTACGATGGTACTACGCTAACGCAAACGACGTAATAGAATAGCGCCGGCCGGGTGTACGTTCGGGAATCGGCGTATAGGCTCATTTACATATTTTATACGGGAACGCCACCTAGCGGCCAGCCTAAAATATGAAAATAAGATTCAATGGCATAGGAGACTTATGCCTGTTGGATCTTATGAAAACCTGTGCTTAACTGATTCCATGAATCAGGAGCATAGATAGGAGGGCCAGACGCTGAAATAAGACGGCTTTTTCTGGAGATAAGCCGGCTTATTTCTTTCCTGAATCTGCCCCATAGGGCCAGATTCTCAGAGGCGCTACGACGGAGTATCTCAGATACCCCGTCGTATCGCCGTTTTTTTTGGCTCGTATCTATGCGAGTGATTCTTGAATGAATGAATGAAAAACGTATATAGCGCAGCACATGCGAAGTAAATCGCCTCTGGGCGCTTGTTGTTCCTGTCTCCTTTGAGATCAAAAGAGATGAGTCTTAATCTTTCTCCTGAAGACTAAGTAGTTCTCCTCCAGCCGAATGCTGGCTGGTAAGGCGTTCCATAGTCTGGGACCTTGGACAGCGAATCTCCTGTCTCCTTTGGACTTGTATCTGGCTTTCGGTATCTGAAGCCGATTTTGATTGGTGGATCGTAGAATACGATTGGGATTGTGAACTTTTAATTTTTCGCATAGATAATGGGGAGCATTCCCATGGATACATCTATGCGTTAGACAGAGAGCTTTAAAGGTGATTCTGTCTTTAACTGGTAGCCAGTGAAGGGATCTCAGAGAAGGTGAGATTGATTCCCATGGTTTTTTCCCAGTCACAAGTCTGGCGGCCGTATTTTGAACGACTTGAAGACGAGCGATTTGGTACTTGGGGAGTCCGAGGTAAAGGGCATTTGCATAGTCCAGTCTGGAGTTTACAATTGCTCCCACCACGACCGCTATGTCTTTCTTGGGAATAAAAGGCGTGAGTCTGCGTAGTAGGCGCAGCAGATGGTGAGATCCGCTGACTACTGACCCTATTTGTGCGTTCATTGTCATGTCGGAGTCAAAGATGACCCCAAGACTTTTGACTTTGGCGCTAGGGGTGATGATTTTGCCCAGAATGGGCGGGGGGATCCAGGTTGTTGTTGATTGATTCCTACGCTTGGCGTGAAACAAAAGAAGTTCTGTTTTCGCTCCGTTGAGTTTGAGATAACTCTTTGTCATCCAGTCCTCTATCAAAGAGAGGCATGTCTCTAGGTTGAGGTGGTGATCCTTTTTATTGCAAATGCGGAAGTACAGCATGCGGAAGTAGCATCACTTTGGCATAGATACGCTTGAAGATCTGACAAGTGTAATACCATTACACTTGCGGATCGGTGGTGGCCTTTATGTTGTTTTCTCATTTGCCTATGCAAATGAGGCTACTACGCCGATTCCCGATCGCTTTTATGCTGCACCGATCGCTTTTATGCCGCACCTCACCGTCGTCGTGTACGTCGTTTTCGTTCGCGTAAGGTTACCCCTGCTTCTATGAGGAGTAACCTTACGAAGTACCGTCGGATGCCATGGTAAGTATGGCGTCGGGTCAGCGTCGGCTTTTTCCGTCGCTTACGTCGTTTTACTAACTCGTTCGCGAATAGGGCATTGCGTAGTGACGATCACGTCGTTTTGACGTCGGTTTCAACGGCGCTTTCCGACGTGAGCTGGAAAATGCGCACTGGGCTTTTTCCCCGGCCGGCGCATGCGCAGTTTGTTCGACGCGGGGGCGCGCTTCATTTAAATAGAAGCCGCCCCCTTTGAATTACGCGGGCTTACGCTGGGCCATTTTCGCTACGCCAACGCAAACTACGGAGCAAATGCTTAGAGAATACGGCACTTGCTCTAGTACGATGCGGCGGCGTAGTGTAAATGCGTTACGCTACGCCGGCGAATTTGTATGAGAATCTGGCCCATAATGTTTTTTTTTTTACAGAGGGCATTGTAGGTTTATAGTGTAGTGGCTTAAACAACCACTTTTAGGCCCCATACACACGATCGGATATATCCGATGAAAACGGTCCGCGGACCATTTCCATCGGATATGTCCGATCGGGAGTTTGATCCGATGGCGTGTACACACCATCGGATCAAATTCCCCGCCGCCGGACGGCGCGGTGACGTGGCGATGACGCGGCGGTGACGTTGACGCCGCCGCGTCACCGCTACGTCACCGCACCAGGAAGTAAAACACTTCCGCGCATGCGCCGAATCCATTCGGCAGCGGCGCGGCGGCGGTGGGAGCCGACATGTCTGCTGGTAAGTGTACTAACCAGCAGACATGTCGGGCGGACAGATTCCCACCGGATAGATTTCAAAGCTTGCTTTGAAATCTGTCAGGTGGACAAATCTGTCCGCTAGCCCATACACACGAGCGGAGATGTCTGCTGAAACGGTCCATCGGACCGTTTTCAGCGGACATATCCCCTCGTGTGTACGCGGCCTAAGGGTTTCTTTTATTGTGGGGGAGTTAAGCCTCATACACACAATGAGAATATCGTATGATCATCCATTCTTTTTGCATGCTTGTCTCCATATCGAAAATGAAGAGGTTACTAAACTTATGAAAATTCTCGTACAACAGAGTTCATCTTCGAAAGTGATTTCTTTTTTTATATATCCCTTCAAATAATTTCGGGTAAATTGTTGTGATCTCTCGAAAGCTGCGTACTAACGATCAGATTATCATACGATCACTTAGAAAGTGGTATTTTTCATCTGATTTTCTAATTGTGTGCACTAGGATTTACAATGAAAGCTGACTATACTACTCATATTACAATCTGATTGTGCAATCCGTATAACATTACAGAATCTGCTGTATGTGATGTGAGGGCTTGCCTAAACAATCTACTCAATTTGTATCATATTAGACAATCCTGTGTAATACAAAGTTCTTGGCAGATCTAAGGGAGATTGTACAATCAGATTGTAGCAGCTTTAGGGGTGCTTTACAACTCATAAATGCATTTTCAATGAGAAGATTCTACATTGTCACTGATGATCTGAATACACAGTGCAGCCTACGAACACAATGCCCCTACAAGCACTACAGATAATTTATTAGAAATGCCCCCCCAGAAATATTTACATACTCACGAGCAGGGGATTTATGTGAAAAGGTGACGTTGGCATTACACATATTGGAAGAACATAAACAGTGATACATGGCATTCTTGCACTCTGGAACACAAATCTCAGACCTGCATACAGCATGTGATGGAAAGCAGCCTGTAACAAATGATAAAAATGCACTCAAATGTACAATACTGAATAAAGTAGCAATGTGAAGTCAAAGTGGGACACATAGCTAAATACATCTGAAATAGGGGTCGACCGATATGGGTTTTTCTCTGGCCAATGCCGATATTTAGAAATCCGGGCGGCAGATGGCGGATATGATGCTGATTTTGGCGATCAATATTTTAGGCCGATTTTTTTATTTTTTTTGGCAGGTGGCACTGGCTCGTGTCACTGGCAGGTTGCACTGGATGGCACTAAAAGATGGTACTAGCAGATGGCACTGATTGGCAAGTGGCACTTATTGGCACTGGCAGATGGCACTAATTGACACTGGCAGGTGGCACTAGTTAGCATTGTCAGGTGGCGCTGACTGGCAGATGGCACTGGTTGGCACTGGCAGATGGCACTGCGCCATCCCCATGGAACTTCCCCTTTGTAGTGCCATCGTACGTGTTGTACGTCACCACGCTTTGCTAGAGCATTTTTTTAAAACGTCCATGTGTGGGCAACGTTGTTTTAATGATGACGTTGGAAAAAACTTGTGTGTACTTGCGTGTACGCGCGATTAGCAACGGCCTTTCCTGATGCTGTGACCGTGGCGGCAATCCGCGGATCACAGTGTGCCAATCCGAAGGGGGTGACCCCTTCGGATCACGGATTAACGGTGATCCGTGGCACCGCTAGCAGCCATGTTAGATATCGGCCTAATTTGGATAAAAATCGTCCGATGCCGATTTCTCCAAAACGGCCAAATATCGGCCGTTATATCAGTCGACCTCTAATCTGAAATACACATTTTTTAACAGTTTTACTTGGCAAAAGGTTTGTAATTCTGTACAGCCAGCCCAGTATATGACATTTTCTGCCACACTTCACAGGCAGGTATTAAATGGTAACATGCCATCCCAATGATGCTGAATAACAATCTAATGTGCAGATAAGCAAGACATGCAGCCAGGGCTGGTGCAAGGATTTTTGACACCATAGGCAAAACCTAATTTTGCCGCCCCCCTTGGCTCCACCCCTGACCCACACCCACTTTGCCCTGCCCATGTATACCACACCTTTCTAATGAAACGACCATCAAATGCAGCCTGATCAGCGCCCATCAATGCAACCTACCAGCTTACATCAATGCAGCCTCACCAGCACCCATCAATGCAGCCTACCAGCACCTATCAATGCAGCCTCACCAGCACCCATCAATGCAGCCTACCAGCACCCATCAATGCAGCCTCACCAGCACCCATCAATGCAGCCTCACCAGCACCCATCAATGCAGCCTCACCAGCACCCATCAATACAGCCTCACCAGCACCCATCAATACAGCCTCACCAGCACCCATAAATGCAGCCTCACCAGCACCCATCAATGCAGCCTACTAGCACCCATCAATGCAGCCTCACCAGCGCCCATTAATGCAGCCTCACCAGTGCCTCTCAATGCAGCCTAACAGCTCCCATCAATGCTCCACCCCTGACCCACACCCACTTTGCCCTGCCCATGTATACCACACCTTTCTAATGAAGCGGCCATCAAATGCAGCCTGATCAGCGCCCATCAATGCAACCTACCAGCGCACATCAATGCAGCCCCACCAGCACCCATCAATGCAGACTCACCAGCACCCATCAATGCAGCCTCATCAGCGCCCATCAATGCAGCCTCACCAGCACCCATCAATGCAGCCTCACCAGCACCCATCAATGCAGCCTCACCAGCACCCATCAATGCAGTCTACCAGTGCCCATCAATGAATATTTGCTTGTTTCCATTCATTCTGGAGTTGAGAATGAGTCCTCACACAGTCCTCCGCCAGCACTGCGCCTCTGACACTATGTGCGAATTGATCGGCAGCTGCCTGCAGATGCTGAGACTTAGTTGCTTGTTGCAGAGAGAAGAGAGTAGGAGCACCAGTGGTCGGGCGCCCTAGGCAGCAGTGCACTGTAGGCGGCTGCATAGTTTGCCTAGTGGTGCAATAAGTATCACTCTGATATGGCATTACTTTGTTGGCTGTGCTATGTTATTTAGCAAGAAGGTGTAAATCACAAGACTGGCTGAAGAGGATTACAAATCATTTTACAGATACAAATATTTACATACAATATACAGTATGTACAGGTATTTCAACTGTGTGAGTACATTTTTGTATTTAGTTCCATGAAATGCATATTCTTATAATCTCGATTATCTATAAATGAAGAGGAAACCTGTTGGGGAAATCCCTCTATTATTATTTTTTTTAAACAAAATTGAACAGAAGCCAATAGAAGGGCAGACAGATATCAGTTCCGGGGACTTGGGGCTGTAGTGTTTCATCTTTAGTAGCATTTCAAGATGACCATACATGTGCGCAGCCTATTACACTAGGGTGTGCACCCAATAGCTTAAACACACACGTGTGTGTATATATATATATATATATATATATATATATATGTAGCGCCCCCCCCCCTCCGTTCTGTGTGGGGCGTTACACTAAAGTTAGTGGGAAATGGGAGAGTTAATTTGCTCCCATTCAAAATTTCTGAAATTTGGCTGCTGCCAGTTTAGAACTTTCTTGTGGGTCGGTCTGCGCTCCAGGGGTGTGTTATCAGCCCTGGGCGACAGTTGGCGCTAGAGGGGTTCTGACAGATCCACTTCCTCCCCAGCAGCCAATCAGGGGAGCGGTTTCCTCCCTGAGCAGGTTGGAGAGGGGGTATATCTGTGGCAGCCGACATTTTTTGGGTCTGTTCTACGCGGTCGAGATTGCGCACCGGGCGGAGTTTCACCCTTGAGTTGAAAGGGGCCCCATCGACTTGCTGGGTCCCAGATCCTAAGCTGAGAGCTGTGCGGTGGGGGATCGGCTCGGGAGAACCTAGAGATAGGAGGCCTAGACGAACCATCGGGGATCCGGTCACATGCTGTATGACAGGTACACTCCAACTGTTAAATCGACGCAGTGCCAAATTGCAAAAAGTGGCCTGGTCTTTGGCCAGCCAAATGGTCTGGGGCTTAAGTGGTTATCTGGTGCTGGAACAAAGCTGGCACCATCTTGGTCCTCCTTCGGCCTACCATACAGAGCATCTGCCCAGAGGTGCTATGCTGCCAGAAAAATACACATTCTGGGCCAGATTTTGGTAGAATGGCCGACGGCATAGCGTAAGCCATTTACACTACGCCGCCGCAACTTAACAGAGCAAGTGCCGTATTCTCCAAGCACTTGCTCCGTAAGTTGCGGCTGCGTAGTGTAAATGGCCCGGCGTAAGGCCGCATAATTCAAAGGGGACGGCTTGTATTTAAATTAAGCGCGCTCCCACGTCGATCGAACTGCGCATGCGCCGGCCGCAAAAACAGCCCAGTGCGCATGCTCCAGCTCACGTCGGAAAACGTGAATGAAACCGACGTGAGCGTGGTTTACGTAAATCCCTATTAGCGAATGACTTAGTAAAACAACGTAACCGATGGAAAAAGACGACGCTGACCCGACGCCATACTTAACATTGCAACGACGGAACTTCGTAAACCTACGCCTCATATAGCAGTGGTAGGTTTACGCTTACGGAAACGACTTAAACGCCGACGGGGCGGCGTGAAAACGTTCGGGAATAGGCGTATTAGGCTCATTTGCATAGGCAAATGAGAAATCAACGTAAAGGCCACCTAGCGGCCAGCGAAGTCATTACATCTACGATCCGACGGTGTAAGTGTTTTACACCTGTTGGATCTTCACTGTATCTATGCGTAAGTGATTCTAGGAATCACACGCATAGATACCCAGTAAAAAAAACAGAGATACGACGGTGTTTCCTGCGATACACCGTCGTATCTCTTTTGAGAATCTGGCCCACTGTGTACAGAACACCTCCTGGTAGCCATATTGCATTGCATGTTACAGTTTAATAACATTCAATTACAATATGACTTGTGTTACAATTGTATACACTATATTTTCTTTTATTTGCTATTTTTGTTACGAAAGTGGAGTTACCCTTTAATGACAGAGCTTCTACCTATGCTCTGGTCAATATTCCTATCGCACATGTTCCTGGCAAATATGGCTCATAAAATGGTGGGTGCTGTAGTGATTACCAGTTGGGTCCTGGAAACATCACGCAAGCGTACATATTCGCCAGCACACCATGGATCAACGACTTCCGTCCTAAGGTTTCTTTAATATAAGAGATCACATCACAAAGAAAAATGCATTTTCTTTGTGATGTGATCTCTTTATTTTTTAATTGTTTATTTATATTGAGAAAGAGGTCTGCATGGACCACAATGTTACAGTACAATACAGAAGATGTCATAGACCTACAAAAATTAAACTTGTGATATACAGTCGTGACATGGTTAACAGGACTACTGACAACAGTACATAGCATACTGTATCCTTCACATCTTGCTGTAACTCAGGGGACATATCTGTGCAGTGCTCTCAGTATTGTCATAGAGTCCTCTGTCTTGGAGGGGATCTATATGTGATCCTGTGAGGCACATTGGTGGAGTGGTGCGGTCAATGTGATCTCTTTCAATAAAGCCCCTTTCACACTGGGGCAGGAGGTGCGGTGGCGGTATAGCGCCGCTAAAAATAACAGCGCAATACCGCCACCGCACCTCCTGCCCCAGTTGGAATTGCGGTGATATTTGGCCGCTAGTGGTGCGATTTTAACCCCTGCTAGCGGCCGAAAAAGGGTTAATACCACCGGCAATGTACCTCTGCACAGGCGGTATAGCCGCGGTTTCCCATTGCTTTCAATTGGAAGGAGCGGTGGTGGAGCGGTAAACACCCCGCTCCTTCACGCTCCAAAGATGCGGCTAGCAGGACTTTTGGAGTGGGGCTATCACACTGGAGAAACAGGAGCCGCTGTTTAGGGTCAGTTTGCTGGGGCTATTTTTAGCACAATAGCGCCTGCAAACCGCCCCAGTGCGAAAGGGGTCTAAAGAAACCTTAGGAAGTTGTCGATCCATGGTATGGTGGCGAATATGTACACCTTCTACCTATGTTGACGATTAAATTGTTTGGCTACTGAGAGATTGAGAGCCCATTCACACAGATGCGGCACGACTTTGGGGGCAACTCGGCAAGGTGACCTGAAGACGACTTCGAAGTCGCCCCCAAAGTCGCTCCTATTAGAACGGTTCTATTGAATAGGAAACGGCATGCGACTTGTCAGGCGGCTGAGTCGCCCCACTCTGAACCGGCTCTTACCTGCTTGTTGATACTTATCTCATATGCATAACATTGCATTCTTTGTACTGTTGATTACCAACAAGCTGTGAAATCTCTCAGTAGCAAAGAAATTTAGGCCCCTTTCACATTGGGGCTGGAGCCGCGCTGGAGGTATAGCGCCGCTAAAAATAGCGGCGCTATACCGCTGGAATTGCCGCGAGTTGCGGCCACTAGCGGTGCAATATTAACCCCGCTAGCGGCCGTGAAAGGGCTAATACCGTATTGCCGCTGTTTCCCATTGTTTTCAAAGATGCTGCTGACAGGAGATTTTTTTCTTTCCCGCCAGCGCATCGCCTCAGTGTGAGAGCCCTTAGGCTTTCACATTGAGGACGCAGTGAAGGAGTTTTTCAGGCGGTATAACAGCGCTATTTTTACCGTTGTACCGCCTGAAAAACTCCTCAATGTGAGCGTTTTTCAGCGTTTTTCAGCGTTTCGCCGGTACAGATACACCGGCGTAATTCGTATTTACGCCGTCGTATCTTAGATGCATATTTACGCTGGCCGCTAGGTGGCTTTTCTATGTAAAATATGCAAATGAGCGTAATACGACGATTCCCGAACGTACGCCTGGCCTGCGCATTTGTTTTACGTTGTTTGCATTAGCGTAGGTCCGGCGTAATGTTACCCCTGCTGTATGAGGCGCAGCCAATGTTAAATATGGACGGCGTGCCGGCTTAATTTTTCCCGTCGTTTACGTCGTTTGCGTAAAATGTTCATGAATAGGGCTTTGCGTAAGTGATGTTCACGTCATTTTCATTGACTATTTCCGACGTGATTTGGAGCAAGCGCACTGGGCTATGTTCTGGCCCGGCGCATGCGCAGTTCGTTAGGCGTGGGGACGCGCTTCATTTAAATGATACACGCCACCTACCCGCCAAATTTGAATTAGGCCTGGACATTTACGCTACGCCGCCGCAACTTTACAGGCAAGTTCTTTGTGAATACAGCACTTGCCAGTAAAAGTTGCGGAGGCGTAGCGTAAATGGAATACGCTACGCCAGAAAAATGTTACGCCCATCTTCCTGAATCTAGCCCACTCAGTCCAGAATATGCAATATAGAGGAATGGCAGTTAGTTAGGACTCTTCATGACATAAAGTCTTACCTAGAACAAAAGGCTGCAGCTGTCCATTGTAAAAAGTCCATACTCCCACACAACAGTTGCTGTTATTGCATCGTACTCTTCCTGGTTCCTTTATATCTCCAAATGTTGCCATAGGAAATCCAACAGTAAAAGAGGTATTTTCATACATTGCACAGGAGAGTCCTTCTGGATGAACAACTAGGGGAAAGCAGGGTCCACATTACAAAGGATCAGATATCAATAATCAATAATATGCTCACCAATGATCAGCTCAATGTTGAAGAATAGACAACTTACCTGTTGGTGAAACAGTAAGAATGATCAAATATGCTAGGCGGTGTAATTTACCCTGAGCCATTCCTATCAGATGCACTAGGTACCGCGGTGGAAAGCTAGTAACTATTTTCGTTACCCATGGCTCCAGCACATCCCTAACTGCACCTGTTAACCTAATGAATTTTTATATTTATTAGAAATCCTCTGCTCTACCCCAGCTGTCTCCTATTTCACGTAACCTATCTCATGCCTAATTCCTGTAGCTAATGTTCATTTATGGATTCTTTTTTACCCTTAGCTGGCAGGTCTGAGATGGGAGCATAAAACTTCTCAAGGATACCAAACAAGGGGCGTAACTTGGCCATAGCGGTATGTTGAGGGAGTGCTTTTCTGGGAACACTGAGTAAAGGGAGGGACCTGACATTCAGTGTGATAACAGAATCTAATTAAAAAATATATTTGGAAAAATCGGTGTGCAATAACTCAAAGGCATGTCTATATTTCTTTTATGAAAATTATTTTTTTTTCTTTCCAAAAAGCAAAATAATCAACAGGATTCTGTATAAGTGACTCTCTCATGTTAGTACTTACCTGGCTGGGAAGCTTATAATATAATTGAGAAATGTCTGCTCTGCAGGCACTTACTAGTTTCATGGTGGCAATGCACTTGTTTAGCTTTACTGCTACCATAGGCGTGCGCAAGGTGTGTGCCAGGTGTGCCTGGGCACACACTAATCCTGGAGTTGACAACCTGTCAATGGTGGGCAGGTGACAGGTAAACCGCAATCCTTCCTTGCCGGTCCTCAGAACCTGGACCGGAGAGGTGGCGGTGGGGGAATTTAGTGGAACCGATCTGTATTTTCCTCTTGCAGCAGCTGAAAGTAGGCTTCTCCTCCTCTCCCCAACATTTAGCTGCCACATAAGGAAGGGGATCGGTACTAATATATGCCACACCTTCTTTCCCTGTTCCTCTTCCTTCTGTTGCCCGGGTCCCCCCCATGTGCTCCCTTGCTCCCCCTTTCTCCCATTGTTTCAGGATGGAGAGCTGGGAAGATGTTAAATATGTTAAGCGCATATGTGTTGGAGCTTTGGGGTGCACACCCTAATGCAATAGGCTGCCCACACCTATGACTGCTACTAATGTACATGTCTTGAATACAATATGGTAGCTGTGAGCTGCAAACAGGGAAACATGTTTATTTCTAAGTGTTCCTGTAAAGAGAACACTTTGAACTACAGTAATAAAAGCCCCTTTATATTTAAAAAAAATTCACAATATTAACCTCTTCGCTGCTGTCTGTTCATTGTTTGCACGCAACTGTATCTGGCTGCAGACTGGAGCTACTGGAGCTCCACTCTAGACAGGAAACATGTATGATATGCAGAGGGCGGCCTCTCTTACACCTATGATGGAAGTTCAGCAGGGCTCCCCAGGCAGGAGAGAAGGCAGGTACAGGCAAGCCGGGTCATACACTGGTGGGCATGTCAGGAGCAGATGCGAAGGCTGAAGCGTATTCAGGATACAGGCCAGATCGGTAATGGGCTGGCAGCGAAGTACCAGAGGGAGCAGGCAGATGCGCAGTCAAAACAAGCCGGGTCAGGTGCAGACAGAAGGCAGGAACGTCAGGAGCAAGCCGGGTCAGGTAACAGGAACAAGTAACAGATACAAAGCAACGAGAACGCTGTAGAGCAGACAGCATTGAGTCTGGGTACTTGCTCAGTTGAAATAGCCTGTTTGGGCGCAAAAAACCTGTCACAGGGTGCGCGCGCCATTGCGCGCCCTGATGTGCACACGCAGGCGCATTATTGTATTCTGATGGGGGCTGAGGTAACAGTCCGTCTTTTTCGCCTGCAATTTTGGGTACTGGCATGCCCTTCTTGACAGGTACCTTGCTGCCTGCAAGCCATGATTCTTGTTCTGACTCTGCCTCATAAAACCCTTCCTTCTAACACCTCTGTAGATCAGAAGGCAGGTTCTGTGAAATGTGTGACACAGCAGTGCCTACTCACAGGGTACAGTGAAAATGTGTCACAGAAGTCAAGGAAGTAAGTGTGTGGGGAGCCTCATAAAGCAAGTATAAAACTTCAGCACAGGTGCCATTCAGAGAATGCTTTGTATTTTCTCAATTATTGCAAAACATTCTGTGATTAGACAAGGAGGGGAGAGCGGGCTGTGACATTCTCTGAATGGTGGTTCTCTGAAGCAACCCCCTATGTTCAGAATGCAGCAGGACAGCCGCTAGCTTCCTACTGCAGCCAGGAACGTGTGTAAATCTGACAAGCTAACTGTCACACACCCCCGCCTCCACAAGCCATGCTTCATTGGCTTCAATAGGAGGCAGGAAAAACATCAGGGATCTAGAAGGCCCCTAATGTCATATTAAAGAAAATATAGAAATCACATTGGAGACCTTCTGTCCCCTATGTGATGAAAAATAAAGTTTACTGAAAAAAGTGCAAACATTTTGTTACACCCAAGCACTTAAAACCCTTGAATACAATTTTTTAGCCTACCCCACATACATGCACATCTGAACATGAACACGTGTCAGGGGCACCTACACATGAAAACCTCAATTGTGCTGCACATGTTAAATATTGCCCAGCATGCTGGACCAAGAGCACTAATTCTAGGGCCTCTAATAGAGTGGGAGTAAACTCCCATGGGCAATTTTTACCTAAGGGTAAGCCATAGTGAGGCTTACCTATAGATACAGTAAATATCTTTTAAATGTTCACCATTTAAGAGATATTTACTTGTGAAGCCAATAGCATACCGTGCCGTTCCTTTAGAGCCTGTGGTGTGAACAGTGACTCCCGTGCGCATCCACAGGAGTGACGTCTTTGCGGCTCGTCCAATCAAACGACCAGAGCCCACCAACCCGGAAGGAAGACCGGGTGAAGGTGGAAGCCCTGTCAGTGGTGACAGTGTGCTGCTGGAGGATTTTGTTTTAACCACTTAACCACTTCCCCACCGCGCCATAAGCATTTTACTGCTACGGCGCGGTGGAGTTGCTTTGACACGACGTCCCTGGGACGTCCTCGTGCACTTCCGCGATTGCGCGTCCCCTGGGACGCGCTCGCGAAAGTGTCCGTGCTCGCCGGGTCTAGAAGACCCGGCGCATCACGGATCACGGTAAATTGCCGCTGATAGCCGCTGATTGTAAACAAACCGGCGTCATTTGATGACGCCGGTTCCTCCCTCTCCTCGCTCTCCTCTCTGTACAGTGTGCGAGGAGAGGGGGGGGAGCGGGGTGTCAGCAGCTGAGCTGTGGCTGGATCTGTGACAAATGCAGTCACAGATCCAGCCATCCCTCAAAACATCCCAGCTCTGCAATCCCCTAGTACCCAGCAATCCCCCCAGTACCCAACAATCCCCCAGTACCCAACAATACCCCACAATACCCCAGTACCCCACAATACCCCAGTACCCAACAATACCCCAGTACCCAACAATACCCCACAATACCCCAGTACCCAACAATACCCCACAATACCCCAGTACCCAACAATACCCCACAATACCCCAGTACCCCACAATACCCCAGTACCCCACAATACCCCACAATACCCCAGTACCCAACAATACCCCAGTACCCAACAATACCCCAGTACCCCACAATACCCCAGTACCCAACAATACCCCACAATACCCCAGTACCCCACAATACCCCAGTATCCAACAATACCCCAGTACCCCACAATACCCCAGTACCCGGCAATACCCCAGTACCCGGCAATGCCCCAATACTCAACAATACCCCAATACCCCAGTACTCGGCAATACCCCAATACTCGGCAATACCCCAATACTCGGCAATACCCCAATACTCGGCATGATACTTTGCAATACCCCAATACTCGGCAATACCCCAATACTCGGCAATACCCCAATACTCGGCAATACCCCAATACTCTGCATGATACTTTGCAATACCCCAATACTCGGCAATACCCCAATACTCGGCAATACCCCAATACTCGGCATGATACTTTGCAATACCCCAATACTCGGCAATACCCCAATACTCGGCAATACCCCAATACTCGGCAATACCCCAATACTCTGCATGATACTTTGCAATACCCCAATACTCGGCAATACCCCAATACTCGGCAATACCCCAATACTCGGCAATACCCCAATACTCTGCATGATACTTTGCAATACCCCAATACTCGGCAATACCCCAATACTCGGCAATACCCCAATACCCTGCATGATACTTTGCAATACCCCAATACTCTGCAATACCCTGCGCGATACTCTGCAATACCGCCTATGGGGATTTTTAAGTAGCGAGGTTTGGCGCCATTCCACGAGTGTGCGCAATTTTGAAGTGTGACATGTTGGGTATCTATTTACTCGGCGTAACTTCATCTTTCACATTATGAAAAAAAATTGGGCTAACTTTACTGTTTTGTTTTGTTTTTTTTTAGCACAAAACAGTTTTTTAAAAAACACGCGTTCAATAAATTTCTGCGAAAATACCGTGCTAGATAAAAAGTTGTAACAGCCACCATTGTATTCTCTAGGGTCTTTGCTAAAAAAGCATATATAATGTTTTGGGGTTATATGTAATTTTCTAGAAAATAAATGATGATTTTTCCATGTAGGAGAGAAATGTCAGAATTGGTCTGGGTGTTCCAGAACGCCTGATGGTGCTCCCTGCATGTTAGGCCTCTGTATGTGGCCACGCTGTGTAAAAGTCTCACACATGGGGTATCGCCATACTCGGGAGGAATAGCAGAATGTGTTTTGGGGTGTAATTTGTGGTATGCATATGCTGTGTGTGAGAAATAACCCACTAATATGACAGAAACAAGTTTTTTTTTTTTTTTTTTTTACAGAATTTTCAGTCGTTTTTCTTTTATAGCGCAAAAAATAAAAAACCCAGAAGTAATCAAATACCACCAAAAGAAAGCTCTATTTGTGTGAAAAAAAGGACAAAAATTTCAAATGGGTAGAATGTTGTATGACTGAGTAATTGTCATTCATATTGTGAGAGCACCGAAAGCTGAAAATTGGTCTGGTTAGGAAGGGTGTTTAAGTGCCCAGTGGTCAAGTGGTTAAAGCGGGGGTTCACCCCAAAAAAAATTTGAACATTATATTCAGCCGAGTTGTGTGATAGAGATTACGGCAATTAAAAACAGCGTACATACCGTATTTTTACCGCGGCTTCCGGGTATGTTAATTACGGCACTGGGCGTTCCTAATTGATTGACATCCTTCCGACCGGCGCATACAACGCGTCACGAGTTGCCGAAAGAAGCCGAACGTCGGTGCGGCTCTATACGGCGTCTGCGCACCGACGTTCAGCTTCTTTCGGCAACTCGCGACGCGCTGTATGCGCCAGTCGGAAGGATGTCAATCAATTAGGAACGCCCAGTGACATAATTAACATACCTGGAAGCCCCGGTGAAAATACGGTATGTACGCTGTTTTTTTTTTATTTCATTTCCGTAATCTCTATCACACAACTCGGTTGAATATAATGTTAAACATTTTTTTTTTTTGGGTGAACCCCCGCTTTAAATGGGTTGCAAAGGTACAATTTTTTTCATAAATAGCTTCCTTTACCTTAGTGCAATCCTCCTTAACTTACCTCATCCTTCCATTTTGCTTTAAATGTCCTTATTTCTTCTGAGAAATCCTCACTTCCTGTTCTTCTGTCTGTAACTCCACACAGTAATGGGAGGCTTTCTCCTTGGTGTGGAGTGTCGTGCTCGCCCCCTCCCTTGGACTACAGGAGAGTCAGGACACCCACTAACACATAGCTCCCTTCTCTATCTGCAATGTAGAGAGTGCCCTGACTCTCCCGTAGTCCAAGGGAGGGGGTGAGCACCACACCATAGAGAATTAAATGGCAGTCGTTCCAATAATTTATGTGACACCGTATTTGCGCGGCGGTCTTACAAGCGCACTTTTAAAAATACACTTTTTTGGTAAAGTTAGTCCAATTTTTTTAACATTGTGAAAGATAATGTTACACCAAGTAAATTGATACCCACGCTTCAAAATTGCGCCCTTTTGTGGAATGGCGAGAAACTTGTACCCTTAAAAATCTACATGGGCGATGTTTAAAACATTCTACAGGTTGCATGTTTGGAGTTACAGAGGAGCTCTAGGGCTAAAATTATTTCTCTCACTCTACCGATCGTGACGATACCTCACGTGTGTGGTTTGAACACCGTTTTCATATGCAGGCGCTACTTGCGTATGCGTTCGCTTCTGCAAGCGAGCTCGGCGGGACAGGGTGCATTTAAAAAAACATATATTTTACCTTTTATTTTTACACTGTTCTTTTTTTTAAAAAGGTGTTACTTTTATTCCTATTACAAGAAATGTAAATATCCCTTGTAATAGAAAACAAGCATGACAGGACCTCTTACATATGAGATCTGGGGACAAAAAGATCTCAGATCTCATATTTATACAAAAGTGCAATAAAGGCCCTTTAAGAGCTATGGGCGGAAGTGACGTTTTGATGCCGCTTCCAACCTGCAATAATATGGAGATTGGAGGGGGCCATCATCCCCTCACTTGTCTCCATACCACATAGGGAAGAGGACCCGATCGCTCCGCCGCTGCCGAAGGCTCCGGTAAGTGGCGGAGGGCACCGGAGAGCCACAGGGGGGGCGGGGGCACCTGTCTGAATTTCTCACTTCCTGTTCCTCCTCAGTAAGCTGTTTTGGCTGACTAACCCCCAGCCAGAACGGCTCGAATGATGGGGGCAAGCTTACTGAGGAGAAACAGGAAGTGAGAAATTCAGACAAAGAAAAGAAACATTTAGAAGGGAAATCAAAAGAAAAGGTAAGTGAACCAACAATGCACTAGCTTAAAGGAACCTATTTAGAAAATAAAAAACCTTTACAACTCCATTAATTTCAGTTGGCCACAAACGCATACGTTTTCTGCTTAGCAAAGCTGTCAGTGGCTATGTGCTGCCATCTAGTGTGCTCTTTGCAGAATGCATATTTCCTATTGTGATTACTCCCCCCCCCCCCCCCCCCCAGCTTTTTTCAATCAACTATTTTCCCTAATGGGTAGCTGCAACAGGTTCCTGATATATAGACACACAACGTGAGGCTGTTCATCTGTTATTCCTGAAGGCAAGGTGTTGTCAGTGTCAAAGGGTAGTGCCAAAAGTAGGTTCTTCCATATAAGAACTTTAAAAGATGTCTGTTACTATGGGTGTTTGTAGAAATGTTGTTGGAAGGTTTATTCATTATTTGATGGTTGTAGCAAGACTGAAGCTGTTTAGCATAATTGAATATTAAAGCTAACCTATAGTTGTGCATAGTTTAGACATGGCTGATTTTAATCACTTGATAGCTGTTCCTTATTGGGGGTATAACCTGTGCAGGAGATTTTGATTCAGTGCTATGATTATTAGCCTTTAATTTCTAGAAAATGCTTAAGCAGACATTTTTTATGTGTTTTTGTTTGTCCATCCCCCCAATGCATGTTGCAGTGATGTGAGTCAGTGGGTTTTTCAATAGCAAAGTATATTTGTGCAAAGCAGATATAAGGGCTTGTTCAGTTGTGTGACCATTATGCAGGTTAAGGACCTGGCCCCTTTTTTGCGATTCGTCACTGTGTCGTTTTAACTGACAATTGCGTGATGTGGCTCCCAAACAAAATTGGTGGCTTTTTTTCACACAAATAGAGCTTTCTTTTGGTGGTATTTGATCACCTCTGCGGGGTTGTTTTTGCGCTATAAACAAGAATAAAGCGTACATTTTGAAAAAGAAATGCAATTTATTTATTTTTTTGCTATAATATCCCCCCCCCCAAAAAAATAAATAAAAAATATGTATGTATGTATGTATGTATGTATGTATGTGTTGATTGGTTTGCGCAAAAGATATAGCGTTTACAAAATAGGGGATAGTTTTATGGCATTTTTATTTAAAAAAAAAAATCTTTTGTGACTGCAACATTATGGCGCACTATTATTGGACACTTTTGACACATTTTTGGGACCATTGTCATTTTCACAGTGAAAAGTGCTATAAAAATTGCACTGATTACTGTGAAAATGACAGTGAAGGGGTTAACCACTAGAGGGTGTGTTTACTCACCTCTCCCCGTTCTTCAGCTCCTGTGACCCGATCGCGGGGCACTTAAAGGGCAACGTGCCTGTGCCATTCTGCCGACGTATATCGGCGTTAGGCGGTCAATAAGTGGTTAAACAAGAACATAGTGAGCCACTCAAGGTTGTACGCATGGTGTAGCCAAAAAAACAAACTGTTGTATTTGTAAGGCAGTACTGCCAATGAAATCAACCCATTATAGTCAGAGGTACTGTGCTGAAACTGAATGCAATACAGGTGATTACTTGGCATCCTTGGGGTTAAAACAGTGGTGACCTCTGAGCTATCTGTTAACTCTGAAAAGTGATCCATTGTGGATTGCTTTTCAGACTGGCTGCATGGGCTGCCTCATGTGAGAATGAGCCCTAAAACTATACTATTACTATTGCACCAGGCTTATCCTGGAGCGCTTGCTACTAACAGCATGTTCTGCTTCAGATGGAGCCATTCAGCCTGCTGTATGTTCCTTCAGTAGGCTGTCTTGTCTGATAAGCAGCCAAGTGGCCAACTGAAGGAGCTTCCATAACAGGCTGACAATGCTACTGTGAGTCTGTGGCTTAGCGTTGTCCGTTTCCAAGCATTTTTATTACTGGCAGGATCTCTATATAAGAAACTTTGCAATAGGTTCTCAGAACAGTGGTTGTAGCTTGTTGGCCCTCAACAAAAGTAGAATTTTTGGATGTAGGGTGATATAGTGTGTGTGTGTGTGTGTGTGTGTGTGTGTGTGTGTGTGTGTGTGTGTGTTTTTTCTAGCAAAAGGAGATTTTTAACTTGAAGACAAATGTTGGGGGGGGGGGGGGGGTTAGTTTAGTGGTTAAACTTTCCTAATTTACATACAGAAGTCTATTCTTTTGTTGTAAAAGACAAATTGATACTTTTTGTTTAGACTTCACATTCCACTGAAAGAATGTTGTAAAATTTGGCAGACTGCTGGGACTTCTGGGGAGAATTCTCTGCATACAAAACACGGGAAATACTTTGTCAAGATCGCAACGGGGGTGGGGGATCGCCATGGCGATTAATCGTTAAGCTCTAGTTCCCACTGCCCACTTGGGTATGAAGTGTCAATGGAATGCTCCGTATCTGTATCCAAATTATTATTTTTCTTTCTTGGCACCTAATGCTACTCCTGTTTGTTGCACTAATAACCTCTGTATCTTTGTGACACATATAAGATTAGATGTGAGGTGTGACAGGACTGTTTGTACGGTCAATACGCATTGCCTAAAGAGGCCAGCATGCTTTGAAAGCATGCACTACAGTTTCTTTTATTAGCCAATTAATTGTATTGCCCAATACCCAAATATCTGCTCTTGTCAATGACCTAATGCGCTGCTGTTTGTGAATTTAAAAAACCCACCAACATTGGCTTTTTATAATGTGAAAGATGTTACACTAAATAAATGGATACCAAACATGTTGCACTTGTGAAGTGGCGCCAAACTTCAGTGCCTATAAATCTTGCATGTTTAGAGAGACCGAACACTGCGTCTATCACATGAGCTGGTCTAGGAGGAGGGCACGACTTTTCTCTCAGTGCGGCCAAACTTTCACACACATGCGTGTGCACACAGCTGGGGGTAAGAAAAGTCTTGCCTTTGTAGACCGACTCGTGTGATAGATGAAGTGTTCTGTCTATTACACAAGCTGCTCTAGGAGGAGGGCAGAGACCGAAAATTTCAGACTGAGCTCCATGACGCAGCTGCAATGATGGGCACTGGTGAGGCTGCATTGATCTCTTGTATTATGTCCGCAGTCTCTGACCATCTCTTGTACCATGCCTACATTCTCGTAAAATCTTTAGTATCATGTCCTCAATCTCTAATCATCTCCTGTACTATGCCCACAGCCTCTAACCATCTCCTGTATCGTGCGCAACCTGTGACCATCTCTTGACTTCTAGCATATCTGCAGTCTCAGAGGGACTCTGGAGAGGAGTCAAGAATGGGAGCACCGCCGGAATGGGGGTCATGGGAGAAGTCAGACATGTATGGACTATGGAGAGGTGACTACAGAGCCACCAAGCTGGAGCCAACAGACTGATTGGTTAGATTTGGGATCGGCTTGTTACCTTTTTTAGCATGTCTAGGGGTATGCTGAAAGTAGATGTGAGCAATAATTGAATGTCCCAACAGCAAGATGTTTTCTGTGCTTTTGTTCTTGTGCCCAACACTGCAATGAGTAACTTCAGGTGAATAGAGGAAAGGTGGTGAAAGAAGTTGTAGATTCAGGTCTAAGTAGGAGAAGCAGTCCTGCTTCAATGATACCCTTTTGATTCGTCGGTATAGCGTACCCGGACAGTCTCTCAAAGAACTGGCAGCCGGTGTATCACTCGGACCTTTGAGAAGGAAGGCTCTGCCACAGGCTTGGCTCACTGGAAATAGGAGTGGTACCTCTGCCACAGGCCCTTACTCTGGAACGTGACTTGGTGGAGCAATTCCTCCTCAATAAAGCAAATGTCTGAATTTGTCTTCAGATAGTTCTTGATATAGGTGACCGACTGACAGGTTGCCATAAAACAAACTCCCAGTGTCCAGTTACCTTGATTTCCCCCCCCCCCCCCCCCCCCCCTCCCGATGGATCGTCTAGGCCGGGCATCACTAAATGGCGGTCCGTGTCTGGCCCGAGCTGCTGCTCTTCACAGACCGCGGCGATCGCGCCATTTAGTCGCCGCTTTTGACCCCAGCCTCCTCCGCTATCATTAGCGGAGTAGAGGAGCGGGAGGCGGGACAATTCTGGACTGGGGGCGGTAGGCACCTGTCACGCTTTTCCGGATATGATTGGCTGCTAGGAGGCGGTCCTAGCAGCCAATCAGTCCGCAGAAAATTCAACCCGGCAGCTCCCGCGCCCCTCTGTGCTGCTGTGGCTTCAGTTCATGATTGTCCTGCCTCCTGCTCTCCGTGGAGAGGGAAGGGAGGAAAATGTATGGCAATGTGAAGGATGGGGTGCGGAGACAGTGCTGTGTGTGTGTGGGGGGGGGGGCAGTGCTGTGTGGGTGGGGGGGATATGTGATGGGGCAATACTGTGTGAAGGGGGGGTATGGGATGGGGGTCATGTAAAGGGGCAATACTGTGTGGGGGTTATATGTGAAGGGGGGGGGGGCAATACTGTGTGGGGGTTATATGTGAAGGGGGGGGGGCAATACTGTGTGGGGGTTATATGTGAAGGGGGGGGGGGGCAATACTGTGTGGGGGTTATATGTGAAGGGGGGGCAATACTGTGTGGGGGTTATATGTGAAGGGGGGGCAATACTGTGTGGGGGTTATATGTGAAGGGGGGGCAATACTGTGTGGGGGTTATATGTGAAGGGGGGGCAATACTGTGTGGGGGTTATATGTGAAGGGGGGCAATACTGTGTGGGGGGACAAATGGCTGCACCCAAAATGAGGTGCTACACAGAAAACGTGAAGGGTACAATTAACTCTTAAATGCACTGAAATGCAAGGTGCAATTTCCCGCATATGGAAATTGCATGGTACAAACGCACCATGCAGTTTCCATGTGGCTGCATTTTTAAAAAGATGCTAGGACCTTTTCCCAGCAGAAAACGCAGGCAGAGCAACCCATTCAAACTAATGGTGTGTCGTGCCTGCACGCCTGGGCTGTGATGTAAAGAATCTGAGTAATCACACAAAACTGCGATTCGGACCTCGGCTGGAAGAAAATTTTACTAATTGGACCTTCATGCATATTAATTCAATACCCCTGGTCTAGGCCCTATTGGCTCTCCTCAGACTGATTCCCCTCCGAACAGCACAACTCGCTTGGGATCTTCTCATAGGTGTGGGGACCCAGTAAGTCACTGGGGCCCCTCTGCAGCTTAAGTTGCTCCAGGCCATGAAGGACCAGAGTTAGGAACTCTGCCTAGCATGTGCGCCCTGGCCTGGTAGGCCACTTCGCTGTGGCCCGTGATGTGCGCACACCCTAAAGGTGGGTGCTGCACCCGGATCCAACCTCTAACTCCCCGCCGCCAAAATGGCGTCCTCCAGAAGTACCCTCCCCCCCCCAGCATGCCATGCGAGGGAAAACCTCCTCTGATTGGCTGCTGGCAAGAAGGCGCTCCCACTGGTCTCCACTGCCGCCAACTATCTTTCCAAGATGGAAAGGTATCCTTGGAACACAGGATGAAATGGCACAGCACTAAACTAACATAATTCAAATAGATGAGAGATGAGTAATTCTCTCACCCCCCCCCCCCTCTAAATTTAAACAGCGTCTGTACTTGGAAGTACAGGGGTGCTACAACTGCTCTGGTACTTCAGGCACTGGCCTTCTGTTAACAGGAGTGGTTGTCCCATGGTGGCAAATGTTTCCCCTTTTACCTTCAACATGCGCTTGGTTCACTCCTTTCATTCTCCTGTACCATGTGGCTAGGTTCATGAGGTCTGCATAACATAGGTTGTGTCCTGATTTACTAGAGGAAACCGACTGCTAGAAAGGCAAGTAGAGCATCACGGCTCCCCCCCCCCCCCCCCCCCCCCTCCCTACCAGAGGACCTGTTGCCTATGCCAGCTACTGTACATGCTCACCAGTCTGTTACCTGTAGCAACTACTCTCCTGCTCATCTGCTGAGTTTACCCTTTTGTATCGGCTCTCGTGTATCCTGTGAGTGTTTAGCATGCCTTATTCTGTCAAATAAGCCCTAAATTGTCTCCCTGGCATCGCCAGCAGCGATCAGAGCTAGTGGGGTATATGGCGTGCAGCACGTCGGGGGTCATATACCAAAATAGCAGGACTTTGTACGTGTACGTGTTCTTCGTACAGCGTACAAAGTGAGCTCTTGGCTGCCTGGGACCAGATAATCCGCCATTGTTCTATGGGTACGACCTCGTTGAGGGCTTTTTCCCAGCGGAGCATGTAAGAGTGTTTTCCCTGAGATTCGAAGGGATAGGCATTTAGTATTTTGTAGATATCAGAAATTTGGCCTTTCTGGGCTGACCCAGCCAAGATCAGCCTCTCAAAGGTAGTTGGGGGGGAGAATTGTAGGTTAGGTGCTATAGACAGGGTGTAATGGCAGATTTGCAAGTAACTATAAAATGTCTGCCGAGGGAGATCAAATTTGGTTTGGAGGGCGGAGAAGGACAGTAGTTTGCGTGAGAGGGGATCTACTAGGGTCCCAAAATGGAAAAGATTCCGTGATGTCCACGGGTGGGACATGTGGTGTGTGTGAGGCTATCCGGCACCTTGGGGTTGTCGCAGACCTTATTCTTATGATACACCATGCACCCCTTTCAATGACTTCAGGAAAGTTTCATGAATTGTCTAAATCGGTGGTCTCCAAACTGCAGCCCATTGCCTGCCCTCCTGGGGCACTATGCCTCCCACCAACAAGGGGGCACCATTCCTTCCACTGACCCCAACAATAGGACTTTTTTTTTTTTTTTCATTTTCACTGATACCAATGATGGGGCACGATTCCTCCCTCTGACTATGGACACTATGTAATTTTACTCCCACTGGCTAATTCAACGGGGGCTCCCCCCCTTTTTTTTTTGTTTTATCTATGTAACGGCCCCTTTGTTTAGAAACTTTGGATACCTTTGGCGTAAACGCAACTGACACATTACAAGTCATAATGCATAGTTGGTTATCCTCACTAAACTATTGCTGCCCAGGCATATCTGTACAGGTGCAGGGTACACACTAACCATTTAACCACTTTCCGACCGCGCTATAGCAAAAATACTGCTACAGCGTGGTGGAGTTATTTTGGGACGACGTCCCTGGGACGTAGTCTTTCACTTCCGCGATTGCGCGTCCCCTGGGACGCGTTGCGGAAGTGTCCGTGCTCGCCGGGTCTAGAAGACCCGGCGCATCACGGTAAATAGCCGCTGATAGCGGGCGTTTACCACGTGATCGCGCCGTCAAATGACGGCGCGATCACTTGTAAACAAACCGGCGTCATTTGACGCCGGTTCCTCCCTCTCCTCCCTCTCCTCTCTGTACCGTTCGGTACAGTGTGCGAGGAGAGGGGGGGAGCGGGGTGTCAGCAGCTGTGCTGTGGCTGGATCTGTGACAAATGCAGTCACAGATCCAGCCATCCCTCCATCCATCCCAGCTCTGCAATCCCCCAGTACCCTGCAGTACCCCAATACTGTGCAGTACCCCGATACACTACGCGATACTCTGCAATACCCAAATACTTTGCAATATCCATTTTTTTAAAGCACCCCTGTCCTCATGTGCTCGCATGCAGAAGCGAACACATACGTAAGTCCCGCCCACATATGAAAACTGTTCAAGCTACACATGCGAGATATCTCTGCGAACGTTAGAGCGAGAGCAATCATTTTGGCCCTAGACCTCCTCCGTAACTAAAAACACGTAACCAATAAAAGTAATAAAAGCGTCGCCTATGGGGATTTTTAAGTAGCAAAGTTTGGCGCCATTCCATCATTGTGCGCAATTTTGAAGGGTGACATGTTTGGTATCTATTTACTCGGCGTAACTTCATCTTTCACATTATGAAAAAAAAATTGGGCTAACTTTACTGGCTTTTTTTTTTTTAAAACACGCGTTCAAAAAATTTCTACGAAAATACCATGCGAGATAAAAAGTTGTAATGGCCGCCATTGTATTCTCTAGGGTCTTTGATAAAAAAGCATATATAATATTTTGGGGTTCTATGTAATTTTCTAGCAAATAAATGATGATTTTTCCATGTAGGAGAAATGTCAGAATTGGTCTGGGTGTTCCAGAACGCCTGATGGTGCTCCCTGCATGTTGGGCCTCTGTATGTGGCCACGCTGTGTAAAAGTCCCACACATGGGGTATTGCCATACTCGGGAGGAATAGCAAAATGTGTTTTGGGGTGTAATTTGTGGTATGCATATGCTGTGTGTGAGAAATAACCCGCTAATATGACGGAAACAATTTATTTTTATTTTTATTTTTTTTACAGAATTTGCAGTCGTTTTTCTTTTTATAGCGCAAAAAATTAAAAACCCAGAAGTGATCAAATACCACCAAAAGAAAGCTCTATTTGTGTGAAAAGGACAAAAATTTCAAATGGGTACAATGTTGTATGACTGAGTAATTGTCATTCAAATTGTGAGAGCACCGAAAGCTGAAAATTGGTCTGGTTAGGAAGGGGGTTTAAGTGCCCAGTGGTCAAGTGGTTAAAAAAAGGCTCTGGTCGGTGATGCTGTACTAACCATGCAAGGTTAGTCCAGCTTTTTTTTTTTTGTATTCTTTTTTAATTGCAGATGGCAATTTAAACTAAGAATGGTTTAACCATTCCCTGTTCTATCAAAAGGGGGGGGGGGTGTAATTTGACATTTGGTTATATGATCTAAGAAATAGACTTCCATTGTGGACTTTTTTTTTCTTATTTGTGGTTGCTTAAATTTATTTGTCCTGAAATGCTGTTAAATCTGAAAATATTGGTTCTGCTTTTAAAGGTCACAATGTCAAAGTCATCACGTGCTTCTGGACCACAGCAAGTAAAAAAGTACTCAATGAGAGTAGCCCTGAAGAAGGGGGTGCTCCCTTCTGACAGCAGCAAGGAGGATGTGAAATTAAAGAAGCCGCCAGTTGTCCCATCAAATGATTCTGAGGAGGAGCCACCAAATGCATTTATGCAGAGAAGAGCCGAGAACATTGAGGACAACAAGGCCATGGTTTGTACCAGAGGCGGCCTAAGAGCACGCCTATCCTTGCGCCCCCCTCTCCCCCAGTAAGGCTGACCATTTACTACAATGTTTCTTGTCTTTGGTTTTACTTTTTTTTTTTTTCAAACATTAACAATATCACATTTCATAATTATCCATTCCCTTTGTTTCTTTCATATTAATAAATGAACACCAAAAAGCAAAGAATAAATCGCTATACATTTTTCATTTCACCCTGAAAAACACCAAAAACTTTTTTAAAGAGGATGGAGACTGGAGGGAACAAAAGGAGGAAATTCAGCCCCCCCCAAGGAGAAAGAGTTAAAATACCCAATTACCCTGGCTGCAGCCAGTTAATGATGTTAACCATCCATTCCAAATTCTATGATATTTCTGAGGTGTTCCTCTATGCCCATACATTATTTCTCATATGGGAGGATTTGGTTTATCGCTTTAAGCCATTGATCCCTTGAAGGGGGGTATTTGTTGCGTCCACCTAAGGCCTAAGGCAATTTGCTTGCGTGCCATAAAGTTTCTTGTAGACAGGTCTTGGCATATCCAATCACCCTCTGGCTCTCAATCAGTCCCACTAGGCAGACCTCTGGAGTAAATGGGATACATTCTCCCAGCACTTTTGACGATATATGCAAGACCTGTCTTCAATATCTACTACTGTCCAGGCAGGACCACATTGGCTGTAAAAAAAAAAACTCAATAGAAATGCTTATCTGTTGGGTTATATTGTGTTTTAAAAAAAAATCAAATGAACATATTTGATAAACCTGCTCCAGCTCCACAATACTTTATATTTTTTTTTTTCTCCATCATCCAAAATGTATTCTCTTGTAGTGTATGTCTTTTTTTTTTTGCCGCTCGCCATACCGATCAAATCAATGAGAGCATGGGATCTTAACCCTTGGTAGTTGTGTACCTCTTGCTTCCAATCCAAGCAAACTCTCAGCCCGAATTATCTTAACGGGTGCTTCTTCACCCCCAGACTTTGTTCTTTGTATAAGCCAGTTGGCAAATGTCTTAATTTCCCTGCTATATAGTACAAATGCATATCTGTCAGAACCAATCCTGCCTCTGTTTTTGGGCAGTGTAATGTTATAAATTCTTTTATTTTTACATCTGCCTTTTGGTCCATATACATTTTGTAAATTAAGAGTTCAAGCTATGGACTACCACTGGGGAATGTGTAATTAAATTCTAGCCACCACCGAAAGTGGAAGGTTACTTCAGTTTTTCAGCTTGATATAATCAATCAATGGATTTGCATTCCAAGGTTGCCGTGTTATATAGATTCCTAGATGCTTAAAGGAGTCCACTATTCTAAGTGGGGTATCTATCCTTTCCTATATTTCTAGTTCTTGATGCAGTGGCATAAGGGAAGACTTCTGCCAATTAATGTTAAACCCTGAATACTGGCCAACGGTGTCCATTATACTCATAGCTTTCGCCAGGGTGTTCTGTGTATCCCGCATATACAGTATAATATCGTCTGCATAAAGAACAATCTGTTCTATACTATCCCCTGGTATTCTTTAGTGTTGAGCGGAATACGCCATATTTGATTTTGCGATATTTCACGAATATATAGAAGAATATTCGTGAAATATTTGTTAATATCGAATATTCGTGATATTTTATCAAAAAAAATGTTTTGTGAAAACGGAGATCATTTCCTGGATTACTAAATTAATATGCACTAAACACTAACTCTACTTACACAAACTTACAGTATATGACTAAACCTAAAGCCAAATTTTCTCACCTCGTCTTTCAGGACAGCACTTGGAGCTCCACCCACTTCCCAGGAAACACTGCAGTTTTTGCTTTAACTTCCGCCCACCTCCACCATGGCCTCAATTGTAGTGTTTCCTCCAGCCATGGTGGAAGCGCTGCAGGGAACCAGGGGGATGCTGGAATCTCTCCAGGGGGAGATGGATGGTTAAGAGCATACCTGCGATCGTTTTTTTTTTTTCCGGGAGGCAGACCCAACCTCCCCCCTGACGCGTGGGGGATGTTCCGGTGCTCCCCTCTTCTCGAGCCCGGCGAGGGCAAAGGCTGCCGGAGGTTCCGCTCCTGTAGGCTGGGCATTGCAGGCTGTTTGGGGTGGTTAGGTGCCGGTCTCCTGGGGCTGTGATGTCCTGGTACGGAGGGCGGGCGACATCATTTCCGGTGGAGGCGGGACTTCCAGCGGTGCGTGGCGGCTTCCGGTTTCGGCCACTGGAACGCAGAAGGGAGGGGCAGCCTCGGCGGTGCAATTTCCGGTCCCCACAGCGGAGGGGTTAACCGGGAAATTCCAAAGGAAGGCGCACAAACAATCGCTGCGTTCTGGGAGAATGGAGCCAGAAGACGCATCGGAGGTGGCGGGAGCAGGAGCCACATGCACCACCCCGGCCCAGGTAGGAAAACAGCGGTTTAAGTCTACCTGGTTCCTTGTTATGTCCCTCCTGCTGCCTCTTTTGGGGAGAGGAGCCTGCCTCACTCACCCTAGTCACGTCCCTGGGAGAGTGTTGTCTGTTTTGGTACAGCAGTGATGGGATCTGGTGTGTTTTTGTTCACTGGCTGTTTTGTGGTGGTGGTGGTGGTTTGGGTCTGAGACACAAAGAGTTAAACATGGGGTTGTTGTCTTTTTGTGTTTTTCAGAAAGCTAAAGAAAAGCTAAAAATTGCAGTGCCCCCTCCTAAGAAACGGTGTGCTACTTGCAAGACAACCCTTAAAGGGTCTTGGACTAAGCCGTTATGCAAGGCATGCATCGCGGACGTAGTCAAAGAGGAAGCCTCTACTAGTTCAGCCCCCGAACAACCCAAGGAGATGCTCTTCCTTTCGGAAGGAGCTAGAAGAGACCTTTCAGTCGTTCCGCTCCTACTTGGACAGAGGGGCGGCGTCAGGGTCAGCAGCTAAGGCCTCCACCAGTGCACTTTTGGATTAGAGGGGCAGGTAGTGAGTCTGAGGAGGAAGAACCTAGCAGCATAGTCTCAGGGTCAGAGGCAGAAGACGATACAGGAGAATCTTCTTCACGTTACAAGTTGTCCTTAGAGGAAGTGGACAACTTGCTGAAAACTATTCCTTCCACCTTAAACATTAAGGTGGATAAGATGCATTTATCTCTGCATGACAAGATTTACCAGGGTTTAGACGAAGTGAAGCATCGAACCTTTCCAGTACATAGAGTATTGTCAGATGCGGTTAAAAGGGAGTGGAAAGCCCCAGAGAGGGCTCCTTTCTTTTCCCGGTCACTTAAGAGGAGATTTCCTTTTGATGAGGATCCAGCGCAGGTATGGAATAAGAAACCTAAGCTGGATGCTGCATTTTCAAAGGTATCCCGAAATACGGACTTGGCCTTTGAGGATACGGGCACCTTAAAGGATCCCCTGGATAAAAGAGCAGAGGCGCTTTTAAAAAAGGCTTGGGATGACTCCTTGGCCAACCTCAAACCGGCTATGGCATCCACGGTAGTGGCCAGGAACCTTGAGCATTAGTTGGAACAGCTGAAGGGTCACATTGAGTCTGGGACCTCACGCAGAGAGTTGCTAGAGTCCTTCCCGGTTCTTCTGAAGGCAGTAGGCTTCATGGCGGATGCCTCAGCCGAGTCGGTGAGAATATCAGCCCGTTCCTCGGCCCTAGTGAATTCGGCCAGGAGGGCTCTCTGGGTCAAAACCTGGACTGGGGACACGGCTTCGAAGGCTAAGTTATGTGGCCTGCCCTTCGATGGAGATCTAGTATTTGGCACCGGTCTGGACGCTGTTCTGGATAGAACGGCGGATAGGAAAAAAGCCTTTCCCTTAAAGAAGGTAGTACCGCGGACCAGGAAAAAATTTCGTCCTTTTTTTCCAGCCCCAAGATCCTAAAGAGACGCAAAAAGGTCAGGGTGGAAGGTCCTGGCGGCCTCAGAGGGGTAGAGGGAGACCTGGGGTGATATTTTGCTTCCCTAGCCAGCCCGCTAAACCCCAGTGACGGTCGCCCGGCTGTGGGAGGACGACTTCAGTCGTTCCTTCCACAGTGGGCAGAGACGACTTCCTCAGGGTTATTTCAGAGGGCTACGCGCTGGAGTTCTCAGAGAAACCACCGTCGCGTTTCTACACGACTCAGCTGATCAGGCAGCAGTGAAGGCAGTGCAGACGAATCTGTCAGTATCAGTTCGTACAGCTATGTCCACCCTGGGACTACTCGCATCCTCCATTCCTGCGGTTCAGTGGGCCCGCCTGCATTCAAGGAGTCTCCAGCAGGCGATTCTACAGAATTGGACTCATGGAGAACCCCCTAGAAAAGGAGATAAGGGTCCCAGCTTCAGTAAAAAGGAAACTTTGGTGGTGGAGGGCTCACGCAAATTTGAGTCCGGGTCTAGTGTGGTCCTTCCCCCGCTACAATGGTCCTAACTACGGATGCCAGCTCCTGGGGGTGGGGTACTCACCTCAGGGGCCAGTTGGCCCAGGGGTCCTAGTCCAGGGACGAGTCCAAGAGATCCTCCAATTGGAGGGAAATCAAAGCCGTTTGCCTGGGGCTGTGGGTCTTCCAGGAGACAGTACAGGGTCAGCATGTCCAGATACTGTCGGACAATGCTACAGCGGTAGCTTACGTCTCAAGGCAAGGGGGCACGAGGAGCAGGGTTCTCCTGAACCTGGCCCTACACATTCTTTCCTGGGCAGAGACAAACTTGGCATCTCTGTCTGCAGTACACCTAAAGGGCAATTTGAACCACCTGGCAGACTTCTTTAAGCAGGAGGAGGGTTCTAGAATCCGAGTGGAGTCTAAATTCAGAGGTGTTCCAGAAAATAGTAGACAGGTGGGGAACCCCTCAGATAGACCTGTTCGCGTCCCAGGCCAACGCCTAGGTTCCGGCTTTCTTTTCCCTCAACAGACTGGATCAAGTGGAAGGTCTAGATGCGCTAGTTCAGCATTGGCCCTTCCGTTTGTGCTATGCTTCCCCCCCCCCCCCAGTACAAATGGTTCCGTTAGTTCTGCAGAAACTTCAGATAGAAAAGACGACTCTCATTCTGATAGCCCCATACTGGCCCAAAAGGCCTTGGTTTTCAACCCTGCTGAAACTGGCAATAGAACCTCACCAGCTACTTCCAGTCAGAAAGGACTTGCTATACCAGGGTCCTATGCTCCATCCCAACGTGGAGCGGCTCAACCTGGCGGCCTGGTTACTGAAGATCTTAAGTAGGAAGGGTTTATCTAAACGTCTAGTGGATACGCTACTTAGTAGCAGAAAGGAAGTTACCAGGGCGATTTTATTTCAAGACCTGGAGGGTCTTTAATTCCTGGTGCAGTTCAAAAAATTATTCCCCCATGAATAATTTTTCGGTCCTGGAGTTTTTACAGGACGGGATGGACAAGGGTCTGGCAGCCAGCACCCTGAAAGCGCAGGTTGCCGCGCTGTCAGTATTTCTAGAGAGACTGTTATCCCTAGATCCCTATGTCATCAGATTTTTTTAAGGCATTGGCCAGGGCTAGGCCTTCCCCTTTTTTAATTTTTTTCCCAAGTGGGACTCCTCTGTGGTTTTGGGGGGTCTGACAAAAAGAACTTTCGAACCGCTGTTAGAAGCATCTTTAAAATTTTGGACCCTGAAGTCGGTCCTTTTAGTAGCCGCCTCCTCGGCTAGGAGAATTGGTGAGCTGCAGGCTCTTTCCATTGTGGAACCCTTCTTGACCATCTTCCCAGATAGGGTCGTGTTGAGGACAGATCCTGGGTTCCTTCCTAAGTGGTGTCGGCCTTCCAAAGGACACAAGAAATAGTGTTGCCTACCTTTTTTGTCCGGCTCCTTCCGGTTCAAGGGAAGAAGAGTTTCATACCTTAGATGTCAGAAGGTGCATTATGCACTACCTGGAAGTCACCAGGGAATTTAGGAGGTCCAATTCTCTCTTTGTGGTGTTCTCGGGTGCACGTAAGGGGTACGGTGCTTCCAAAAGTACGCTAGCCAGATGGCTCCGTATGGCTATTCACGAGGCCTATAAAGCTAGGGATATAGAACCTCCCCCAGGGGTGGTGGCCCATTCTACAAGGGCAGTGGCAACTTCCTGGGCAGAACGGGCTGGAGCTTCGCCAGAGCTTATCTGCAAGGCAGCTACGTGGATCAGTTTTTCCACTTTTACTCGCCACTACAGGATAGATCTGCTCTCAGCGGCAGAGCGGTCTTTTGGCAGGAAGGTCCTGCAAGCGGTGGTCCCACCCTAGAGTAAGTACTCGGTTATCATCTCCAAGTGCTGTCCTGAAAGACGAGGTGAGAAAACCTTAGTTAGACTTACCGGTAACGGTATTTCTATGAGTCTTTCAGGACAGCACCGATAACCCACCCTTTCCTGGGAAGTGGGTGGAGCTCCAAGTGCTGTCCTGAAAGACTCATAGAAATACCGTTACCGGTAAGTCTAACCAAAGTTTTTTTTTTTTTTTTTTTTTTACACTGACTGACGAGGACTACAAATAATAAACTAATATGCACTAAACACTAACTCTACTTACACAAACTTTTATATGACTAAACTAAAGCTTTTTTTTTTTTTTTTTTTTTTTTTTTTTTTTTTTTTTTATACACAAAACACAGAGACTAAACACACACTAAACTAAGCTACCTTAAAGAAATGTACACTTACACTAACTACACAGAAATCTATCTAACACTAAGCTACACTAACCTGGACAAAACAACACAAATCTGAGCTTTTAGAAATGCTGTTGGGTCTTTTGCTTTGAAAAAAGCATTTGGTTTTAGAAGCAGGAAACTCAGAACTGAAAGCACTATAGGAAACACAATGCTAAGATCGCAATACATAGGAAAAACGTACAGAAACGCTCCACTCTCTAGCCACATTGTGAATCTGCACTGAAATACTGCTGGGAGTGATCTTATATAATGGTCGTGCAGGCAGGTTCCTATTGGTTGCTATGGAGGTTGCTAACCTCTGACAACTGTGGTAGGAGAACTCTGATTGGCTCTGATGCAAAAGAAGGGCAGAGAAAGTATTCGCGAATATTCGTAATACGAATATTCGCATTGTGAATATTCGGCAACATAAAAGGATCGCCTCAGCTACTCGGCCCAGGGTCTCTAATCATACCAGCAATGCTTTTAGACGTCGATGGAGAAAAGATCTTTGCAATAGCGAATATTCACCGCGATATTCGAGTTATTCACAAATACTCGAATATGCAATATTCGTAACGAATATTCGCAATGCGAATATTCTTGAGAAACACTAGTATTCTTTAGTCTGTCGCAACCGTAGGGCCAGGGACTCAATTGTAATGACAAATAAAAGGGGAGATGGTGACCATGCCTGCCTCATGCACCTGAATAGATTTATTGATTGGGTCAATATTCCATTAATCAATTTTTGATCTCCAGTTTGCATATAATATTTTAACCCATTGTTTAAATCCATTGACAAACCCAAACTTCCCCTGTGTGGCCTGCTAAAATCTCCATTTTAACCCATTGTTTAAATCCATTGACAAACCCAAACTTCCCCTGTGTGGCCTGCTAAAATCTCCATTCTACAGAGTCAAAGGCTTTGGCTGTATCGAGATGCCAGAGCCCCTGACTCTGGAATATATTCTCTCATTTGTGCCACTAGTTGCATTCTATGAATGTTTATTTACCAAGTATAAACCATGTCTGGTTTGTGTGGATTATAGATGTTGGTGTTTAATCTTCTAGCCAGTATCCTGGCAAGAATTTGGTAATCAGTTTAGCAAGGATATTGGCCTGTAATGGGTGCATTCGTGTGGGTCCTTGTCTGGTTTTAATATCAATATTACCGTTGCTTCATGCATTGAATATGAACAAGGGCCTCTCTATATATCCTAGTTAAAATGGGGGCTATCTGACCTATAGAGCAAAAAAAGATATTGCAGGCAATTCAAAAAGTGTCCAGCCTGTTCAAGCTAAAGATCGCAGTGATTTTTATGAGAGATATATCTATTTATCCCAAATAACCAAAAAATGCAAAAGGAGTGGTTCGCTTCAAAAAGAAAACCTGTTCTCTATTCCCCCTCCCATATAAAATATACCCCCTGTTGTGCCATTTCTTAAACCCGTCTGTAAATAAAGTGCAGAGGTACAAAAATTATCCTATATATAACTGACATATGTCTAATAGTGCGCCTGCACAAAATACCCAAGCTGTCCTATGTGTAACTGTTTTTTGTCTAAAGTTCAGATGTGTAATTCAATATATCAAATATACTATAGTAATTTTGGATACTCCCAACTAATCAAAGCAGTATCATGCATTCGTTTCTATCTAATTAAAATGGCACACACAAAGAAGGGGTTGCATAAAAAAAATATTAAGCGTTTTCATTGTGACTGCAATCTGCACCAAATGTATTTTTATTTTTTTTTATTTATATACTTAAATGTAATTACTGCAGAAAAACATTCTACACTATGGACGTGCCTTAAAAATAAGCCCCAAGCTAAAAAATAAAATAAAAAAATGGGGGAGGTTTCGATCAAAAAGGAAATAATTACAAAATATTTTTCAATATGGATTTCCACTACCCAAAGTTCCATAATCTTTGGGAAGTGTACTTCCCCCCCCCCCTCCCCCCCTTCTTTTTTTTTTTTTTTTTTTTTTTTATTTTTTTTTTATCTGTAGCCATTCATAGGCTGGTTCTGCTGTGGTGAAAAACAAAACCTTCCCTCTATCCTTCACTTTTAACTGAGCTGGGTAAGCCAGTGAATGGACAGTGCAGTTTTCTCGTGGCTTCTGCTTGATTTCATTAAAGCCAGAGTGCTGCTTTTGTAGCTCTTGGGAGAAGTCTGGGAATATTGGCATTTTAACATTTTCATTTTGTAATCCACCCTTTTGTTTCGCTTTATGCAGAACTAAGTTGCAATCTTTACAGTTCAGTAAATGTGGCCTTGGAGGGGCCCCAGGTTGTGGTGGTTTTGTGGGTACTCTCTCAATGGCCAACACACATGAAACTTCGGCATCTGGAAATGTGACTTTCAGCCACCTTTTAACAAACTTTTCTGGTAAACCTACGATTTCGGATATTGTTTCTGTGCATGCGATTCTCAAATTCATCCAATTTCTGCTGCCACATTGCTACCTGCTTTTCAGTTGAATGCATTTTATTAACCATGGGTAAAACAGTATCTTCCTGAGCTAACACTTTTTTTTTTTTTTTCAGCATCTATTTTGCATGTCCTGTCTGAAAGCCATTATTGGTCTTTATTACTTCCATTTTACCTGATAAAGCCGCATTGGAGGTTTTGTACTGCTGCCAGTAAATGAGCATTCACCTGTTCCAGAGTTGATTTTTATCTGTCTCTCCACCTTTTCTATATTTTTTCTGCAGTTCCTTGCTTAGAAGGGTCTGAGGTCACAGCCGATCCGCCGCTCCGGGTGCTTGGGGTTTGATGGACATTTGCCTCCGTCCAGACTCCTGTCCCTCAGAGCGAGCACATTCCTTCAGCTTCTAAGCTGCTGTCTACTTATCTTCCTCACATTCAACTGCAGGGGGTGAGAAAAAAGGCAATCTCACACCAGGTGCTAGGTAATGTATGGAAAATAAGCTACTTGGATCGATTACAGCCAAATTGTTGCCAGGGGTTCAGGGCTACAACGAAGACTCGGCCAACCTAAGATACTGCTGAAAATTCAAGCTCAGAGTTTAGGGGTCCTCCCATTCACACTCCCACTCTTACTCACATCAAGTTGGACACAGAGGGCTTAAGCAGAGCCCTCTAAGCTATCTCACACTCCTGTTCGTGGTCACACAGGGTTGGCTCAGAGGGTTCCGCTCCTATTAATGCTTGTACTGGCTTCTATGTAGGAGAAAGCCACTACTAGTTGCGGATGCTGCTGGAGGCTCAGGCATGGACACAAGCTCTGCTACTCACGTCTGGTCAGAGGATTGCCTTTTGAAAATCTTCCTAAAGAGGCAGATGGCAATTTAAACTAAGAATTTTTCTATCAACGGGATTTTTTATTTTTTTTGCATAAAATCATTTGTCCTGAAATGCTGAAAATATTGGTTCTTCTTTTAAAGGTCACAATGTCAAAGTCATCAAGTGCTTCTGGACCACAGCAAGGAAAAAAGTACTCACTGAGAGTAGCCCTGAAGAAGGTTGTGTACGCTTCTGAAAGCAGCAGTGAGGAGGATGAGAAATTAAAGAAGCCGCCAGTTGTCCCATCAAGTGATTCTGAGGAGGAGGAGGAGCAGCCACCAAATGCATTTATGCAGAGAAGAGCCAAGAACATTGCGGATAATAAAGCCATGGTTTGTACCAGAAGCAGCCTAAGCAAGCCTATGTGTGCCCCCCCCCCCCCCCCATGAGGACTGGGCTGACCATTTACTATGTCACCTGTGGGTAACTATTGGCTTACAATGCTCACAGTTGGTTTGGCCCCTCAGCATTGTGTGTTTTTTTTTTTTTTTTTTCTTCATTTGGTACTGTGCCTCTCCAATTTCCTGCTCTTCCAGGTGCCCAAAGCACTGGGATGTGATACTGATAAGCCAAACTACCCATGTCTGGGGCCTTATGCATGGCCTTGATGTTGCATTATGTACGATCACTGACACCACAAAACTAAGTTTCTATTGTGAAAGCTGTTCTAAGGCGCACTGCATACATCCAGAGTAGTCTAAGGTATTTGATGGCATTTCAGTTGTCTTTAGTAGACAAGACGTCCTGTGACTTAAATTAAATGGGTTGGGTTGCCATGACTCCTTTTCATCCATCTTATAGAAGTTGGCTTCTCCTCTGTAGTCTTGTAGTTTTAAGCATTGTGTAAACATTTAGTAAAATACCCGATTTATAGTGTACTTTGTGGAGCAAAACCAATTTATAGAATACTTTTGTTTTTTAGTGTATGACCGGACCTACATTTAAAGCTAATTTGTTTTGTAACCTTGCAGCTGGCCAAGCTTATGTCGGATTTGGAGAAATTGCCCGGACACTTGGAACCAGATTCCAGTAACGAGAACTATGGGACTCCGGTAAATGCATGTTGTCTCTTAAACCGTCACTATAGGTGCAAATGTCTGTTTTGGTAGGGGGTGCATTTGTGGGATTTATGAGTACATTTTAATTTTTTTTTGTGCATTAGAAGTACTCAAGACGTTCCAGAGGATCGCTTGTAGCAGCTGAACCAAGAAGGAACCCAGCCCGTGCCGCACGACGTATGACTCGCTCTATGGGAACAGCGCTGTCCTCACCAGAAAAGGACCCAGACTATCAGTACCCGGAGGATGAGCTATTGGAAGAGGTGAGTGATGTGTAATAAAGTTTAAAATGTTGGCTTTAGTAGTTCCCTTTTTTGGAATGCAGCTTGCCAGATGTTGTGACATCACGCCCAGCCTCTGCATTCCAAAAAAAAGCACCGCTTCGGCTGTGAAACAGTGTGTGTGGTGTGTTTTTTTTTTTTTTTTTTTTTTTTTTTTTTTTTTTGGGTTTTGCAGCCTGGAGGTGAGATGTGGGGTCTTATTGACCCCATATCTCATTGTAAAGAGGTCCTGTCATATTCCTATTGCAAGGGACGTTTTACATTCCTTGAATAGGAATAAGTGATCAAAATTTAAGTAAAATTAAAAAAAAAAATTCACCCACATATGAAAACTGTGTTCGAACCACACATGTGAGGCATTGCCGCGAACTTTGGAGCAAGAGCAATAATTCTAGCTCTAGACCTCTGTAACTCAAAACATGTAACCAGTAAAAAAAATTAAAGTGTCGCATATGGGGATTTTTAAGTACTGAAGCTTTGTGCTGTTCCATGAGCGTGTGCAATTTTGATGCGTGACATGTTGGGTATCTATTTACTCTGTGTATCTTCATCTTTCACATTATGCAAAAAAATTGGGCTAACTCTTTAATTTTTCATGCTTTAAAAAAAAAACGCGTTTGAAGAATTGCTGCGCAAATACAGTGCAAGATAAAAATTTGCAATGACTGTCATTGTATTCTTTAGGGCAGGGGTATCCAAACTTTTTTCAAAGAGGGCCAGATTTGATGGATGAAGTGAACATGTGTGAGGGCTGACCATTTTGCCTGACATTCTGTGAACCATTAAAATTCGGTTTAAGTGTGCTCGTTCAAGCACTAATACACAATGCCCAACAAGAATTCCCTTGCCTTTGAGGCTGTGTGTGGTGAAGAGGTGAGCTCAGGCATGTTTTTTGGATATAGTGGGACAGATTCAGGTACAATTGCCCTGGTGCAGAGTATCGGAGATGCACTACGCCGCCGTATTTTATCTGGCTCGAAGACTAATTCAGGTAGATTTTGGCCCGTAAGGTATGGCGGCGTAGTGTATTTCTCGCGGCGGAATCGAAATACGCGATTAGGGGGCGTGAAGCATTTAAATTAGGCGTGTCCTCGTGGCGATCGAACTGCGCATGCTCCGTTTAGAAATTTCCCGCCGTGCATTGCGCGAAATTGTGTCACGTCAGTTTTTTTTTTTTAATAATGTCGTTTACGTACATTACTAGTCCCAGACGACTTGCGCAAAAAAAAGATAAAAAATTGAAATTGGACGCGGGAACGACGGCCATACTTAACATGGGCTGTCTAACTATAGACCAGATTTTTGCTTCCCTAACTTTACACAGCAAAAAGATGACTACAGATGCCGTAAGAGAATGCGGATGATCATAACTTCGTGGATCGCTGGAAAAAGCTAATTTGCATACCCTGACGCGTAAAACGACGCAAACTCCACCCAGCGGGCGGAAAAAGATTGCAGCGTAGATCCGACGGCGTACGAAGACGTAAGCCTGTCGGATCGAAGACCGAAGCCGTCGTATCATGGTTTGAGGATTCAAACTAATGATACGACGCGGGTAATTTGAAATTACTCCGGTCTATCAGGAGATACACCAGAGTAATGGCTCTGTGAATGTGGCCCATTGTATTTATCTGCGTATAACACGCACCTTCACTTCACAAATCTAAAATTCAATGAACTGAATCAAAATAAGGGTCGCTGACCATCAATACAGCCTCACAAGTGCCCTGAATGCAGACTCACCATTGCAGCCTGATTCATTAACCACTTCAGGACCGCCGCATGTACATATACGTCGGCAGAATGACACGGACAGGCACATCAACGTACCTGTACATGCCTGCCTAGACGTGGGTCGGGGGTCCGATCGTGACCCCCCGCCCCCAGTACATGCGGCAGTTCCCGTGGCTGTCCGAGCACTCCGGGATGAGGGGGCGGCTGTTCGTTTTTGTCCGCCCCCTCCGGATCGGTCCCAGCCAATCCGCGCGCTCCCCCTGCATGTCACTTCCTCTGCCTGTGTAAACACAGGAAAAGGGGAAGTGATGTGATCTCTCCTCTCAGCGGTATTTTCAACCGCCACTAAGAGATCACATTACAGTGAGTCTGCACAACACTACACTGACACCTGTACACGCAGGCACATTAACCCCTTGTGTTCACCCCCCCACCCCCCTGTCAGTGTCACTGAATGCAGTGATCATATATGTACTGATCACTGCATTTAGTGTCAGTGTGACAGGCAGTTAGTGTTGGGTCCAGGGTAGCCCCCGTACCCCCCTAATAAAGTTTTAACCCCTTGACCACCCTAGTTAACCCTTTCACACCCTATTGCCAGTGTCACTAAGCGATAATTTTTCTGATCGCTGTATTGGGCCCTGTAGACACCATTAAATAAATCTATTTAAATAGGTCTGTTTCGGTTTGATCGCTGTACATGCGATTAAACCCCACCGGCAGACAGCACGGTGACGTGGCGATTGACGTTGACGCCGCCACGTCACCGCACCAGGAAGTAAAACACTTCCTCGCTGCGTCGAATCCACTCGACGCATGTGAGGGCAGATATGTCTGCTGGTTAGCGTACTAACCAGCAGACATATCGGACGGATTCCCAGCAGACAGATTTTAAAGCATGCTTTAAAATCTGTCTGCTGGAAAAATCTGTCTGTCCTCCCGTACACACGATCGAATTTGTCTGCTGAAACGGTCTGTCAGACCGTTTCCAGCAGATAGATTTGATCGTGTGTACGCGGCCTTAGTGTCGCTGTTCCCGCTAGGTAACTTTTTTTTTTTTTTTCTACAGACATGTGGCTAAATACATTTTAAACTAAATTTTAGTCAAACATTTAGGCCATTTAAATTTTTCTTATAACAAAGTAAAAAAAAATTTTTTTTTTTTTTAAATGTCGCTCTATTTTTGTATATAGTGCAAAAAATAAAAATCGCAGAGGCAATCAAATACCACCAAAAGAAAGCTCTATTTGTGGGAAGAAAAGGACGCAAATTTTGTTTGGGAGCCACGTCGCACGACCGTGCAATTGTCTGTTAAAGCGACGCAGTGCTGAATTGTAAAAACCCCTTGGGTCATTTGGCAGCATATTGGTCCGGTCCTTAAGTGGTTAATCTGCAGTATTGGAGGGGAGGGGACGGGACTAGCGCCGGCATACATTTCCTGTTTGTTTTTTATCCGTGTCCTCTTTAATCGACAGTCCTACCTCCTCTGATAGACAAAACAGTTGTCCAATGGCAGCGCAGGAGACAGGACTTCCTTTTACACAGGTCGCTGTGTAAACAAAAAGTACTCCTGTATGCACATCGCTCGTCCCGCCTCCTCTAAGGCAGCCAGCATGTATTTTTTTTGTGGCCACCAGCGCTTGGATTCATTGGGGGCCACAAAAGACATGCATGTCAAAATGACTAGGCGGGCCACGATTGGCCCAGGGGCTGGACTTTGGTCATGCTTGCTGTAGGGTCTCTGCTTAAAAAAAAAAAATGTATGTATGTGGTTTTCTAGCAAAAAATATTTTTACATGTAGGAGAGAATTGGCACCTGGTGAGGCACTTTATGAGAAACCTTTTAGAGAAGTATGAGGTAAAATAGTGTGTTTGATCCCTGCGGGACCTTGGTGGGAACCATTAAAGATCCGTGTGGAGCCTTTTCCTGATGGCAATTATTAGTTGTGAGCAGTTGTAACCTTTCAGGGTCTAAGCACATACTTTTTTTTTTTTTTGCACATTATTTCATTTCCCTTTTTTTTTTTTTTTTTCTTCTGTTTAATTTTAAACGCATTCTAAATAAGATTTTGTTCAAATCTAATTTTCTTTTATCCATTTACTATTGGATTGTATATTCAGCACATGCGTTTATTGCATATTCTTAGCTTTAAGTAGTTGTCAGCTTGAAACAGCGCTATCACATTTATTTTAGATATTCTTTCATTGTTTTGTGATCACATCCTGGTGACAGTAGCAGCTAGGTTTATTGGTACTTTTATATCCACACACCACTACGTGGCAATGCAACTACCACATATCCTAGGCATTGAGCATTATTACCAGTGACAAAGATGAGCTGGACCAAGCCAAGTTTTAGAGATCAAAGTAACAAATCCATCTTGCAGAGAATACCCAAAAAATGTCAGCTATCGCACAACAACCTAAACTCCCCCTCAATGTAAATGTATTCTCTACATCACTTTCCATTTTAAGCACTTCCCACTAGAGAAGCAACACTTTCTTAAACATTTACCTAGCATTCTTTGCTTTTGAAACTTTTTTTTTTTTTTAGAACGCTACTTGGCACCGGGTTACTTCCAAGTACCGGTGCTATCGAGTGTAGATGACTGATTGAGATTTCAATGTTTAATTAGGGCCTCTTGTTTCAGCTTGGCTGTGGGCTCATTCTGTTGTGCTGGGGTGTTTTTCCCACCCTGGTGCGGTAGGTGGCGGCAGTGGAGTTGAGGTTTGGGTGTTCTTCCCCAGCGGCCAATCGGGAGAGTTGGGCCTCACTGGGCATGCTGGGAGAGGGTACTTATGGAACAGACTCCATTGGGACTGGTTCTTTTTCCTGTGTGGTGCCCTGGCGTTATGGCCTACCGGGGCGTGCGTACTATGCGGTGTTCCTGGTTTCGGGGCCATGTTGGTCCAGAACATTTGAGCAGGACGGGAACTCGGTCGACTGGGTTCCAACTTTTGAAGATCGCAAGCAGTGTAGCTGTTCGGTGGGGAGTCCATCTGAGGAACGCGAATGAGAGGCTGGCAATCCAAAAGGATTCCGACAAACCACCGGGGATCAAGGTAGCCGTACACTGAAGGATTGACTCCTCTTTCAGTCGGGAACCTGGGCGACGTTAAGATCCAGGCGTAACTTTACCTAGGAGGGTTACCTCCGTATCTGCAATCAGAGAGGGTCTGTGGCAGAGACTTTGTCCTGAAGAGGTTCGAGTTATACTTCGGCTGCTAGGTCGGTGAGAGAGGCCTATCTGGGTACACTAAGCCCACTCAAGCAGAAGTGGTGCGCATGGGAGCAGGACTGTTCCAAATACTACGCCTGAATCTGCTGTTCTCCTTTTAATCTCTGTCCCTTTCATCACCAGTTCACTGTTTTTGCCCAGCTGGGTAATAAAGAGCACCTAAAAAGACACTTCTTTGCGGACATTCCTTCACTACTGCTGTATGCACCATTCACCCCTAGACATTTGGAAAGAGCCATGAGGTAAATGTGCCACCCAATCACATTACCAGCAGCTCCTTCAGGGGTACCGCTACAATACAAAAAATCGAAAAAAAAACTCTCCTTAAAGGATCACTAAAGGAAAACATTTTTTTTTTTTTTTTAGCTAAATGGCTTCCTTTACCTTAATGCAGTGCTGTTTTCATGTTCTCATTGTTCGTTTTTGCTTTGAAGTTACTGTAATTCTGCTCTGATCACCACACTTCCTGCTTGTCTGGCTCCTTATGAAAAATCTCATGGCAGCTTTTCACTGTGGTCCAAGCTGTGTGTCTAAAACTCCTCAGAACCAATCAGATTATTTTTAAAAACAAAACCCTGCCCTGGGATTCAATTTAAAAACAAAACACTGCCCTGGATTTGTTTGTTTTTGTTCTGTCTCTCTCGCTACTTCACATAAACACAACCAGTTTAAAAACGAAAGTGAAACTAGAGGCATATTATATGATTGTTTTTTTTTTTATCTATTTTTAATAATTTTTCAAAGGAATCAGTTAACTTTTTGTCTCTATACCCTGTAAACAGTCATTTCAGCAAAAAAATGTTTTCCTTTAGTGACCCTTTAACTATAGTCATGTTTAATGAGCTTTGCGTGCTTCATAATCGACACATGTGAACAAGCCCTAAGAAACCGCTAGCTGGTAGTCTAAACGCTCATCCCAATAAAAATAAAAAAACCTTGCAGTGTTTGCCATTCTTTCTGCATGCTTTGATTTGCAGACTCTCTGGGGATAAACAAGCAGCATCCTGGGGTCTTGCTGCAGAAAGTGGCTCCTATGTCTTCACACTACTCATCTGCTACATTTGCCTTCATCATGACCTTCTCTAAACTAAAAATATTCTTGCCTGTCAAACCCCTAAAAGTAATAGCACTGGGTCAAGCCCTTCGAAGTGCCCTTGTGTTTTTTTTTTTTTTTTTTTTTTTGTTTTTTAAATAAAACCGTAGAAATCAATATTTTAATATATTGTAAGCTATCCCATTTTAATGTATTCTCCCTCTAAATTAAGAGAGAACCAACAAGAAGGCAGCAAAGCAGTCGACTTAGCATTCATACGATTCCCCATGTTGTTCGTCCAGTAGAGGAAATCACTGAGGATGACCTGAAGAATGTGGCTGACAATTTTAAGGAAAAGGTGTACAACACTGTGATTGTGAGTAGCAAATCTGGTGTTTTTCTTTATTGCTACTTAGTCCTAGTAGTGTCCGAGTACTTTTTTTTTTTATTTTTGAATTTAGGGTTCTACCTGCCATCAATGCCGACAGAAAACTATAGACACAAAGACAAACTGTCGCAATGTAGAGTGTAGAGGAGTCCAAGGACAGTTCTGTGGCCCATGTCTGAGGAACAGATATGGAGAAGATGTATGCAAAGCTCTTTTAGATCCAGTAAGTAAAGTGTGTGTGGATAAGATCATGTTGAAGATGGCTTATAAAAGGCTAGAGAGGAATACCGTTAATGTTGAATCATGTATTCTGTAGTACCTATGTAAAGAATGGAGGAAACCTATTCCTTCAATTTCTAGCAGTCAATGATGGATATGTAGGCCACAACATGAATCCTCAGAAACGAGGCTTCTATTCTGTTAGAGGAAATTTAGCAGAGTAAGTCTTAAAGGAGTTGTAAATAAACATTTTTTTGCTGAAATGACTGTTTACAGGGTATAGAGACATAATGGTTAACTGATTATGTTTTAAAAACTATTAAATAGATAAAACTCATATAATGTACCTCTAGTTTCATCTTTTGCATGTTTCCTGCCTCTGTGGTACAGAGCCATAGAGCAGTGATGGTTTGGAAAATGAAACTAGACACACAGTAATCACACCTCAAAGTTAGTGACCACAGAGAGAAAGCTCCCAGCACTGTGGTTATCAGGAAACCGACAACCAGAAAGTGTGGAGATCAGAGAAGAATTACAGCAACTTGAGAGCAAAAAAACAGAGGACATGAAAACAGCACTGTATTAAGGTAAGGGAAGCTATTAAGATTAAAAAAATTCCTTTACAAACCCTTTAAGACTTTTTACCAATCTCCTGGTTAAGCTGGCTCCTGCTGCAAATTGCTCCGATTTCAGAACAATGACTTGAAATTTGAGTCTCTACCAAGAAATGGACTGGACTTTCTGTTTTTAAAGATACATCTTGGACATCAATTGATTTTTAGCAGTGGTTCCTTTAATAGAATTTCTATGCAAGCTCTATGCCGAGACCGTTGGTGAAGAATTAATTGGGAATTCTGCTAGCGAAGTAAAGGGACTTCATAGCTCCTCGGGCTCCAATTTGCCTACCAGTTATTACTACCAAGACTGGTAAAACTTTTATAAGCATTTAATCCATTAGGCAGAGTGCTTTAAAATGTGTTTGCTTCAAGAAATGCAGTCGCTTGTATGAGCCAGAGGAAATGGGGAGAATTCTAGTTTTTTCTTTTGGGACCTAAAGAATAATGTTGGCAAAAGCCCTATGAATATGTAGCCAGCATGGGCATCCGCTCCATAGGGCAACAGGGGGTGATGGGGGGGGGGGGGAATTGCCAGGAGCAGGGCCAGACTGGCCCTGGGGCCGATTTAAGCAGTGCTGTCCTCCGGTGCTTGTATCGTATGTTGCAGAGATGTGTGCAAGGTCCAGCCCCCCTAGTTTGGCTCGTCTGATAGTCTTCTAGTGTTCCGCCTAGCACACAAGCCAAACTAGGTGGGACCTTGCACACAGACCCAGTTCCGTGACATACAATACGAGCCCCGGAGGACAGAGGGAGGAGAGCGCCGTTTTATATAGTTTACCAGGCCTGTAATTTGTTTGTTCCAACGTCTGTTGCCACAGGTAACACTAGACTATTTTCTGATGTGTTTTTAGCAAGTCTGGAAACGCAGAGCAGACATCCAAACAGAGTTGTAGCCTACGGCAGTGTTTTTCAACTCCAGTCCTCAAGGCACACCAACAGGTCAAGTTTTCAGGATTTCCCTCAGATGAAATGTCTGTGGTGATTACTAAGGCAGTGCAACTGATCAAATCACCTGTGCAAAATAATGGAAAGTCTGAAAACATGACCTGTTGGTGTGCCTTGAGGACTGGAGTTGAAAAACACTGGCCTACGGCATAGTTTCTAGTTGTCCCTTATTCAGGGCCATCTTAAAAGCATCATGGGGCCCCTGGGAAAAGTAATGCTATGGGGCCCCTACAAGCCCCAATTTACGGACCTACTTTACAGCGTGTCACTTGTGTCAGTGTGTCACTTGCCACCCGTCCCCTGCCACCAGATTCAGCGTGTCATTTGCCAGAGGAGGGGGGTCTAAGACAGACCGCATATCGCTGTCCCTCCTCTGCTCACCCCAGAGTCTGAGCATGCATGTACAGCAGCCAGGTACCTGATGGCCAGCAGTGTGGCAGAGCCGAGTCTCCCTCTAGATCCGACCTGGGGGGTGTGCTCGCTGCTCTGCTCCTAGCCTCCGCCTCCCACATGTTTTCTTCTGGGCTCCAGTCCCAGCCAGCCTGGTGCACGGTTCCTGGAGCAGAGAGGACCGCAGAGGAATCCAAGTTCTGGGAGCGTGGGGGGGGCAGCCCTCGCTCCTATTCATCTCTTTGGTGGTCAGGGAGGGGGCGGACCTGTTCTCCCTCCTCGTTGGCCACTGTCCCAATGTCTGCATATCCGCGCAGAGATTACAGGAAACATGAGCTGCGAGTCGAAGCCACGTGGGAGGGAGTCGGGCGTTGCTTGACATGTCTGGCCCTGATTGGGCCGCCCAGGCTGTGCCCAGGTGTGTCCGCTCAGTAAGACGGCCCTGCCCTTATAGAGGCCTGTCCCTTTGAGGGTACACAAAGATATATTGAAAGATGCAGGGGACACAGTGGGGTGTTTATGTTTTAACCCCTGCTAGCGGTTGAAGAAAGGGTAAAATGCATCTGTGTATTGCTGCTGCCGCCGAAGCGCCCCCCTAAAAACAATTCAGTGGACGCCCATGGTAGCCACAAAGTGAAACTCTGAAGGTTGGGTAAGGAATAGACCAGAAGTATTAGCCTAGATGAACAGGAAAAATAAGGTAGGTTTTTATTCTCTAATCTATGTCATTTTAGGACTGGACCTGCCCCGTATGCAGAGGGATCTGTAACTGCAGTTTTTGCCGTCGGAAAGATGGTCGCTGTGCTACTGGAATTTTGTTTCCTTTAGCCCGTTATAATGGCTATAGTGATGTCCATGCCTACCTGAAAAGGTAATGGGCTCCTACACATTGACTACGTATGTTTTCCAGTAATCTACACACATCGCGTGTGTGTGCGTGTGTGTGTGTGTGTGTGTGGTAATGGCTTTAACAAATGCACATCAAGCCAGAATATACAGTACTTATTGGTTAACGGCTTTTTTTATTTTAGTTTGCAGAGAAGTAAAAATGAGCCAAGTGATGAAGACTCTCCATAGGGGACCTGACAGACTGCCTTATCGTTGGCTGTTAATGTTGCTTGCTCTTGGTTTTTAATGTTTGCTTTTGTTGTGAAAAATGTAAATAAAATGTTAATTTCTACAAATTGCAACTGTTTGGATATAAAGCTATATAAAAATAAGCATGGAGTTACTAGTTGGCAGTTCAAGTAAATGTGAAACCTGGACAACTTGTGTATGTTCAAGTATCAATATGTGTAAACTGAGTGCACTTGATTTAGAGGCCCTAATGTGACCTTCAGAAATGATCATCATTAAATTCAATGGTGTATTGGAATTATAAATATGGTAACCGGGCCATAGGTGTGCACACATGTTGTGCCTGGACACACCCTAATCGCCCTGCACTATGCAGATTACCTGATGCCTGGCTGCAAAGGAAAGGACTGGGGAATCTCTGTCCTTGGTCCCTTTCTCTGTATCAAAAGTGAGACATCGGGGGTCTCTTTAGACCCCTTATATTTCACCAAAGCCCCCCCCCATGGAATAAAGAACTTGGTAAAAAATACTATTAACGCCAATCTCTGGCAGATGGGATTACTTTTTACACCATGCTGCCCCTTTTAAACTAGCAGCAATTGGATGATGGCTAGAACCAGGGCCGGACTTGCCATTGGGCTTCTGTGTGTGTGTGTGTGTGTGTGTGTGTGTGTGTGTGTGTGTGTATATAAACATTTTTATAGAAAAAAAAGGGGGTGGGTTGCCATCACTGGAGACCTCTGGGCCCTTTAATTATATTTTTTTATATATATATATATTTATTATTATTAAAAGGCCAAGAGGTCCCCAGGGCCCGCGGATGGCAACCTCCCTTTTTATGTTTTTTTGTGGTCTGGAGGCCCCCAGGGCCCCGGACAGTAACCCCCACTTTTTGTATGTATGTCCCCCCGGTTCTCTGTTGCAGGGGGGCCCCCATGCCTTAAGCGGTGTCAGGACCCAAAATCCCTGATGGCGGCCCTGCGCATACCTCCCACCACACGGATTCTGCGGGACTTTGCACTTCTTCCTGCAGTCCCGCGAAAGGGTTAATTTTCTGGCACTGCAATAGGAGGCAGCACGGAAGCAGGAGTGTGGAGCACTGTGGCTGCTGAAGGGAAGAAAGCTGACAGCTGGGCTAATGACAGTCTGTGTCCCTGGCTGTTGGTGGGACAATCAACAACTGCAAAACCTCCCCCCAGGAGGAACCGGAGCGATGTGGGGGATGTCTGCTGAAGGGAAGAGAGCTGACACATTCCGTGCACAGATAAGTCACCCCCCCCCCCCCCCCGCTCGACAACTTTAATGCGCAACCCCCCCTGCTCAACAACTATGATCCCCCCCCCCCCCCTCGCTCTAGGGGGCCCTTTCAACACTCAAGCCCAGGGGCCCCCACCACCCTAAGTCCTGCCCTGGCTAGAACAATGTGGAAATTAAAGTGTAGCGCTAAATAATAAAATCCAAGCAAATTAATGATCCAAAAGAAATTGTGAAATTGTGTGAATAAATGGGATACTGATTCTAGTAAATGGTAGTGATCTGATATGAATGTCATCGTAATGGCCTTATAAAGTGCAAATATATACAGAAAAAAATAGTTCTTATAAATAACTTTAAGGTACACTGTGTATTCAAGATCAAAAGGCACCTCATCAAGTTCAAAACCTCATACTGGCATCCCAACGGTGAACACAGAAAAATGTTTGAAGTGATGGGAACTGCCACTGATAAGATGAAGGCTTTCAAAATAGTTTGAACCCAAAAGAACTTATGTTCCATGAGTCAAACAGGCTTGTGTTGACAGGCAACAAACTGACTGAAGGCTTTAAAAAGTATTAATGACTAGACAGAAAACATCAGACTATGCCTGGAATGGCGATCTCCTCCATAGGGAATGGTTACGTGGAAGACTATCAGGTTCTTGCAGATACAGCATAAATGTTCAAAGAAAGAACAAAAAAGCCAGAGTGTGAAGCTGTATAAAATGAAAAGGTTTTTAATGTAGTTATAAAACTTACATTTGGAAGATCAATAAGTGCTTTGTTTATATGTGTGTTGGCAGTGGAGTCCTTTTCGTCTCCTTAGACATCGTCTGGGGTGTCCCTCCACTGCAGCTCTATATATTATATATGAAATAGGACCTCAATAATGAGAACCAAACCAAGATCATTTGTCCCCAACAGATCTAGCTGTTGCTTTGAACTAATGGCAGACCAGCATGCGTTCCATGCTTCAACATGGCAGAACCATTTATGTTCCACGCCTCGCTATGGAGAATGTGTTGGTCTCAATGTGGAGAGTGTGTGTATGCATGCTGACATCACTCTGCATCAGGCGCGGAACGGTGTGCCCTCCATGCCCTCCCGGGAAGGATGTGTCGCGTGTCTAACGGTACGTATGAAAATGCGCGGAGAATGTGTGCAATCCGACAGACTCCACGCTGGACAAAAAAATACGGCTGTGCATCACTAAGTCAGCAGGAAAAATGAGCAAACAAACCGACCTATCACCTCCTGCTGAAAAATGAGGTGCTAATCGGCATATCGCACCTCTCATTAGTGTGAGAAAGAGGACACCTTTAAAGTGTGAACCTGTGAGTTGGCACATCAGTGATGTACCTAAATACAACAATTTGTGCATTAATGAATATTCAAAATTACAATTTAAAAACATAACTATAAAAGCAATGCAGTCAATTTAAGATTTTAATAAATGTATCAAGTTACAATTGAAATGTATATTTAAAATGGGTGGAAAATAGTAAATGACTGCTACCCAGTGTTTGTGACTGTTTCACTCCACACTAAATGTAGAGACTAAAATCTAATCCCAAAAAATTAAATTCACCTAAAAGCATGAAGAAAAATTGTTTTGTTTTAATCTTTCGGGGAATATTTTTTTGGAGAAATGTTAGAATATTCGAACTGTAATGAATAATGTGCGTTCAAAACACGCCCGTCAGTTGGAGGCTCATATAGAAATGCATGCGTGTGCATTAGCACAAGTGCAATCTAACAACGACGATTAAAAAGACTAAGTAATGATACAGTGGAACCTCGGATTGTGAGTAATGCGGTTAGCAATACAAGCACTGTATTTAAAAAAAATCGTGACTCGGTTTGCGAGTGAATATGAAAAGTGTTCTAAATGTATCAAGGTGCTATAATTAAATGAATAATGCAATCCTGCTTGTTCCGAGTGTATTACACCCTCTTCTGGGTGTAGCCTTTGTAATGTGCTGATGGGGTGTTTACCTTATTTTTGTGTGTAAAAGGAATGTGAAGTGCTGCAAGAATAAGAAGGAAGGTTTGGACAGCCGCACTCCAAAAAATTGTTCCTTTTTATTGTAAAATCAAATCGCAAAAAATACATGCCACAGCAAAATAACAGATACAAGTTAACACATTTCACACTGTAACTCAGTGCTTAGTCATAGCTTTAATCACTTGCTTACTGGGCACATATACCCCCTTCCTGCCCAGGCGAAATTTCAGCTTTCAGCACTGTCGCTTTAAATTAAAATTTGCACGGTCGTGCGACATGCCTCACAAACAAAATTTACGTCCTTTTTTTCCCCACAAATGGAGCTTTCTTTTGGTGGTATTTGATCACCTCTGCGGTTTTTATTTTTTGCGCTATAAACAAAAAAGAGCGATAATTTTGAAAAAAAAAACATATTTTTTTTACTTTTTGCTATAATAAAAATTCCATATTTTTTTCTCAGTTTAGGCCGATATATTTTTGGTAAAAAAATCGCAATAAGCGAATAGTAATTGGTTTGCGCAAAGGTTAAAGTGGCTACAAAATAAGGGATAGAATTCTGACAATTTTTTATTTTTTTACTAGTAATACGGCGACCTCCAAATTTTGTCTGGACTGCGATATTGCGACGGACACATCGGACAATTTTGACACCATTCACATTTATACAGCGGTCAGTGCTATAAAAACGCACTAATTACTGTATAATTGTGACTGGCAGGGAAGGGGTTAAATGTGTATCCTGGGTGTGTTCTAACTGTGTGGGGGGAGGGGACTGACTGGGGCGGTGACCAATGCTGTGTCCCTATGTACAAAGGACACAGCATCAGTCTCCTCTCCCTGACAGGACGTGGAGCTCTGTGTTTACACACAGAGCTCCACGTCCCTGCTCTAAAACTGCCGATCGGCGGGTACCTGGCGGGCATTGCGACCGCCAGGCACGCGCGTCGGCATCTCGGACGCGCCGGGTGCGCGCACCCCCCAGTGGCCGGAGAAGACGATGCCGTCAAATGACGGCGGCTGGGATATTCAGATCCCCTTTGCCGCCGTCATTTGACAGTATGCGGGGACTCAAGTGGTTAATAATCGGTTTCTTTTCTTGGTAATTGTTACCGTGACTGAGGTGTATTCAGGCACACTGTCAACTCCTCTCATACCAATGCATTCCAGTAGGCGCAGAATCCTTTTGAACTTTTATTGATACAAGACAGAGTAAAACTGAAACAGATACAAACAAATACAATTAATAAATGATCATATAATTAGTGCCTCCCTAACTATATCTAGCTGAAAACACAGATGGTTGACATACCGGAGATGGATCTGGATGAGTAGCTTAGAATAGAACTCGGCAGTAGATGTGCTTGCTTCCAGGGTGAAAAGGAAATGGCCTGAAGAACCTGATGCAATGCCTGATGGGATTGAAATATGGAGGCTTGCATGAACCAAAACTAACCAGCTATTCTAACTGACTGCATTGAATGGAAATGGTGCAGTTAAACAAAATGGCCATTAGATGACAGCATTGATTTAATTTTAACCAAAGTCAATGAAACATTATGAGCCTTATTAATGAAGGCATGACAGTAATATTGAAGCCCTGAAATGTAATGCCAGCTTCATTGAAATGGTTATTCCAGGGTTCTAGGTCAGGATCAACCTGTTGGGAGGGGGGGGGGGGTGTACATCCCATCTAAGACTTCTAGGGACTATGTGTTCAGAGATATATTGTTTTAAAAATGCTAAGTCCCATTGCAAATGGAGCCTCGATATCATGAAACTTTTAAGTCTTAGGCCGCGTACACACGATCGAACATGTCCGCTGAAACTGGTCCGCAGACCAGTTTCAGCGGACATGTTCGATCGTGTGTACAGCCCGTTTTCCAGCGGACAAAAGTTTCAAAAACATGCTTTGATACCTGTCCGCTGGAAACCTGTCCGTCGGTTAGTACACAAAATCATCGGACCAAAATCCCACGCATGCTCAGAATCAAGTCGACGCATGCTTTGAAGCATTGAACTTCATTTTATCCTCACGTCGTTGTGTTCTACATCACCGCGTTCTGGTGCAAGGGGATTTTGGTCCGATGGTGTATACGCACATCAGACCAACAGACCACTTCATCGTGGTCTGATGAAAACGGTCCGTCGGACATGTTTCATCGGACATGTCTGATCGTGTGTACGCAGCCTTAGAAATAGTCCTCTTCCTCCTCTTTCGGTATCACTCCCTGTCACAAATAAAACACCCTCAGTGTTGACCGTGTAGGATTCTCTATAATCAAATACATCCATGTTGAAAAAAGAAGGGAATAAAGAAATGGCTGCAGCAGTGTGTATTTAAAGAAAATAAAAATGTGTAAAAAGTAATCCCGCGCTGCCTCTTTAAAACTAGCAGTTAACACAGCAATTGGATAATGGCTAGAAAAATGTGGAAATTTAAAGTGTAGCACTAAATAACAAAATCCAAACAATAAATTAATGATCCAAAAAAAATTATGTGCAAAAATATGGGATACTGATCCCTGAAAATAGTAGCGATCTGATATGAACATGATTATAATATCCTTAAGTGCAAATATATACATAAAAAATGTATAGTCCATATAAATAACACTTGCATGTCCACTGTGTATCAAGGTCAAAAGGCACTTTGAAGAAGTTCTGTACATGGCCAAGTGGGAGGAGGATGTCGTCTATACCCAAGACACTCCATCCTTGGTCTTGTGGGCCAGATACATCGACATCATCCTGCTATGGAAGGGCAGTACAGATTAATTTAAACAATTTTGAACTCAAGTTTCTCTGACATATGAAGTAGAAACCAGATTAAATTCTTGGGTCTTGAAATCGATATTAACCGCTTAACGCCTGCCGCACGACTATGTACGTCCACAAAATGGCACGTACAGGCAGATGGGCGTACATGTACGTCCCTGTCTTCTAGCAGGTCCGATCGGGACCCCCTCCGCTGCATGCGGCAGGCGGGTTACCTCCGTGAGCGATCCGGGACGAGGGGGCAGCTGTTCGTTTTTGTCCGCCCCCTTGTGATCACTCCCAGCCAATCCTCTAAGCCTCCGCAGTGTCACTTCCTCTGCCTGTGTAATGTAAACACTGGCAGAGGAAGTGATGTGAGCTCTCCACTCACAGTAAGTTGCACCAACACTACACTGACACCACACGCATAGGCACATTTAACCCACTCCGAACACCCCCCCCAGCCCCTTGTCACACTGTCACTGATTGCAGTGATCATATATTTACTGATCACTGCATTTAGTGTCAGTGTGAGAGTTAGTGTGATAGGCAGTTAGTGTTAGGTCCAGGGTAGCCCCGTACCCCCCCTAATAAAGTTTTAACCCCTTGATCACCGCCCTAGTTAACCCTTTCACCCCCTATTGCCAGCGTCACTAAGTGATCGTTTTTCTAAATCGCTGTATTAGTGTCGCTGTTGCCGCTAGGTAGCTAAAAAAAATGTTATTGCAAGTTTTTTTTTTACTAAAGACATGTGGCTGAATACATTTTGGCCTAAATGTTTGACTAAAATTTAGTTTATTCGATTTTTCTTATAACAAAAAGTAAAAAATATTGTTTTTTTTTCAAAAATGTTGCTCTTTTTTTGTTTATAGCGCAAAAAATAAAAATCGCAGAGGCAATCAAATACCATCAAAAGAAAGTTTTGTTTGGGAGCCACGTCGCACAACCGCGCAATTGTCTGTTAAAGCGACGCAGTGCCGAATTGTAAAAACGCCTCTGGGCATTTAGCAGCATATTGGTCCGGGGCTTAAGTGGTTAAGGGCCGACAGTTCAAATTCCAAACATATTTTAAACCAACCGATCGTAATGGCTTCATCCCTACAGATAGTTGCCACTAGGGATGAGCTTCGTGTTCGAGTCAAACTCACGTTCGACTATGAAGGCATATAGTTGGATAGATCCAGGTGTGCAGGTCTCACTGTCCCAGATAGGTATCCTCTGTTGTGTCCAGGAACTGCTATTAATCCAAGCTCGACCGTCCAAATAATGGATGTGGTGGATATGGGATGTGAAAGAGAGAATCTCCAATCGTGAAGTACGTATCACCAATGTGGGTTTATTATAATAAAATAAATAAATAAAATACAGTCCAGCAAATATTAGCACAAAATAGAAATAAAATAGGAATGTATAAAAGTCCAAAAGTAAAAAATCGGGACAGAGCGATCGTACCGCCGCCTGTATACAAATGTTATCCGGCTGATGCGGATGTAGAGTCATGTTATCCGGCTGATGCGGATGTTCCTGGACACAACAGAGGATACCTATCTGGGACAGTGAGACCTGCACACCTGGATCTATCCAACTATATGCCTTCATATAGCACCCTGAAGGTAAGGGAACTACATTACCTGTTGGGGATGTCCAGCACTGAATAACATCTTGGGAGAAGTCATCTATCACATTACCATCCAGCCCGCCAGCTGTTGCCGGCCAGATCCTGCCTGGTGCCATTGATTTAAAACTAGCACATTCCCCACTACTCTAAAGGGAACTCACCACCCTATTTACCCTTGGTCACTAATTAGTGTTTGACACACGGAACTTTATTTATGATCATCATTGTTTCCTCACTGTTATTTGCATTTAGCATACTATAGCTTTGTTATTCACTTAGCACTTTGAGGTTTTGACTTTGTTGCTATATATTGTGTTTTTGCAGGACCTATGCACCACTTTTTGTAGCGCTTATCACCCATTTTACCTATATTTCATTTTGTGTTTGTGAACACTACAGATTGAGCTGCCCCAATTTGTGGTTGCTACCCACTCTTCCACCACAGTTTACTCACAGTAGCGCATTAGATTTTTTCATTTACGTGGTGTGTGTATTGCCTGTGTCCTCTGCAGTGTGCACCTAAAGCTACGTGGTGTTTGTACTGTCCGTGTCCTCTGCACATTGTGCACCTAACGTTAAGCTGATGTTTCTCATATTTACTCCTAGAAGCAGAGATCTTCTCAGATTAATACTACAGGTAGGGTATATTGCTGCAAGTACTTTCACGTGGTGTACTGTCTGTGTCCTCTGCAGGCCATGTCTGGAAGGAAAACAAGGAGAGGCAGACAGTCATGAGCCGATAAAAGAGGGCAAGCAGGCTTTGCGTCTAGAGGCAACAGTGCTGGTCGTGGACACGGTGCATCCTCATCAGCACGTGGCCGTGGGACACGCACATCCTTTTTTTCAGGAGCTGGCCGTGTTGAGCCACAACATGCTATTCTCTAAAGCATGGACCAGTCAGTTTATGTACATCTGGAGATCCTCTGTTAGTGTAGGTCAGTGCATGCCAGTCCAGTGTGTGTCAGTAAATAAACGTTCATCAGTAATCAACAGAAATAACATTAAGATTCCTTAATATGTACAACTGACACAAGCAAAGGATTGCAGGAGAGTCCTACTACCTAACTGCCAGGTATCGGTGACCATGTCAGTGTCCCTTGTGCCTGCACCATCATAACCGGTTTATCTTGTGGCCCAGTCCACCTCATAAGACTGACACTACACTAAAAGTGTAGCACAAGCCGACACTTTTAGTGCAGCACCAGTCTTATAACGTGGACTGGGCCGAATGATCAAATTGGTCTGGCGCCCCCATGAAGCGGCCACACTGCTACCGGTATTATAGAGATGGTGTGGACACAAGGGACACTGACATGGTCACCTATGCCTGTCAGGTAGGTAGTAGGACTCTCCTGCAGTCCTTTGCTTGTGTCATTTGTACATATTAGGGAGTCTTAATTTTATTTCTGTTGATTGCTGATGAGAGAAATAAACAGATGGATTTATTCGTTCCTGCCCCCATCCTTCCTTTGCTCACTGCCTGGACCACATATATTTATCACTGTGCTATATGTTTTCTGCTGCACCACTGGCATGGTTATATCCTCTTAGGCCTCCATAAATTTAGCAGTGCCACCTTGTTGGTGCCATCTCATCGGTGCCGCCTTATCAGTGCCCATCAGTGCCGCCTTATCAGTGATCAGATCGATCACAGAATCTGCGGTGATCAACACCATATCCGGCCCCTCCTCCATCCCCCTACACACAGGTCCCAGAAGACAGCAGGGACCAGTCAGGACTCGCACATGCGTAGTAGGGAACCAGGCTGTGAAGACGCAAGGCTTCAGCTACTGACACCCTTACTGAAGATGGCGGCGCCTCCACCCAAGAGCCATGGGTCGGCTTCGGGTGAGGACATCCTGGGCACCCTATACAGGTAATTGTCCTTATTTTAAAAGTCAGCAGCTGCAGTATTTGTAGCTGCTGGCTTTTAATTAAAAAGAATTGGCAGAACTCCACTTTAACATGGAAGGGGTGGATTTTAACGACCAGATGGTGGCACTAGACTTAATTGCCCATAGAGCCAGACGCTGGTATAAAAAAGTGTCTGTATACCTATTTCAATTGGTTCTGCTGAACACTTATGTGCTATAAAAAGCGTCAGGATAAACTGGATCCTTCCTAAAATTCCAGGAAGAGGTCATCACAGCCCTTCTGTTTCCCAGACGGTGCTGTGGCCCAACTTTCCAATGGAAATGCAGTGAGCCGGCTGCATGAGAGGCACTTTCTAGAAGTTCTCTGTGGTAACTCTGCCCAAAGAGCACCCCAAAGAAGATATTGTCTGCAGAAAACTCTGATATAGGTGCGACACCCGCTATTATTGTCCATCCTGTCCTGACCAACCTGGTCACTGCATCTGTGAATGTTTCCATCACTACCACACACTAGAGTATTAGCGTAGGGTACAGCAAAGGGCAGTCCTAGGGCACACTATCACACAGGGTCTCCAAAGATGAGATGGCCATCACATTTTGAAAGACCCTAATCTGGAACATTTACAGTTAAAATAAAAGTGCAAAGAGAAAAAAAAAACAAGAAAAATAAAAAGCCCAAAATAGTTAGTTATATCTTATTTTTCTTCTCTCTCTATTGTTACTGTATTTTATGCTTAACTGTAATATGTTATTGTTACTGTGTTTTATTGTATTTGCTTTTCAGGTATGGTATGTCCTACTGTTACCCACTGTAATGTTATCTTGTTTTATTGTTAACCATTATTTGTTTTGCAAGCACGCCATTCAGCTACAGCACAGGTTTATTTATTCAGACAGCGACAGGGTTTGCTCTCATGATACATAAAGCCTTGTCCAGCACTGTAGGAGGTGATTTCACCACCACAGTTTAAAAAAAACATATATGCCAAAGCATGGGGGTAGGGGTGCAGGGGCAGAGGGGCAATTTGTCCCTAACATTAGAGGTGGAATTGCCCCCATGCTTCAGCATATATTTTTTACTATTTTCTTTGACACAGATTGCAATAAAAAAGTTGTTCTATTGAGTTCATGTTTTATTGTTACTGTGACAGACCTAGCTGGGACAGAGGCTTTTGGAGGGGACTGAATCCTAGCCTCTTGCCTACTGATCATGGATCCTGGCATTTGGGGGAACGGTGCTCTTCGTGAGCTGTATGCCTGGGGACCCCAGGCATATAGCTCACAAAGAGCACCATTCCCCCAAATGCCAGGGCCCATGATACTTTACATGTTTTATTGTTACCATTGTTTGCTGTTTAGGTACACCATTCAGCTGCAGCACAGATTTATTTATTTTGACAGTAACAGGGTTTGCTCTTACGATACGTAAATTAGTGACTCCAGTGCTGTAGGAGGTGATTTTGCCACCACAATTAAAAAAAAAAGGAGCATATATGCCGAAGCATGGGGGCAGGGGTGGAGGGGCGATTCGTCCCTAACATTAGGGGTGGATTGCCCCCATGCTTCGGCATATATTTTTTACTCTTTTTTTTGGCACAGATTTGTGTTTGCAGAAAAAGTTAAAGGCATGACACCTTCTATTATTGTCCCTCCTGTCCTGACCAACCTGGTCTCTGCATCTGTGAATGTTTCCGTCACTATCACACACTAGTGGAGTATTAGCGTAAGGTACGGCACTGGGAAATCCTAGGGCACACTATCACACAAGGTTTCCAAAAATTAGATTGCCGTCACATTTTGAAATACCATAATCTGGAACATTTACAGTTAAAATAAAAGTGCAAAAAGAAAAGAAAACACAAGAAAAATAAAAGACCAAAATAGTTGTCTTATTTTTCTCTCTCTCTCTATTGTTACTGAATTTTATGCTTACCTGTAATGTTTTATTGTTACTGTGTTTTATTGTATTTGCTTTGCAGGTATGGTATGGCCTACTGTTATTTTGTTTTATTGTTAACCATTATTTGCTTTGCAGGTACGCCATTCAGCTACAGCACGGGTTTATTTATTCTGACAGCAATAGGGTTTGGTCTCACGATACGTAAATCAGTGACTCCAGCGCAGTAGGAGGTGATTTCACCACCACAATTAAAAAAAGAACAGTGCATGTATGCCCATTATTAGAAGTGGGTGGATGCAGAAAGGTATGCTAATGGTGGGCATGCCACCGATCAATCTCTTTTTGTCATGCAGCCCACAGGCTGCATAAATAAAAGAATATAACAATATTTTCCCAAGGACCAGCGATATACTGGTATGTTGCTGGACTTTCAGTGGTTATATCAGAATTATGCCTGCAGGATTAGGTATAATCTTCTTTTCAGCCGACGGTCGGCTTTCATGTAAAAGCTTTTCAAGCAATGGGAGGGAACGTCCCCACCTCCTGCCATCTTCCATGATTTTCTCGGGCTCTCCTGTCCCACCGGGGAACCTGAGAATGCAGCTGGTGGTTCCAACAGCTGACTATAGAGCTGATTGGAGACTAGAACAGTTCCAATCATCTCTATGGCCTAAGAAACCGGAACCTACAAGCATTTCATGACTTCTGTTCCGCCCAATATAAACAGTGCCATTGGGAAATTTGTAGGGCTGTTACTGATCAAAGTTTTTGTGTTTGATTAATCGTTTTTTATTTTAATTGACTAATTTCGATTAATTATAACGCACATACAGATCCAACAACTTTTAGCTGATCTCCTTGCAGGCCGATTCCCAGTGCAGCTCCCAACAGCAGGATACAAAAAACACACAAAAGCAGCGCTCGATGGGAATAGCATTAAAACTTTTATAATCTTCAAGTAGGTAACAAAATAAATATTGCACTGGAGAAAAAATCGATGTAGCTACATAAACTGTAATAATGTTGCGAGTAATATTAAATGGTACCAAAAGCCATCATAAAAATATGTAGCCAAGTTTGATACTGGTATAAAAATGTGTACAACGATACCACTGCTGAATCCAGATGAGGAGAGGTTACCATCAGGCGGCGTACACACGTACGAGAACCTCGACGGGCGGAACACATCGTTCCGCCCGTCGAGGCTCTCGGCCGGCCGTCGAAATCGGCGACCCGCCCATCGGGAATGGCAACCAGCCATTCATCCAGGCGGGCCGTCGAGCAAATAGAGAGCCTGCTCTCTATTTGCTCGACGGGATTCCCGACGGGCGGGGCGAGCCAGGAGCGTACACATGGCCGAGATTCTCGCTGGAATGCAGCTCCCAGCGAGGTTCTCGCTGGTTTCTAGCGAGAACCTCAGTCGTGTGTACGCCACCTCAGTCTGTCGGCATGTAGCTGTCCCATGAAGGGAACTATCACAACTCCAAGTGGATGGTTGTAAAATCCCAGATTAATAAATGTAAGTGATAGAGGGAAGTGTAACAGCTACTATGTGGCAGATAGTAAGGTCCGCCACCATGCAGATATAAAGGCACAGCTAAGGGGCCCTTCAGATGGATACGGCAAGCCCCACAGGTGTCCGTGACGTTACTGGATCTCCGACGGAACTCCCTGAAGGCCCAGAAGCCGGCGGAGAGGCGAGTACCAATCAAAATAATTTTAATCAATCAAAAATATTTTGATTGATCAAAAAAATTAAAGATTAATCGATTAATTAAAAGTTAATTTGCACAGCCCTAGAAATTTGGAAAGCATCTTATCACACCGATCTTGGTGTGGTCAGATGCTTTGAGGGCAGAGGAGAGATCTAGAGTTTAACCGCTTAACGCCCGCCGCATGTATATGTACGTCCACAGAATGGCACATACAGGCAGATGGGCGTACATGTACGTCCCTGCCTTCTTGGGCCGATCGGGACCCCCCCCCCCCGCTACATGCAGCGGGCGTCTTACCTGCGGTAGCGATCCGGGATGAGGGGACGCCTGTTTGTTTTTGTCCGCCCCCTCGTGATCGCTCCCAGCCCCTGAGCCTCCGCCGTGTGACTTCCTCTGCCTGTATAATGTAAACACAGGCAGAGGAAGTGATGTCAGCTCTCCTCTCGGCGGTACTTTCAATCCGACGAGAGAAGACATCACAATAAGTTGCACCAACACTACACTGACACCACACACATAGGCACATTTAACCCCATTTCCCAGGACATTCCCCGGGAAACACTTCAATCATGAAAAGGGTCTAAATCCTGGGAATGTCCCAGGAAATTCGGGACAGTTGACAAGCATGTACTTGCCATTAGAGATGAGCCGAACACCCCTGGGTTCGGTTCGCACCAGAACCTGCGAACAGACCAAAAGTTTGTGTGAACTTTAGAACCCTGTTAAAGTCTATGGGACTCGAACGTTTGAAATCTAAAGTACTCATTTTAAAGGCTAATATGCAAGTTATTGTCCTAAAAAGTGTTGGGGACCTGGGTACTGCCACAGGGGACATGTATCAATGCAAAGAAAAGTTTTAAAAAATGTCAGTTTTTTCAGGAGCAGTGATTTTAATAATGCTTAAAGTGAAACAATAACATTTAAATATTCCTTTAAATTTCGTACCTAGGGGGTGTATAGTATGCCTGTAAAGTAGCGCTTGTTGCCTGTGCTTAGAACTGTCCCTGCACAAAATGTAATTTCTGAAGTAAAAAAAGTCATTTAAAATCACTCACCTTAGGGTCTGGTATGGATATTAAGGGGAACCCTGCGTCAAATTAAAATAAAATGATGTGGGGTTCCCCCAAATAACCATTTTTTTTTTTTAATGAATGACTTTTCTCTGTATTGCCGGGAGCCGACAATTCATTATAGCCGCGAGTGATTTTAAATTACTTTTTTTCCTTTAGAAATTACACTTTGTGCAGGGACAGTTCTAAGCATGGGAAACAAGCGCTACTTTACATGCATACTATACACCCCTCCTCCTAGGTACGAAATTTAAAGGAATATTTCACTTTTATTGTTTCACTTAACCACTTCAATACCATGTCACGTCCAAAGACGTGAACAGCGCGGATCTGAGGCGCCGGGGTCACGTCTTTGGACGTGATTTGCTTGTAATTCCCCGCGCGCGCCACAGGGTGGCGCGCGGCGGGGAAAAACAGTCCCGACGCATCACCGAGGATCCGATGCGTGTACCCGGCGGCCGCGATGTCCGTCAGGTACACGCGATCGTCGGTGAGACAGCAGGGACGTGGAGCTCTGAGTGTAAACACAGAGCTCCACGTCCTGTCAGGGAGAGATGACAGATGCTGTTTCCCTTGTACATAGGGAGACAGCATCGGTCACCTCCCCCAGTCACCCCCCTCCCCCCATACAGTTAGAACACATCCAGGCAATACATTTAACCCCTTCCTCACCCCCTAGTGTTAACCCCTTCAATGCCAGTCACATTTATACAGTAATTAGTGCATTTTTATAGCACTGGTCGCTGTATAAATGTGAATGGCGCCAAAAATGTGTCAAAAGTGTCCGATGTGTCCGTCGCAATATCGCAGTCCCAATAAAAATCGCAGATCGCCGCCATTACTAGTAAAAAAAAAATATTAAAAAAAAATCATAATTATGTCCCCTATTTTGTAGGTGCTATAACTTTTGCGCAAAGCAGTCACTTATTGTGATTTTTTTTTTTTTTTTACAAAAATACGTAGAAGAATACGTATCGCCCTTAACTGAGAAAAAAAAATATATAAAAAAAAAAAATGGGATATTTATTATAGCAACAAGTAAAAAATATATATATTTGTGGGGAAAAAATGGACGCCAATTTTGTTTGGGTGCCACGTCGCACTACCGCGCAATTGTCAGTTAAAGCGACGCAGTGCCGGAAGCTGAAATTTCGCCTGGGCACGAAGGGGGTTTATGTGCCCAGTAAGCAAGTGGTTAAAGGAATTATTAAAATCACTGCTGCCAAAAAAACTGCAGTTTTTAAAACTTTTTTTGCATTGATACATGTCCCCTGGGGCAGGATGCAGGTCCCCAAACACTTTTTATTACAATATTAGCCTTTAAAATTAGCACTTTAGATTTCAAACGTTCGAGTCCCATAGACTTTAACAGGGTTCTAAAGTTCACACGAACTTGCCGCGAACACCCCAAATAGTTCGCTGTTCGGCGAACAGGCAATGTGCGAGTCGAACATGAGTTCTACTCGAACTCGAAGCTCATCCCTACTTGCCATCACAAAGTTTATGGACTCACTTTATATGAACTGTACAAGAGTTCTCGTATTATTGTGTTATTAATTTTTTCTTCTATTTGATGATTCACTATCATAATTATTTTCACTTTCATGTTTAGCGCTGCACTGTTTATCTCTATATCTTTTTAAACAAGTTGTCCATTGTAGTGCTGGCTGCTGTGTTATATATTTTATTTGTTTGAACACTAAGCGTGGTTTATATTACACCATTTATTAAAAGTTAGCAACTACAAAAAGTGTAGTTGCTGACTTTTAATAAACACACAATCGCCTGTCCCAGAATCCAGCTCTTCTCTGCTGCTCCGCCATTGCACCGGGTTTACAGCCGGGTGCGCACTGCGCATGTTGCGCTGTGCGTCCTGAATGGCAGGGCAATCTTCTAAGATCTGTGACGTGTCCCAGAAGATTGCAGACAGGGGGAGGAGAACCCCCAAAACAAAATGACATGTCAAATGTGGCATGTCAATGGTTCAGGAGTCCTTAAAGTGGAAGTTGCACTTTTGGGTGGAACTTCGCTTTAAGTGCAGAAACAGGAAAATGTGCGGAAATAACACCGCTTTGTTATTTTTTTTATAATAGGCTCTGGTATGTTTTTTCATTTCAGGAAATAATAAAAATATATATCTTTATAGGTCTTGTCAGTGGATTCATTTGTCCTATTATGAAATTAAAACTGTTTAAAGTGATACTAAAGTATCCATTTTTTTTTTCATTTAAAAATAACAAACATGTAATACTTATCTGCTCTGTGTAGTGGTTTTGCACAGAGCAGCCCCTATCCTCCTCTTCTCAGGTCCCCCGCCAGCACCCCTGGTCCCTCCCTTTTTTGTTCGTACTGTCACCAGTCATTGTACTGCACTGGCGACAGTATTTTTTGTTTTTTATTAAATGTATTACATTTTTGTTTTGTTATTTATTTATTTTCCCAAACAATTATAACAAAAAAATTACATCTTTAACCATTTCCCTGTACGCAGTACATCATATGACGACTTTGACTTTCAGGGGGATATCTAAATGATGTCCGCAGCTACAGGCATCATTCAGATATCATTATTTTCTGCCGGCGATTCTGTGCACGATTAGTCTGATCATAGTGGCAGTTCCGCTGCTTGATCGTTCTTACAGGCGATGAGAGGGGACATTCCCCCTCCCGCCCCCATCTGATGCTTCTTTGAGTTCTCCCGTGCCATCAGATGCCCGGAGATAGAATTGGCTGCCACTGGATGATGACCATAGAGATTACCAGTCATCTCTATGACCATCGGAGGCCCGGGCGCAACGTTATGATGTCACGTCTGGGCAGTGGATGTAAACGAAGCTGCGATCAGAGCTGTCGGCATGTGATATAAAAAAAAAAAAATTACCATCTCATGCTTTCCATCCTGGAGGAGAGATGTGGGGTCTTATTGACCCCGCATCTCTTCATAAAGAGGACCTGTCAGGATAGATTCCTATTACAAGGGATGTTTACATTCTTTGTAATGGAAATAAAAGTGAGCAAAAAAAATAAAAATGTAAAAGAAAGTGAAAAAAATAAAGAAAAATAATAAATGTTTTATGTTTTAAATGCCCCTGTCCCCGGTAGCTCACGCTCAGAAGCGAATACATACGTAAGTCCCTCCTACATATGTAACCGGCATTCTAACCACACGTGTGAGGTATCACCGCGTGCGTTAGAGCGCGAGCAACAATTCTAGCACTAGATCTCCTAAGACTCTAAACTGCTAACCTGTAAAAAAATGAAAGCATCGCCTATGGAGATTTTTAAATACCGAAGTTTTGCGCCTTTCCATGAGTGTGCGCAATTTTAAAGCGTGACATGTTGAGTATCTATTTACTTTGCGTAACATCATCTTTCACATTATACCAAAAAATTGGGCTAACTTTACTGTTTTTAACTTTTTTTTTTACATTTAGAAATAAAAAGGCGTTTTAAAAATTGTTGTACAAATACCATGCAAGATAAAAAGTTGAAATGATCGCCATTTTATTCCCTAGGGTGTCTGCTAAAAAACATATATAATGTTTGGTCTACAGGATTAGATATATCAGTCTGTAAATGGATAGAAAACTGGCTGAAAGACAGAATTCAGAGAGTTGTGGTTAATGATTCTTACTCTGAATGGTCCAAGGTTATCAGCGGTGTACCCCAAGGTTCAGTGTTGGGTCCCTTACTTTTCAATATATTTATAAATGATATTGGGTCTGAGATCAAAAGTAACATTTCTGTTTTTGCAGATGACACCAAGCTATGCAGGGGAATAACGTCCTTGCAGGATGTCTCCAATTTACAAGCCGACCTCAATGCTCTGTCTAATTGGGCGACTAAGTGGCAGATGAGGTTTAATGTTGATAAATGTAAAGTTATGCACTTGGGGGCTAAGAATATTCATGCATCATACATGCTAGGGGGAGTACAACTGGGGGGATCTGTAGTGGAGAAGGATCTGGGTGTTTTAGTTGATCATAAGCTCAATAATGGCATGCAATGCCAAGCTGCGGTTTCCAAAGCGAGCAAAGTCCTTTCTTGTATTAAGAGAGGTATGGACTCCAGAGATAGAGATATCATTTTGCCCCTGTACAAATCATTAGTAAGACCTCATCTGGAATATGCAGTCCAGTTTTGGGCACCAGTTCTCAAAAAGGATATCGGAGAACTGGAGAAAGTGCAGAGAAGGGCAACCAAACTGATAAGAGGCATGGAGGAGCTCAGCTATGAGGAAAGATTAGAGGAACTGAATTTATTCACTCTTGAGAAGAGGAGAATAAGGGGGGATATGATCAACATGTACAAATACATAAGAGGTCCATATAGTGAACTTGGTGTTGAGTTATTCACTTTAAGGTCAACACTGAGGACAAGGGGGCACTCTTTACGTCTGGAGGAAAAGAGATTTCACCTCCAAATACGGAAAGGTTTCTTCACAGTAAGAGCTGTGAAAATGTGGAACAGACTCCCTCCAGAGGTGGTTCTGGCCAGCTCAGTAGATTGCTTTAAGAGAGGCCTGGATTCTTTCCTAAATGCACATAATATAACTGAGTACTAAGTTTTGTAGGTAAAGTTGATCCGGGGTAAATCCGATTGCCTTTCGGGGGATCAGGAAGGAATTTTTTCCCCTCCGGTAGCAAATTGGATCATCGCTCTGCTGGGGTTTTTTGCCTTCCTCTGGATCAACTGTGGGTATGGAGTTGGGTGTATGGGAGGATGTACTGTGTTTTACTTTGTTTTATTTTTATGGTTGAACTGGATGGACTTGTGTCTTTTTTCAACCTGACTAACTATGTAACTATGTATGTAACTATGTAACTATGTTTGGGGGTTCTGAGTAATTTTCTAGCAAAATAATAATGATGATTTTTACATGTAGGAGAGGAGTGCCATAATAGGCCCAGTATGGAAGTGGTTCAAAAATTTGCCATGCCTCTTACTAAATACCATGGACTGTCTGCTTTCCAAAAAGGGGTCATTTGGGGTATCTGTGCTGTCCTGACAGTTTCAGATCTCGAGAAATGAGGTAGGCCGTCAGTACATCATGAGTGATCAATTTAAGATATATACCATAGTTTGTAGACTTGATAACTTTCCTATAGACTACATAATAAACACTGATTTTAGTTATTTTCACCAAAGAAATGTAGCAGAATACAGTTTGTACTACATTTTTGAGGCCCCCCCCCCCTGAGTTATTAAAGAGCAGGATCTGGGGGCCGCCATGTTAAAGGGGGCTTCCAGATTCCAATAAGCCCCCTGCCCGCAGACCCTCACAACCACCAGCCAGGGTTGTGGGAAAAAGGGCTCTTGTCCTTGAAATATTTTTCCCATCATGGGCGTGAGTGGGGCCCCATGTCAAGTTTTGCCTAAGGCCTCACAAAGCCTAGGGCCATCTCTGGGCTTTTCCTCAGAGTAGAGGAGAGCCGATCTGCTGCTCTCCTAACAGGGGGGTCTGCGCCAATTGATTTTTAGCGCAGCCCCCCCAGGATGCCCATCTAGGACCACTAGGGATGGTCACCACTGATGACCACCAGGTATGCCTCCCATGGCCACCAGGGATGCCAATGTGTGCCCACATATGATGCCAATCAGTGCCCATCAGCAATACCTGCCAGTGCTTCCATAGCAGTGATGCCCATCGGCGCTATCTCTCAGTGCCCATCAGTGCCCATCGGTGAAGGAAAAAACATTCTTATTTAATTTTAAACTGATCCCCTGTGTCAGTGAGCAGTGGAGAAGAGGAATAGCTCTACAAAGGCTGGAAATTCCAGGCTACCATATCCAAACAGTTGTTGGCGCTCCCTCATGTCCCTTGTAGCTCACTAACGGAAGCCAGAGCTGCAGGATCACGTGACTGGACCAGAGCAGACTAAAGCTGACCATACACGTATAGAAATGTGTCCGTTTGCCGTGAGAATGACTATTCGTCGCTCGATAGTGACCTGTCCGATAACTGTATAGAATAAAATAATTTTCAGGATCGAAAGTGATCAGTCAATAACAATAGCAAGATATATAAATCCAGTTTACCTATATGGCAAGCACATGCGCAATACAAGACAGAATTTTTTTTTGTATAACATACATATACAGGTCATTCTCAAAAAATTTGCATATTGTGATAAAGTTCATTATTTTCTGTAATGTACTGATAAACATTAGACTTTCATATATTTTAGATTCATTACACACAACTGAAGTAGTTCAAGCCTTTTTTTTTGTTTTAATATTGATGATTTTGGCATACAGCTCATGAAAACCCAAAATTCCTATCCCAAAAAATTAGCATATTTCATCCGACCAATAAAAGAAAAGTGTTTTTAATAAAAAAAAAAGTCAACCTTCAAATAATTCTGTTCAGTTATGCACTCAATACTTGGTCGGGAATCCTTTTGCAGAAATGACTGCTTTAATGCGGCGTGGCATGGAGGCAATCAGCCTGTGGCACTGCTGAGGTGTTATGGAGGCCCAGGATGCTTCAGTAGCGGCATTAGCTCATCCAGAGTGTTGGGTCTTGCGTCTCTCAACTTTCTCTTCGCAATATCCCACAGATTCTCTATGGGGTTCAGGTCAGGAGAGTTGGCAGGCCAATTGAGCACAGTAATACCATGGTCAGTAAACCATTTACCAGTGGTTTTGGCACTGGGAGCAGGTGTCGGGTTGTGCTGAAAAATGAAATCTTCATCTCCATAAAGCTTTTCAGCAGATGGAAGCATGAAGTGCTCCAAAATCTTGTGATAGCTAGCTGCATTCACCCTGCCCTTGATAAAACAGAGTGGACCAACACCAGCAGCTGACATGGCACCCCAGACCATCACTGACTGTGGGTACTTGACACTGGACTTCAGGCATTTTGGCATTTCCCTCTCCCCAGTCTTCCTCCAGACTCTGGCACCTTGATTACCGAATGACATGCAAAATTTGCTTTCATTCGCAAAAAGTACTGTGGACCACTGAGCAACAGTACAGTGTTGCTTCTCTGTAGCCCAGGTCAGGCGCTTCTGCCGCTGTTTCTGGTTCAAGTGGCTTGACCTGGGGAATGCGGCACCTGTAGCCCATTTCCTGCACACGCCTGTACACGGTGGCTCTGGATGTTTCTACTCCAGACTCAGTCCACTGCTTCCTCAGGTCCCCCAAGGTCTGGAATCGGTCCTTCTCCACAATCTTCCTCAGGGTCCGGTCACCTCTTCTCGTTGTGCAGCGTTTTCTGCCACACTTTTTCCTTCCCACAGACTTCCCACTGAGGTGCCTTGATACAGCACTCTGGGAACAGCCTATTCGTTCAGAAATTTCTTTCTGTGTCTTACCCTCTGGCTTGAGGGTGTCAATGATGGCCTTCTGGACAGCAGTCAGGTCGGCAGTCTTACCCATGATTGCAGGTTTGGAGTAATGAACCAGGCTGGGAGTTTTTAAAAGTCTCAGGAATCTTTTGCAGGTGTTTAGAGTGAATTAGTTGATTCAGATGATTAGGTTAAAAGCTTGTTTAGAGAACCTTTTCATGATATGCTAATTTTTTGAGATAGGAATTTTGGGTTTTCATGAGCTGTATGCCAAAATCATCAATATTAAAACAAAAAAAAGGCTTAAACTACTTCAGTTGTGTGTAATGAATCTAAAATATATGAAAGTCTAATGTTTATCAGTACATTACAGAAAATAATGAACTTTATCACAATATGCTAATTTTTTGAGAATGACCTGTATACACTTTAGTTGAAACGATAAAAAAGTTTTTGCTTTTGGATCAATCGACATTAGCCGGGGCTACTGTCAAAATCGATGGTAAAGTTGAGTCCACTAACTGCACGAATGTTAAACGATCTTTCCAAACAGTAACAGTTTTGCCCAAAATTATATACATGTATGGCCAGCTTAAAAATAGGTAAGTGATGACCTACAGCAGGCTTTTCCAAAGTCCGGCCCGCGGGCCAAATGTGGCCCCCCTATTGATAAAATTTGGCCCCCCTGGGGATTTGGATATATATATATTGTTTGTAGCCCCCCAGGGCCACAAAATATATATACCGTATTTATCGGCGCTGCCTTGGAGGGGACAGGGTGGGGGCAGTACGAGCGCCGTCAGATTACATGAAGGGAATCTCCTGTTTACTCAGCAGCGTCTGTATTGGAAGTCCCGTCTCCTAGGATGCCATTGGATGACTGTTCTGTCTGTCATAGGAGGCGGGACTTTTGTATTAAAGAGGCCAGAGTAAACAAGAGATTCTCCTGTTTGTACTCTGTCGGCACTCGTCCTGCCCCCTCCCCCTGCCCTCCAAGGCTGCAGACGGGCATCGATCAGGCTCCACTGATGGCAATGGTAAGGCTGTATTCATGGCACATGTGAAGCTGCATTTAAGGCACATGTGAGGCTGCATTGGTTGCAATGGTAAGGCTGCATTCATGGCACATGTGAGGCTGCATTTGTTGCAATGGTAAGGCTGCATTGGTTGCAATGGTAAGGCTGCATTCATGGCAATGGTGAGGCTGCATTCATGGCAATGGTAAGCCTGTGTGTGTGTGTTATACGCCAATAAATACGGTATATCCAAATAACACACCCAAGCTCATCCTTAGTCCTGAGCAGCGCTCTGGGATTTGTTGGGGTGACAAAAGAGATATATACAGTATGTCCAAATAACACGCCTGAGCTCATCTCTTCACCACACACAGCCACAAAGGCAAGAGAATTCTTGTTGGGCAGTGTATTAGTTGCTCGGACAAACACACTTAGACCAAATTTTAATGCTTCAAAGAATGTCAGGCAAAATAGTCGGCCCTCACGGATGTTCATTTAATTAAATCTGGCCCTCTTTGAAAAAAGTTTGGACACCCCTGACCTACAGCATCTCCTGTATGAGTGGACGTCTTGAGCTTTGGGGCTAGGGCTGCTGTGTATGGAGTTCTCATTTCTCTGAGAAATCGGACATATTATGCCATCCTAATATTGAGGTGCTGGTATGCCCTTTTCCCTGTCTCCCTCCCCTTTCCCCTCTGGGCCGGATGCTCTGCTCGGACTCTCTCTCTACATATCTGTGACCGCCTGCAAGCCACGTGAGTTTGTCGTCCGTTTTTTTGGGGGGCCTATCTGGGACCTGCTATGGATCATCATATATGTACCTTTTAATAAACTTTAAAATATTCACGCTCACATGCAGCTAATGGCAGCATCATAAAAACCTCTGAAGAAGGCCCCCCTTAAGGGGTTGAAACGTGTCAGCATCTGTTGGCATATTTGTACATTGTTCATGTTTACTCACATGTCAATTTTGATGCTAGCATTGCTGTATGTGTACACTGTACAAGTTTTTACATACCAGAGCTGTTCGATGAAATTTCACCTTTTTTATACAATAAAAACATTTTAATATACACCTTGGTTCCATACAATTTTCTATTTGCTGCCTAAAAACCCCACTGGGGGATCCTTCCATTTTTTCACATGTAGTTTAGATGCCTGATGAAGGACATGCATGCTCCGAACACAAGCTCGACCATGTGTCACCGTCCATTACCACTGACGTGCTTGTTGCGTGGCTGTCTTCAGCCTCGGGAACCATCAAAGCCGAACTGCTGACCACCACCGCTGGCCAGCTGGACTACAGGAGCCCAAGCTAATTAAGCCATGCACATTATATCTCACCAAAATGTGAGTTGATCTTAATTTTAACTAAGTATTTAACCACTTTTTTTTAGCAGAGACCCTACAGCTATGGTCATCAACCCTGTCCTCAGGGCCCACTAACAGGCCAGGTTTGCAAGATAACTGAAATACATCACAGGTGATATCATTTGCTGTTCAGCGATTGCAGTATTCTACATCTCCGCAAGGTAACATATAAAACCTGGCCTGTTAGTGGGCCCTGAAGACAGGGTTGATGACCACTGCCCTAAAGAATACAATGGCAGTCATTGCAACTTTTTTTCCCCTTGCAGAGTATTTGCGCAGCAATTTTTCAAATGCCTTTTTTTGGAAAAAACAGTAAAGTTAGCCCAATGTTTTTTCATAAGGTGAAAGATGAAGTTACAGTGAGTAAATAGATACCCAACATGTTAAGCTTTAAAACTGCACACGCTCATGAAATGGCGCCAAACTTTGGTATTTAAAAATCCCCATAGGCAACGCTTACATTTTTTTTACTGGTTACATGCATTGAGTTACAGAGGAGGAATGTAAACATCCCTTGTAATGTGAGATATGGGGTCAATAAGGCCCCATATCTCACCTCTAGGCTCGGAAGCCCAAAATAAAAATGAAATAACATCTTGGCTTCCCAGCCGAGGTGGCGGCGTTTGAATGCAGAGGCCGGGCGTGATGTCATAACATTGCGTCCGGCCTCCGACGATCAGAGACTCCGGCGGACCAGATGGTCTTTATGGTAAACATCCGATGCCGACAGATACGTTCTCTGACTCACCGATCGCATCGGTGAGTCAGTAGAAACACCTGAGGGCGGCGGGACCACTATGCCGCTATGTTAATTCTTATGGTGTAGGGAATCGCCGGCTGAAAATTACGATATCTGAATGATGCTTGTTGCTGCATAAAAGTAACATACTGCACTCAGAGTGGCACCGCTTCTCTCTCTTTCACCCATATCCACAAAGTCGCTTCTGCTCTCAATAGCTGGCTGCCCACACTGATGCAGACCAAAACTCCTAAACCCTGGTCTTGTCTTGGCAGAGAATGAACTTTGATGATCTGATAAAGGGCACACCCAATACAACCTTGTTTAATCAAGGTTATAAACGTATACATATTATTTGCATAGATCACTCTTCGCACTTTCAATGATTGTATTGGGAATGCCCTTTTCACGTCATCATTCCTTATTAGTTTTTCACTAATTTCAGGTGCAGCAACCCTTCCCTTTTTAGTTTCACTATTGATCCCAGAATCCATTTATATATTATTCAGTGAATGAACTTTGCCTACTGGCACACCTGGACCTTGAAACTATTGCCATATCACACTTAACTGCGTTTCTAGTGCTCCATCTTTTAAAAATTGTATTCTCTGATCAAGTCCGGCCATACACGGAGCAAATGTATTTTCTGCAACCACGAGTTGGAGGTAAGAAATTTGCTAAATTTCCCCCATTAACACAGACAGCATTGATGTGGGAATCACTCCTGCCATGCTATTGTCTTCTCCCAGCAAGGGGAGCCACCCCCACAGGAGAAGACAGTGATTATTGCTAGTGGCTATAGCATTTTATATCTGCAAAATTTTGGATTGTTCAGCTGGATCCTGTTCCTCACCATCCAAGCTAGGTCCAGAGTATTCAGGGTTGCCATCTTCTTCCCTGCCTCCATTGTCTTGTGTCATAGAATCAAATTCATACAACATCAGTAAAGGAGTTGGGCATTGTAGGAGGATGTGGGTTCATAGAGGTTTCTGCGCTTCAGTTAAGAGTTCTAACCATATGAAAAGTTTATGCCAATCCCTCCAACTGTAGCAGGCTGAAGCCTTTTGTTGTGATCAAGCACAAGTTATCAGTGTGAAACTGGTCTACCAACGTTCCTGTAACATCCTGTCTAAGTCCTTTTACAGTCCCTTCCTTCCATGGTGTACAACCAATCTTCTATTTTATCAATTACTATTTATGGTGGTGAGCCAGGGCCAGCACCCACAAGGAAATCTTTATCCAGTCTGAGCGGTGTTACACTCTTTCCAGACTCATCTTTTACTAAATTCTCAAGGCAGGTGCAACATAAAGGCTTGTTCCAAGCAGACACAAGCTTAAACAGCCTGCACATTTCCTCCTGGGTGCAGCACCAAACCAGCCCTTACCTGTGCAGAGCTGGTGCCTGCCTCCACTGCAGAACCAAACTGTCCATCACCTGCTGCTCCCACTGTTGTCTCCACAGGCACTGCCGAGTTAAACTGCTGCCACATAAGGGCACCAGCCAAAGCCCTGCCCCTTCATCGCCAGAGGTCAGAACCACACGACCGCAGCACCCAGTGATAATGTGCATCCTCCTGGAAGACTCTGATCAATGTTTCAGGTCAAACTGGCAGGAGGAAAGTGGTGCCACAACTGCAGAAACACTGGGGTCCTGAACCAACCCATTCCCTGTTTATAGAGCTAAGGAAGCCTGCCCAGAGTCTCTTGACTGAAACACTGCCATGTTTCCGCAACCGGTGAAAGATCTCCACAAGATTTTAAGCACTGCCACCACACTGACCCCTCAACAGGTACTCACAGAAAAGGGGAGACAGATCACTTCCTACCTGAAAAAGAGGAGAGTACTGTGGGCCAGAGGAGGAGATACAGGGGAACTGCCCTAGATCCCTTCCATGCAACTCAGTTCCCCAGAAATCCGAGCAACGATCCTTCTCCCAAAAAAAGTTAAAAAGGTGGTTCCACCAATGGCAGTTTGTGAAACACGTCGACCTCCTGGCCATCTTTACAAAGAAACAATAGGTGCAATGTGTATACATACATACACCCAACAATCATATGATGTTTTTAAGAGCATTAGCTCTACACCTTTTTAATATGGAATTGTTTTGTAATAAAATTCAGTGTCTGGTACCGTAAGCTTTGGCCGTTTGCTGTTTTTTACCGCCTTCAGTTCTAGATATGCTTTAGAACAGGGGTGTCAAACTCAATTTAATTGTGGGCCATATCAGCATTATCCTCAAAAGAGCCGGTTGTATCTGTAAGATTAGATGTCCAGTGCATCTCCTCCCCTTACATTAGATGTCAAGAGCCACCCCACCATCAGAAGTTGAGTCCCCTACTCTCCCTTACATCACAGTGCACACCCTTTCCTTAGCTGCTAGATGTATTGCTTGAAAGCAGAAAGTAGGGGTCTTGAGAACCAGGAGGGCTAGTGCTCTCCTACAGCTGCAAGAGAGGTGCAAGGGCCAAATGAAATGGCCTGATTTAGCCCCTGGGCCTTGTGTTTGACACTTGTGCTTTAGAAAGTTCAGATTGTGTTAGATATTTTCTCTTCCTGTCAGCACTGGAAGTGAAGTCTGGGCATACAGCCAATTGGCGAAAAGGCACCCCCCCCCCCCCCATAGATGGAGACTTGCAGAGTTGTCCTGTGACAAGGCAAGCTCTCTGCTAATCCATTTATAGCAACCTCCCTAGACACAAAATTCAGCCTAGTTTTATCACAGGTGACGGAGAGCTTGTCAGAAGTTATTAGGCTGATAACAGAAGAACGGTGCAGGAGAAAGCCACGAGACATAGTGCTTTGACGATAGATACGAAAACACTGCAGATATATGTGCCCAGCTAAAATTTCATGAATCAGGTTTACATCCACGTTTAGAGGTAATTTCGAATTATGGCATTAGAATCATTTCTCACTCCCAACATTTACAGCAATACCACACATGCAAAAGTGTGCAGGATCTACTTGCAAATTTGTGTATATGCGTGGTGGGAATGAGAGTGCTTTTACATTTTGTTCCATTTAACTTTAGTTCTATCACAAGGGGGTGAGCAAACCCCTTTGTGATGACATTGTGCAGTAGATTTAGTCTATTAGATCCGTGATGTCTCCCCTGGCCCTAAAAGCATATATGTTTTGATGAGCTACTTTACTGGCTGTAACAGCCAGGAAATCACAGCTCCAAGATAGTTGTCGTTTCCAGGATCATTTATCACAGAAAAGATCGAGGAACGTATGTTAAAGATCCACATGGGTGATTATTTTATTAAATATGAAACAACTTGTAAAGATTTATCCTGTGGGTAATTGCCTATTGCAAGGAGGAGAGGAAGGGCTTTATCTGGTGCAGTCACTTGAAGCCGAGGAGGCAGTACCTGGACATTGCAGTGGAAGAATGGAGACTATCCTGTAATGCTGCCAGTTGGCACTGGACCCTGTGGGCAGTGACCTTCAGCATTCCTAGTGTAGGGAAGAGTTCCTGGTGGGATTCTCTACAGGTCCAAAGGCAGTGATCCCATGTGGGGAGAGTCGTGTCTCTGAAGGCCCCCTTGGGCATGCCCACCGTGATGAAGGACAATGGTTCATGCAAATGAAGATGCCTTGTGACGTACAATTAAGAAATAGATCTATTACAATAGATGTGTTCAGAATCCATACAGGAGTAATAAATCATCAAGGCTATGATCAACAAAAGACTAAAAGCAGCATAATGCCCCCAATTTCATTAAACAAAAAGCAAGCCACAGCATAAATCAGATAACTTCCCAGAGAAATCTAGCTTAGAATAAAATAAGGACAACACTTAAAATTCTGATACAACTCGACACTTTATTAAAAATGAAAATGTAAATGGGTTTACAAATGAGTTATAAACTACAGAAATTGTCATCTTTGTACAAAAGAATTGTTTTAAAAATGCTTCCAATCTTATTACATCAGCAATTAAAAAAGAATCAGAAACAAACGTTACTAGGTAAAAAGTATGTTAAAGTGTTGATTTCGGTTATTGCCAGTGTTAACAAAGAGTTAGGCACTGCTCAATGCTCCCAGAGATTGCAGAGAAGCTGAAAGTTTAAAGACTTCCAAACTGTCCCAAATACAAGATATGTAGGACATACTGCAAGAAAACTGAATACTTGCTCACCCCAAAACAATATGGAAAATAAATTTGGTTTGTAATCAACTGAACAGCTCTGTAAAAACACAAACACAATCATCAGGTTACACTTTCCAGCTGTCCATTGTTTCCAACAAATTCTAAGCTACAAAGAGACTAAAGACCAGTTTTAGAAGACATTTACCATGCCAGCATGAAAAAGTATAAGCAATTTCAGCATCTTAGATACCCTAGACACCACAGGTTATCAAACTCTATACAAGTACTGCATATCAAACAGTTTCCATTCACCATATAGCTTTGGTTAGAGATGGACAAAACTTTACAGGAAATCAGATATGTGTACCCCTTCCATTATGTTGTTGAACTTTCCTAGTTTCCAGGCCATCATTCTTGCCATACTACTCTACTGAGTCACAGCCAGACCTGCATGCCAGTGACTTACAAAGCTGTAAAGCAAATATGAGATGACAGCTTACACATTCAAGCAATGGCAGCTCTATCCCCCCCCCCCAAATGGGTGCCTGCACTCTTTTTTCCTGCAGTACCCTGGTTAACATGAACGCCATGCACTCAGCATTAAGGTGCAGGAAAAGTACATCTTTAAAGACAAGAGATCCATCACATGGATGTCAATACTGCTTAACGGAACCTTGGCCATTATATATGGCTTTTGAGGTGTGGTCAGCTCTGGGAGCACCATCCAAGCCTATAAATCTATTTTCTCTAAAGATACAATTTTATCCTTCACCGAGGAGCACTGCGCTATCAGGTGCAGGAAAACCAGAATAATGATCAAACGCATATGGCACAAAGAATTATGGAGAATGTTGCACAATTATCTGACCGGTTTTCAAATTCATTTGATTTTTTTTTTTATTAATTTCAATTGGACTAGAAATGTTTTAAACATTTTTTAAACCACTAGTATGGGCGGGCACCGTCAATATATGATGGTCTGTTTTTTTCTATATTATATTCTGCAGATTGAATTATATTAGATGCTGCTATTATATGCATTCATGGACAACATGCTCTGCTGAGCAAATACATATAGTAGCAAGGTTGGATAAAATCCAAGAGGAAGAGACAGGTATCCAATTTGCTTGCTAAAAATGGAACTGTGTGATTTTGGCTCCTTATTCTGCCCGATTTTGTTTACTTTTCCACACTTGGTCTAGATCAGGGGTCTCAAACTGGCGGCCCTCCAGCTGTCGTGGAACTACAAGCCTTTGCCTATGGAAGTCAGCCTTGCAATGCTTCATAGGAATTGTAGTTCTGCTACAGTGGAGGGCTGCCAGTTTGAGACCCCTGGTCTAGATAGAACACATTTCTGAATAATGCTGAGTAATAAGGAGGAATAAAACACAAAGTTATCATAATGTGATATGCAAAAAGACTGCAGGGGAAATGCCATGAAACATTTACCTTTTTTTTTTTTCACACTGTAAATATGTTGGAAACAGGGTTGTAACAAAACAGAAGCAGCAGCAACAACTTTATCCATTTCACTTTTTTCCCCCCAAAAGGTATACATTGAATGTATAATAAATTATGTGAGGACCAAGCTTAGAGACTATAGCCATCCAACTGTAATCAGGGCAGATTTTGGTGCCATGAATATCCGACAATACAGTCTACAGTGAGCTATATATATATATATATATATTTTAGATCTAGAAATACATCCATCACCCCTTTGACTTGCATTTCTCAAGCAAAGGAGTGTGTACCTTAAACATGACTAAAACAATGTATGCTGTGATTATCCTTATGCAATATGCAAATGCTTCATTAAGAAGCTTGTGTGTGCTTTTCTGCTAAATACGCTTTCAACATCTGGTGTAAAGATCTGCTCAGTGGACGTCTAGAAAAGATTGCAAACATCCCAATTCGGCACCCATAATGGGGAGAGAAAAGCAAAGCAGTCTATATACTGTCTGCTATTCTATGTGGTTTTTCAAATGGACAACTACACAAAAGAACCACTCCCAGTGCAGACAGAAGGAAACACCTTTCAATGTGCCTGGAGAGGATAATTGTATCTGTACAATAAAGATGGTAAGACTATATCAGCATCGTTACATGAACACTGGCCAAATTAAACTGAAAAGAGACCAGTTTCAACAGAGAACATTGCTCTCAAGAAAATCCCTTTTACAAATAGATTCTTGAAAGCAAACTGGAATTACAGGAACTTGTACTCCAGAGTCATCTAGTCATGGAAAGGCTGAAGCACAGTCACTTAAGGCTCCCTCAGACAGACAACTGCATGATCCAATACTGGACACTTTAGGAATAAATCAATTGTTCTAAGCCATCCCTGACCTGTGCAGACCTCTACAGGCCAACAGGTCCCGAAGAAAAATCAATCACCCAGGATGGAATTTGCCTGCACCCACACTTTTGTTCACCTGTGAAAAGGCTTGTGTCACTAGATGGGAAAGACGGCTGGTGTGCTCATGCATCTTAATGCCACATCTGGTCTACAGATATTTCAGATAATATTTTAATGTCATCGAGTACCCAGACCTTCTATTACAGAATTGGAGAGCAGCAGTTAATTTGACAATGAACACTGTTATATTGCATTTGCAGTTTAATTTATAAGTGTTAAAAAATATATATAATAAAAAAAGTAGATGAGATAGATGTGAAATATCGCACAGCCAAATCTATTGGTGTTATAGGACAGATGCATATTAAAATGTGTAATCTGTTACTAATGCATATATCACTTTTATAACCCATACTAAATTTCATTAGAAAAAAAAAAAAATCTAGTAATCATTTATGGTCTAGCCAATAATGATAGCTTAAGGCACAGTCACAAAGTGGGAAAGAAAAAAAAATAAAATAATTGGACAAGTCGGAAGAAACACGACTGGCCTTTATAGTTTAAATCATTCCATTCGGTGCATATCAGCGGTATTAACACAAGCGGAAAACAAATAATATCAAACACTATAACCATGTCTAAAGTGGACAAGACATTGATTTACTATCTGCAGATTTATCCTTACAGCATGCCCAACGACACCAGTAAACTTCCCCTCTACATTCAGTAACCAGAATACAAGACAGAAAATCCCTGGGGTATGCAACTGTAGAAAAATACATTTCTCTTCATATGAGTAGGCTATGTGTGAATATATAAAAATATGTAGGTGGAAACCCCCACCAAATACAATTTCCAAAATTAAAAAAAATAATAAAATAAGTATTTACACTAGAGTATCCTCTATAAAAATAATCATCACCACTGACAGTGGGAAGGCAACAAGGAGAAGAAAACAAGGCTGTACCCAACAACACAAGCTACATTTCATGTGCCAATCTTGAACATTTAATGCCAGGAACTCAGTCAAGCTTTCTACTGCACATAGAGCAACATACAATCTACAACACTTAATGACAGGATATGTTAGAAATTGATGTTAAATCTTTATCACAGCTCAAGCCAGGAAAAAAGAATGTTCAGCCAGACCTAGACATTGAGTATAGGGCACAGTGCAGTTAATGACTACACCAATCCATTGCGGACAATGGTCCTGGTGTGCCACAGAAGACCTCGCTGTAGGCCTCCACAGTGTGCAACTGTCCATAGTTGGTGGATGTCTGCATCACCACTGGGTATATTTTGTGGGTAGGAAAAAAGTGATGGGATGTTAGCGATTTCCAACTAGTTGCTGTAGATTAGTACACACACACACACACACACCCCATTACTTTCTGCACTATAACCCCAATATGTATTTTGATGCTTAATCACTACATTGAAGCCTAAGGAAACTCATTTGAAACCATTTAAATTAGGATTTTCTGATTTGGAAAGCAGAGATGACTAAGATTTATGTTATATACACATATTTGCCATACTTTTATTTTAGTTTTGGATCCCTAAAATACAATCAAAACTTGTAAAATCCTCACAAGAGCTAGAAGTGTCACTTATTTTAATTCGCACACATGGAATCATGCGTTACACGTATAAAATCATTTTACTGACCCATCCCTCTGTGGGTTTCACTGTTCAGACTAGATGTCCAGGAATAATAATAATAAAAAATAAAAAAAAGTGGTCTTGCAATGGTCATAAACCAATTTGATTTAAACTTGTGCTCAAGGGGAAAAATAAAGCAATAACTTTTAGGCTGGGTCCACACTAGTGCGAATTGGAAAAAATCCCTACTGATTTGACGGAAATCCAGTATCCTAACTTTTTGTTTGAGATGACAACACAACACCTCTCCTGTATTAATTTCTCAAGCCCTGCTGAAGTTCTCCAATTGTGAACTACGGAACTCCATTACTGAGATGATGATAACGAGTCATGTACGGTAGCCTAGCAAAGAGAACTGGGCAAAGCTGGCAAGACTGCAAAGGCAGTGTTGTCGGTCCAAGGAAAATTAGAAACACACTGGATTTCTGGAAGATTGACAGTTTTATTTTTTTCTGTACTTTTAGCATATTTAATGGATCAAAATTAGAAAATGTGCATATATAGCAGATTTGTGCTGAATGGTTTGACTTTGTTTTTTGCCCCAGAATACACCAACTACTATGGCCAACTGATCCAATTTTCCTGCAGTTTTGGGGAATCAAACCTCAAAGAGATCATACATTCTTCAACTAGTAGCACATGAGAAGTGACTACCTGAACTATCAAAGTACTGAAGTGTCAAATATGCAATGGCACATGATTAAACATCACACACAAAATAATCTTTTGGCCTGAACTCGGCCTACACTAAACCTGGACATGCAGAAATGTAGTCTTAAATAAAACCCCAATTTTGATGGATCACAATACCACTCAGGCTTCAAGGATACTTCAAGCCATTCCTTGCTCAATAGGAATGTGTGGATGAGGGTTTTGAGGTCCCTGATATGAAACGGGTCACCGAGAACAAAAATAGTACACAACGGACTTCAAAAATTCACTGTAAAATGCAACCAGTTGATGTCATAACAGAGTAGCAAGATAAGGCTAGGCAGGATGACCACAGCGAGTTTTGGTCTAAGCACTTGTTAAAATTACTGTTTTTGGCATTTTGTGTTTACAGTCAAGGTTTCCTTTTAATATTCTCTCTATATAGTTTTTGTTAAAAATGTATTGCATTGATAAGAATTATCAAGGCCCAACAGCTACAGGTGTACATTAATGTTTGTTTTCTCCATTGGTTTCAGAAAATTTAAGAAAAATAGAAATATTTAATATATATATTTTATATTATAAAACAAAAAAAGGAAAGAAGGAAGAATAGATAAGTTCTGGCAAACTTTTTTTTACAACAGACCAAGGTTTTCAAATAGCTGACTGGCAGCCTTTGTATCAAGCAGGCAAGTCCATCCTTCCACAACCAGATCAAGGTTTTAATACCTGAAAGTCTCCCCGTGAACAAAATTCATGGATCCCTTGGAAGCCCAGAAAAAAGCCAAAATATATGGTTATAACTGAAGTATTTAGGGGGAAATAGATGCTACAGAGTGGGAGACTTCCAGGCTGGGAAGGTACATTGGCACAAACTTTCATATCAAAATAGATTTAAACACATTCCATATACAACCTTTTGGACCCATCTTTATGCTTTTTAAGCCACCCCAGACCCAAACATTTCTCCCAACTATTTACAGTCCTGCCTGAACAACGGCTCTGAGAAGCCATTGCCGCTGATATTTATGGACTGCAGGTCTGCCACTTGCATGACATTAATGCCACTGCTGGCGAGCCGCGCAATGCCTTCAGGTGATATTGCTTCCATGGCAACCATGTTGGTGGTGATGAGGGCTTGTGGGGTGGGAGTGGACGCAGTGCTGCCATCTGAGCCTGTCCCAGTTTCCATTGGCACAGTTGTCATTGCTATGGGGCCGGCTTGGCCTTTCTTGTTTGTGTGTGTCTTGATGTGCTTGGACAAGTGATCACTCCTCATAAATCGCTTTGGACACTCTGGACACATAAATTTCTTTTCACCTAGGGCACACAAATATTAGAATTATTAATCACAGCTTCAATAAAAAAAAACAAGGACGCAGAAATAGGTGTATACATACACAGTGAGTAAAAAAAGCATTTGATCCCCTGCTGAATTTGTAAGTTTGCCACTGACAAATGATCAATCTATAATTTAATGGTACATTTATTTTAACAGCGAGATGAAAAATGCAAATCCAAAAAAAATAGAAAATTCATTTGCATTTTAATTGAGTGAAATAAGTATTTGACCCCTTTGCAAAACAGGACTTCATACTTGGTGGCAATCACAGATGTTTCTTGTAGTTGGCCACCAGGTTTACACACATCTCAGGAGGGATTTTGTCCCATTGTAAACGTGCAATGAAACATCTGGTTTGGACATCTGCCTTATATTTTATTTACTACACTATATTGTCAAAAGTATTGGGACACCTGCCTTTACATGAACTTTAATGGCATCCCAGTCTTCAATATTGCCCCACCCTTTGCAGCCATAACAGCTTAAACTTTTCTGGGAAGGCTGTCCACAAGGTATAGGAGTGTCTGACCATTCTTCCAGAAGTGCATTTGTGAGGTCAGGCACTGATGTTGGACGAGAAGGCCTGGATCACAGTCTTTACTCTTATTCGCCCCAAAGGTGTTCTATCAGGTTGAGGTCAGGACTCTGTAGGCCAGTCAAGTTCCTCCATCCTAAACTCGCTCATCCATGTCCTTATGGACCCTGCTTTGTGCACTGGAGAGCAGTCACGTTGGAACAAGAAGAGGCCATCCCCAGACTGTTCCCACAAAGTTGGGAGCATGAAGTTGTCCAAAATGTCTTGGTATGGGGACGCCTTAAAGCAGGCATATGCAATTAGCGGAACCTCCAGCTGTTGCGGAACTACAAGTCATAGCAAGACTGACACCCACAAGCACGACACCCAAAGGCAGAGGCATGATGGGACTTGTTTTGCAACAGCTGGAGGACCGCTAATTGCATATCCCTGCCTTAAAGAGTTCCCTTCACTGGAAGGGGCCAAACCCAACCCCCGAAAAACATCCCCACACCATAATCATCTCTCCACCCAATGATTTGGACCAGTGCACAAAGTAAGGTCCAATTAACCATGGATGAGCGAATTTGGGGTGAAGAAACTTAACTGGCCTACACAAAGTCCTGGCCTCAACCCGATAGAACACCTTTGGGATGAATTAGAGCGGAGACCGCTACTCCTTTCACTGTGCAGCAGAGAAAAATCAAATCTCCTACCCTGCCAGCCAGGGCAGTACTGTGTGGTAGAACTATGTAAATCTCAGAACTGGACTGACAGAAAAAAAAAACCCTAGCAGGTAAAACGGCTTTCAGCACAGGTTAATACTGGGCTGCGGGAGTGAAGCAGTGCGAGTTCAGCTGATCTCGCACGATTTTACTCCCACTGGCAGTCCCGATTTCAGCCGAAATTACAGAGACATCTGTGCAGGTCTGTGTAAACCTTGTCTGTAGTACAAAGTGTGTTGTAAGGATTTACAACCACTTTAAGCTTGTGCAATAAAGAAAATAGCCACTAGGTGTCTCACTCTTCCCTCAGCTACCATAGCTACCAAGATTGCTGAAGTTTTCAGGATGGCCATCTTAATGTGGTAGAATTGCCAATGAAATTGCCTTTTTTACATGTAAGCATATTTTTCAAAATAAAGCAGTGCTTTCATATGATATTACACTATGGAGAGGTCACTTTTATGGCAGTACATAAGAGGCCTAAAGGATGTGGATCTGAGGACCAAAAAAAGTAGAGTCACACAGTGGTGGATAAGAGTATCACATTGGTGATTTTGAGATTACACTTTGACATTTTATGTGAGCACAAGATTGTTGCTATTGGTTTATCTATATAATACTACACCATGAGTAGGTTTTTTTTTTTCTTTATGCACCTTTAGACCGAAATAAGAATTATAAGAATTCAAGAATCTTGGAAACTAATTGCTGAGGGAGGAGTGAAACACCTAGTGTCTGTTTTCATTATTGCACAAGCTTAACATGACCCATTGGTATATACTCTAGGGCAGTGATGGTGAACCGTGGCACCCCAGATTTTTTGAAACTACATTTCCCATGATGCTCGTGTACACTGCAGAGTGCATGAGCATCATTTCTGTGTACCAGGTTTTTCTGGGCCAGGGCGGTGTAAGTAGAATAACCATTTTCCTCCCTTTCTTGATTTTGTGAAGCAGCATTGGAAGTCAAGGCATAAATTAGCCTAAACAGTGACCAGTGGAAAACTGGAGCATTCTAAGCAAAAGCTAGAGGATGCCCGGTTCTGGCATCTGGATTAAAGCAGACCTATGCTCACCTTGGCTGCAGCGGCCGGCCTCAAGAAATTGATTGATTGCTAGCTGCTTTTATTGACAAGGTTGACAGGACATTGAGAGTGTAGTCGACTTTGGCTTTGTCAAATTTGTACAGTGAGCTGCACATGAGCAGCTCACTGTACAGGGGAGGGCAGGCAGGTAACCAATGTAGAAGAGACCAAACATGTCTCTTCTGCATTAAAAATTCTGCCCGTTTGGCCTTTTATGTACCATAGAGTTCCAATTAAGGAGGCCTTTCCACTTTGTCCAAGTGGTGGCAGAGATCACTGCCAGTTGTCCAATCCTGAGATGTGGGCTGAAAAATGGCTGGACAAAGTTTCTATCCATGAGAATCTGGTTTGCTTTCTGCAATGTCCACGGATGCCACATATTCCGCTTTTCTCAAAAGCAATTACTGACCTTGCAAATTCCATGAGAAATTTGGGAATTGAAAGAATTTGTTGTGGGACTAAGTTCAGCATAGGACAAAATACATCTATTGGGCTTTGGTACCATGAACAGTGAATAGAATCCCTCGAACATGTCCTGTAGCGGGGACTGGATGCTCAAACCTTCTGTGTGCAGCAGTCCATCCCCCAAATACTTCTCTGAACCCTCTCTCGATCCAGCAATGTCCAGGAGAGCCTTGCCTCTCTGGTGACTTGCATTCCCAATTAGCTTTTGGCAGCAGCGAGAGCCATTGGCTCCTGCTACTGTCAATCACAGCCAATGAGCCAATCAGGAGACGGAAAGGGTGGGGCCAAGCTGCAGCCAGGTATCAGAAAATCCAGGCTGTTATGTGTAAAATGTTATTTTAATCTTTTGGGGAAAAAAAAAACATATGCTCAATGCAAATACACTAGTCTTCTCTTTAACTGCCCTCAATAGTCGTCGTAAAATATTCTTGCTTCACTCTGACCAACATACTGTGCTGCAGTAACAAGGCAACTAGAAGACAGCAGAAACCTTCACTTCCAACGTGTGCATATATTCTTGTATCTTCCCACTTACCAGTATGGGTGCGCCTATGTCTCTGCAATTCATCACTCCGAGTAAATCGTTTACCACAGAACACCCAGGTGCAGGCAAATGGCCGCTCTCCTGTGTGCCAGCGTAAGTGAGCCCGCAGATGAGAGGTCTTTCCATAAACTTTACCACAGCCTGGGATGTGACAGATATGCTGCTTTTTCTTTCCTGGTTCTGAGGTACCCCTGAAAAGATAATACAATGTTTTACTCTGAGAACATGTTCAGCTTTCTATGATGACATGCAGGGCATTTCTTTTAGCTCAATACATGTTAAGGAGACATAAAATAATTACATCACTGAATGTTTTGGAATCAGGAGCAGAAATTGCAGGTGCTCTTTTTAAAGTAATCTTGTGTTACCCTGAAAACTCTCTCTACATAAGGTGAGAACAGGAATGGATCCTTTTCCCACTCTGCCCAAACTAAAATCGTGCCAATAATGGATGCTTCTGGATCCTTATCAGTTACAATTTGAAAAGGTAAAAGTTTACATTTTCAAAGCAAACATTCAAATTCTAGTTGCAATACATACCTTCCCTCGCTGTCTTTACAATATGGACATGTGCAAGCCTCCCTGCGGGTTCGCCTAACAGGCTGCGATGGAGTACCTGGGCTGGTTTCACCAGCCTCCATAGTTGAATTATCAACATGCATCCCATCGGTACCAGAAGAATGAATACTTAAATGACCACAAGCATCACCTGTAAAAAGAAAAAAAAGAAAATAATGCATAAAATTACTATATATTATATATATATATATATATATATATATATATATATATATATATATATCATATTCATATTCATATTCATATTCTAGCTTGAAAAAAAATCTAACCAAAAAAAAAATAAAAAAGACAAAAATAATTGAACCAGAATGAGTAGGGTGGCAAACAGAACGTGACTTGCCTGCACCTCATTCAGGTGTGAACGGGCTCTTAAAGTGAAACTAAACCCTCCTTCCTATCAGGTCGAACTTTTTATACTGCATTCTGAGTTTTACAGACACCCCAACTGGACTGATATCAAATAAATAGGTACTAGCACGCTAAAGAAATGCGCAATACTTCATGAAACTGCATACTTAGCTTATCTGTGTCTAAAGCATCCTACAATGTATACAAAACTACAGTATATGAGGCAGTGATCTTGTGTCCAGTACTTTTTAAATTAACATTTTAAAGGCTAGCTGGTAATGTGTCATGTCATAGAGCCATATATAAACAACATTTTTGTAGAACATAATCAGAGCAGAGGAGTGGCATTGTGAGCAATACTTTGAATTTAACAAATGTAAAAGCTTAGTGAGTGAGATGCGTCATGTTTTAAGCTGTTCATGCAAGCCACAGAATGGACGCACATGCAAAGTATGATCATAATCTGGCCGTTTAATGTTGACACCTAGGCTGCTTTGAACCCTAAAAGGTCCAATGGGGAATGTTGATGTCTTATTGTGTACCCTCCAGGAATTAACGCACACTTCTTTCTATACCCAGCTTTTTTTTTTCTGGACTACTTGCTATTGTGACAATGTTACGGTCCTTCTCCCTTTCTTACTCACTAATCATTTTGTTACCACAAATAGAGCTTTCTTTTGGTGGCATTTGATCACTGCTGGGGTTTTTATTTTTTGAAAAAAAAAAAAAAGACTGAAAATAAAAGAAAAAAAAAAAAAAAATCTTTGTTTTGGTTATAAAATGCAGTAAATTAAGTATGTTTTGTCCTTCAATGACAGGCATTGATGGGGAGGCACTGATCTGACAGGCATTCATAACGGGCACAGATTGGGACCATTTGTGGGCACCGATTCATATATCGCAAGGCATCTCATGCATTTGGTCACTTCCAGAGTGGTATTAAAGACAGGGTTTGACAAATTTGCTTGGAATCTAGAAGCCAGAAAATGAGCTCTGTCCCGCCAAGCTTGCGCACAAAAGCGAACGCATACTTGAGTAGCGCCCGCATATGTAAATGGTATTCAAACCACACATATGAGGTATCGCCGCGATTGGTAGAGTGAGAGCAATAATTCTAGCCCTAGACCTCCTCTAACTCAAAATGCAAGCTGTAGAATTTTTTAAACGTCGCCTATGGAGGTTTTAAAGGGTAAAAATTTGTCGCCATTCCACAAGCTGATGCAATTTTGAAGCGTGACATGTTGAGTATCAATTTACTCGGCGTAACATTATCTTTCACAACATAACAAGAACTTGGGCCAACTTTACTGTGGTCTTATTTTTTATTAAAAAAAGTGCACTTGCAAGACCGCTGCGCAAATACGGTGCGACAGAAAGTATTGCAACGACTGCCATTTTATTCTTTAGGGTGTTAGAATAAAACATATATATATATATATATATATATTATATATATATATATATATAAAATGTTTTCAGGGGGTTCTAATTATAGGGAAGGGGGTGGCAGTGAAGAACACATTAAAACTGCCGTTTTACGTGTAATGCCAACGGCACAGAAGGAAGCTTAGGCCTGCAGAAGGCCGCAAAGCTACGGCCTCAATTACTGGTGGGCGCACAAAGACACAGTATCCTGTGTCTCTGTGCGTCCCCACCGCGCGGTAATTGAGGCCGCAGCTTTGCGCCCTTCTGCAGGCCTAAGCTTTCCCGGGCGCCAGGTCACCATTTGTCTCAATTGCGAACGGATTTTGTCGAGGCCTGATTAAAGATCTTACTAGAAATTTTTAAAATGCTATCAGCACTTTAATGTGCCGAAGCTCTGAATGACCAGTTTCAGGTATGCCAAATCTGTGCCACTTAGTCATGTTTGCAAACATATCAGACTTATTAATGCAGTTTTGTAACCATGCCTTTTCTGCTAGCTGGCAAAATGGCACTTTGAAAAAAAACCTGTGCACATTACAACACAGGTTTGCTTAACAACTTGCCTACTGGGCAAACCCCCTTCCTGCCTAGGCCAATTTTCAGCTTTCAGCACGGTTGCAATTTGAATGACAATTGCATGGTCATGCAATACTGTACCCAAACAATTTTTTTCCCCCACACAGATGGCGCTTTTTTTTGGTGGTCTTTAATCAGCGCTGTTTTTTTTATTTTTTCTATGGGAAAAAAAAAAAAAAAAAAAAAGACAGAAGGCTGCACCAATGAGGCGGTACTGAAAGGTGGCACTCATGGGCACCGATTAGCAGCAGAGATCAGGACCGATGTCCCTGTAACAGAAGCAGATTACCGGCTTTATTCCCTCTCCTCACGCTGATCGTAAACCAGCTTTTGTTTACTTCCTAATCAGCGGTCATTGGATGACAGCTGATCACGTGGTAAAGTGCCTGCTGTGATTGGCCCTTTACCTTGTTCTGGGATTGACCGAATCCGAAAAACTCAGTGATCAGTGTGAGCAATGTGATCACAGTAAGATGTCTATCGACACCCTCCTGGCACTGGATGCCCAGCCGTCATTTGGCTAAAGCGTGGGCGGAAAGTGGTTAATCACCCCTGACCTTCAGCACATACCTCTCTTTCCTTTACTTCCCTCACAAGAGAACATAGAAAAGCTGAGTAACGGCTGCTGTGGAAAGCTGCATACAAAAAATAAAAATAAAGCTTGGCATGCCCCCAAAACATTGATGGCACTTAGAAAATACCTACAAAACAAACACATAACATTTAACTATATTCACCACTAGACTTACCTTGAGCATTAGTTATTGTCAGAGGAAACCCCTGAAGCTGGTGCACCTGTATGCCAGAGGTTCCTAAGGCACCTAAGTTAATGGTCTGGAGACCGGACATGGACGAAAGCTGAGAAGCGTTGACTGTTACTGTGCCAGGCATGGAGTTGGCATTGCTGGTAGGCTGCCCCAGAGATAGACCCTGCATGGGGGCAAGGGTGATTGTCTGCGCCTGAGGATTCTGAACCTGCAGATTCTGCAACTGGATTGTTTGCCATGTGACCTGCCCATTAGGTCCTACAGTGGGTGTACGGATAATGATTGGCCCAGTGTTTGGCATAGTTTGAATTTGGAGATTCTGTAAGGCATCTTGGGAGATGGCTTGCGTACTGAACGTTTGGCCGGAAAGCTGAGCAGCTTGTATTGTTTGGATAGCCTGACCACCCTGAACAATTTGAGGCTGAATGAGAATCTGTTGCTGTTGCTGTTGCTGCTGCTGCTGCTGGGATTGGTCACCCTCCTTTTGCTGGCCCTGCTGAAGGTTGCCACCACCCTGTTGCACATTATCAGTGACCAAATTGATCTGGCCACCAGATCTCTGAGAAGTCTGAATAGGGGTTCCACTGCTGCAATTTAACAGATTGACACTGTTAGCAGTGGTGCAGGTGGCATAATTGTTGGCATTTGTAAAAAAGGTTGCTGTGTTGCCTTGAGAGGTGGCCAGTTGTGATGAACTGATAGCAACTGAAGTAACAGGCTGAGAGTTATCCTGAGAACCACTGTTCAGCGTCACAGACTGAGAAGTGGGTGTTAAAGAAGCTGCGCTCACAGGCAGAAGTGTGATATTGCCATTCAGTACATTGGTCAAGTACTGGGTCTGTCCAGACAGGACGTTGTTAAGTTGGCCCATTCCTTGAATTGGGACAGCTTGCTGAAGAAGATTGGGCATGAGTATGTTTCCTCCACCAGCTCGATTAGTGGTAATAATTTGTTGGTTAGTAGCGGGAATAATCTGCAGCTGTCCAGAGGCATCTTGCTGGACGTTCACCTGAGCAGGGGCAGTAGTAAATTGCAATTGCTGCCCATCCATTGTTTGGAACTGTGGAATAACTTGGTACTGAATGTTAGACATTGCCCCCTGAAGACTTGCCAGAACCTGCTGGTTTTGCACATTTTGGGCTGCTACTACAAACTGGCCAGGGGCTAGTTGACGATGTTTTGAAGCATCACCTCCAGTTTGGTCCTTGGTTGTAGGGGAAGCAGATATGATTTGCCAGCCACCATTTGCCGTCTGTGTAATTTGAGCAGTACTCAGATCCAGTTCTGTAGCACCTTGTTGCTGACCTCCACCATTTCCATTTTCAGGGGGCTCAATCCTACTACATGTAGCAGCCAATAAGGCCAAAGGAGAAGGCTGGGAATCCTGTTCAAGAAAAAGGAATCAGTTTAGTGCAATGCACACCAAATCTTAAAAACAAAAAAAACAAACACAGCAAACACCAAAGTAATTGTAGGTTTTAAAGTATAACTAAAGGCAAAATTTTTTTTTTTTTTTACTTTTGGACAGAATGGAGAGGGATTAGAACTTATGAGATTTTACTGTTTGTCAGCATGTGGTTCCCTACTGTGCATGTGCAAAGCACACTGCCCTTCCTAAATGGCCCGGTGGCGGAGGAGGGATGGCAATGCAGCGATGTCTCCCGAAAGTCGGGAAGGGTCCCTATCAAACCCCAACCCCTAATCACCAACACAAAGTATGCACCACTGAGGCAATGTTATACCTCCAGATGCTCGCCCCTCCGTTTCAGGCTCTTTTCCGAGATCGGTGGTGCAGTGTGTCAGACTGACATCGTAACACCAATCGCTCCTTATCCTGCTGGACGTCATGACGCCCAGTCAGAATAACTGAACCATCGCCTGGCATTTTGCCAGGCGGGAAGTGGTTAAAGCTGTTGTCCAGGTTTCCTTTCACTTTAAAACAAAACTTCACCCAAAGGGAGAGAGGGTACTAGCGGTACACCAAAATGAAAATTCTGAACCAAAACAAAAAAATTTAAAAAAGTAAAAATAGGATGCACAGGATGCCGAACCTGACAAAAAAAAAAATATGATGTGCAGTATCTCACAAAAGTGATTACACCTCTCACATTTTTGTAATAACGACCCCAAACACACCTCCAAGATAATCACTGCCTTGCTAAAGAAGCTGAGGGTAAAGGTGATGGACTGGCCAAGAATGTCCGCAGACCTAAACCCTAATGAGCATCTCTGGGACATCCTCAAAATGGAAGGTGGAGGAGTACAGGGTCTCTAACATCCACCAGCTCTGTGATGTCGTCATGGAGGAGTTGAAGAGGACTCCAGTAGCAACCTGTGAAGCTCAGATGAACTCCAAAAACTCACCTCCCCGTTGAAAAAGTGTGTCCCGATTTTGACAGGTAACCACTTACACTTCTGCGCGCGCCCACCCCCCCATTTTCCTTCACTTTCAGCCTTTTGGGACACGTCACAGGTCCCAGAAAGCTTTGGAAGCATTTAGATAGCACAGTGCAACATGTGCATGCGAAATAAGCATGCAGCCGGCTGCTGTAAATATGCCAGCATCGGGGACTGAAGCCCAGTAAAGAAACCGGCCAGATGAGAATACTGCTGGATCCTGGGACAGTAAGTGTCTGTTTATTAAAAGTCAGCAGCTACAGTTTTTGTTTAACATAGAAGTCCAGCCTAACGGTAAAATCCCTGCATCTACAGACATCCACGATCTAACGAAAATCTATCTAACCCTGTAAAGTAGAAATCCGTATACATTCCCTTTTTAAAGCCGATCTGGTCTCCAGCAGTGGAAGCTCTGCAGAGGACACAGCCGACAACGGCTGTGAAATGAATGGGCAGTGATGTCACTCATAGAGTTACTATGGGGCTTCTGTTGTTGGCTGCCTCCACTGCACGCACCTACACAGCGAAGCCGCAGCTCAGCGTGGGATCAGCTTCAGAAAAGGTATTGAATGCAGATTTCTACTTTACAGGGCTAGATAGGTTATCGTTAGATCGTGGATGTCTGTAGATGCAGGGATTTAAGTGTTAGGGTGGACTTCTACTTTAATCTTACCACGGGTGGCTGAAGAACAGTTTTATATAGTTTGGCCATTAAATTGAAGCACGCTAGGCAACAAGCATTTTGTCCCACAACTACTACCTAGGTTTTTCCTGTGTTTAAGTCACTCAGGTGCGAATACATCCTCAACACAAAAAGGTTATTTTGCTGCATTGCCTTACAAAACCCCAAATTTATCAACACACACGATTGAGTATACCCGCTTAAGGAGCGGCAGCCGTCATTGTACGTCGGCTCATACACGGCGATCTGTGGGCTTGCGCTACTATTGGCTAGCGGGGGAGCCAATGGGCCGGTCCGGCGGAATCTATGTGCGCTGGGCCACCCGCAATCTTTTCCCAGTGACAGAACGGGGATCTGCCTGTGTAAACAAGGCATATCTCCATCCTCACAGGGGAGACCACACAGATCCTGTCTTTCTGCTGTACATGAAGACGGATCTTTGAGTTTCCCCAGGCACACGGTTTCACCATAAAGTTAGTAAACACAGTGAGGGAACACATTAAACCCCTTGATTCCCTTTCAACCCCTTCCCTGCCAGTGTCATTAGTACAATAATAGTGCATATTTTTAGCACTGATTACTGTAATAATGTCACTGGTTCCCCCCCAAAAAAGTGTAAAAAATGTCAGTTAGGTGTCCGATTTTTCTGCTGCAATGAGGCAGTCCCGAAAAAACAAACAAAAAAACAACAACACTAAAAATGCCATAAATCTATCCCGTTTTATAGACACTATAACTTTTGCGCAAACCAATCAATATACACTCATTGTGATTTTTTCTTAACCAAAACTATGTAGAATACATATTGGCCTAAACTGATGAAGAATTTGTTTTGCTTTTTTTTATATTTTTTGGGGATATTTATTATAGCAAAATTTAAAAAATACTGTTTTTCTTTTCTAAATTGTCGCTCTTTTTTAGATTATAGCGCAATTTTGGCCTAGTTATTAAGGGGGGAAATTGACCAGTCCCTTAAGTGGTTAAAGGAGGTTGGCATTTCCTGTGACAGAGCATAAAATCATTGTACTCAAACAAGTGGCTGCAAAGACCGAGTTCACACTAGCTGCAGCCACAGTTTACACCATTTCAGGTGCAAATCAGGGCCACATTTTTGTCAGGATTCAAACCTGAAACGCACCAGCGACGAACAAAACCCTTCTACGATTCGAACAGAGGCCGCCCCCGAGGTCTGTGAACCGGCTCCATTGAGAGCCGGTCACACTCTCCTGTCATGCAAATTGGATGCAGAGATACCCACATTTACATCAGTGTGAACCCAGCTTAAATGTTTTTTACCTTCATGTATGCTATCGCTATGCATGTAAAAAACCTGTGCGCAGCGCCCCCTAATACTTACCCGAGTCCCATCTTGATCCAGTGATGTGAATAAAGGCTTCGGCTTTCCCACTTCATTGGCTGGGACACAGCAGCCTCCCGCTGTCAATCACAGGCAGAAAGGAGGGAGTGGGGCCCAGCTATGCTCTGTGGGCCTTATGGAGACGTGAGCACGCACGCACCTGCCGCGAGATCCGTGACACCCGCAAACTCTTTGTCCGCCAGTGTCCCGCGATTGTGTCACGGAGCTGCAGAACAGGGAGATGCCTGTGTAAACAGGACACTGATCCACCGCTTCCCGTCAATCTACCCAACAAGCTGTATATCTACAAGTGAACATACAATTGGTGGCACACCCGAACCTTTCACACAACAGGTTCATTGTGCGGCTCTTGATAACCATTTGCCACCCACTTGCACCTGGGTCCTAGGGCCCCTTTATCTTAATATTTTAATAATACACAGTTATAACAGGTCCACTTCCGCAGTTGTACCCCCCTGGTCGCCGTGGGAGAGTGTTCTCCGTGGTTGGCTGAGACTTCCCAGCGAGTGGGTGTTCTCTGTATAGAATTCTTCTGACAAAGCAACCTTTTTGCGATCCTGCCTTGTCAGGGTCTATTCCAGCTCGGTGACCTGTATGGTTGGTCTCGCAATATGTTCAGCGCTTTACATTACTGTTTTTGATGTATTTTATGACTATGTATGTCCCTTGTTTTTGATACCATGTTATTAAACTGATATATATCTTTTATCCTTACTACTAGGGTTGTCCCGATACCACTTTTTGACCGAGTACAAGTACCGATACTTTTTTTCATGCTTTAAAATCTGTCGGCTGGCCAAATCTGTCTGTCCGCCCGTACACACGATCGAATCTGTCTGCTGAAACGGTCTGTCAGACCGTTTTCAGCAGATAGATTTGATCGTGTGTACGCGGCCTAAGAGAAAGCCCCCCCACCGCTGCCTAGTTCATCAGTGCTCGGGGAACATAACAGCTTTCATTTGAATAGCTGTGTGTTCACCGCTGCGCGTCATGTATAGCCCCTCCCCTTGTCTGGGCAATTTGATAGACAGATCACCTGTCCAATCCTGGGACAAGTAATCTGTCTATCAAAGTCCCAGACAAGGGGGAGGGGCTATACATGACGAGGTGCGGCAGGGAACATACAGCTATTCAAATGAAAGCTGTTATGTTCCCCGAGCATTGATGAACTAAGCAGCGGCGGGGGAGCAGCTCTCCTCCATTAGTGGCATGTTTTACATTACATACCGGAGGACTGCTCTACTCTCCGCCCACTCAGTCAGCTCTTTGCCTGCTAGCCGCCCCCTCTCCGCCCCTTTCAGTCCGCCCTCCGCCTGCTAGCTGGCCCCTCTCAGCCCGCTCTCCGCCCCCGCCTGCTAGCCTCCAGCACTTGGCCCGAGTTAAAGGAAAAAAAAAAAAAAAGAAGAAGAAGAAAAAAAAAAGGATCCGCCGAAGCATCGGGAGCATTTGCGCGAGTACAAGTACTCGCGCAAATGCTCAGTATCGGTCCCGATATCGATACTAGTATCAGTATATCCCTACTTACTACCTCTCCATTTTACTTCTTTCTTATCTAGTACTGATATAGTCCCCCTGCCCCTTTCCTTTGTTTTTGGTCTTCTAAATTGACTTCTAGGATGATGGTACTATTACTTTTTTTTATTGTATACACTAAGAGGCTTATATTTAAATCAGCAGCGATCAATTTCATGTCACCCCCCGTTAGAATCACTCCCTAGGACACACTTAACCCCTTCCTTGCCCCCTAGTGTTTAACCTCTTCCCTGCCAGTGTCATTTACACAGTAATCAGTGCTTTATAGCAATGACCGCTGTATAAATGACAATGGTCCCCAAATAACGTCAAAAGCGTCCGATGTGTCCGCCATGTCGCAGTCACGATAAAAATCGCAGATCACCGCCATTACTCTTGAAAAAAAATATATTAGTAAAAATGCCATAAATCGCCTATTTTGTAGACGCTATAACTTTTGCGCAAACCAATCAATATACGCTTATAGCAATTTTTGTTTACCATGTTTATGTAGAAGAATATGTATCGGCCTAAACTGAGAAATATATATATATTATATATATATATATATATATATATATATTTTTTTTTAGGGGATATTTATTATGGCAAACAGTAAAAAAAAATGCTTTTTTTTCCCCATTGTTGCTTTTATGTTTATAGCGCAAAAAATAAAAACCGCAGAGGTGATCAAATACCACCACAAGAAATCTTTATGTGTGTGTGTGTGTGTGTGGGTTAGGATGTCAATTTTGTTTGGGAGCCACGCTGCATGACCGCACAATTGTCAGTTAAAGCGACAGTGGCGAATAGCAACAAAAAAAAAATGTCCCGGTCATTGGGAGGCCAAATCCTACAGGGCTGAAGTGGTTAATTCAGTGTATTTTGTTGTAATTAGCTGTGACTGGCAAAGCTAATTACATGGTACAGATGGGCTGTGATTGGTCTTGTCTGTACTATGTGATCACTGTGACCAATCACAGCTAGTAACACAATTGTATACAATGGATAGCATGAAAGGAAGCCATCCATGGTTTACAACCGCCATGTGATCTGCTGTGATTGGTCACAGCGATCACGACACTGGCAGCGAGCTAGTATAGTGATCAGTCAGTCATCGGCTATGTCTGGTGGACACACAGCCAGTGACAGATCGCATCGCCTTCTGAGAGGACGTCATTGCACATCCACTCTGACCATCAATCTGTTATAGGCCCAACAGGAAAGTGTTAAAAGAACATTTTTCCAAAAAGGAGAATGAAACCCCTCCCCCAGTCATAAAAACTTCCATTTTGATATCAGTGTCCCTAGAAATGCCTCTGGACATTCCCATGGCACAGTAGCACATTGCATCTGGAATGTTCAGTGCCTCTGAATATAGTACTTGACAGCATAACATGAAATATCACTACCCTAGTTTCCCTGCAAAAACACTGTCCTTTTCATGCGCACATCAACCCCAACAGGCCAGAAAAGAGAAGTTAAAGGGCCGCAACCGGCCCCCGGGTCACAGTTTGGAGACCACTGTCATAGGTCAATGACTCATAGTATTGAAGCCAAAGGCTACCAGGCAACTAGCATTTTCAGGTTGCCAGACTGCAGAATTCTTTAACTTCCTTGAAAACAGAACAATCATTAAACATTATACTTACATCATCATTAACCACTTCAGCTCCAGAATATCTACCCCCCTTCATGACCAGGCACTGCATTGCTTTAACTGACAATTGCGCGGTCGTGCGACGTTGTACCCAAATAAAATGTATGTTCTTTTTTTTCCAACAAATAGAGCTTTCTTTTGGGGGTATTTGATCACATCTGCGTTTTTTTTATTTTTTGCGCTATAAACAAAAATAAATAAAAAAAGACCGACAATTTTGAAAAAAATATATATAAAATAAGTCATCAATTTAGGCCAATATATATCCTGCTACATATTTTTGGTAGAAAAAATCCCAATAAGCATATATTGTTTTGTTTGTTCAAAAGTTATAGTGTCTAAAAACTTTGGGAAATATTTATAGTATTTAATTATTATTTTTTTACTAGTAATGGTGGTGATCAGCAACTTATAGCGGGACTACGATAGTGCGGTGGAAAAATTGGACACTTTTTGCAGACCAGTAACACGAAGGGCACTTTCACACTGGGGCGGGAGGGAAATCGGTGGTAAATCGGCCTTGCAGTCGTTTTAGTGGCGCTTTTCATCCTTACTAATGGCCGAAAAAGTATTAAAAGCGCCCGCAAAGCATCGCTGCTGAAGCGCTGGCCATTAATTTTAATGGCAGGGGCGGTTCAGGAGCGCTAAATACAGTGCTCACACCGCCCCAAAGAGGCTGTGTGCAGGACTTTCTCATCCTGCAAGCGCATCGCTGCAGTGTGAAAGCACTCAGGCTCTCACACTGGGGCGTTTTTGAGGCGCTATTTTTAGCCCAAACGCACATGAAAAAGGTCCCAGTGGGAAAGTGGCATAATACATTAGTCAGTGCTAAAAATATGCACTGTCTCTGTACTAATGACACTGTCTGGGAAGAGGTTAACTGTGTGCCTAGCTGGTGTTTTAGTGTAGTGTGGGAGGTGCTTTTACTAGGGGAAGGCAAGGATCCATGCCCCTGCTTTGCAGGAACACAGGATCCATGTCTTCCCTACTGACAGAATGGCTGCCAGCGGACATCGAGTCAGCGGTACCCGCTGTGCGTAATCACAGCAGCAATGAGCTGACGGAGCACATTCACAC